>JAFIDM010009631.1:262207632-262264293 GCA_023159025.1 Thereuonema tuberculata | reverse complement strand
AGCATCGTTTTGATTGGCTGAACTTTCAGACTTCTCTTCAGGTTTTGCACTTGAGGCTAATGAATTGTTGGCATCTCCATCAGCACCACCTGAAAACAAAAATAAAACTAATAAAAATCTAATACATCTAATAGGGATTATACATCTAATAGTGATTGTTTAGTTTATTTGATAGATTATTTTTCTCATTAGTAATCTATAGAATTATAATATCTAAAATGAAGTATTTTTTAATATATTGGGAAAACTGAAAAATTTAAACCTCCAGGTTTTGTTGGTGAAAAGCTCAATACATAGAAAGTAGTTTTTTTTTAAAAATAACAGTCTTAGGTTGCCCGAGTTCGGATATGGTGCATAACTCCAATGATCTTGATCATAAAAGCTATATTTATTGAGGATAGTTATAATTATGCTCTAACATAATAATTTAAACATTTTGCTGGAAAGATGAAGTTTAGGAACCATCACCACTAATAGGAAAATTCCCAAGTGTTCTGAAATATAAGAATTACAGTGTGTTGGAGGAGAATTACTACTAGATTTTTAGAAAGAAACTTGCAGGGCATTTAATTGAAGATAATAAATCAATTTATTCAAGGAAGATCATGCATCATTTTTAAGTTTTTTCATATAGTGCCTCCCCTCTATTAATAATGAGCTTTCCTGTGCAAATGTCAAGGAGTATTTCCTAAGTGGATTTTTGTGATACACAATATGGCCAATAATATCCAGACAACCCACTGGAGAAGTGGATGTGGCTGTTGTTGCGTGCTAGAACATCGTAGAACGAGATAAAAGTGGTCACAGCAGCATCGGGAAGTCATAAACGGGCATTAGACAGATAATGAGTAAGTCAGCAGAGCTGAGTGATTTCGAGCTTGGCATGATCATTGGATGCCATCAGTGCAACAAATTGGTTCGTGAAATATTAGTCTTGCTATAGGTGCTGCGATCAATTGTAAGTGATGTAATTATAAAATGGAAACGTCTGATATGCCAATCGTTTCGAATTGCCGCCTCCATGCCTGTGACATTGGTGTTGCAGTGGTCACTGGTCGGCTGGAGCACGTTTCATCAGTAAGGTTTACTGGGCCCTCTTCGAAGAACCTGCACTATCTGGGTTCATTTCACTCGGGGTTTTCGTTTTGCCCACAAAAAACAAACTACACCTCGCTGCTCTTCACAAGTCGACAATGCTAGCAAATGCACCATCTTTACTCAGTAGTTCACGCTCATTCCACCAGGGCTACACCTGATCGAGCAATTGCTCTCTGTAGCGCAAGATTCAAACTAATTATCTTCCACAATTTGAATGTCCAAACCAAAATAATATTCCATAAAAAAATTGTTGTGCGTTACTTTTCGATCTCCCCTTTATACATCTTTCTTTTTATATAATAAGGAAAGAGGATTGATTTTCTCTTGAGCAGATTAAGATAGTTCAAGCTTTCAGAACTTCAAGGACAATGAGAATGTGTCTGGGAGTAAAAATGAAAAGAAATATGCTCGGAATCTGATAAATATATTTTGCAAAATATGCAGCAATTCAATACACACTCCTGTTCCTGCACATATTGCTATGGTGACCTGGCCTATTTGATTTCACCAGAAATGACAAACAGTTTACATTTTCTTCAGACAGGATTGCATGTGAATTGAACTCGCTTTTTTGTGATAATCCACAATTACAAGAAAACTGTTGTGTAAATGAATTTGCCTCATCCTTCAATGTCTGGATGCCTTTCAAAATACAGTCTTAAATCTCATTTGAGTTAGACTGTAATGAAAGAAAAGCTCATCACATTCTGTGAAGCTCAATAATGAAAAAAGAAAAATCTCACTATTTTAAAAACAATAAAAAGAAAATAAAAATAGAAATTGGCAACATGTACCAAGTCAAACCTTTGAACTAGATTTTCAAATTTTTTTCAGCAGAATTCAACAAATTCACATTTTATTATGTATAAATATCTTTTCTTCTGAAGTTATCATTCATATGCACACTGCATGATCTTTCCCAAATCCTTCTAAAGGAGTCAGAAAGGGAGTAAAATATGAGGTTAGACTAAAGACAGCCTCCCTGTCTGAAATCTGGGAGGGAAATATGCAACCATTTTCAGTCCTCAACTTGTAGAGATGATGACGAGATTACTCATCAAATGACCATGAATAATACAGAATAATATAAGTTTCTTTCTTTCTTTCATTTTCAGTAAAAAACAAAAGCAAAACAAACTTTTTGACCATATCTTGATAGTTTTTTTTTGCCATGCTATAATACTTGTAATTTTCATATTCTTAATCTATATACTGGGTGGCCGTAATTAAAGAGGAGATGTTTACAGCCCAATTATCAAAAACCTATTGGGCCAAACTCAACCAAATTTGATGTGAACACTATTTAGATTATTGAGTGTTTTGATTTCTAAAAAAAAAAAAAAAAAGTTCAAAGTTTCGCCACCGGGAGGAAAAATGGTGCTGGAAGCTGTGTGTGTAGAGAAAATTGGGCATAATATTTAAAGTTTACAATCAGTAGTAATTTTTATTTAGCATCATTTACAGATGTGATTCAATGTTTTCCTTGCAACTGTTCCAATAACTGCATTCTGTGAACATCATTTCCTACAGCAGAAAGCAACAGATCTCCAGTGATTTGCCTCATGTACAGAATTATTCAGTTATTTAACGTTACTAAGTTATCCACATCTCCTTGGTATATCAACCTTTTCAAATATCCCCATAACCAAAGGCGAACGGGCTGGCCAACATGTAGGAAAAGCTTGACTAATATCTTCTGTGAAATGCTGCATAAGACTTGCTGTATACCTAATCCAATGTGAGGGGGCGCTCCATCCTGCATAAATATGGTGGATGCAAAGCATCCATGCTGTTTAAGTTGTGGAATAACAAAATCAAGCAGCATTCGTTGATATCTCACAGCATTGATGGAGCAAGTTACAGGACTATTTGGTGCTATTTCTTCAAAAAAGTACGGACTGATGATGAACGAAGCAGTAAAGCCACACCACACTGACTTTCAATGAATGCAAAGGAATTTGCTGAGACACATGAGGATTCTCCAATGCCCAAAAGCAGCAATTCTGTATATTTACAATTCTATTATAGTTGAAAATGTGCCTTATCACACCATAAGATGTTCCAAGGCCATGCATCCTCGACTTTCATTCAAGCTAGGAATATCAGAGAAAATTTCAAACGAACATCAGCATCTCCTTGAAACAGTTATTGAATGTGGCTGATCTTGTATAAGAAAAACTTCAGCAGTTTACGCATAATTTTTCCACACTGTAGTATATAGCTTATCAAATTGCCTGGATATTGTCTATACACTGCTGGATGTGTGTGCATCATTTGGTTTCAGTGAAGCAGTTGCAATGGTTTCAAGTTGTAGGTTTGATGTTGGTTTTTGCCCTCTTCCTGACAGCACTTGTAATGATCCCGCATTTTCAAATTGCAAAATCACTTTTCACCAATCTTTGATTATCATTGGGCCTTTCCTTAAATTCTTCAACCTCTGGTATTCCCTAAGTGCGACAGAAGCAATGTTTTTTGTTTTTTTGGTAGTAAAGTTTCACCAGCAAAGAATGCTCCCGTAAATTTAGTATAGCGAAGGTTTAACATCAAAGCACCACCGTGCAACATATCATAGCATATCAGTCGGACCTAACACACGCTGTTCATTTTCATCTTTTTATTCAATTCCATCTATAATGTCAGTTTACTGCAATCTGCATATTTTTGAGCTTCCAGCGCCATTTTTTCCCATGGTGGTGAAATTTGAACTAATTTTTGTTTCTTTAGAAATCAAAACTCCATGATCTAAATAGTGTTCACACTAAATTTGGTGGAATTTGGCCAAATAGCTTTTTGGCAGTTGGGCTCTAAATACCTCTTTAATTACGGCCAACCTTTTTATGTTTTATGTTTTATGTAGTGAATGTGGGTGGCAGAGAAGCCAAGCACTGCGACCGGAGGTCTATTGTACTAACCCACGGAAAGAAGGACAGATGGAGAGAAAGACTGAGAAAGTATGGTGGGAGAAGTGCAGGGGAAACGGGAGAACCCCGAGAAAACCTGCCCAGCGCGGATCGTCCACCATCACGAAACCCACATGAGAACCGAACCCCGGTACTCAGAGGTGAGAGGCCGATGTCATAGCGACAACGCCAACCGCGCGGCCACGGCCAACCTTTATATAAAAGGCAAAACCCACTTACTGACTGACTCATCAACGAACAGCCAAAATTGCTGAAATTTTTGAAAATCACTAGGAATTTAAAATTTTCGAGATTGGTTCCCCTTATGATGTAGGCACTCACTAAGAAAGGATTTTGGAAATACCATCACAAGAGGGGATAAATGGGGGGGAAGGGGGATGAAGTTTCTAGAAGGTTATTCATTACCCGGAAACTGTTTGAGTTAGAAACATGAAATTGTGTTATTTGTAAAAATCAGAAAGATCCATATTTGATGAATTTTCAATATTAGCAACCTAAGGGGTGTAAACGTGGATGGGGTGGGGGGAGGGCAGGTGGCAAACTTTCTTGAAAGAGCCTAGAAGTGACAATTGGAATTAAAATATTGTTCTGCATAATAACACCAAATATTAACAGGGAGGCAAAAACTAGAACTATGGGGTGTAAACGGGAGTGTGGTGAGGGGGTGGACAAACATTGTTGAAGGATATTTCTACGGGGTTTTCGGATAGATATAGATTTGTAATGCTTACAGGATTTTTTATGACCTGGGGAAGGTTTGAAGTGATAGGGGTGTGGAGAAGGGGAGAAAGGGGTGGGAAGTCTTCGATCTCGATATTATACCTATCACATGATTTTTATACCAACTGGCAAAGTTTCAAAGTGATCTCACAATTTCAATTTTTTTCTCATCCACATCATTGTAACTCGTACGAAGAACTGGTATTTTGCTGGTTTTTATATATCACCAAGTCTAGTTATAGAATAAGAATTTTTATCCTGCATCAGCAGAATCTTCATACAGTATCCACAGAAATAGAAAAAAAAAAAAAGAAAAAATAATAATAATAATAAGAAATTAAACATTAGAAGTGTTAGCAGCAGCTAATATTATTTGAAATATATAAATTGACAGAGCAACTAATTTTCCTTCATTTCATTCATTAATGATTGTTTTACAGCATTATCAATTAGAATCAAGTGATTGGTAATTTCAGAATCTTTAATTACTTGTACGCTAAACAACATAACCTTCGTGTTAATTGCACTGTAACTACATTTTGAAATGACTTTTAAAGACAATTTTTGTTTTTTATACTTAGATTTGCAAAACGAGTGAATTCAAAGAAAATTTATTTTTCATATAAAGATAATGAACACTTACTTTCATTTTCTGATGGATGCAGATTTTGTTGCATGAAATCTTCATTGTCATTCTCCATTCCTAACCAGTTCTCAGCATTGTGAATTTTAATAAGATCTTCAATAAGCTAGAAATAAAAAATTAACTTTTTAAAAATTATGAATAAATAAAGTGAGGCTTAATTTGTTAAACTGACTGAAGGCATTTTCAATAATAACTGTAAAATGATATAATAAGAAATACAAAATCAAAATTATTGAAGCAACTGAATTTCGAAATTAAACATTTTTGTGAATTTTTAATATGATCTTTTCTGTGCAGTTTAACCTGAACTTTCTAGTAAATAAGAGGTGTCAGTAAAACTTATAGATTAAAAAAACGACAACAACAAAACAAGAAATTATTTGATAATGTGAAATTAATTACTGAAAGTACAAAATCCACTGCTTAATGCTTTCCCAATAGAACATCTTTTGATAAGCAAACTTCATAAAACACACATCTCTCAATACAACATTTTTTGCAGATATATAAAAAAAAATGTTGATATTTGCATCCCCAAAACTCAATACAACATTTATTATAAACAGAAGATGTTTGGGAAAAGCTTCAAAGTTACATTCCAAGTACAATTCGTTGAATGTTGAGACACATGTACATATTTTCATAAGTGTGCCAAGTGTCAATAAATGTTATAGGAATCTTAGTTGCTAACAATTATATTAATTGTTAGGTGATCAGAAAGACTTGTTTAACACCTTTTACTGCCAGCGGGCCGATATATTGGCCCTCGTTGGTTGTGCAAAAACTGCCACGGGCTGATTTATTGGCCCGACTTCTTTGACGTCTTTTACTTCGTCATATGCGGTCTATTCAAGGGTGCCTGTCTCATTTATCGGCATGTGCTTTATTCCTGCTGCTTACTAAGATGGTTTCACCCTTTATATGCTGATTGTTCATATTATGCTTGCCTCGGGCCGGTATCATACTATCTTTTGTGCTGGTCAAAGCTCGCACTGGTCTGTGTTTTCTCTGTGGCTCTTACTATTTATTTTACAGTGTCAGTTTTCAGCAAGATTAACAAATATTTTTTCTAATATTGAGTAAGTATTTGTTGACAAATAATATATCTTACAATTTTATATTATAATAAAATACGAGTTTTCCGTGTTTTTATAATTTTATATTTTTGAAAACTATATTTATATTAATATAAATATAATAAATATAATACAGTAAAACCTCGTTAAGTCGTCACTCAAGGGACCGAACATTTTTGACGATTTAAGCGGAGTGACGACTGAAGCAGAGTGGGCATTTTTGAAAGAAAAAAAAACAACACTGAAATACAATATTATGAATTGCTGTAGGATTCGGTGAGAAACACAAGATTTTCAGAAATCAATACATGCAAATGAATGAGTGGAAAATAAATTTTATACTTACCACATTTTATTTTCTTTTACTGGCATTAAAATAATCCAGTGTTGATTGATGAATGTGCTGATTACTGGTAACAATTCGAAACACTTTGTAATGAAATGGAACTCCAACTTTTGTGCACATAGTTAATCGTATCTAAAACCGAAACTTCTAGCTTTTCGTTCCTATCCAAGGCTTTTATCATGTCCTTTACAAGCATTTTTTTGTACTTTCTTTTTAAGTCAAGAATTATCCCTTGATCTAAAGGCTGAAGAAGTGCAGTTACATTTGGAGGAAGAAAAACAATTTCAATTGCTTTTAAATTTTCGGGGCTTACTCGCTATGAAATAAAGTCACACTCAGTAGCGGTCAAGAAAAATGTCGGCTACTCTTTGACAAGAGTCGCAGTGAGGTGTATGATTTCCCAAGTGAATTTCCCACGTGAAAATTCACTGTAAAGGCTAGGCTTTCTTAGAGTGAAGGGGCGGGGCTGAAAAGATAGCAGGCAAAATTGAGAATAAAGATGCTTTTCGCCATTTTTGAGGGTGACGAGTTATCTGGAGTAGAATTAAATTTGGTGACGAGTAAAAGAGGGTTATTTTACATTATTGTCTATGAGACCTTGTCGGGACCAAAGGAAAACGACGACTTAAGCGGAGTGACAACTTATCCGGGTGACGACTTAACGAGGTTTTACTGTATAATCTATTATAATAAATATCATATAAATATAATATCTATATTTATATTTTAGAAAACTAAATTTTATCCATAAGAAATACTATTTCATTGCTTGTAAATAATTTTTTTCTAATCATAATGTGAAATAAATATAGAATTTTGAGTTTTTTACATATAAAGTAATTAATTTGTTATTTTTTCCTTTCTAAAAATTGAAGTCAACCCCCATAATTCTTCCATGGTTCTAAGCCCCAACTAAATCTTCAGCATTGGGAAAAATCTAGATGTATTAAATAAAATTAAGTACTAGAAATAATTCAAAATCTGAAATCTTGCAAACTTCCTGAAAATAGCCTTGGCAGTGGGCTGGCAGTAAAAGGGTTAAGGTAGTTTACACCCTAACATGAAAGTTTGTTGCTTATATATAGGCATCTTATTGGTTTTTTTGTTATGTTTCAGGAACCTGGGGGTTTTAGGTTGATGTTGGAATGCATCATAAATTTTCCCATTTAAATTAATCAGCTCCTGACTGATATTTGTGTGCAAAACACCTGTTTTTCAGGTGTTTAAGTATGGAATGCCTAAGCTACTGTGTTTCTAATAACTTTTGTGTTAGAGGATTCTCATACAGGTCAAGAAGGTCCATTGGGTTGCAGGAGGACTGTCTGAAGAGGGAAAAATCCCCACATTCTGCCAGTGACTGATTCTAGCTTCTGAACTCATGTACGTTACCCGTCACAGCTACTGTCCATAAGTTTCATTGCAAATTATATACATATTTGACTCATTATTTACAAGAATCTTTCATATATAATAAACAATTACAGCTCAGTGCTGTTTACCTGTTCATTGGTTTTTCCAATTTCTCCATATTTTCCTTTTTCTTCACCAAATACAATATGATTGTACAATGGATCATTCAGTATAGGATAGCCTGGAAAAAAATTATAAAATGAAAATAAATATAAATAAAATAAAAGAATCATATCGGGTTGGAATGAGTGGAATGAATGCCATGAGACATGAATGACGCAACAATGTAATGTTTTGTTAGGTTGTGCTTCACATTTTCATGGGATAAAACTGTGTGCAAAAAAGGGACTAAAATAGGAAAATAAATATGATGAAAACCAGGGATAGAAGGTACAAAGTAAAGTATTTTCAGAAAGAGAGACATAATGGTATTAGTAATATAATAGCAAAGAAAATTCAAGGAAAGTAAAATTGAAATTAAAAATAGGCAGGAGTATTAAATTTAATATAATGGAGCAGAAAATAAATAAAAACATAAAAATAGTAGTAAAAAACAATGAACTGTAAATTAATTACTGATCGTAAAGCTTAAAATTACAAAATTTTGTATGTAGCTCATTTTCATCTATAAGCAATGTGCAACCCTGTTTTATTCTTAATTTCTCACTGAATGTTAAACCTTTCAATAAAATTTAAAACAATTGATGGAAAAGTAATCCTTGATAATGCTATATTTCTAATACAGTCTGCATAGATTAAAAAAAATCCCATTAGTGTAATTAATATTTTGTATGGAGCCTCTTGTATAAAATTTACAACAGCTGTATAGTGGCATAAATGGCTCCAATACTTAAATTTGGTTAAAATATATCTACAGATGGGTTGCAATATTTGTCCTGCCCTCAGTTGAGTAGTTCCCAGGTGATTTCTTGGGAATAAATGAAGCAGTGCTTCAATTTTCATTGTGTTCCAATTGACTGAAAGTTTCAACACCCTATATCTCCAGAGGGTCTGTACAAAGTCAAGAGGTTACAGTTAAACGAGAATTTACAACATGCATAGTTATTTAAGGAATAGACAAGTCTAACTTTCCATACATTTATATTAGTTCAAAAATGTATAAAAACCTTTTAATATGCATAAATATCTTTTAAAAATACAATAGCTTAATTCTGATCTACAATTGTTAAATAAAATTTTCAATTTTATCAGTTCCGATACTTAAGATGTTTTTCCATTGGTCTTTTGGTTTAGTTTGTATTTTGTACATTGAAATTCATTCTTTAGTCATCTTTTCAGATTAAATACACTCATTAACGACGCACCTAGAAGGAGTTGTCCGATGGAGACAAAGTGGTGGAGAGGAAGATTATGTACAGAATAGAAAATGATTAAACTTTCAGACAAATTGAATGATTTGTTACAGAGTTACAAAGTAACGAGCTCAATAAGGTGTTGACCCACCTCTACCCTGAATGCAAGCTGCCACACGACGTGGCATAGAGTGATAAAGCTCCCTAATGGTCTCCTGCGGTATTTCTTGCCAAATTTGCTCCAATTGTCGGGCTAGGTCATCCACATTCCCTGGTGGATGCAGTCGCCTTCCCATCATATCCCAGACATGCTCGATTGGAGAGAGATCTGCCTGGCCAAGGAAGTGTTTCACAAGCTGCAAGACAGGTCATAGCAACATGTGCCGTATGTGGTCTGGCATTATCTTGCTTAAAAATAAGGCCAGGGTACTGCAAAAGGAAGGGTAGCAAAACAGGTCTCAAATGTCGTCGACGTACCGCTGTGCTGTAAGTGTGCTGCTAATGACGACCAAAGGGGTCCGGCTATCAAGGGAAATGGCATCCCAGACCATAACTCCTGGTTGAGGGCCTATGTGGCGTGCAATAATAGTGAAAGCACGATCGGCACGCTGCCCTGGCCAGACACGTCCGCGACGATCATCAGGACACAGTTGGAAGCGGGATTCGTTGCTAAACACTATATGTCCCCAGTCAGCATCATTCCAACCGGATCGAGCCAAGCACCACTGTAATCTGGCCCGACGGTGTGCAGACATGAGTGGCAGGTGGCGTAGCAGTCGGTACGAGTGTAGATGTCGCTGTCTCAGCAGTCTGTGAATAGTCATGGTGGACACACTTGTGTGGGTTGCACATCTGATGGTTGATAACGATGATTCAGGCGCTGTTACAGCTGATCTGACAATCACTCTATCCTCCTGCTCTGCTGTGGCCCTAGGTCGACCGCTACCTTCATGACGCTGA
The DNA here is from genome assembly GCA_023159025.1 of Thereuonema tuberculata. Taxonomy (NCBI): domain Eukaryota; kingdom Metazoa; phylum Arthropoda; class Chilopoda; order Scutigeromorpha; family Scutigeridae; genus Thereuonema; species Thereuonema tuberculata. The sequence goes on along the minus strand of JAFIDM010009631.1, from coordinate 262,253,803 downwards.
AATCTGCCATTGTCCACCCATTCCTGCCAGCATTTTCTAATTGCCGCATCACTTCGACCCATATGACGAGCAATTCTCCGATTTGCCCAATCTGCCTCTTTCAATCCAATGATACGACCTCTTTCAAATTCTTGACAGTTGCACGTAATGAGCTTGAATCCTGCGGCGAGGTATTTTTTCAGTCGTTGAAAGGTATCCTAACTCGCAATGCAACAGAAATTTTGACCATCAGATTGAGAATTGCTTCTTATATACACCTGCTGAGTGGCAGTTCCGATGCGCTGTAGCTCTCCCTATTCATTCATTGGACACCAAAGTTTAATCATTTGCATGGGCGGTCCCAATGTCTTTGCATACGAAATTTCATTACAATCGGACAACTCCTTCTAGGTGCGTCGTTTTTTTTTTTTGAAATGAGTGTAATTCACCAAGTACATGATTTTGCAACTCAACATCATAATGTAGTAAAAAGATTCTTTACTATTTTCTATTGCAAAAACTTACACACACTATAACATTAAACTGTTTTAACTATTAACTCTATAGATTTATTTTGAAATACTGCATGTGAAAGTTAATGATAATTTCCAATGTGACAACTACCTTTGATGTTTATGTCTTTAGACAGTTTTTACATCATTTGACTAGTAAACTTTAACTTCTAATGGCTTTTCAATCATCAGAATCAAAGTTATTTTGGAACGATGTTGTTTTGTGTGCATTGTGGCCAGTGGAGGGCATTTTGAGCACTTTCTGTGAAACTGAGCGACTGTACAGCCAACACCTCCGTATTGTTGCATCGTTCGTATCTTGGAAATAAAGCATTTCCAGACCCATGTTTATGTGACATTTATTCATTGCTTTGCATGATTGAATACAACCTGTAAGTTTGGCAGCACATTTCTGGTACTCCCTGTATATTAATTCTTCTATCTTTATTTGTTTTTTTCATATTGTTGCAATAAGAATGTCTAACTGTCATGTAGATGTGTTATACCAATATAATATTTTATTTCTGTCACACTTCTGTATTATAAGAATCATGTAAAAGTATGTATATCTGTTTGTTTGCTTTTTTTTAGAACAAATTCAAGGCTTTTTTTTTTTTTTTTTATTATTGATGTCACATTACAGTAATCTTGTGGTTATGATATTTTAAAGAATAATGCCTTCGTCTATATCACACCTAGGAAAATTTAGTCTTATTATCAGGATCTGAGTAGACTTTGATTTTTCCAAACTCATTTTAATGGATATTTAATTCCTCTGTAGATCAACCAATAATGTACAAGTGTACAGTAAATTTCATATTTAAGAATGAAGTTTTAATGTGAAAATGATTAGCTTTTGATGGATCAGTGTTTAAACACTTCTTTTCTTACGGCAGTGGTTCCCAAACTGTGCAACGTACCAAATTCTTAAAAATTTAAATTTTTTAAGAATGAAATAAAAATATTACGGTTTCTTTCAATTTATTATGTATTATTCTTTCAAAAAACTACATATAAGACGTTAGGAAATAAGTACTTTTTAAGTTTCTTGTACCTAACTGCTTAATAAACGAAATTACTAGGCAATTCTTATGGCCTACAGGCTGCTGGGACATTATGGGTACCATGAAACTAGAAAGTCTGGGCTTAGAGGCTTAGAGGTAGAATAAACAAATTTGTACATTCTGAAATTAATTCATTTTGGGTAATTCTTACAATGGCTGCTTTACAATTTTTTGTTTGTTTGTTTGTTTGTTTTATTACAGTAACATGATATATCCTTACCTAGATACTGAAGGTGGACCCGAATTTGATGCATTCTTCCTGTATAAGGCTTACCTATAACAGGGAGAAAACAAACAATGGTAAAGGAAGGGAAAAAAAGTAATAAACTACTATAAATCAAAAGCTTTTACAGAATCAAAGTGTAGGCATCATTTTAGTTTGTTTTATACAAATAATGTTAAGTTGATTAAATTCTAATTTCTTATAAAGAAAATTACTACATTTTTTAATTGCTACTTACACAGAACAACTGATGAGTTGCCATTTGAACTTAATTTAAGAAATTCTGTTCTACAGTCCTTGCCTTTTGGTCCAACTCTACAAACACCGATTTTGTATGAAACAACTTCAATCGGTTCATCACAAACAATTCTTTCACTAAAAGGAGAAAATACAAAACATTCATTTGAAAATTAAGAAACGTGATCAGTAATAGAAAATAACTGAATTACTTCCATAATTATTTGAAGCAATCTTTACTTCATATTTTTTTTTTTAGAAAAATTATAACACTATCCTATATATAAACAATCCTACAAGCATTTCCTAATTATTAATAAAATGATTAAATACTATTAATTTCAATCTTCATTGTTTAATATGAATCTCCATTTTCAATCTTAATTATTTATAACCATATTTCTTATGGTCTTGGTCTCATTTCCTCTACAATCTACCGATGTGACCAGATGAAAAGTCTTTTTATGGTATTATCGGCAACCAATTTGAAACTCAAAGAAAATGCATTTTATTGGCATTTATCTATTGTACAAATACTGAGAATTGTGGCTTGTTATTGATATTAAATTATGCCTATAAAGAGACTGAAGGTTAAAAGGTCTTATGCTGGTCTTTACTAACCAATGAGTGGTGGTGCTTATAGAATATAGGCTTCATCAATGTTTGGTCAACAGCATATATCAGGACGCCAGCCTGATTCTCCCCTGCTTTTACCTTCGAGAAGTACCTTTCTCCAATTGAAAATCTTTAAAACTGCTGTCCTGCAGGAAATCCACTTCCTGCAGCATGTAAAGTCCCTCTATCACCTTGAAGCAGCAAATTCTCACCCTACTTCTGACTACATTATGAAATGCAGTGATAAATATAAATCTTTGAAAAACATTTATATGCTGTACCATCCAAAACAGCAGAGAAAATGCTTAACAAAAAACAAAACAATTTTTTTTTTTTTTTTTTTTACAACTGAAGCAGCACTATCCAGTTTCAGTTTGGGTTTATCTCTTCTATTAATTGTAGCATTCATGATCAAGAACAAATAAATGTATAAAAAAAAAGTTAACAGAATTGCACTGAAATAGTATTTAAGTTGGTCCAAATTTCAATTTAGCTATCTTAATTGTGATGGCTTGTTTTATGAAAATAATAATTTGTAATTATTTACAAGGTTTTTAAGTTTATTGAAGCTTTATATGAAATTTTTTTTTTATATATACTTTTCTACCACTAAAGTCAGTAAAACTTCTGTGGAATCACCTCTAAACTTCCCAATAATACCAATAATAATGATTGTTACTTTGTATAGTCTCCTTGTTTTGCAACTAGATTGAAACCATGCTGTAGCATTGATTTTACTAATGCCTCCATCTCAGGAATAGTAATTTCATCCCAAGCATCTAGAATAACCAATTTAGGTTATCCAACAGAGTTAAATTGATGATTTCTGCTGTATATCCGGCATGCTAATTGAGACCAAAGGTTCTCTATTGGATTCAAATCCGGGCTCAATGCTGGCCGATCCATCGCATTAATTTTCTGATCTTCAAACCACTTCTTAGTTGATTTTGAAACATGGCATGAGGTATTGTTGCTGAAAAATCCAAGAGCTGCCACACATGATTGGACCAATTGGAATAATATTATTGTACAATAAATCCTGTACTTTTGAAAGTTAAGTCTTCTATCAATGAATGCAATGTCAGTCATTCCTCCTGCTCCGAATGCAGCCCAAATCCTTACAGAGCCACCACCAAAATTCCTACTGAGCTTAACCACCTTCCCCTTTAGTAGATCATGCCAATAGTAGGGATTCCTATCAGGGCTGTCGAGGTTGAACTTTTTTTTGTCCAAAAACAGCACATAGTTCCATTGTTTGTCCGAGTTCATTACATTTTGAGCCCACTGTAGTCTTGCTGTTTTCTGGGCTACAGTAAGCTGTTGTTGTTTAGCTAATTTCGTAGCTTCTGCACTGGGATGGTTCAAGTTTCTCCAGACTGTTCTTCATTAGTGGCAAGATGGAAAATGTGCCGAAAATCATTTTCACTTAACACTTTTTTCCTAGGTTTTGTTTTAACTTTACCATAGTCATCTCCTGAAAAGAGATGTACATTTTTTTAAAATTTAGAATGCAAAAAACATACCTTTTGATCCACAAGTATACCACAGAAGTAAGTTAAAAATCACAAAACAAAAAATTTGCTTAAACAACAGTAGTATTGTAGTTAGCCACTACAATATAAAAAAACAAGAATAAAAGCAATCCAAGATAAAGTATATATTATTGTAATTTTTAACACATGGCATGATACAATATAAGTAGTTAAATTAACAAATACAAGACAAAGTACAATATAAAAAGTTAAAAGCAAATAAATGCTAGACAAATTAGGCCACATATTCTGAAGTAAAATTCTTAAGATCGATAAAAACTTCTTTACATTTAACATGTTTTGATAGAATAGGAGGCCAATTTATCGAGTGAGATCTCGGCCTATTCCGTAACACTATTATCTGCTGGAAGAAACCAGGACAATGCAGTATAAATGCTCTGGATTATGCTCCTGATTACCACAAGAACACACTCCACTAGTTTAAGTCCAAACGAAATAAATAACTAATAAAATTTCCATGTCCACTCAAAAACCGAGTTACTTTAAAATTATAGAGTGGAAATGTTTATTTTGAAATCTATCAGAGATTTTTGTGAAAAATTTCTTTGTACATTGAGCCATATCAAACTTCAAGTACTCAGTATTCCAACCCATTATGGTATTTAGTTTCTGCACCAGCTTCCAACAGTCATTTCCAAAGTAATATCAAGCCATGTACCGTGTAGCAAGTTTAGCCAACATATCAGCACTTTCATTGCCTAGGTTCCCACAATGCCCACGGACATGAGCAAAGTCAATTTCAATGTTGTCATCCTCCAAAGTTTTAAGAATGAACTGTGTTTCCACAACAAGTTTCTCTGTGGTACTGATATCCTGAAAAATTTGTAACGAGGACAAGGAGTTACTGCAGACCAAGTATTTCTGAGAGGTGGAAGTTTTGCAGTGTCCCTGAGTAAACTTAGTTACAAGATTTAAGCTCAAAACCTCTGCTTGAAACACAGAACATTCATCGTGTAGATGATATTGTATAAAAGCAATTTCAGTACTGTTTTCATAAACGACAAATGCCAGTTATACTTTATTATTAATTTTACTCCAATCAGTAAAACACACATCTATATTTATCCAGATTACTTTCAGCATAATTTACAACAGGGATTGAAATTCTGTATGAAGGACGTGGAAGGGAAAATTAAGAAAGTTTACCATTTAAGGAATTCATGACAGCAGAATTAGCTATAAAATCCCTAGTATTTTTAGAATTTAGAATTTCATAATCAGTTGGTGGCAAACCAGACAGTACAAAAACAGCGACATAACTAATAGTCTTATAACTACAGACAATCCTAAGCAGAAATCTTCTCTGGACTCTTAACTGTTTACAATTTATTTTTTAGCATACAGGCTTTCCTAATGCTCTTGAAGCATAAGTAAAATCTGCACAATAACTTGCTTGTAAATCATCTTTATGACGTCCATTTGTAAACAAAAGTATTTTTGCAAACCCTATACAAACCAATTAAAATTTTTTCACACTTATTTGACAAATAAGAAATATGATTTTTCCACTGAAATTTACTATCCAATATAACTCCTCTCTCTGTGGCTTGCCCTGGCCATGATACAGGTAAATTTTCTGTATTTCTTTTTCTGGCAATGTTTTACCACCTGGCATTTTGAGATGAGCAATAAACAGACCTGGTACAACTCTCACAAATTCAGTAACAAACAATCACATGATTTTGATTTCTGTCATTTGAATATTTACCTCAGTTTTATGCAAAATTGTGGATGATTCCATAGCAGTGATACAGAGCTGGAAATGAAATTATTTTTTTCTGAAAACCAATTAAGGGTTATGAAACTGTATGTATAAGTTCCACTACCAGGTGTATTATTGTATATAATATTTCAAAGATCTGTGAAATATTAAATGATTTTCAAAAAATATTTGCCTGATTCCACAGATGTGTTATAGACTTTACTGTAAAGAATACTATTTAAATATAGCAAAGTAAGTACATAATTAAAAACACTGATTAAAGCAAATAAAAATAATAAAAAAAATACCTATTTTTGTATTTGTTTGTTAAATAAGTATGCAATGTTATGGTCTTCAATTTTAAAGTTTAGAATAAGCCTCCTTAATATCAACAAGATAATTTACCAACTAAGTTAACCTAATTTTCATTAGATACAACCTAGAAACAAACTTTTTAATACAAAAAAGTAAAAAATTAATTTAAGAAATTAACAAAAAATAATTAAGAAAAGCCTATTATGCCATATTGTTACTGAAACCAGATTAATATTTTATAAATAGTTTGATCTCAACTTAGCAAAAGAACAGATTTTTTTTTTTTTTTTTCAGTTGCAGAATATATATAAAGGAATATACCACAGAATATGCCAAAGTTTTCTAACACGGACTTATTTTAATGGCAAATAAGTGCGTCTCAAGTTGTTTACCTTGGAAAAATTCCTTCGACACGGCATATGTACTCCTTACGAACAAGTCTACTGCGAATCTCAAATTCTAGCTGACGAGCTTTCTCTAGAGTACGGCCAAATAACAAGAGTCCTGACGTTAATCTATCTAAACGGTGAATTGCTTGAAATGAAATAAAAAGAATTTTTTTTTATTTTTATACACAGTATAACTAAATGTTTGGATACAAAGAAAATTATAGGAAATCTAAGAAATGAGGAAAAATAAAGAAACCTACTTCTTAAATTTTTTAAGTTGAATTCCTTGGCAAGAATAAAAACCACCGTGTTGTGACGATAACGCCCACATGGATGAACCTGTGACCAGAAATAAATTTCAATATGGCCAAAGTTGAAACTTTTATTTTCATTAGTTGCTTAGAAAGTAGGCTGTAAATGTCACAGAACTGTAATCAAAAGTTAAATATCATTTTGCAAAAATTACATTTTTGACATCATGATGTGGCGCAGTTTAAATTTTTAAATATAGTAAACCACCAAAATTATTGGACATAATGGATTGAGTATATTTATTATAATGCTATATTTCTTTTTTCTGTTAAAACATAATGTTATTGTATTTAAGTATTATAATTCACTGATAAATTTTTAGACATTTCATATGTTGTCATAATAAAGTGCAGATAAATATTTTAATTACATAATAAAGGATCTCAAGAGGTCATAAGACCCAAATGGATATTGGAGGTAAAGGCTTCCAGTGATTCTTGACCAAAGACAATCAGGAGGTCAATCTGATGCTTCTATCTCTTTAATCCTCGGTTTCCATTTGAGAAAGAGTTGGGTAAACCTTAAAACCTACCTGAAGGAATAATTGAGAAAAATCCCTGGTTCTATGACAGATTAGCCAGCATTTATATAATTTGATCTATTAACTGAAAAATACTGTACTGTCAATAGAAAGATTAAAATAGATAGTACTTGGCAGGAACAAAATACAGCTGGCATTTTGGCCAAACTAATCATAAACTTTTCACCTTTTGCTATGTTCTATACAAAACAGTTATCTTATTATATTGTTAGCTTTTTGTATAATATTGTTTCTTGATTGAGCCATGAAATTTTTGAGCTAACAATTTTGATGACAATAATAAGGAAGAAGTATTTATTTTTTCCCCCTTATAGAATTGTAAAGTTTGCTGGCATTTTTTGATTCTCATCACTAGAGACTGCTCTTAAGAAAAAGCAATGCCCAAACTTTTTATTGCTAAAGAGATCCAATCATGTTATAAATTTAAAGCTAATTCTCTGTGCATACCTGTATGTTTTTAACAACATTCTAATAATTTTTGTAGGACCAAATGAAATTAATTTACAATTACAATAATTGAATGATACAGCATTAAAGGAAAATTAAAAAGTAAAATTTCGCAAGCAATTGATTTCATTATTATTTTTTGGAATTTTTGATACATTTTATTTTATTTTTACAGTCTACTTTCTAAGTTGTAAAACAATATTATAATAATGTAAAATAAGAAGGTATTTTTATCTTATAAGAAATTAATTTATAATAAAAACAGCCAAAGTTAGTATTGATTTAGTAAATGGAACATTCATGAAATCTTTTCAAAAAAAAAAAAAAAAAAAAAAAAAAATCAAGTTTAATCATGGAACCTTTATGTGAATGCAATGAGGGGGTGGGGACACTTAAAAAAAAGCTGATCTTCAAAAGAAAATATTCAAATATTAAAAGCTGCAGTAGAATCATGATTTCTTGTTAGAGTTATAGTAATTGAATGTTGAAGCATCAAATGAAAATACTTAATACTAATATATATGCTTAGTAAAAAAAAAAAAAAAAAAAAAAAAGATTAATAACTGAAGTTAAATCTGATGTCTTAAACATAGCAAGGGAAAAAAATATTGGTCTAACTTGTGAGGAAAACAAAAAAGCTTTGAAATATTGAAATTTTTACAAGAGAACATTGGAAATAAAATACTGGGACACTGAATACTGGTTCCTTTAAATACTGCATCATACTTTGATAACCTATATCCAAATCATGATTAGCAATAGCTAATAATAATACAAATTCTAAAATGGTATATATTTGAAGAAACATGGTAGGCCTTCAAGAAGTAGTTAGGATAATTTGCAACAAATCTTTAACTGTTCTAGGTCTTACATTAAAAAAAAAAGAAAAAAAAAAAAAGGCAGGCAAGCAGCTTTCCAACAAAACTAAGACATTATATTAGATTACAGCATTGATATCATTATTCTCAAATGAGGGTGGACATCATAAGAGATACAGTTTCCCATGATCACCAACTTAAAAATAGTGGAAATGACAGTCTTGCATGTCTTAACCACCTAGAAAAGATATTCAGTACCATTTGATAAGGGTTGAATAAACTTAAGACCCACCTGAGGAAAAAGCTATAGAATAATTCTTGACATGCTGGGATCCAATTCAATTCTTCAACCATATACAGGGCGATTCAAAATTCCCTGTACAAACTTTAAAGGTAAGTCAGGAATACAAAAACAAACCACATTCATAGTGGAACGTATGTCCACAAATGCCATCCGAGGGTGCTAAAAGGTGCACTAAGGTTCAGAAATAAAAAACAAAAGGTAGACAACATGTTTATTAGTCCTATATTTACAATATGACAGTAAGGTTCACACAATCATGCCTGTTTCCGTCGAATGATCCAACTGCACACAATCTCTGGTGCAAATGTTTGATGATTGGGCACATGTTTGTTGGAGAACCATTCACGATACAATAATACAACGGCTCATCTGTTTTCATTCGCTGCCCCATAAGCTAGGTGCATATCTGTCCTCTCAGCATTAGTGAAGTGATAAATTCTACTCATACAAAATTCAACATCTCAAATGACTATGGCTCACACTGCCCAACTAATGTGCTGCCAAACAGTGCCCTCTAGCACATTTGGGTGGTGTTTGCAGACATAATGGGTTGGCCAAAAAGTTCGTTCGGATTTTTTACTTAAGATGACTCTAGTAGCGCTTAGGTGTCTTTAATGTCATTCGACACGATTTTGTTAGATTGTGTTGTGACAGCTGTCATATCAGCATGCATTTAAAACAAAAACTTATCAAAATTGGTGAATTTTGTGTTGCCAGTTTAATATTGAAGATGGAAGACAATAAACAACATTTTTGGCATATTATACTTTATTATTTCAAAAAAGGCAAAACGCTACTAAAACGCAAAAAAGAAAAAGATTTGTGCAGTGTTTGGAGAAGGTGCTATGATTGATCGAATGTGTCAAAAGTAGTTTGCAAAGTTTGATGCTGGAGATTTCTTGCTTGACAATGCTCCATGGTCGGTAGACCAGTTGAAGTTGATAGCGATCAAATTAAGACATTAATTGAGAACAATCAAAGTTATGCCACATGTGACATAGCCAACATACTCAAAATATGCAAATCAAGTGTTGATAATCATTGCACCTGCTTGGGTTATGTGAATCACTTTGATGTTTGTGTTCCATATAAGTTTTAAGTGAAAAAAACCTTCTTGACCGTATTTCCACATGCGATTCTCTACTTATACATAATATAACATCACAACTTCTGATGGGTGATGAAAAGAGGATACTTTACCAGAATGTGGAATGAAAGAGATCATGGGGCAAGTGAAATGAACCACCACCCAAAGAACCTATATGGTGGGGCTGGAAGGGAGTCCTCTATTATGAGCTCCTACCTCAAAACCAAATGTTTAATTCCAACAAGTACTGCTCCCAATTCAACCACCTGAAAGCTGCAGTCGATGAAAAGCATCTGGAATTAGTCAACAGAAAAGGCATAATCTTTCCATCAGGATAATGGAAGACTGCAATGACCAGGCAAAACTGTTACAGTTTGGCTGGGAAGTTTTGATTCATCTGCCGTATTCACCTGACATTGCACCTTCAGAGTTCCATTTATTTCAGTCTTTATAAAGTTCTCTTAATGGAAAAAATTTCAATTCCCTGGAAGACTGCAAAAGGCACCTGGAACAGCTCTATACTCAAAAACATGAGTTTTGGGAAGATGGAATTATGAAATTGTCTGAAAGATAGCAAAAGGTAGTGGAACAAAAGGGTGAATATATTGTTCAGAAAAGTTTTTGGTGAAAATGAAAAATGTCTCTTATTTTAGCTTCAAAAAAACGAATGAACTTTTTGGCCAACCCAATACTTTCCACTATGAATATGGCTTGTTTTTGTATTCCTGTCCTACCTTTAAAGTTTGTTCAGGGAATTTTGAATCACCCTGTAGGGAAGTACTTTACTGCTTGAACTATCAGGTCCTCTAATGTAACATGTCTTATTTATAAAAATGCTTTTTCTGCAATCCAAGCTCAAATAGAGATTGAAAGCCATTTTTCAAAGATTTATCAGTTTCCCACATTTGACAAGTCAATAAATGTTTAAAATGAGAAGAAATTTAACGTGCCCAATGATTCAAAGAATTAAGCAAGTGAACGAGGCACAACGCTATAAGAAAGCATTCTCATTTTAAATATATGACTTTTGGGCTTTATTTAATGCCATAATTAAATTCCTTTTGCGCCTAGCAGATTGCAGGACAAGGAATAGTTGTTTTTTGTTTTTTATTTAATTTTTGGTTAGGATTTCTTCGGGGGGAGTTCCTGCTCTCGGGAGCGAGTCCCGGGAAAGCTATACCCCTCGCACCTTCTGGGTTTGTCATTCGGTGGAGTTTGGCTGGCTGATGAGTCCTAATAAGGACGAAATGGTCCATCCCAGTCTTTTCCCGATGACAAATCAGGGTGCGAATCCTTTCTTATAGCGTTGTGCCTCGTTTACTTGCTTAATTCAATAAATGTTTCTACATTGTTTTGATCCAATTCGAATGGATTGAAAGGAAATAAAACAATTGTAATTAATGGAATAGTTGCATGAAAAATAGACACAGCTACAATGAAGAGAAAATAATGATTTATTATTTATCAGGAAAGACAAATCTTTCCTAAGTTCAGAACTCTGTAATTAAAATTCCTGGAGCACTTTCAGACATTTTAAAAGATCCACAATAAGGAAAATATATCGGGTGGGCATAAAATAACATGAGGTGTTCGGAGCCCTCTAGCCAGGAATGTATTGGACAAATCGTAACATTTGGTGGACATACAGAGTGAAACATGTGATTTCGATTTAAAAAAAAAAAAAAGTACCAAAAGTCGCCAACAGGGGAAAATGTGGCGCTGTAAAGGTTGTAGTACATATGAGGAATGAATGAGTAATTGCCAAATGAGACAGCACACATCAAGTTTCGTAACAATATAGACAAGTTTATTGGTAATTACAAATAAGGTTCCATATGACCACCATTGTGATGTTCCACGAGCTGCATGCGGTGCACTACATGTTCCACGGTGGCTCGCAACATATCGGAATGGATTTGTCGCACCTGCAATGTAATTCGATCTTTCAATGTCGAAATATAGAGACATGTCCTCGATACACAATGCTTTTAAGAAATCCGCACAGCCAAAAGTCACAAGGATTGAGATCAGGCAACCTCGGTGGCAATGCACGACTAATGATTCTGGTGTCAGAGAAATTTTACCGCAACATATGCTGTACCTGACATCCGATGTGGGGATGTCATGCACCATCCTGCATGAAGATGGTCGAATCGAGAAATCTTCTTTGCTGCAGTTGTGGAATCACAAAGTTCTTTTGCATATCAGAATACTGGGCAGCATTGACGGAACAGGTCACTGATCCACTTCAGTGAGTTTCCTCGTAAAAATAAGGACCGATGATAAACGATGATGTAAAGCCGCACCATACTGACTTTCGACGAGTGGATAGGCATCTGCAGACCCACATATGGATTAGTCGCAGCCCAAAAGTGACAATTGTGTGTGTAAATATCACTGTTCAAATAAAAGTGCTTTGTCACTTCATAAAATCCGCCACGGCCATGCTAACTCCACTTCCATGCGCGCTAAGAATGTTAATGCAAAATCAATGCGGGTGGTCGCATCGCCAGGGTGCAATTTTTGAACAGAACAGGTTTTATAGGGGTAAAACTTCAACATCTGATGCAGGATTTTCTGCACCGTTGAGTATGGGATATATGTTTGTCGGGATATTGTCTGTGCACTGCTGGTACCCTGCACATTCATCATCTCATGTTCCACAACAGCAATTGCAACTTCTTCAACGTGTTGGTGACTGATAGCTTTGCGTCCCCTGCCTGGTTGCACTGCTACAGTTCCAGTAGTTTTCAAAGCGTTGAAACATTTTTCGTAAATTTGATATGCTCATTGGTCCTTTTCATAGCGTCTTCAACTGCCGAAATTCCCGAAAGGCAGCACTGGCATTCTTTTCCTGCTGATAATACAGCTTCACTAACAAAGCATGGTCATGTAAGGTAAGAGCCATCGAAAGGCAGTTCGTCGCCGAGTGATGTGAATTCGATGTGAAAGGCTTGGGCCTTTCTTTTTGTCATGATTGCTCTATACATAATGCGGTTATGCAAATTAGTGAGTTAACAGCGCCACATTTTCCCCTCTTGACGGCTTTTGGTACTAATTTTTTTTTATAGAAATCGAAACCGCATGTTCTACTCTGTGTCCACCGAATGTTGTTACGATTCGTCCAATACATTCCTCGCTAGAAGGCTCTGAACACCTCACTTTATTTTATGCCCACCCAGTACTTCTGTTACACATTTGGTCGTTATAATAATAACAATATGGTTGTTGTAATAATAACAACAACAATGGTTGCAGTTCACCAATGTAATTTGTATCTGTTGGCTGCACCATAAACTGTTATGGGGGGTGAACATGAGACAACTAGTTGCCGAGTTGTGTGAGCAACTTGACGTTTGAGCCCAGTTGTTGGTGAATTCCGGCCGACAAAAGTTGGGCAACTGAAGTTGGTGTTTTATTTACTCCGTGAGTTGGTGGGAAATTATCCAATCACAGTGCAGGGTGGGAATACATCAGTCGTGACGTCACGCTCCATTGCAGACATGGCGTCTTGACAAATCTTCCCGCTTCAGCTCGACGGCAAGCAATTACACAATTAGAATCAAAGTATTATGAGTTCCGTTCACACAGAAATAAAGTTTATACTGAAATGCATTAATATTATGCTTCAAAATTCCGCAGAGCATTTGCAAAACCTCTTTATTTTCAGATTTTGCACATCAGCGGCTGCATGCGCATGGCATTCTGGGATAGCCGCTCACTGTTTAGTGAAATCACTGATGACGTAAAAGGGAAAGCAGGGATGTCATTGTTGCCTGGGGAGGATGGATTGTTCGCAGCTGTTCAACGGTCGTTGTTGTTGCATTATTACCATATAGTTCACCTCCAGATGGAAAAGCCACTTGTCCAACAATATGTTGCATTTGTTGACAATCTGAACAGCAAATATCTGTATGGCACTACAACACTGCATTGTACTTGACGTCGTGTGACGTATGTCAAATATATGTTGTGCTTCGTTGGTTGTCTGCACGGCCTGCATTGCAAGTTGTCTCGTGTTCACCCACGAGACAACTTGCAGTTGCCCAACCAGTTGGACTAACTAGTTGTCTCGTGTTTGCCCTACTTTAGGATGTGTTAGAACATTCCTGAGGGGTTACAGACAGACTTTTTACACATTAGTGCATCCTTGTTTGGAAACTTCTGTGGTTGCAAAAGTTGCATGAAATTCACAGGTGGAACAGTCACACTGAAATCTATTTGTTTTTAACAGACAACATTGTGACAATCTATTAAAGCAGCTGTTTAATGTAGAAATATAAACTCATATTTGCAATACATTAGTACAAAATAAAACATTTTAAAATTTTTAAGGGGATGGTTTGATATTTGAACTTACTTAGAAATTTAAGTAAGAATCACATTAAACTCAAAAGCCATTAATAATAAATAAATATTTGCTTTGCCAAGAAAAAAGATTACTTGACTTTACTTAAAATAATTTTAAAGCTTGGAAGTAATAAAAGTTTAAAATGTAAAGAAAAAGTGAATTGGATCTGTAAATTAATAAATTAAATTCTAAATAATTTTATTGAATATTGTTATTTGACAATAAAATCAATGATACCCTCTTGAATTAAATGATACCAATTTTTTTAAAAATCCTTAATTGAGGATATGTAAATTTCTAATCTTTCTACTAACAGTGAAGTTTAGTCAATGCTATGCTCTAAGAAGGTAATGAACTGAAATTTTACATGACAGATTGTTTGTTTGATTGCACATATATTTCAGTATGCATAAACAAAAATTATAGGCACAGCTATTTCCATAACTACTCCTTTTATCAAGATGAAAGCTACTCTAAAAATACAGTCACCAATTCTGCACAGAAATTGAAATTGATAATATCAACTGAAAAAAATCATACGTAAAATACCAATGTTTTCTGAAACTGAAGCAAAGGGAAGTGCAAGATTGCCAAAACCACTATCAAGTACCTCAACAACAGGGAACCTAAAATTGATTTATCACAAAAATTATCAACAGTAAGAATTTCATTTATACAATAAAGATGAAAAAAAATAATGTTAAATCCTCAAATGAGAATGGGCAAAGCAGGAAGTAGAGGCTCCTGCAATCACCAGCCCAAAGGGACAAAGTAGAGTTGACAGATCCAAACTGACACTCGGCTGCCTACACATCAAAATAAAAAAATCCAATTTATTTCTATTAAAAAAAAAAAAGGAAAAATTTGACCAAATATTTTCATCAGTTAAAATTACTTTTGACTCCAAAATCAAGATTCTACTGTCAAAACAAAGGGGAATTTGGATAAAAAAAATATGCTTAAAAATTACAAAAAAGTAATGTAAAAAAAAAGTCATTCTTAAAAGTTGATATGGATGTCAGAACTTGTGCCCTGACAAGAACCTTATGAGGCCAAAAAAAAAAAAAAAAATTGGTAGAAAAAAAAATTTTAAAAAAAAAAAAAAAAAAGCAGAAATTAAGCAGCATGATTAGATAATAATAATAATAATAAAAAAAAAAAACACACTACAAAAAAAAAAAAAAAAAAAAAAAAATGTTATTGTATTTTTATAAATCTGACATCATTTATCTTCATGGATAAAAACATTGGCAAAATTGAGACAATATCAATATTTATTTAAAAATAAAAAGAACCAATATCACATTGACTGAAATAAACAACAATGCTATGAACTGACAATTCTTAATCAGCCAAGCCTTATATTGTCACACAAATGCTACAATATAAATGCTGAAAAGTGTATCAGCTTTGATTATAAAAATAGGGGGGAGAACTGATACCAATGAAAATAAAGATTTTTAATTGTATATTTTTACTTAAAAGACTTATCAAAAAATCTTTGACTATTATTCTTTGATTATCTTGTTGCTAAATAGTTATAACTGGGTTTATCAAACCATATGGAATATATTTCATCATTTGAAGTTGACATTTCTTTATAGTTGTCTTTTCTCCAATACTGATTATTAGTTTGACAGCACGAAAAAAAAAATTATTATAATTTCTGTTGACATTTTATTTTAATCATGCAAGCATTTTTCATTTATAAATATTAAACATTTAAAAGTAATTTTTTCATACCAACTACATATATTATAAACACACACACATGAAGCTGTTGATTAAAACAATTGAAGCATTTACTATCATCATTCAACAACTACAAAGTAGCTAAATTCTTTTTCAATAAATATTAATTATAACTTTTAGGATCATTCATTTCATGTTTTAGGAATTTGTTTCAATCCACCAAAATTTATCACAATACTCTATCAATTACATTTGTTCAATCAAGTTAATTACTCTACTGTTAGAAGTTTTATTCACTTTTTTTCAAACTAAATTGATTATTTTAATAATTATAATTAAAGTTGCAATGATTTTTTTAAATCTGAAATAATTTCATCTAAAGCGATTAGAAATAAAAAAATATTTTTATTTGTGCGAAGAAAATAATTGTGTGTGTGTGTTTTATCAAAGGTGAAAGGTAATGTGTTTTGAGCTACAAGTATAATTCTAAAAATCAAAAAATTCAGAATTTTTTTTAAAAAAGGCTGAAATGTAGTCTATATACTCAGGGAGACTTCAAAAAAATGTATCTCTAGAATATTTTTTAAATTTCTACACAACTAGCAATGTCAGTTGTAACAGCACTGACAAAAATCAAGTGTGTCAGGAAGCAGAAAGACCCTAGCAATGCTGAGTCAAAGTAATTAGATGATTTCTTTCTTTTTTTGTTTATATATAAATGTTTTGCATCTGTAAAGATCTGATTCTAGTGAGATTTGTCTGCAGAATAGTATGGATTTTTTTTTTGAAACTTTATAAGTGATACATTTTTATTAGTTATTGCAATTAGAGCAATTCTCAGATTATTTCAGAAATGCATACTTTATAATATCTATAAAGACCTTTTAATGGAAATTATATGAAAATATTGTACACTAATTGTGGTCTTGGTTTCAAAAACAACAGAAATTTCATCCATAGTTTTCTGTCTGGAGACAGGTCCAGTTCTATGGAGGTCACATGGATCTCCCAGAAACACCTGAGGAAAGATACTGGGGATGGTTTCCCGTTGCCTGCCCCCAGGACGCCATTACGGAATGACGTCAGACAGAAGAGAGAGACTCCAGAAATAAGGTTTGTAAAATGTTTTATAGGAATGCCAAATTAATGTTGTCTATTTAGTATCTTTTTTTTTTTATTAACTGAAAATGTTTCTCAAATTCTTGGAAACGGAAGAGTATTTAGAAATATGTAATAGGTCGCCTCATTTAAAAATGCAGTAATGCCATGGGCACAACATTAATTATTCACAAAATGGCTCCTTTAGTATGGTAGCACCTTTAAATTAAACTGCTATTTTAGTTCCAGAAGCTTAATAATTTGTTTTGTAACAGTTTAGATCTGTGTTTGTATAGATCTTTTTCCAATTGTTTTACAAAACAAGGTTTATATTTTCTTTTACTTGTAGAATCATCTTCTAATTAATATGCTTTTATATGGTTGCTAATTACCACATCTTCAGTTTAAGGTTTACAATTGCCACTTAATAACACTGAAGAGCTTTAGAAGGCAACTTCAAATCAAAATGTATGTTTGTTTGTCTATTGTCAGTGCATCTATGATTAAAATTATTTCTCCTATAAAACTGGAACTTTCAAAAAAGTCTTAACAATAAAAATCAAGCTTTCAAAAAATATAAGCTTGCAGGATTTAAGTTAGAAAAACTGCAATAAAATAGTCTGCTCTTTAACTTATTCCTGCATTTTTATGTCCTTTCCTGTTCTTAATACAGTTTTATAGTTAGTAACTGTTTACAACAGTTATGTGCTGGGTGACTATTAAGTCTTAAAAATGATATGAAGTCGGGACAATGAAAACACTGACTTGTAAAAAATGTACATTCAGATTAAATAATAACTAAGTTTACATGTAAAGCTTCCTTTTTTCTTATTGACCACAATTTATTTGAGGCCTTCAAAATCGCCATATTTTTCAGTCCTCATCCTTCAGAACACTATCCTAAGTTATCTTAAATTCTTTTGTACCTTCCCTAAAATGACTATCTGTTCTGTTGCTGTTAATCAACTTTTTACTTGTTTATTTGAATACAGTCAGTTATTTCAATAACTGGTCATAATTAATTCTGCATATATTTATATTGTAGTTTTACTGATGTTTTTTTCCTTAATCATTACAACCCTAATATTAATTGTCTGATATTAAAACTAAATTATGCTAATCTAACTTGAATTTTTCTAAAGATCTTATTGAGATATTTTGATAATTTCTCTATCTCTTTCCTTTCATAAAGATGATCCTTAGTTATTGTTGCTGTATGACAGATGTTTTTTTTTTTAATTAGTTGTCATTATCAGTTCTAATTACATGTAAGTGCATTACATTTACTTTATCTTTTCTAGAAAGATATAAGATCACTATTTAACTGTGTTAATTCTTTTTCTTCTTTATATCAAAAAATAACTGCAGTAGGGAAAATATTAGTTTTAGTAAGCAGTTTTGTACTTCCTAGATCAATCCCGTTGCGATCATAATGTTAATGTAGTATTATTTATTATAATGTTACTGTACTAAATATACAAAATAATTTCACTTTTAGATATTACTTGTTAAATTATGTGCATTTTAAAAATACATTTCCAAAATATTTTGATATTCATCAAAAATATTATTTTGAAAATGTTTGCTACTCAAATAGTTTTTCAATAAGTCACTTAATACTTAACTTTTGATTTGTAGGACTGTCTATTCTGGATATAATTTCCAATCAAACTCTACAATATTAAGGAGCAAAGGGTCAGAAATATTTGTAATAAAAAAAGAGACCTCAGGAAATTATTTATGTAAACACATTTTTATGTCTAAAGCAGAAAATCCCAAGACAAAAATTATATTCATTTTCCCACTATATGTCTGTGTTCTTTTGTCAGCTTGCATTGAAGAAAATTGCAGTTTAATGAAATGCCCAACTAAATTTCATGAATAAGTGTTATAATATAACAGTATTTCTGTGTTTTGTTTCTACCAGTTAGAAGAAGTCATGAAAATATTGTTTTTATCCTCTAGTCTCATCGTTCACATTTGTCTTCTGCAGCCCTTTCTTTCAAAGAAAGGCATCTCCATGAAATATAAATAACATGTAAACTATACTTTATTTTTTAGATGATGATGGATAGATTTATAATAAAAATAATGTTGAAAGGGATATACAAATAATATAAGCTAGGAATTTTTCCCATTCCAGGTGAAATTGATTCCATATTTCGGCTTGGTTTTGAGCCTTTGTCAGAAAATGTTGAGACCTAACTTCAGTATTAAGCAAGTTAAAATCCCTGGCCCTTAACAAGAATCAATTCTGGGCCCTTAGTTCACAGACAAACATCTCAATCAGTGGCCATTTACCCAGCACACTGTATATAAAGAACTTACGTCTTCATATGGGAGACACCAGGATAACTACTTAGTTTCATCAGCTACCCTGAATCAAAGCACTGGTGATGTAACTTAAAAAAATATATGTAATCATATGGAATAAAAACAATGCTTTCTCATAGAATATTCCAGATAATTCTAATTCCATGCAATTTTTGCATAAATATTATGCAAATATCATTTACTATGCAAAGAAACAAATATCATTTCGTTTCAAAGTTATTGTGGTAAAAGGTTGATCAAATGTCACTGAAGTCCTTAATAATGTTTATCTTGTTCAATACTGATAACACTTTCATAAAATAAATAGAACTGTGAAAATCAAGCAAATCATTTCACAATGATATTATATGAATTAAACTGACAATTAATTTGCTAAATTAATATGAAAAAAACAAAACACCAGACAGGGGAATATGCTTTTTCATTTTAAGAAAATTATAGCAACTGCTATAAATATTCCTAGTGAATAATATATATTTATATTATTAATGAATTAAAAATATTTCATCAGGGAATGATATTCTTAGAATTTTAATAAGAATAATTATTGTTAAAATTAATATTTTATACATATAAAGAACCTTCAATTGATTTGAAGGATTGTAAAATTTATCTAATTTTGATAATTTGGAATGTATGTGTCATTAAGTTTATTTTAATGATATTAAAGATTTAGTTTTTAGAATGTGTGCTTTATTACTTTCATTTATTTATTTTTAAATTTTAACAATAACAATTTAATGTAAGGTGTATAAAAAAAATGATTAAAAATCAAAATTTTATAAAAAAAAATAAAAAAAAATATGAAGTAGAGCTAAACATAAAAGATTTAGTTTGCATCATGCTACATTAATAATAAAAAGCAAAATACAAAAGTAAAAATGATTAGACATGCTGCTACACAGAACTGATAAAAGACCAACGGCCTCGTAAGGTTCTGTACTCACGGGCAGGGAACAAGGTTTGTCGATGACCACCAAATCCTTGCTCACATGCACTAGCACAAGTGGTTTATCCAATACTGGCATCTCGTGTCTATAGTGACGGGATAAAAAAAGAAAAAAAGAAGAAAAAGAAAGAAAGAAATATGGGTGTAGTGTCATCCAAGAAGGTTCCAATTTGACACTTTGTTTTACAAATCAAAACATTTTGAAAACATTTCATTTCAAATACTGAATTTGTGTGTTTGTATACTGAATTCACAGAAAACGAAGATTTCGTGAAATGTGATGCTTTTCTATTCACATCTCATTAACATTTAAATTTAAAGAATAAAATGAATTGACAATTAAACAAATTTAAGGATTTGCCACAATTAAAAACTTGCAAAAAACAAAAAAAAAAAAACAAAAAAACAAACAAACTGAAATTTAAACTATTGCATTACTGATATAAATTAAACTCGCACAATAATAATAATAATTTTACTCTTCCCATTGACATATAAATGGCCTCAAGGTGAACATATGTGGAATTGTATAAAACAACACTTCAGAATTACTGGAGGTTAGACATTTACATTGCTTTCTGACAATATTATTTCACAATTTTAAGTATTTGAAAATATGATAAAATTAGTATAATGTTTTTGGTTAATTTCTTTTCTCTCTAATAGATTATTTTATGCTCTTATGAAGAGCAGTTAGGAAGATTTACTGTTAGCTCTATTGTTACTGATAATAACAATGACTGTTCAATCTTGTTGCCTGCCACAAACAGTTAAGCAGGTTCTCAAATTGGAAGAAACGTTACTTCAGGGCTTTCTTTTTTCCCTCCTTCCATTCAAAATGACAGAAGTCATTCTGAAAATGAGGTTCCCTATGATTTCCTAAAATTCTACCCATATTTCTGGTTGTTTTGATCCCGTGGAGAGGATTGGGAAATCACCACCTATTCTCTTCAACATTAAAAAAAACGATGGCAAAATATTACCCTGGATTTGTCTATGGCAACAACAAAAATAACTTCAATTCTAAATTTTTATCAAAGGCCAAACATCTATTTTATTTATTTATTTATTTTTTTTTTGCAAAATTCCTGAAAACAGTAGTGCTCCAGAATGCTTGAAAGTTCCAAAGCATTCGGAAGTACTAAATTTGACATGCTACTCTTAAGATTAGAGCTTAATTCATATCAGTTACTGATTTTCATTTTGTAAGTTTTTAATTTTTTTTTTTAAAAGATCGGAATTACTTTTGTTATTTTATTCCTCCTTAAAAATTAATTACAATTAATTTAAAAAATAATAAAATGATAATGATGTTTGTGCTCAACTGAATGTAAAAAAAAAAGGGGGTGGGGGTGGTAAACAGCAGGGAAGAAAGGCTTTTCAGAGAATGATAATTTGTTTTTAAGATTTTCTTCTGTATTTCAGACAAAGTAAAACGAGGCGATTTCCTTTCAGAGGTAAAATATAAATTATTACATTGCAGAACTGATTACACTGTTAATAACACTAAGTCAGAAATTTTCAGGATTTTTTTCTCCCTATTCAAAAAGGAAATTTTCTATAGTTTCTTTCTCACATCTGTTGCTTGTCGCTGCAATGTACCGTTTCTCCTCCTCACCTTTTCCTCTATTATCTAAAACAATCTTTCTCAATATTTTTATTCCTTAAAAAATAATAAAAAAAAAAATGCTAAATTTACTTATTTAACAATCCTAGCTTTCTGTTTAAAAACCAAATATCACTCAAAGCCAAATGCAAGATTATGGTTATTAACAGGTCTCAGTTCTACAATAACTCTTGTTCAGTAGAGGTATGAAGCAAACTACAGCTAGAACACTTAAATTTTAAAGATTAACTTATTGATTGTGTTAAGTTAGCATCTTCATACACTTTGAAAATAAGTTTCGAAGTGCTAATAATACACAATCATTAATTTTCTTAGTTTATAAAAAAGTAAACTGAAGAAAACTAAAAGGAAAATTAACAACAACTTGATAAACACTGAATACAACCACTGATTTCACATTTTAGCAAAACTGATACCAAGTTAGACTATTTTTTTTGCCAATGTATAAAGTTCAGGGTGAGAACTCACAGGAATGGACGGAGGTTTGTCAACCACTACCAATTCAGTATTCACAAACAATACCCGGATAGGGAGATTGGCAACTGGCACCTCATGTCTGAAATAAGGTTAGGTTACAATAAGAATCTAGATATAATGACAAATAAAAAGTATTTAGATAAAAAAAAAACAACTTTTCAACTTCCTGGAGAAAGTGATTAATTTAGCAAAATATACGTTTAAGCTTATGTTAAAAAAAAACCAAAAAAAAAAAATAAAATAAAAAAAAACCCAACAATTTTATTATAATGAATTCATATTGAATTTCTTCTGATATATTAAATGTTTAAAAAAATTCAAAAATTTAAAGGTAATAAAATAAAATACATAATGAATTAAAAAGAAAAAAAAAAGGAGGTCAAGTTTCCCATTACTCTGTTTCTGAATTAAAAAAGAATTATATTTATATATAATAGTGGGTGCTTACATACTATCGGGACCTGTTTTTTTATAATTGATTGCTGGTGTTTTCTTTTCATTTATTTTCTGTGTTTTTTTTTTTTTTTAAATATAACTTATAGTTGTTGTTATTTATGATACCATTGGTCATTTCGAAATGGAAAGTATTGTTTATTCCTTCATATTTCCAAACGAAACATCCTGGAAAGGATCCCACCTCAATTAACCTAACCTAGTGTTAATTAAAGGAATTTTTTTCCCCAAATGATATCAGGTAATAAATAAGTACTTATTTTTATTACATGTTTGGAGGGGTTAATGATTCAAAATACACACCAGAAATTGATTATAAAAAATGGGTACCGATAGTACATAAGTACCAATATTGTAATGACTTTATTAATAGTGGAGAGAAATTGTTAGGAATAAATTCCTATCTATTAAATGTTTATAAATTAGCAATAGTATTTCAGTTGGTGGCTTGGTCAATGGATAAAATGCAAGATTTACTTTCATAAGACTTATAAGTTTGGATTTAAAACCTGAAAGGCTAGTAGTTTTCTTCCTAAATGAATTGGGAATGGAGGGATAAAGAGGAATGTTACACTATATTTTTAGGAAATGGAAAATAAAGTTAAAAGAGAGAAATTCAAAGATATATATTTAAAAAAGAACTGGCATGCTAAACCACAGCTTTAGCCGTGTTTGTCTTTTCGTTGGAGTTGATCACAATATTGACTTTGAAAACTTTTAACTTTAACATTAAACATTAACTTTATGGATCTACCTTAATTTTCATCAATCTTGATGAAGTTTGCTGGTTAGTCTTCGAATTTCATTAATCTAGTTTGAGATCAAGTTTTGTGATTACTGCTCCAGTGAGAATCAAGTGTACATATGAACTCACAGACAAACAGACAGTCAACAATTGTTTTTCTCCACTTACACATGCAAAAACAACAGTAATGAAATATAATGTAAAAGAAACGGCATCACGATTTAATCTATGCTGTGCCTAAAAGATCAGATTCTGAATGGGCTGTGAAATACTGGATAACTCTTCACAGCAAATGCCAAAAACTGGCAACAATTGTTGTGAGTTCTGCTGCATCCCAGATTGTTCCATTTTTCTTAATTTAAGTGTACATCTCAAAGCATTTTTTTTATGGATGAAAAACAATTATCAATAAGATTTCTTGTTTTATAAAATAATCTTTTTCTTTGTTTTTTAAAAATTAATTTTCATTTATTATTTTTAGTGCATTTTTGTGAAACATTCTGCAATCATCCTTGGACGCCCCTGAAATTAAGTGAAATGTAAAAATTGTGAATAATGAATTTAAATATTTTATGGAAAAAAAAATCAGAAGTGTTAGAACCTGAAAGTATCAAAGCTGACACAGTGGACAAACAGTGAATTTGATTAATTTGTTGTTTAAAAGAACGGGAAGGGGGGGAGGAGGAGGAGGGAGGGAGGGAACAGCTTTCAGTAAATGTTGAAATTGTGGACGATTTTTACTTATATTTATCTGTTGTTATTGTTATTTTTTTAATTACTATATATTTTACATAAAACATATGATACAAAGACTGATAAAAGGTCTAAAAAAATGTTGTTCAATTTGGCTAGGCACCCAATTTACATTGTCCCTAACTTGTATTATTTTAATTGAAGAGTTATTAATTAAAAATAAATTCAGAAAAATTGGGATTGGCTTAAAGAATAGAAATACAACAACAACAGCACCATTTAATAAATATATATATACAATCTTTTCACGCTAAGTGCCTATGAATGTAATCAAATCCATTCCCAGTGACTTGCTGTATCTTACTAGAATCTTAAGATACATATAAAAATTATCTTCATAATTTTACGCAAGTACTTCCTAGCTATTAAGACAAAAGCATCTCGGCAATAATTATAGTTGGAAAAGTCAACTTGTCTCAATCTGTGGAAGCATGAGTTGGAACCATATTGTACTTCCATTTTTCAAAATATATGAAGATTTCAAAATCATTTATTCTATGGCAGTCTTTGCTCTCATTTAGCAGGAATAATTTTTATGCACTGCTATTTTTTTTTTTTTACAACACTGAGACTTTAGTCTAACGCACAAATAAAGGGACCACTACCTACAAAGCAGGTTTCAAAACATGGAGACTAAAATCGAGGGCAATGTTAAATTATCTAAAAATTTCAGAAGAAGACTGTTGAATTAATGATGTATAGCAATTACACAAAGATAAGGTCTTAATAGATTGATCATCTTCCTCTATTAAATAAAACTAAAGGGAGACTTATTTGCTCTCAAAGCCAAAAATGAGCTTACCATTACATTAAACTTCTTTCCAGGGATTGATAGTTATTACTGGAAAGTACACTAAAAACTCTTTTATCTGAAACAATTTTTAGAATATTTTAAAAATACACAAAAACATTTTCCCTTTGCTATAATCAATATTTAATAGCTTACACAAGCGATTATGTAATAGTAAATGTAACTATAATCATTAATAGCATTAATGTACAGTAATTAATGTAATCTATATTACTAAAATCTTTTATTTCTCTGTCTGTCCAGCACAATTGTTAATTTCCTGTGAAAAAATTACTACAATGAAACATTCGCGACGGGAATCGAATCTGCAACCTTTTGATCCAAAGTCGGACATCTTATCCATTAGGCCATGGGGACTACATTCAAATTATTGTTTCTTATCACCCCCTTTGTGTGTGTGTGTGGCGCAATGAGAGAAGAGTCAGAGAAAAAAGAAAATAACGCATTAATTTTAGTCTACTAGATTAAAATTTAAATTTCAATTGTTCATTTTTTTAGCTTCTCTGTCAACAATGGCGCGCTATCAAATAATGAGTTCATTCAAAAAGGAATAAAGTATCACTTTTTGCCATAAGCACTTGGAATCGATTTTTCTTGGATTATCTCATACTAGGGAGATGGCCTAGTTAATATTAATAATATGTACAGAGCATTTTTAATACAATACATTTCAGATTATCCGAAACAGGAGCGGTCACATCAAATTCAGATAAATGAGTTTTTAGTGTAACTATAGTCAGCACTGTCATCATCTTTACAATGGATATTTGGAAGTGTGTTGAAAGTTCTTTGACACTCTCAGGACTTTAATGTGTTATCCAGAACTTAAAAAGATTTAATTCTATTTCTCAATTGTTAAGACCAATTATTAATACCCTCTAGATTACAGTTATAAGATATCCGGTAATGGAAGAAAAATAAAAGAGCAATTCCAATAGAAATTTATGCAAAGAAGCCCAAACTTGCACATCATAAAAAGTGCATACAGTATGTAAATGATTTGCTAGTCAATGACATGGTGTACAACAAAATAACACAGCATGCAAAGCATTATAGGGCACAGGAATCAGTAAGAAACCTTTTGCATATCTCATCTAGAGACAATTGAAAAACTTTCAGAGAGAATATATGGTGGAGAGTTCATGAGATAAAATTGTCTAAGTGATACAACAATCGATACTAGGTATTATTCGTAGCATAATTCAATGACTGTGATCAGCTGGATTCAGAAAAAGACTTACTTTCTTTAGATAGCTTCTGTAAATATCATTAGCCTAAAGTAATTTTCCTTTACATTTTTGGTGTTTTTTACTGCATTTCCATTAGATTCTCATGGAAATTTTTCAATTCTCCAATTGAGATAGATAGATTAAAAGTAAACAAAAAATACAATCCCACAGTTATCTATAGACCTGTAGCTGTTTTTCAGCAAATATATAAAACCTATCCAATGTTATAAAATTTACTTTAATAACTTAATGTACAAATATGTTTTCAATGAAATATCATTGTAATTTTATGAACCCCTTTCTTTT
The DNA here is from genome assembly GCA_023159025.1 of Thereuonema tuberculata. Lineage (NCBI taxonomy): Eukaryota > Metazoa > Arthropoda > Chilopoda > Scutigeromorpha > Scutigeridae > Thereuonema > Thereuonema tuberculata. The sequence goes on along the minus strand of JAFIDM010009631.1, from coordinate 262,226,880 downwards.
GTCAAATTTTGGGAATGTACAATCTTGTATTATTAAAATTATATATTAAAGAAAACGAAAATCATATTTGAATTGAGAATTTTAAGAATTTTCTATGGAATTGTCTATGGTATTTAACACTCCATCGGGCACAACCGATCTCCTAGGCACACCTCGAACTCTTTTGTTTGCCTCTCCCCCGCTAAATTTTTTTGCGAGGTCTGCATCCTAGTAGCTTCCGCTTTTCCAGTGCTAATAACAATGGCAAGGTCAGTTAGTGATTTTCGTTCTTCATTTCCGGTTGACAGACGAAATGATCTCATAGGCTCATTGCGCCCGATTACGTTTTCAACCGTAAATAAAGAAATAAATCGCTAAGGGGACGTCCATTAATTACGTGAGGTGTTTTTTAAAAAATTTGGACCCCCCCTCCCCCTTGGTGAGATTTCAAAAATTTTAACAACCAAACAAAAAAAAAAAAAACAAACAAACAAACAAAAAACAAAACAAAACGGGAATCTTGATTTAATAACCTGAAAAAAACCGAAATCTTCCTATGATACAGTCGGACCTCTATTTAATGAAGTCGCTAAATCCTGAAAAAAAGTTCGTTATACGGAAAATTCGTTAGAGATTCACCTTTTAAAATTACTTTAAACTACATAAAACAGATTTAAAATACATAAACAATAAATATTATTAAAAAAAGTAATAATTTTAATGACATAAAGCATACATTACCATATGCGTACTTAAATTTTACTAATAAAGTCTGTTAATTTTGTCTTGATTTTTTTTTTTTAAAAAATTTTTTCCTTTATGTTATGCCTTGCATCTTTGCAATGCACTAAAAAAACCCTTCAGTATTTTCTTTAAATTGTAATCCGCGTCGGATTGTTTCAAATTATTTTAGCATTTCATCATACGAAGGTTTTTTTTTATTTTTTTATTTCTGCATCATGATCATTTCCATTTTCATCATCTTCATCTTCATCACAATTCATAGCTGTATTGTTTTTATTTTCACACTGTTCAAAATATCCGATTCAGTTAATGATTCCGAGGTCTCAGCTTCAAAATCAAGTGAAAGATAATCATCAATCAGCACATCATCGTTAATTTCTTCTTTTTCCCTCAGCTGTATCTCACATTTCTTTCATTTCCTCTAAGGCAGCGATTCTCAATCTGTGGGGCGTGATAAATGTAAAGGGGGGGGGGTTTTTTTTTTTTTCAAGAAAAATATCTTATTAAAAAACTAGGTTTGGAGGTTTTTTCTTTTTTTTTTGGTTAAACAGATAGGTGTGGAGGTTTTTTTTTTTTCCTGGTTGAACAGATTTAATTTATTTGAGTCCACCTTTTCAGTTTTGTTAAAAATTAAGGTAGGGGGGGGGGCGCAATGAAAATTGTGATTGAAAATTAGGTCGCAAGTACTAAAAGGTTGAGAAACACTGCTATAAGGGAATGTTGATAATAAAAACATTTCAAGGAGGAAAAGAAAAATAGATACTGTACCACGAAGTTAAATAGAAAATTCACTTCGTTATTTGGAGGTTATTTTACAAAGAAATTAGCAAAATGTTCTTGGTTCCAGAGAAAAGTTCGCAAAATAGAGGTCCGACTGTATACATTTTCTCTGCATGAAAAAGTTTACGTGAGATTTTCGTTGACCCCCCCCTCCCCCTTGGTGAGATTTTGCCGGACCCCCCCCCTCCCCCTTTTGACCTCACGTAATTAATGGACGTCCCCTAACTGACCTTACCATTGTTAGTGTTACAAGAAAAGAGGAAGCCACTAGGATGGAGAAGTTGGGACTACGTTTAGAGGGGCCGGGGCAAACGAAATGTGTCTAGCAGATCAGTTGCACCCGACAAAGTTTTTTCAATTTCCAATTTCCATTAACTATTCCAAATTCTATCGATAACGGCAACAGTCATTTTATAAAGTGCTGGTGTTTAATAATAAGAGTTAATAATTGTTTTTGGTAAGAAGGAAAGTTTATATATGTAGAAAAGAATAGTAAATCAAGCAGTGCCACCAAGGCTCAATGCGCCCGACGGAGTGTTAATATTGGGAAATACTTTTTGAAAAACGTTATCAGCCAATTTTGTTTAAAATTCTTATATTAATAATAATAAAAGATTGTGTTCAGTTTAAAACAGTGAGACTTCTTTAACTGATGACTGAATTAAATTTCATGGGGTTTCAATGATTTTCCACCTTTTCGTTCTACCTGTGAACAATGTTTGCCAATAGGTCGTTATGTTGTAATTTGTAATCAACATCCACTTGCTTGTAGTTTACTGTTAGTGATCCAACTTTTATACATCTTTCCTGAAAACAAAACAAATGATGCAAAATCAACGTCACTGAAATGTCACAAAGTTTTTATGGAAACACATTATGAAAAAATTAAAAAGAAAAGATTAATCTCAGATTACTGAGTGTAAACACTGCAGTATTTTAATTAAGAATACAAGCAATAATTATAGTTGTCTAAAAAAATATACAAATTTGTTGTAAAAGAACAATTTTCACAGTATGTGTGAAATTATTTATGAACTTCAATTTATAATCTGTTTTCCAGTCAGGTACCCCTCCTAAAGAGGGTCACTGGCAATGTGGTCCCAGGGCACAGGTAGCATTTGAATATTTTCTTTTCCTTGCAAATATAAAAAGACAGCAGGATGAAAATTTTTTATTACTACAAAATTATTATTATTGAATAGTCCTGTATGATTGAATGTATTTGCAGCTACTTCATTGAAACTACAATCCTTATTATTATAATCCATATATTAGAAATATGAACTTACAATTGGATTACAATTTATAATCTACCATATGTACATAAAAAGTACATATGGAAACCTCTAGAATTCCAGAGGAGCCTCTTACCTCTGGGAATTCATCTAATCCCGAGGGAAGTCATTTAATCTGGTACCTGAGCCCTGACTACACATATGGGTAGACCTGTTTTCAATACAATTGTATGGACAACATCAAGCAATTAGTTTCCTGATGACTGTCAACAATCATGGACTAATCACAGCCTCCTAATGGTCATAATCTGTATATTATATAGAAAACTGTCTCATCTAGTAAACACTTGGTCTCAACCATTGTTATTTATAGAAAAACTATCTTTCTTTGCTTCATAACTTTAAAGAGAAGTAGTGATAAAGAAGCCTGCTTTGTTCAGCAAACGATAGAGTAAGAGCTCAACAAATTCTGGATTAAAAATGTGAAAAAAAAAAAAAATCAAATCAGAATATTAATTGCTGAATAAGAAAATAAATCTGTGAATCCAAAGTAATGTTATAAAGAATAACGTCGTCTCCTACTGTATTTTAAAGAATCTAGTCGAACTTTTGATCAACTAGAAATACGATTTCTGTTCGAAAAATATGAGAAGAAGAATTACTATATTAATTACAGCAACCAAGGGAAGGTTACTCACTCATGTCACTGATAGTGAATTAAGAAGTTAGAGGATGGTCAAGTGGTATTGTGAAAAGTAACAACCGCATTAGTTAAATACAAAATTGAACTTAAGAAATTATAACATAGAAGTGAAGGAGGAGTAGGCCATCAGACCAATGTTCTTAACAATGTCTCAAACAAAAAGCCATGACATTGTTCACTCCAAAACAATGAGAAAAAAAAATGGCATGGATCTTTTAATGTAAGTCTCAAACTTCTCCTTAAGAAGGCTCAAAATATGAGGGAGAGTCAAAAAGTAACCTTAATATGGCCATAAAAATTTGAAATCTCTTAGTAGAGGATTCTCATAGAGATATGTTATGTCTTGCCACTTGAGGAACCTGCTGGCGCACATACTTTGGCCTACGCGCCGACTGTGACGTCAGCAAACCAAAGCCAAGATGGCAGCGCAGTTAGAAGGATGCTCCATGCTATAAAAAAGAACAGCGTGCAGTTTTCTGATCTTTGGGCAGTAAGGGTAAGAAATTGGCAGACATTCATCACAGGATGCAAAGACAGTATGTGGATAGTTGTTTGTCGCTTCAGCAAGTTTACGAACGGCACAGGAAGTCTAAAAGTGGGGTGTCAAGTACAACTGATGCAGCTTGCTCCGGCCGGCATCACACTATGACTGTGGCTGATATTATCGCTGCAATTGAATGATTGATATGGGAAAACTGGCAGATAACCAAACGAGATGGCTGAAATAGTGTTCATTTGTCATGGCTTGACATACCAAATCTTCACGATATGCTAAAGTACAGCAAATTTTCCTCTAGATGGATACCAAGACAACTTGCCCCCCAAATCAAAGAACTTCGTGTGGATGCTTGTGAAACGCTATTGCGACATTGTGAAGTTGATAGGGATGACTTTTTACGATGTATCATCATTGGTGATGATTGCTGGGTCCAATATTACTTGCCAGAGGCTAAGCGAGCAAGCAAGGAGTGGCGGCATTCATCATCGCCGAAACCAAAAACATTCTATTCAACTCTGTCAGCTGGCAAAGTGATGCTCACACTCTTCTGGGACTGTAAAGGTCCAATCTTGGAACATTACATGACCAAGGGATTTACTGTGAACAGTGAATGGTATTGTGATCTGCTTCAGAGCCATTTGAAACCCACAATCAAGTCAAAATGTCGCGGTTTGCTCCGTTCTGGATTGCTGTTGCAGCAGGATAATGCTCAGCAGCAGACGGCTCTCGCGCAATGGTAGAAAAACTAACAGATCTGCATTTCGAGTGTCTTCCACATACTCCATATTCACCAGACCTTGCATCGAGTAATTATCTTGTGTTTGGACCCCTCAAGGCAGCATTAAGTTTGGCATGGATGATGAGATGAAAGATAAGGTGCACATTCGGCTTCAAAGTCAACCAAAGATTTTTTTTCTCACGGAATCGAGATTCTGCTAAAGTGCTGGCGCACCTGTATTGAACGTAATGGGGACTATATTAAAAAGTGATGAAGTGGTTTTGTTTGTATGTGTATATATTTTGTTAATAAAAAATAATTAAGATTACTTTTTGATTCGCCCTCGTAGAACACATTTTCACTCAGAGGAGGAAAAATTCATCATCCTAAGCTTATATTCATATTAAACACGAGAAATGTGCAAAGAACAATCTTAAATCAAAGTAAAATTCTATAGGTTTTGAATCATTGTGTGATCCATTTTTAAAAAGTTACAAAATATACATTCAGTAAATAAAAAGGAAAATTCAATTGAAGTATAAACATACAATCTCACATAGGAATGATTACAGACTAGAAACCTAACAATACAGAAATAATTATAAATAATCAATCAGTAAGAGATCTGTAATAAACAGAATTTCATGTTTTCTATTAATGAGAATATTGTGATGTTTTTTGAGTAATAGAGCCGCTTTCATTTTTAAATGGTAATTGTTTTTATCTGTGCTTTGATTTCCTGCCAATTACAAATATTCACAATATTCTCATTCATAGAAAACATGAAATTCCGTTTATTACAGATCTCTTACTGATTTTTTATAATTATTTTTGTATTGATTGCTTGTAATTATTTCTGTATTATGTTTCTAGTTTGATGATTGCTTGTAATCTCATTACTTGAGGTCTTGTCATATTATTTCTATTTCTATTCCGTTTTCCATTTTACGATTTGAATGTATATTATGTAATTCTCTGAAAACAGATTGCATAATAATCCGAAACATGTAGAATTTTACATTGATTTAAAATTGTTCTTCACCCATTTCTTGTATTTAGTATGAATATATTATGGGTTTCTTTCAATATTTAAATGTGACTAAGCTTATATTATTTATCTATTTAACTAGTAATCACAACATTACAGCTGTAAAATACAATGTTTTGGTTTTTAAACAACATCTCCTTTCAGAACTGAAAGAACAAAAATAAATGCACTTCGTATTATGCTTTGTACATTAGACCTTTTATTTTTGTTATAATGATTTGATGTCATTGAACAAAGTAGCTCGAATGAATTATCTTCTTTGTTAACACACAAATTTACAGATTTTCCTCTAACTTTTTAATATTTCTATAAAATTGACAACTTCAGTTGTACTTACTGGATAGTTAAATTTATGCTTATTTTGGAACATTTCAAATTTGAAAGTTTGATTCATAATCAAATTTAACAATTGGAAATTTATAATTTTGTAAGATACTTAACAGTAAAATACTTACATATTCCTCTGGGGGATGAGCTCGAAATTCCTTCGAAAATACTTTTAAGATAGGCTGGCCCACCCAACGACCTTTGCAAAACGTCGTAAAGGTAAAGTAATAAGGATACACTTTTCTCAAGCCTACAATATAAAAAAAACATATATTATATATATGATTCCAACCAATAATTATCTGAAAGAGTAGAACAAATATATAAAAAAAGAAATTGTTATAAAATTTTCTCACTTAAGCTGAAAGCTATAATCATCGAAATGAATCGTGTAATGGACATTTTTCATTAAAAGATTTGGAAATTACAATACATTCAAGATCTCATATATTATATAGGATATTTTGAAATGAAATGTTTTTGGATAATCAAACTTCACAAGGGGGAAAAAAAATCCTTATCTTTTTCTAGAGATAAAGCAGCCACAAAATGAAAATTACACATCGTTTTAGAATAACAAAGTAACATCTTAATTTTTTAACTTCAATTAATTTTAAATGACAGCAGAAAACGAGGCCAAAAGCTAGCATGATATTGACAGGTGATGGGTCAGAAACTATCTCATTGTTGGAAATTTGATAAATTTCAATTAAAAATAACTGAACTTAATAATATGATATTTAAATTTTTTTTTTCCTCTGTAAATTCAGAACTTTTGATATAAAGTTTCAAATAATCATAAACATAACCTTAGCTCTTTACTTTGACATCACTGCAAGATTTCTGATAAATACTGATAAAAATACAGCTTGTACTTGAACACTTGCATTGGCATATCTAAATCCAAATAAAGACTATTCCCTAAAATCATATTATTTCCACGTATTTTTACTGATTAGCAGAAGATATGTTATAATGTGTATAAAATGCATGCACTTCTTGACAAAATAAAAGCAGTGAGGTATATCGTCCAAAGGTTTTGGGACACTAAGCATGTTCCATTTTATGAGGATGGCAAAAGACAAAATATGTGGTTATAACAAACTATCCTTGAAGCATTCCTTTCCTTTAGCCATGTGTTTTGTCTTGTGTCATCTTATGTCTGTGCCATTCCCTGAGGACAAAACATGCTTACTGTTCTGAAACTGTTGCTTCTATTTTTATAAATATGTGCATTTTGTACATGGTGCTTTATTTCATTTTATAAATCCTCTTATTCAGCAGATAAAGATTTTACTGTGATGTATTATTTGTGAAAGAGTTCTGTATCATATATCTTGACTTTAATTATACGTCTTAGTTTCAATGTTCGAGATTTGGTACATAGTAAACAGTGCACTATTGTTTAAAAATCGCTTAAATAATAAGTTTATTATGTATTGTACTAATGTACTTACCATTTTCAATATAATAGTTGGTTTCATTATACCGTTCTTCGGTGAAACCTGGTCGTTTGGCTTTAAGAGCTTTGGTCTCTTGCTTTGCCTATTTTAAAAAAAAAAAAAAAAGTTCTATTAGGAAACAATAATAATAATAATAGCATTGCTTTATTGGGAATAATATTCAAATTGAAAAAAATCTTTACAGACAGAAAAAAAGGAAGTAAGTGATAAGACAAAACAATTCAGTATTAAAACATCAAGAATTATATATTCTTCTATTGTATTTATTTCCTTCCACCGTACGACTGAATTTCTAGTTCTGTGGTTGAAATCTTATGTCATAACTATGCTTCTCTGCCCATTTTATAAGAAACTTTTTTTTTTTTTTTTTTTTTATACAACAAAGAAAGAAATTGGATCTCCCACATAACAGAAGCATACCATTTATAATTATCAGAAATTGTAGTCATCACACATTTTCAACGAAGTTACTTTCATGATCAACAAACTAATAAAGGCTCTGTTCTTTATTTTCTTCAAGAATTATTTTAAGCATGTGAAAATGAGTTTTCGATTGTATTTTGCTTTCGAAATTGCTCCTGTACTTGCATTTATATCCGAGCCCGATCGTTGACACAATTTGTTCATAGATGGCGCCATCTGCATTAGGCAAGGAAATCCGAGAGCTTTCCATCAGTGATGGGAAAATACTTTGCCATTTTACTAAAATTACGCTCTAAACTAGTTAATAAGAATCAAAGGCTCAATTTCCCAATCCTCCATATATTAAATAATTCTTTAATTGCGTTTATAGAAATACTTGCAATATTGCATCACCTGCCCATCGAGAAAACTGGGAAAATTGCAAACTTTTCCCGAAGATAACTATAATTCATTATATCTCTGAAGACACGTGATCTCAGTTAACCAATCATCATCATTTCCTTTCTTCACGAGTCATTGCTTGGTCGCGTCTGGAATTTCATTGTAAGATACTTCCGGAATTAACATCAATTTCATCATTGTGCTACAATGTTTAATTTTTATTATTTTTGTTGGTTTTTCAATATTAAGAATATTTATTTATTTTCGATTTCATAAAAAGTTTGTTTTTAGTCGTCCATTTCTGTTATCGATGCCTGTATCTCTCTTTTCATGCCCGGCGTTTCAAACATTGGGCTTAGCTTAATGGTAAGCTAGTCTTCGGTTTCCTTAATATTGAACACTGAACGAGATGAAATACCTGCTGCTTCAGCCGTTTTATAACAGAGATAGACGACTTGAAATAAAAAATAACATTCCAAATGATTCCTCTCGATTGATACTTCAAAGTTTTGTTGGCGCAAACAAACAACGGTGTGCGTTCAGCAGCCGCCATGTTCAGAACGGAAGTATGGGGAGTAACTAATGCTCAATCGTTTACCATATATGGAGTTGTCACATGTCTTCAGAGATACAATGAATAAAGTATAACTGTACAAAGTGGAATCTCTAAATTAGTTCTATTTCTTTCGATTTTTTGTTTGGTTCGAGAACAAGTTGAAGCAATTATAAACCTTAAACAAACCTTACCCATTTCGCTATTAAATTAAGCGTTTTAGAAAAATAATTGCAGCAAACCTATCCCGATGAGTTAAAAACAGTTAAAATATAAGGTTTAAGACATTATGTTTCAACTATTAAATTACGGTATCGCCGAGTGAAGATAAAAATGAAAACTTTTGTTAATGAATTTAAGCTTTCAAGATTTATAGTCTTTAAAGAAAGGGATTAAAACTTATATAAGCCTCTATACTTATTTACCCAGGGCCGCGCCAAGGTATGTTGGCGCCGAGGTGCCAGGCAAAAGTTGCCGCCCCTAATAAGCTAAATTTATTTTAACCTAAATTTAATATTTTTCATAATAAAACAAATGTATATATAATTACATATTCAGCATATATTTCCTTTCCATTAGTATTTCTACACTAAATTATTTGCTGCCCGCCGCCACCCAAGACATGCCCGCCCGGGTGCCGTGCACCCCTTACACCCCCGCTTGGCGCGGCCCTATATTTACCTACAATATTTCATATAGGAGAACTAAATGAGACAATCTACAACCCTCCTGTTCTTTCAATGTATCTCCCTGCAAAAACATGAGTAAGCTTCCTTGTATAAGCTAACATTTTATAATACACTGACTTGCTAGTTCATAACGTACATAATCCTTCTTCACTAATGCCTAGATGCTAAAAATGCATCTAATAAAGTGGGAACTCATTTTCCACATTGCATTACAAAAAAAAGACATAGTTGGCGTACCAACTTTCGAATACTCTTATGCTAAGATCTAGAAACAGATGTACTAAAAAGACAGCGATAGTAAATTCAGGCCATTTCTCTTTAATGCATTTATTTATTTATTTATGATAACGTGAGCTTTATATGTATTTAAAGAAGGCCTCTGTGGGTCCAACAGCTATCAAAATCAATTGGTAGAAAGATAAGATGGCATTTGTCAACAGTTATCTATTATTAAAATTTCAGATTTGATAAATATGCTTAGAATTACCTTGAATACTACGTAATGACAAGGTATTACTTATTGTTTTGATTTTTACTAAAACCAGCGATCTCCAGTAGATAAACTAAAACTTACCTTTCAGGTTTGTGGGACAAGTAGTTTTTAAATTAGATATGGGAAGGAGATGCATATTTCGACTTTACAACTGCATTTTTAAAACTTTTATTGTTCGAACCTTTTCCACCCTCTAATGTATATTAAGGACAATTAGAACGTTAGAAAAAACCTTTAACATATATGAAATCTTCAATATAGGTATGGATATCATGAAATGAAAATAGAATATCACATAAAACACTTCATATGCTATTAAAAAAACTTAACAACAAAGATTAAATTTATATGGATTTAGTTCTTTGGTAACAAATACAAAATGCAGTTAGTTTGGCCTTTACGATTGTGATTTATGGATATCAAAATTTCTATTCCATGTAAACTTCCTTTACGATCTTTTCGCTTCTGAAAAGAACTGCCGTGTTCGCAAAAAAATAAACAAACAATTTTTATCTTGACAAGTGTTTCGTGATGAGTTTATTTAATTATCAGAATACAAAAAAAAACCAAAAAAAACCCAACAAATTACAATTACTGCTCTTCTGCAAACAATAAGAGTGAAAAATATGTCTGTCAAATACCGCAGGTAAATGTGAACAGCATCATGTTTTGTTGTTTGTTTTTTTTTTTTTACTGTTTATATAGAAATTATATATTTTTCTTTTTTCCCCTCATCTGTTTTCATAAATTAAAAAAAAAAAGCGATTGCCTATTTTAAAGTTTTGCTATTAATCAGACATAAGTCGATCTGATCCAACGTAATTTCTATTCTTTATATTATTAACTAGAAGTTGACCATTATTACAATATCTAAATCTGAATGGCCACCAGGTCAACTTCCTATGCCTGCCGCTTTGTTTGTTATGGCGCCACGAGTAGCATCATGAATGTTCGCGCGCACTTATTGCATTTGCTTAAACAGCTTTTACAAAATTTTACAGATTTACTACTAGCCGTAGTATCTGGTGCAGCCCAGGAAAATTCTAAGTTTGTGCCCGTATTCTCCTCCAAACCTCTGGTCGAACTGTCGAGGGAATACTTAAATGAAAACAAAATCGAATTAAAATATCCTACGCCATCCATAGGTTTCTAGGAAATTATAGTACAAAATATATAGTCCCGGTAGATCGATGGGTTTGGGAATATCTAGGTTTCAGACAAAGCAGACATTCATTTATTACCGAGCATGCGTAGAGTTTCACTATTCCACTTTAATAGTTTTGTTGTCTGGTCCTAAAACGTACGCGTATACGTTAAAACCTCTGAACGGATTTCCATCAAATTAAGTATGTAGCTTATTTATGGCCCAACTTAATACATAGGCCCATTGGTTTTGGTCTCCACCTCTCAAAACTCACCCCGAAATCTCTTTCTTAAATAGCTAGACGAATTTCTTTAAAATCTGGTACTATGCTATTTATGTTAAAGTGTCGCACTACAGGCCTATGTGGCCCTTGGGGTCGCGGGAGGCGTTCCGTGACCAACGGGACTAAGTTGAGGTCGGGTGGTCAGTCCGACGCCTTTAATCCCCGGAAAAGAAACCCGGTAACCATTTAACAGAGGGCTTGTCTGACTTACAATAGGAGCACGATTATTTTGGTCTCCCCCATCCTCGAAATTAAAGAGTTTTAAAAGCCCTCCCTCCCCCTAATGCAAGCTCACTCCCCCATTATGCGATGGATAGCTGAGTGGATAACCTTGTATATATTTATTTAATTAATTCATTAAAACTTTGCTTGTTTTTCATTTATTGCTTTGCTTTACTGCGCAATACCGTAAGTAGATTGCAATGTTAGATAATAGTTAGATTGTCTGCAATTAGTTAACGAATTTGTTTAAGCAAACCATCTGTAATCCGGGAAATCGCTAATCCGGCAAACATCACATCCCAACTATGTCCGATTAATGATTTCAACATGTTCTAACAAATGTAATTTAGTCCCTGACGGGGTAAAAAACGAAATCATCGCAAAAGCTTAAGAAAGTCTCGCATTATATTTGTTATTTCCACTGATGTTTCCGAGGTCCGTATATGGCAGTTATAGTGAAGAAAACAAAGTAATATTTTTTTCTGTGGTGCTATCAGGAAAGATCTGGCGTATTGTAAAGAAATATTTTGACTTGTTCTACCCAATATTAGACTAACAATGGATCGAGATGAAACATGCTATTTTTTTTTTATTTGAATGGTTGCGATTCTAGATAAACGGGCTAATAGGCAATTTTTGAACTTCATATTGCGTTCCGAATCTTGCAAATATTCTCAATCGAAGTATAAAAAAAGCCTAACAACTTAAATACATCTGTAGATCTCTCTGGTTTTTAAGAGAAAAGCGTTTACATTTTGTCTTAATATCTGACTATTCTCAAAAACAACAACAACAAAAAAAAGACTTAATTAGAAAAGCAATTTTCCAAATGGTGTCTTTGAAGACGTCTTTGAAAACGTCTGTTAATTTGGACTGAATCAACATTGAACTCATTAAATGGTTGTTTATTTCGTTCGGCGAATCTCACAGACTGTCTTGACAAATGAACGAAACTTATCTAAAGACAACTGGTGAAGAATTTCAAGCATAGTTAAAAAGAATGAGCTTCAAAGAAACTGAAGCTCACTGTTAAAAAAAATACTATTAAAAACTCACAAACAGACTGAAAAATCACAAATAAAAAACAACAACGATTCTGGCTTCGGCCCGTATAGGAAGAGTAGCTTCTACTGGTTTGGTATAATATCGGTCACATTAGTTAATATATGCAAAAAAAAAAAAAAAAAATCTTGACATGCGTTGAACGTTGAGCTTCAATGTATTGGGTCCATGCAATTATAGAGAACTAATTCTATGGTATTCTTTTGGTCTATCTGACCCTCAAGCATAATATATATAAATATATGTTATACTTGAGGACAGAGAGGTTAAAAATTTAAATGGAAAATTGAAAAACAACATGTATTACTATGTAATCTATAAGATCCAAGGCAATCATTGTACACAATTTGATTCAGGTATGTCAAAGGATGTGGGAATGTATGTACCTGGGCGGATGCGCGCGTCACGGACAACGCAAACATCAAAACTGCATTCAAGAACACATGCACAACATCCTCAAAACACAACTCAACGCCAAAAATAAAATTAAAGCCATCAACATTTTTGCCGTCCCCACACTAACATACTCCTTCGGCATAATCCCAGGGACAATCACCGAATTCGAACCTCTGCAACGCCCAAGTCCGCGACGGAAAGGATGACCCTCTCCCGCAAGGAGGGAGGGCGAGGACTCATCAACCTCACCCTACACGAAAAACAAGTACACACACTTAGGGAACACTTCCACCAGAAAGCACAACACTCATCACTCCACTTACACAGTGTCAAGGCTGACACACACCTCAGCCCCCTGAATCTCGAAAACCTTTGTTCAACACTCACCACCCCCGAAACCCACACTCAGAAACTATGAGAATCATGAGCTCGTAAGAAACTCTACGGCAGACATCGTCACGAACTCAGTCACCATCATGTCGACATGGAAGCGTCGAACAGATCCAGTCATCCCCATACGCAACTACCAGAAACACATTCTATATGAAGCAAAAAATGAGACGATCGAAAACATAATATCAGGCTGCCCTTTTCTCTCCCAAACATACTACCTCCACAGACACAATCAGGTAGCGTTAATCATTCATCAACGGCTAGCACACAAACACTCACTTATTAAAAGCACGGTCCCGTACTACAAGTGTTAAGAGTCACTTTCACATAAGCTGTACTGGGACGTCTCATTCACACAGACAAAACCATACACCACAACAGACCTGATATCACACTTGTTGATAAGGCCAACAAACAAACCTATCTCATTGACATTGCAGTGCCTATCAGCAAGAACATGCAGAAAACTCACGCAGACAAGATCAGTAAATACACCGAACTAGCACACGAGCTACAGAAGCAGTGCAGGCAGGACCGAGTACGTGTTGTATCCATCGTCCTGTCCTCCACTGGTCTGGTGCCTCATACACTGCACCATAGCCGTAGCACACTAGGACTTCACAAAAACACTTATGCACAACTCCAGAAGGCTGTGATATTCAACACAATATGCAAAGTTAGGAAATTTATGGACACAACTCCACATCCCTAACCCTCCTTGCCCACTTTTTTTTTACACTTGGCAACATGTGCTTTGGTCGTTGACCCGCCATGTTGTCTTTGCTGGGGAAACCCAGGAATTGAAACATTTACATAATAATAATAATAATAATAATAATAATAATAAAACGATTAATTATCCATTATATTTTATTTTGTAGTATTGTTTGATAGCAACTGTAAAGCAGAAGTCTCCAATATGTCCAAACTGGAGTGTGCGGTTTTGTTTTGACTTGCGATTGTGACCAACTGTTGTCATGAGTGCAAGCAGACTTCGACCTGCGCTCGAAACATTTTCGCTTTCAAACATTGTCGCTTTCATTCTAGCGAGATTTCGTTAACTTAATATTCGTTAATCGAGGAATGACTGTGCAGAAAGATTTCCTACAGAGTATAAAAATTTCGTTGAAGAAATGCAGAACAAGGAGGATGAGATGATTTCTAGTTTTATATACGGAATCCTGTAACAATCACACCTAGATTCACGAATTAAAAAGGTAATTTTCTTAAAACGAGTTCCGAGATATTCGTACTTAATGTCATTCGATTCGGTTTACATAGTTTCATGTGTTTTCCTTCTTATCGTGGCAGTTAAGTTGACGAACGTCATCTCGAAAACTAACTGAAAGGCTACACCGTTTGAAAAGAACGGGAAAAGAATGACGGAGCAGATGATAACATAAAGAAACTCTCCGAGGATATATTTACTAAGGTTTCTCCATTTTACTGCCGCTGTGGAATCTAGGATTCAGGAGACTGATGAAGATGTCTGGATCGTGATAACCGGCGAGAGAGGGCGCCGTTATGTTGCAGTTGCGTGACGTCAGCGACACAAGAAAAAAGTTTATTGCAGAGATGATGGACTCTTTGTCAGAGGAGCGCTACTGGACGGAAACAAAACTAAGCCAATTAGGATTCCATTGAGGGAATCATTAAAACGCGCTTTTGTAAGAGACCACGCTTCTCGTTAGACGCCTTCTCGTTAATTGGGCGAAATGAGGAAAGTATATCTGCAGGAGACGAAATAGAAGAGCAACCCGAGCCACGATAGAGACTGCCTGATAAATAAAGGCAAATTTACTTTGTAAGGAAATGTCGGGAGGATAAATTTATCTTCTTTATTGTTATATGAACACATTCAATTGGGCAAAATACAAGACAATGACGGATATTAAGAACACGCTTAGAAAATTTTCTTAAAAAAAAATATAAAATAAAATAAAATAAAATGTAGTTTTATAGTTCGAATTTCCGCAACGCCGACAAAACGACGCTGCAGTCGATAAAGTTATAATGCACTATCATAATTATTTCAAACAATGCTATTCCGTATCATTTCAAAAACATAGATGCAACAAAACATCTTTTAGCTGAAAATTTGAATTTTACTAAAATTGCAGTCTTTTGGTTGAGTTTTAGGCTCTTTATTATAATTGAAGATGTGTCAAGAGATTCGCTTAGCTTTATTCTTCGCGCAAAGAAAGATGAAAATTTGGCAGCAATATTGGGTAACCGAATGCCCTCGCCAAGCTTCTGAGCGCCATCTATCTCTAATAAAGAGAAACATTACTCTACATAATGTTTACACTATCTTTCAACAATGCAACTAATATCTGATATCAACGTCAACGAATTTTACAGCAAAAGATTGCGGGAACATTGTTTTTAACCATCAGAAATGAATAGTAATGTATAATATAGTACTGAGTTGCAATGATTATTTAAAACATATTTTTTTTAGAAAAGACAAAGCTGTAGGAATTAAAAAAAAAAAAAAGATTAATAACAATAGTTGTCAATTCCACCGCTATTAAAGAGAGCGGCGCCACTATCGGCATTCCCTGAATTATTGAAAAATATAAAATATAAATATTATCAATGGTTTTCTTCCAATATCATTGAAAAATTATTAATTGAAAACATAGATGATCCAATCACTCACTGTGTGTCTGTCTCCTAACAACTTTTGAACAGATGGATGGATCTTCTTGAAACTTGGTTTGTATATTAAAGGACACGAGGCAATCTAACTTTCTGCAATGGCAAATTTCTCGTGTGGTCCTTTCTGACAATTCAGTACGTAAAAGGTGATAAAAATTCCCACAGAAAAGGATTAGAACACAAATAATGGTGTTTTACAATGCTATTCATCCTCTTTGTAACCAGTTATTTTGCGCATGCTTTCATATACTTAAAATTAATACACAACTGAAATAAGTAATGCAGATTTAATTATTTTAAGCGCCCCATATGGGACTATTACGTTTGTCCTGTCCGTCTGTCCTCCCACTTAATAACTCCTGAACGGAAGTTTATTGCGCTACTGGAAGTTTTCGGATCGGCAAACGGACTTCACCATCGTGCTCAGAGGCACAAACTCCGTAGGAATGGGATATTTTCATTTTTTCTTGTGTGCAAATAATATCGGCATACTCTTAGCTTTAAAGCTATTGAGTTGAGTCTTGCTCGATATCTATACAGAGTACTCAGTAGAAATATGATTAAGTGATGTAACTTTGCCTTAACTTTTCGGAAATTTGTAGTAATAAATGTTTATGCAACTAAAATTTTTCGTTGTCTGAAATTGATTATGCACATGTTCAATGTCCGCGTGGGTTTTAATGGATCGCCCTTAATTTTATGCTTTATTTTTTTTTTTGTTGCTGAAAATAGAAAA
Organism: Thereuonema tuberculata; assembly: GCA_023159025.1. Lineage (NCBI taxonomy): Eukaryota > Metazoa > Arthropoda > Chilopoda > Scutigeromorpha > Scutigeridae > Thereuonema > Thereuonema tuberculata. Next base: position 262,209,948 of record JAFIDM010009631.1, on the reverse strand, counting down.
TTTGTATTGTTTGTATTCAGTAGACATTATAATCTAACAATAAAATCCGTCTTTTCGTTTGTATTATTTTGACACTTTTAAAAAACAAAGGAAAAAAAAAACAACTCAGCGACATTTTAGGGAAAGTAGGTTTTAAGTTCTTTCAGGAACTTTGATAAATAACGTGGGACCGCCACACAATCAACTATTCCCACGTATCCAAACACTGACCTTGCATTGACTCCTGGACTAACTATAAAAGTGATCAGGTCATGATCACAACAGGCCAACAAAACGCGTGGCGCCAACCTTAACAGAGCAGAATCACTTTATTTTCACGAAAAGCTGAATTAAATTAAGCTCCCAATAGTTTAAGAAAAAAAAAAAGGATCCACACGTGATCCTTTTCTTTTATTGTCATTTTCGTTGGTAGTCGACGCCTGCGAGTATTTTTGGAATTCCCATAAATGACGTGTTCTTTTACGAGACACATAAAGACTTTTTTTTTTTCTTTCCCTCCAGTTAAAGGAATTGAATGGCGTCTATGGATGAAACGAAAAGAAAGAAAAAGTAACTTTTGGAAGAAGACCTCCCCTCACCTTTTTTTTTTTTCTTTCTCTCTGTCCCGTTTAATTTCTTTTTCAATGGAATGACGAATTGAAACGGTTCCTCATTTTGACAGTGAAAATAAGGACAATTCCACACGAATACACATTTAAAAAAAAAAGGGAAAAAGGCGCAACACATTAACACGCAAAATTAAGTTAAGGAATGAACAATGGCATCCATTACACGCAAAATGTCAATTCTAAAAAGCGCTCCAATTGTTTACAAAAGACAGTTCCAGAGAAGAAGAGAAAAAAAAAATTATCAAGCCTACGTCCATTTCCTTATGAAAGAAAACATTAACATGCAAACTGGCTTTCAAAAGTGGTTCTGAATAAGAAAGGGCAACTGTTATTGGAGTGTTTTACAAATGCCTGCATTTCTCTGCTGATGAATTACGAACTTTAAGCGACGGAAGATTTTGCGAGGTTATCGGTACATGACATACAAAAAAACCTTTTCTATTAACACCTACTGATGAAGACCGAAAGTGGTAATGGTTAAAACGCTTTAAAGAAATGACATAGATCTGGTAATGCCATGAAGATATAAGTTCGGAAAATGCCAGAAAGTCTGTACTGAAGATCTTTTAACAAGGAATTATATATAAATAATATTTCTTAGCACAAAGTCTGCTGAGGCCATCAATTTTTATTCTGCTTTCATAGGAAAGTAAGACTCATCCTATCAATTAGACTCTGAGCGTGAGTGTGATTTATTCATGAATCTTTTTGAAACTTGGAATACATATGTAAAAAACAAGAGATGAAACAACTTTTAAATCTGAAATTTTTCTGTGTAAGTCCTTGTCGAAAAATCAGTGTCAAAAAACCCGTTAGAGAAAGCATCAGAACAGAAACAATGATGTCTAACAATGGATACACATTCACGAAGTCCCACAGGATTTTTTTTCCAGGGGGGGGGGGGAGAAAGGTAAACAATTTGCCAATGTAAAAAAAGTCGTTAAAAATTGTACTTTGTATTGTGAAATTATATAAAATAAATATAGGCTATGTAAACTAAAGTAATTAGTTACAATAAAATTTAACAGTTTTCTATTTTTTAATTCCCTTGAGAGAAAAAAAAAATATCTGACTTTCATTTAAATTCCAGGATGGGGCAACTTCCCCCTCCCCCTACCCGTATGTGCGGGCGGCTATGTACATATTCCTTTAGTAATCCACTAATGTCCATGCTTTGTTATTATTAAAGGTAATAAAATTTAGCAACTTCAAATAAAGAGGATTTTGTTTCTTTTTAGAAAATGCAAAATTTATACTGTTTTTATTAGATAGCCATTATATTTAAAAGTAAACGAACATTTTTCGTTTGTGCAGTTTCTTTCAAGTAAAATAAAAAAAATAACTTTTAAGGACTACATTTTAAAGGAAAGTAGCTTTCAGATTTTTCAAAAACTTCTTGTTATAAACTAACACGGTAAGCGTAACATTGCAAGTGCTTTATCTTGAGTTCTATTAACCAAAAGCCACTAAATTGCATTCGTAAGTAAAAGCATTAATATTGATTAAACGCATCATACAATTACACTCTTGATAGATAAGTTCCCAAAGGATATTAGAGATTTGGTTACACATTTTCTTATCTACGAACATGATAATTAAAGATTACTTATCTCAGCAAGTTAATGCTTGGTTTACACAATTTAAACATTGTTTGTTTTGTTTTTGTAAATTGATCTACAGTAGGGTGACCAGATTTTTACATTGGCAA
>JAFIDM010009631.1:262160466-262190645 GCA_023159025.1 Thereuonema tuberculata | reverse complement strand
AAAAGTGTTGTTTTCAGCTTCACAAAGCGCTAAATGGTATTAATATTACAGTTACTGTTTCATTTTTTTTTTCTTTCTAGATTAAGATTCTACAATTAAAGTATTACAATCAAATCCTTATAGAAGGTTGAACACAAAACTAGGAAGAAAAGAAAAAGAAATAAAAGTATTACTCTATTGAACTGTGAACAGTTTTATCCAAAGTTTCCTATCCTTGTATACCATATTTCATCAATTAGTCATATGCTTTTTTTTTTCATGCTTGTTTTCCTTTCACAGTAAAACTCCTACATTTTCAGTTATGGAGGCAAAAACGCCTCAAGTGATTAACTTCAAACGTAATCATCTGACACTTACAATTTTACTAAATGAGGGGCTCAGAGGAAAAGCCACAAGCCGCAAAATTAAAATTTTACAGAAAGCAAGTTTTAGAAAAATGAATTGCCTATGGAGAATTGGTGTCTACTTGTAATTACTTAAACTGATAGTGAAAGTAATGATAAATTGTAGATGGCAGAATCTACTTGATGGTAGCCGAAAAAAATCAAATATCAATACATGCAGATGTAGCATAAGCTCTTCAAATTTAGAATTGTCATCAGTAATATAAATCGTTCTCAGATTCTCCAACATAAGACTTTTGCTGACAGATGTCTTTGTTTCTACAAAGCAGCTATTCTGCTCCATACATTCTTTTGTGCGATGGAAAGTATAAGAAATAAAGGTCTTGGGGAAACAACAGATTCCGAGATTCTTTCACTCAGATATTCTGCAGCATCTTAAGATGTTTATTGCTTTGCTAGTTTTGTTTTAAGCAATGGCCTTAACAATGGATGTAGTTTTTAGCCTAGTTCCTAAGGAAGCTGAGGCTCATCAAAATCACTGTCTTGTGTGTGTGGGTGACGCTAACAACTTTGAACAGCTGGATGAATCTTTTTGAAACTTGGTATGCATATTTAAACGACTAGAGACGAATTGACTTTTATACTCGAAATAATTTCCTTGACTAAAAGGACTTTGTCGAGAAATCGACGAAAAGTTAACAAAAACGCCCACAGAAAAGCTTTAGAAGCCAAATAATTCTAAATGGATTTCCGCCCGCTTTGATATGATTAAAATTAATCGGCTTTAGGCAGCTGAAGTAATAATAATTGAAGTAACTAATTGCTTATTTATTTATTTTTCAGAAAATAAAATTTTTTACTGCTCTTAATACGAAAAATAATAACGTAAAAGTAAGCGTGTAATAAAATAAATATATATATATATATATATATATATACATATATATACAAATAGTTTTATACTTTATAATTTCAGGATTTGAAATAGATTTGTGGGCTGTTTTACAGGCTAGTAGCAAAATAAATGAAAAACTCGTATAAGAAATTTTATTTATTTATTTTTAAGTTAAAGTCTAATAGAAATTGTTGTTTGATCAAAATTAACCATGCGATGATAATTACTTCTTCATCTATGAATGTTTTTTGAGAAATATTTTTTTTACCATCTGTTTATTTTGGTACTATCTATATTTCATCTTAGGGGTCGTCCATTAATTACGTAAGGTCAAAAGGGGGAGGGGGGGTCCGGCAAAATCTCACCAAGGGGGAGGGGGGGGTGTCAACGAAAATCTCACGTCAACTTTTTCATTCAGAGAATAAACGTATTATAATAGATTACAACATTTTTTAATATTGACTTTTTGACATTTTGACTTTTTAAAATCTCACGTGAGGGAGGGGGGAGGGTCCCCATCACATATCACCAAGGGGGGGGGGGGGGACCAAATTTTTTCAAAAACATCTCGCGTAATTAATGAACGGCCCCTTAGATCAAAAAACGGTTGATGGGCGTGTCGAGATAATGCAAGCACACATGGAATCAAACTGTTCTCTGCAATTCAAATTCCACACATTTTCAAGCTTTTTTTAAAAATAAATCTGCGCTGTCTTTACACAGTAAATATTTAAATATTTATATTTAAATACTCCATTTCGATGGACATGTAGAAAACATTACCTTCTAATAATAAAAGTTTTTTTTTTCCCTTTTTGCTGAGTCATGTTAGGATCTGACGACACAGAGTGAGAGTACTGTAGCAGATGATTATATAATTGTCAAACCAACTTTCAAATGCATGGTTAAGGTATAAAACTAACTATGCAAAACGACTGGCTGCTTACTGTCAGCCATTTTATTATACATTATCACCGTATTTTTATTGTATGTGTGTTGCTTGAAGAAGGCAAAATTACGGTAATGGTACTTTTTGGCTGTAAACGCCCTGAATCATGGGTTCAATATCAATCTCTATGTCACATTAATCTATGATTAAAATTTCATCCATATAGCATAAATAGTTCTTAAGTTAATCTGATTATAAAACCTTTTATCGTCTAGTTTTTTTTTTGGTAGTTTTGGCCCAGAGCGCATTACTGATAACCTTCATTCTGCAATAAAAATCAACAGAATCTTTCTTGTATAGCCACAATCTACCATACAAGTTTCAGCCTTCCAGGATAAGTAGTTTCTGATTTTCTTTCCAATTATGGAAGACGACGGCCATACATGCCTATACATTTCTTTTTAAGTTTTTTTTTTTTTTAATTCTTTAATATATATTGAGACGATTTTGAAGATGAATTACCAAATAGTTCAGTGTGTATGTAACTAAATTTTCATTTTCATTTCATTGAATTCAAAGTCTAGTAAAGAAAACAATCAAGACGCTGTAATTCCAAAATCAATGAAGATAGAAATCAATTTCTTACAAAAGTTACTTAAGTAATTCATGATCAATCTTTGAGATCAGTCACAAAAGAATTGGAGATACGATCTATTGATGGTAGGATTAGCTGTGAAAGTTACACTTACAACCGTTGATTTTAATCCAATCTCGATAGAATTTGTGGTTTATTCTTAACTTTGTATTGATCTCGCTAGATTCTAAGTTTCAAGAAAAACGGGTTCAGTTGTTTCGTGAGTACATACATAGGAACGGTCAAACAAAGCGTCTTACCTTAGGCGATTTTCACACTTAGATAATGCAAATGCTTCTTAAAACAACGATATATCATTAATTTGGAAAATAAATCAATTAACAAGGAATTTTCTCAATTTTTTTTTAGCCCAATTTCTTAAGAAAATGAGACCAATTAAATAAGTTGGTGTGAGTGTCCTCCCTTCCCCCTTAATAACTTTTGAACCACTGGATGAATCTTTTTCAAACCTCGATTACATCTGTAAGGACAAAAGACGATCTTACTTTTATCCTTTCAAAATCTTTCTCGTGTATGTGTCGAGAAATTACGTCGGTCACAAAAATTCCCAGAAAAACCAAACAAACCAAACAACCGAACCAAAACAATGGATTTCTAACGATGTCTTAAACAACGGTAATAATCCGCTTACTAATACTCTTAATTCTTGCATGGGTTTAAATATAATTACAATTAATTGGATTCAGACTACTTAAGTAAATAATGTAGATTTCATTCATTTATTCAGAAAATAAAAAAATAATAAAAAATCTACTGTTTGTATTCAACAGATATAATTTAAAATAAATAAAAACTTTCAGTCTTTTTAAAAACAAAAAAAAGAAAAGAAAAAAAAAACAAGATTTTAAGAAAAAAAGATTTCGTGTTCTTCAGGAACTATTTTTTTTAATTTTTTTTACCCAGACTTCTAACTACAAGTTTATTCAGTTTATAAGAAACCTTACTTGGGACAGTCTAAATTTATGAAATTTCAGTCTAAAATTTCAGCGTGCTAGTTTAACTAGTTTTTCAGTTGCGCGATCACAGATGAACTAACATATGACTCAAGTTATTATTATCGTTTGGAAGCCCTACAGTGCATCAGGCCACTTCTCTTCTTGGAACAGAAAGGATTGGGTTGAGGAAAACAGCCTATTTATTCCCAGATTAAAAAAAAAATAGCTTTTGGCAAGAACCGAGGATATTCATCATCCCTTTCGGAGCCGCCGAAGGATACGGAAATTAGGACTGTTGAACAACTGACATTAATAATTTCGTACTTGATCGTTGTTCAAAACACTTCGCCTCCACCTACCGGTAGAAAAATAACTTATCACTTGGGCTTAGAGAATTGTCGTTAACTAGTGACAGACGTAAAAATAAGTGCATATTTACATCGAAAGAGTGTAAATTTATAGATGACAATCCTAACAAGACGTAATAATAAGGATCCCGTGGAGTTTAACACATCACTTCATTTTATAGGCGTCTAATGGCAATAAAAAAAAAAATCATGGATAAAGAAAGATAAATTGAACTTCCGTTTATTTTCATTCGATCGAAAACGACTTAGAAATTATGTCCATATTTTCGTAGATGATGCGTATACCGAACAAAATAGACCGAATCTGCACAAGCAGCACCGTAGATGCAATGGTATGCGTCATTTATTAGTAAAAACGTTTATTATTAGCCTACGTTTTAATTTAATGTTAGGCCAACGGAATCAGAATTTATTTCCGTGTATATGTGATATCTTCCCTATTAACTTTTGAACCAGTGAATAGACCTTCTTTTAACAAAGTCATGCATATTTAACGGTAAGAGGCGTGTGGATCTCGCTGAAATTTGAGGTGTACAGGTGACAATTTCCATTGAAAAATTTTAGCAGCGAGTTTTGTTTTACCTTTTGTTTTGATATGATTAGAATAATAATAAAGGTAGATTTAATTACTTTTCAGCAAAATGAAAAGTTTAGATTTTGTTGCTTTCCTGTGGGAGTTTTGTCATTTTGTAAATTTCTTCAAATCGGGATCTTAACGGAAATTTACGAACTCTAAATAACAAGTCATTTCTTGCCCATAAATAGGCATGCCATGTTTCAAAGCCAAAGTGAGATTCAAAACTTAATAGAGGAGGTGGGGAACAATACGAAGACTTGCACAAGAAATTTTATGAGTAACTTTTGTTTAAAAAAGTTTTCAAAGGCATCATAAAAAATTCCTTTTTTTTTTTTTGGGAGAGGAGATAAGCATCTCTGCCAAAGATGACTTCTCACCCTAAGATACTGTACAGATATCGATTCCTGAGTCCTAATCTGATAACGAAATGTTCAATCGATAACGTCACGTCAAAGTTTGCCAGTATCGAATTTTTTTTTATTTATTCTTTTCTTTTTTTTTCTTTAAAGGAAAGTTTTTCATAAAAAAGAAGAACTCATACAGTCTTCAAGTGAACAACGTCAGATCTGATCACATTCTTGGGTAGAACTTAAAAATATTATTCTGTTAAGGTCATAAAATAACTGAAGATTGGGGAAAAAAACTCTCCACACAATACCAAAATTAAAAACAAAAAGCAGCTTGCAAGTTACCTTGATTACAAACAAATAACGAGACGGGTATCTCGACCTAAAAGTGCGCTTTACAACTTATATTCAATCCTCCCCCCCCTTTTTTTTTCCCTCTCTGTATTGGGTATAAAGGGTAAGGTATTACAAAACTGAGACCAAACTTATATACCTTTATGGGTACAGTTTTTGTGACCAGAGACTCCACCTTATTATTTCTTGTAACTTGAAAACAATTATTTTTCGTAAAAACTGCAATGAGATTAATGTAGTGGGAGCATTCGAATATGTTTCAGAGTTTTTCTCTAGACTTATAAAAACAAAAAGCTAATGTTGCCATTTTAGATTTAGCTGTTGATAAGGAGGCTAGTAATAATACTATACAGGCTTTCCAAATATTAAGCAAGTTCAATGAGTCGTAATACTGTATATATAAATATATCTCGATCAATGTAAAGACAAAGAAGAATGAAGCTCCACTGGCATGAATTCATCTAATTATTTACGGCAACTTGGAATACCTGATTAATCATTTTTTATAATGTACTAGCAAAATGTTCGTGCTTCGCGCAGATTACAAAAAGAGTTGTCTTGATGCGGATGAGGAAGAAATTGTAATTGAGAGATCATTTCGAAACTTCCTCTGCTAGTACAAAAAAAAAAAAAAAATCACGAGTTAGTTACAAATTTAATGTTATATTCGTATTTTGTAATTCGAAAACCCCTAGATATCAAATTAATATCGAGATCGGATAAAATAAAGACTTCCTCCACCCCTTTCAGCCCTTTTCCACACCCTTATCACTTCAAACCTTCTCCAGTTGGTAAAAACCATGTGATCAGTACAAATTAATGTTATATTCTTATTTTGAAACCCGAAAACCCCTTAGAAGTATTCCTCAACAAAGTTCAAAATTTTTAATTTACCTTTTATATTGACGCAGAAAAGAAGCTCAACCAACATATTTCCGCGAGCCGCACATTATATGTCAAAGAGCAGCATGCTCGAGAACCGCAGTTTGGCTATTCCTGGTTTAGAACAAGGAGGCCTTTCTTTGCCTTACTTCATTGCCTTGCAGAGAAAACGCAACAAATTAATTAAATATTCAGAAATTTGGATTAGAATTACTAGACGCTTAAAGAATGGAACACTATCGCATACATCTGTTTATCACTGAATGTAAAAAGTTTGGTCAAACAAAGTTCTCTCAGTTTTCCAGTTTACAGACAAGTTTTCCGCGAGAAAAGAATTAACGTAATACGTCACCCTTTTATAAGGGTCATTCAAATGAAAACGAGCCAAAGGACTTAGTACAATGACGCAGTGGCAGGTTGCGCTGTGATGAGAGTAGCAGTTGCTTTCGTTCAGGACGTCGTGCTAGTGTACCGTCCAAACAGTCATGATTGATGCAACGAAACGTTGAACAGCGAGCGATAATATATTTTTTTAATCGCGGGAGTACAGAAATCCATTGCCGCATGGGTAACGTGTATCAAAAACTCATGTCTTTGTCACATTTTAAAAAATGAAGTAAGCGGTAGGGAGAGGGGCTGTCATCAGTGACTGATGATTCAGTTAAGCATACCGTGCGATCAACGATGCTTTTGTAGCGGAAGTTGACAGTCTCATTCGGGAAGACAGAAGAATCACGGTGGAAGTTCGTGACGACAAAGTTGGAATGTGTGTAGATAGTGTGCACACCATTATCAAGGATCGTCTGCAATACCGGAAGATTTGCGCGCAGTGTGTGCCATACGACTTGGATATCTGTGCAGAAAGACATTCGCCTGGATCTTCCCCAGGAACATTTGCTCCGATATCAAAGCTAGGTCCGTTTCATCCAACAGTATTCTTGAGGTAGATGAAATGTGGTGCTTTCATTATCAACCAGAAAGCAAAAGACAAACAATGCAATGGAAGCACACGTCATTTCCGCCGCCAAAGAAGTCAAAGGGAATGCAGACGAGTGAACAGAAGGTCATGTCGACCTACTTTTACAAGGGTCCATTGTTGATCGAGTTTCTCGCCTCCAGCAACACCGTCAACGCTGCTCAATATGCAGAAACCCTCAATCTCTACGAGCATCAATCAAGTCCCATCGCGGAGTCCATTTTTCTTCACGATAACGCCCGTTCCCACACTGCGAATATCGTCACTGTTTGCCTTTCCAAATTCAGGTGGGAAACACTCCAGCATCCGGCATACAGCCCAGATTGTCTCCCTGTGACTTTTACAATTTCGGGGAGCTAAAGAAGCATCTGAGGGATCTCAGGATTCCACTCGCACGAAGAAGTGCAGGACGCTGTTTGGGAATGCCAGCAACACACCACCTTCTACGTAAGAGAAATCGAACGTCTGGTATCACAGTCGGATAAGTGCCTTATGAGCCGCAGGGATTATTTTTAAGGCGCGTTGCAATCATCTTCCCTTTGGTTCATTTTCATTTGAATGACCCTTTTAAAAAGGGTTAAAAATTATTGGAAAAGTTTCTTGAATCGAAAAACAAAATAATTAAGAAATTAAATAAACAATTATCAGCAGATATAAAAATAACTTTATACAGTATTATTAAATACTATATAAAAAAAATTACGTAGTAACATAAGGAAAACAATGTTACTATATATTTCTATACATATATATTTATTGTATTATATTAACACTTCAAATATGTCTCATTTCTGCAGAAGACTTTTACAGCTGATTTCAATTTGAGTTGCAAACACGATGTATATCTATGTTTCGGTTAAAATTGAAACCACATTGAATTTGTTTATTTCTGTCAACAATGAATTAAATTACTAAATTTTTCCTTTACTTATCAGTTTTTAATTCATCCTATTTTATATCGTTATACTGTTGGGAAACCAGTAATGAATTTATTAGCATCAATATTCGGAATATTTTAACACAAAATTGATTCCACATTAAAAAACAGAGCAGTACAATTCGTGAGTTAGAGCGAAGGGGATTTTGCAATGTATTTCTACAAACGCCTTTCACAAATCCCATCAAATAATAAAGATGAGATTCCAATAATGAGGAAACTCAGATGAAAACATTAAATTATAACACTGGAAACTAAGGTTCACCAGGTTGCTTTATTTTATTATGAAAAACTTAGTAGTAAATAAACTAAACTTGAAGCGCTTTCGAGTTTTTATTTAAACATCAAATTACAAAGACATGCTTTAATACCTATCATTTGTTTACAAGGGCATGATATAGTACAGATTTTGATCTATATAAGACTCCTTAACATGCATCAAGGGGAAGGGGGATTAAGAAGAAAAAAAAAATGATTTCAAAATGCAATTTTAAGTCGAAATATATTTTAAGTACGTTGGTCTGTAATCATTTTAATTCAAAAACTGCATATGTTAGAAAGCTGAAATTTTTTGAGATTGATATAGTCTTATAAGCAAGATTCCTATTGATTTTGGTAAAAATAGGACCAGAAGGAAAGGAGTTGTGGGTAAAAAAAACCCATCAACTTAACTGAAAAAGCACATTTTTTTAAAAAAAATCTTTACATTCTCTTAGCATGCCCTTATCCGAAAGATGATCACTAATTATATCTTATTTTTATAATGCAAGAATTATTAATTCATATCAATTTGTTAAGATTTAAGATTGTAAACAGAATAAATAATTGGATACCAAGGCTAGGACTTGAAACAATGTGTGTTAAGCTTTAGTGTAGAATATATATATAAATCATACAAACATTGAATAACTTAATAACTTTCTATATATGTAATCATCGAACATCATACAGTTCATAGCTTGATAACTTATCTTCATTTATGAACTTAATTCTGCAACCGTAATCCATTATTAACAAACAGTCTCTGTCCCTAAGTTTCCTTAAATAAACAGAACATGTTACCTTTGATGACTTCACTTAATCGAATACCTTATCACTATGTAACCACCATTCGACTTTTCTTTATTTCACTTGGATTAATCGTATTACGGTAATCCACAGCATCATTAATATTCTTGGTCATCATTGAGTATATTCGTTGTACTAATATTTACATCTCTTTCCATTTCTTTAAGGAAATTCTTGAACTTCGAATATACGTATTTTACCAATGGTACACACTTCATAACAATAATCACATTATCATACATACATACTTCACTTTATATATAGTTTCGGCACATTAAATTTAAAAATGTCAAAAGTGACTTTCAATATTATTTTTGCTATAATATTTACTTTCTTGAATATTCTAATGAAAAATGTTCAACACAATTCAACCTCCACTCAGCTGATAACCCTTTTGATATGATGTTTTGTTCTTATTTTTCGACTATTTTGGCAGATAAGACAGCCATCACTTGGAAGAATGTCAAATTATCTCAGTGAGTTTCTCCATTCCTTCACTTCTGATCTCAAAAAGGCGCGATCAAAAATAATTTACATTCGCGAACGAACAGTCCGTGTGTCGCCAAATTTAATGAATTATGCTCTGCGGGGATCTCGACTTAGCATTGCTTTCACTAGTCATTAATCAGATGCTAATATTTGTTCTCCGCTTATCAAAAATGTATCTAACCGCGTTGATGAAGCAATAGTTTCGAAAGTTCACAGGAAAGGTTTCAAAAGTTCACAGCACAAGGATTGTGAGTTTATTACTCACTGAGAGATTAAAAATCGTATTGACTCGCGGAATCACCACGTCTTTCAAAAAGGTTATTAATCAACAACAACTAACTGGAAGGACAGGAGGAAATCTGAGAATGCTTTTTACAAATTAGTAATAATAATAATAATACTAATAATATTAATAATAATAATGCCTCAAGGACCCTATCTCCTCACGATGGGAGCGGGAACTACCCTAGCTTTAGGGTAGGCCATCTATGATGAGATCTTGTTCTGGTATTGATCATGTTGCATCGGGTGTGGCTCAGGATAAAGTCACCCGCGTTCGGGGGTTAGGCAGAGGCCTCCCCCGAAATATACTTCGAAAATATACTACAGTCTCCCGTAGGTGTTGGTGGAGAAGGTGGCACCCCATTCTGTAGTATGGCTACCACAATGCCCGGGAAGTGTTTCGTCCGTGTCAGAGCAGGCGACCACCAAGACTGGAAAACCACGCCAGCGCATCCGATGGTCATCGCAGATGAATCAGGATCTTATGCGCGACTTCAACACCATTACACAGTTAGGGACTCAACTCACAGGATACAGACAGCCACTATACCATGCATTCACCACACGAAAATAGTAATAATATTTTCGCACATTTATTACTTAATTTTAAATTTAAGTATCTGTTAGGAAGTGTTGGCTCCCATAAGCATGTGCTTAGGTTAAAAAATGTAAAAACTTATTTATAGTATATTACGTAAAAACACTAAATCTAATTTGAAAATGTACTAATGGCATGACATTGTGGATTAGTTGAAGAATTAAAAAAAAAAAATAACAATAGATTAGGAGTTAAAAATACTTACGAATCAATATCACTAATTAAACAAAATAATACTAAATATCAAAAATAATCATATCAAATCAAATACTATAAAGCGAGCAATTCTTGTAAATTTTATCTTGAAAACGGGCCTAAGGATTTTGATGAATGAAATTGAGTGAATCTACAGTTTTCGAGTGCGAGAAACCGATCTAGCTAGGTCTCGACTTCGGAAAAACTCATTTAAGTGGTAAATGATTGATCTGGATACCAGGTTATTGTCTACAGTGTTCTTAATTTATTTTCATTTTATTCTTAATAAAGTCGTGTTCTATGCGTTTTTACTTGTAATAAAATAATAATTTTACTTAATAATAATTTTTAAAACTTTTTCCTTTCAACCGGTTCCATTACCGGTGTTGCTTTTTTATTGAAAATTATATATTTTTTATGATTAAGTATATGTAATTTTTATAGGGTAATCATAACTAATAACAGTAATTGTAACGGGGTTTAACGAGCACTGATGAAACTTCAATAATGTAGAAAAAAAAATGCATACTGAGCTGTTATCAGTGGGTATCTGGACAGATGTTTCATCCTTATTAAGACTCATCAGTTAGACTTAAAAGATGCGAAAGACTGTGGGATTTCCAAAAACCAAACAACAAAAATTACTCTTTAACAATCTTATGAGCTGTTAATGAATGGGTTAAATCTGGCTGATGAGTCCTAATAAGAAAGAACAGCTGTCGCAGTTTCCACTAGCGCAAATTAATATTGCCGCTTAGTTGCAAATATTATTACAAATTAATGTTTTGTTCTAACTGCAAATTTGATTTAACCGCGCATCCTTTTTCCGTCGAGCATGTAGTATAACAAGATTGTACGATCAAGACTAACCAGAGAGGTAACGGAGAATGGGGACTTAAAAAGGGATATCTATGTACATCATTCGATGGCTCCTCTTTAGCCGAGACTATTTTGATCGTCTTCACGAGGTATAACAAAAAAACTGAATTGTCTTTTTGTCCATTACTATCAGAAAACAGCTAAACTTACTAGACATTTGTCATTAGGAGACTAGCACATGCCAGCTATTACTGTTTGAACCATGAATTGTGTTCCTATCACAACGCAGGCAGAAGTTATTGCTCGTCAATGTTTAAAGTAACTCTCAAATGCTCTTATTTGTAAATATTGATGATAACAAGCAGATAGTATCGTCACTTCGGCTCTCCCACATAGAAATTGACTTCAAAAGTGAAGACTAACTTGTAAAGCAAAAGTGCGTTGCAATACTGTATTGAAAATCATTTAATTAACGTAATGAGAACAGAAATGAAATCCTAGGTCATTGGTCATTAGTTAGGTTTTCGATGATAGTTTCACCTTCTGTTTCATCCGTGGTGCTTAAGAGCACTCCTTTTCCAATTCACATTATCGTTCAGCGTAGTTCATCCGTGGAGCCCTGATGGTAATGTAGCTCTCTTTGCATTCTGCAATTCTGAAAAAAACGTAGGTGATAATTTTTCAACTTCGGTATCTTCTTTTAGTATCATGCAATTCGAGCCCTTTTTCGTGAACAATTCTAAATCACATTGAACTATCGAATTCTATGTTAGGATATGATGTTCCTAGCTGTTTTCAGCCGATATTAATGGAAAAATAGACAAATTCAGTTTTTTCGTTATGCCTCGTGAAGTCGATCAAACTAGGTAAATGTCTGGGCGTTTTTGGATAGAGCTAGAGAGGAGCCATCGAATGATGTATATAAATGGCCCTTTTTATGCCCCCTTTCTCCATTGCCTCCCTTGTAAGAATTTAATAAGAACTTCTTTTATACTATTAATTTTTGCTAACTTTTTGCTAAATTTTCATGACACTGACCATGACTGCTTGTCACTGTAGCTTAGCACTGATACGCTTCTTTGTCATTACTACGCAGCGTAGCTGTCTTCTCTTAATTAGTAGTATGCAACATTCACTTTCCGTGCGTAAGTTAGGGTACATAAATTAGAATATGAAAAGTTATCAGAATTTTTGTATTCCCCTTTTACATCTCCGATGAAATCGAAGAAATTAGAATAAATAAGGTATTGTGTACTTGTCTATTTCTGGATATATTTAATACAGAGAGAACGAGAATTTTCGTACAATTATTTGGAAAGAAAAGAATCTCATAAGATCATTGCATGTTTGCGTTCGGTTCCAAACAACTTCATGAATGTCCAAGTCAAGATCCAGTAACAAGAGCCTGTAAATGATTTGACTAAAATAACACTGTACCAGTTTGTTTCGACCTATTGGTTATAAGATCATTTATAAAATATTTTTTTTTATTAAGTATTATCTTAACAAAGCTTTATTACTCCCAGAGTATAAGGATCCAAGCACTTTTAGGAATTTATCGTTACTCACTAGCGACCTCCTCCGATAGCTTTACATCATATACACTTGAGAAATCAAGCGGATATACAATACTATATTATTTTCTTTTTTCTTTTGTCGGAATAAAATAAAACCATATCCCAACAAAATGAAAATTTTATATACATATTCGACTAATATACGCGCAAACACGGCATTTCCATCAACACATTAAGCTTCCATTTCTACAAAGCTTTTTAACGCTTTAGGACGATCGATTCCGATTACGGGGAAGAAGCCCAATTCGCACTTTCGAAAAATAAAACTTTCACCAAACTGATTAGCGATTCTCGTGGTTGCGATATGGTTTTATTCATTAGAATCTCGAGTCGGAGAATCGGCAACGCTCCTTAATGGATCCGACGCCGAATTTCAGATCCCTTTTGTAAGTTTAATCTAAACAAGTCCGCACATATCGAAAAGCCGAAGAACTAGAGAGCGAAGTTGCAAAGGTTAAAGGGCGTCCCATCCTCTTCCCGCTCAAGACAGAGGTTGGAGATCGTGGCAGAGATCAAAGAGAATATCATCTCTTTCTTAGTGTTAAAGATACACGGCGTTTCTAAACGATATGCAGATCAAAATATGCAACAGTTTTTTGCCCTGCCACACCCCTTGCTTTTTTTTTATTTTATTGAAAAAAAAATTAAAAACTAAATATAACGATATAATTGGCGTGCCAGCTTTCAAATATAAACATAAGGATATTAAAAAAGATAATAAAAAGGTAAGAAAATTGAAATTGAATTTGTGAAACATATATATAGCATAAATACTTGAAGATACAAATACAGGAAATGACAAAGGAGAAAAATAAACGTGAGTTAAAATCAACTTTCAAGGATCAACTGATAATAAGAATTTAAGCTACTTTATAGAGAAGCCATTTAATTCTTTTTAAGTTACCGCGAAGAGGATGTGTATAGCTTGGGGTTTTTCTCTTCCTGGTTCCATACTGTTATCCCAACAGAGATCTTTCTTTTCTACAGTTTCAGCTTATACAATGAACAGTTTTTGTAAGCAATAGCAATTCTGGCCGTTTATCTATAATTAATGGATATTATACAAAAACGGCCAGAATTGCTTTTGTTTAAAACTTTCGTTTCCTAACAACCTTTTCTCTCGGATGCATATTAAATTGTGTCAGAACACCTACCATTTATTATGAAAATTACACTGACTGTTAGTAAGGCTTTTGCATGATTTCGATCCTAACCTTCCTAACTGTTGGCCTAATCTGTACAAAATTAATAGATACCAATTTTAAGGAAGTTTAATGATTGGGTTACCTAAGTAAATAATTTATATACTAGAGTTCACAGAGTATTTACACAAAAAGTGGTTTCTGACGTGAATCCACGATTCAACTGTCGCCATACAGTGTATATTTATATGATAAGTCATCAGATTTCGAAAAGACAAAAAGTTTGTTTTTTCTGCATAGCACATTATGACCTCCTCTGCACAACACCAAGGTAATAAAACAGGATAAACATACCTACATTTGGTATGCCAGAACATTATTTTTTGGTGATTAAATCTTTCCGCTAGGTTACTTTTACCTAGAGTAAATATAGGATCTTTAAGGAAATATTACTGATTACTATTTATTAATGATTTTTTAAATTACAATTCAAGATATGTGTTTATTATACTGCATTAAATAATTATTTAAATAATTGTAGTGATTTAAATCAATCAATTACAGCCCTTCCAACAACTTCTTACGTTTCTTCTTAACGTAAATAGAATTTTCGCAATAAAAGCCACAATGGAAAGAGGAAATGAACAATCTACGAAATGATACAACTTCGCTTAGAGCAACTTGATTTAATCACGGTGCTGTAAAGGGTCAAAGTTCGCGAGAGTCCATCCAATTCCGATCGTATCTTTATTGGTTAGATAATTCTATAATAGACCCGCCAAAGATAAATACACCAGTTACTCAACTCCATTGAATCAATGTCGGTGCAGAAGCAACCGGGGATTTATTAATCCTGGAATAACAGGAGTAAACACTGAGGCGCACGTGAGAGAGACAGGGAGGGGCGGCGCCGCTGCTGAAGCCGACAGCGAGCCATTCAACGCTCGGAGGACCCGTGATGAGGGTCGCCGAGGTGACAAGACTGTCGACGCCGATGGGGTTGGACGAATCTGCGAAACAACGCAGACGGAATCGAGCTGACGGAATAAATACTCAGGTCTTAAGGACTCATTCAGCGAAACAATAAAAATTCCCCGGGCGGCGCTAGCATAGATACGGCCTCTTAAAGCTTTGCGGGCGAACACATATTTATCGGCCTTCTGGACGAGAGGACCCCATTTTAATTGCCAGACGGCTCGGCCTTGACGGCATAATGAAGAAGGATTCGGAAAGATCGGTGCGTGAGGAGATTTTTAATCAAATGCAGATAACGGAGTATGTCCCTTCCAGTTTATTTTTAAGCTAACCAATTGGGCGGTGGTCGCCCGTAAACTCGGAAGACGAAGAAAGGATCGTGACAGGCATTTTCGGTGGCAATAACTACACGAATTGGCTTATTGTGATGTTCCCAATTCTTTTAACGCCTCTCCGCCATCGTCGCGTGCTTATTTTAGATTCTACTGAGTCAAAAAACTAAATCAATGCCAAATATACTTAAAGGAAGAAAAAAAAAAAAAAACAGAAAACCCATTTCGTACATCAACATAATAAATAATTAAATAAATAAATCTTAGACAAAAATCCCTAATCGGTTATTCGTCTATTCATCAGTGGCTGTGCTCTAGTCTGCCGCATTTCGTTCAATGTAAAAATTAGATTATATTCTGACATGGTTGTATCCAGTTTGTTTCCATTGCGAAATTACTGACTTCGGTCTCCTATATATACTTACACAGCAAGCACAGCACCATCTGTTAAAAGCCTGAAGAGCAGTTATGTTGCGGATTTACATTACATTTTATGTTACCGATTAAGAACCCAGTAATACTTCCTGAAAAAAAACAAACGAGCTAAATCAGACCCAGAAAGGCGTGTTCTTCTTCGAAGACGAGATAATCGAGGCGATTCGACCGAGACGATATATTGTGTCAGAAATAAAAGTCGCCGTGAGTGGCTACAAGACCAGCAGGTGTTCGTAGAGGAGCGTCATAAAAGATCTTGAGCAAAGATCACAACAGTCTTAAGAGCCTCCACAGCAGAGAGCAAAAAGGAAATGAAGAAAAGGAGGAAGAGGAGAAAAGTGCAGGTCAAATGACAAAGGTTTCAATGACGTTCTGTCATTGATCATCATTTCTTCTTTCTTTCTTCAGTTTCTACAATTTTTTTTTTTTTTTTTTTTTTCAAGTTTTAAAAGGAAAGAAAGAATTTTTTTTTTGTATGACTCGGATTTCCTAACCCATTAAAAAAAGTTATTTCGGTTACAGCAAAATATTTGATGCATGTGTATTTTATGTCTCAAAACAAATTTACTGAAAAATAAATTTATTAAAGTACAAAACATTAAGAAAATACAAAATGTGGGGTTTAGTGATGTAAAAAATTAAATTAATAATAGTAATAACTAGGTATATTCTCAAGATATATCAGTTGCATAATAAAACTGAACATGTGGGAGAAAGTGAAATCTGAAGGAAGGGTGGAAACCAAATTACCATGATCACGTTTAAAGTTGGACTATAAATAATCATTACAGCAAATTTTAAGAAAATTCGTCCAGCTGTTTTAACCTGATGCAAGTATAAACATTATAAAAACAAAGAATGATCTAAAAATTTGATTTGTTATTTGATTGATTTAATTTCTTTCTAGACTAACATTTTTTGTTATTCCGAGAAGTTAGCGATACTGTCTAGGAAAAAAATAATAATCCAACCGAATTATGGCTCTTCGATACTTATGACAGTTATGGATATTTTGAATTGCGATCATTCCTCAAAGTTACGGCTCTTCAGCGTTATGACGCTACCGCTCGATCGGGTTTCAACCATTAGTGTCGTTGTCTTCAATTTGTTTACAAACACGATATTTTTAGTTGGCCTCGCTTTTGTGTTATTGTTTTCCACTCTGTGATTAAATGAATAATAAACTATCTACAACTTTCATTTTACTGTTTAGATGTGATTAAAATACAACTTAATAATAACAGATAATTGAGAAGTGGTATGGCTCTTATGTCCACAGCGTCTTTTTGTGTTACAATTATTACATGGATAAGGGAAGGAGAGGAAAAAAAAAGGGGGGGGGGGTGTTTCAATTTGCGGACATTTTCTGGAATCTAAGGTGACGTAACTGAGGGGGAGGCCTATAACATTAATAATAATAAAAAGAAGAAAGGTAGCAAGCCATATTTGGGCATAACTACTGCCAATCTTATTTTTATAGACCATTGTAAGATGGCTTTCTTTCTACAGATTTCCTTAACAATAAATAATGCTAATTAAGATTGATCATTATAATGATATAACAAAGAAAACAAGGCTCAATGTCATTGTTAGCTATCTATTAACGACCTACAGAAATCTCAGACGAATACGAACAGTCTTGCAAAACATTATGACAGTTCAGAAAACTGAAAAAGCAGAAACAAATTCAATAAAATAAAAATTAATTCAAGTAACGCATCCAAGTAGCTTTAAACTTAGCTGAAAATGAATTCAATTGTTCTTTAAGAGCCACGTTTATTTACGAGTGTCCCGAATGTATCTTTGCTGCTGTGTTTCAAACAATTGCAAAACGGCTATTCTAACAACTCTTTTATGTTTTTATTTTAATCTTTTTATATTGAGGAGACTCTTGGTATTTCTGTAACTTAAATATTGCTGATATTTTTAATGCTTTTGTATCATGAAATTTTATGAAAATTATCCAGTTTGCTCGGAAGCTATGGCGTACACGACGGTGTTTATATTTTCTTTAAAAATCATAATCTTAAAATTATGACCCTAAAATTTTAAAAATAAAATAAAAAGTACTAAAAAACTTCTTAAAGCAAAATAATAATACACTCAAAAGTAATAATCGACTGTGATATTACAGCATACTCTCGATATCTCGAAGTCGAAGGGACGCTAAAAAAAATTCGATAGAGTTTTCGAGATAACAAGGTCGAGATTACATGAATATGTAATATCAAGGGGAAAAAATAATTTTTCGACATATCAAGATTTTCGAGATATCGAAGTTCGAGATATCGAGAGTACACTATTTACATTTGTGACTGACAACAACTGGCAGCCATCTAGCGGTCAACTTAGAAGCTATGTACAAGCTGAAAAAAAAAAGGGTTGAGAAGGTGAAAATGTTTTGTTTAAAAATTTTAGGGAATTACTAAGTAAATAGATACAGATCAACCGAATACGTCTAGATTTCAATGTTTTCAATCCGAAAATCAGTGCGAATTATAGACCGGAAAATGAGGTAATTAAATACATACATAATTTTATTTGAAATTATCCATAAGTAATGGACGTATTTTAGCCATAATAAGTATATTTTTAAGCGACTATAACCAAACTTAAAAATAAAAGTTCTAATCAAAGTATTATATAGACAGCGTAATTGTAACTTCCTTGTTTTTCTTTTGTTAATGAATGTTAATGTTTAAAAGATATCATTAACAGAGGCAATTTCAAATTTGCGAGAACACTTTTTCTCTTTTACGCCAACAAGATAAAAGTAATTGCAATTTGTTCAGACAATTGGCAATGCGCCCATCGTATAAATACCATTAACAGAAAGCTAACGGCAAAATTAACACCTCTTAAAAAAACAAAAAAAACAAACAAACACAATAAAACAAACCATTTTTCAGTTTCAATATTGGCATTCAACAAAAGCTAAAGGATTAAAAAATAGAAATGACTATTTCTCGTTGTATAAAAATCAAATCTCGTTTTACAATTATTTGGATTTAAAAAGAATATCTATTATTTTTTTTTCCCTTTCCATTTTTGGATTTTAACAAGATATAGTTGATGTGCCAAATTGTTTTTGGTAATACTACAATGATAAATACATAAAAGCATTTTCATATCCCTTAGGACGCTTCAAGCTAATCTTTCCAAATGAGGCACCTAGAGAATTAGATCAATGTGGTGTTACAAATTTTTGCTTTACAATTAAGTTGGTAAACCCAAGAGACTTACGTAAATCAAATAGCATTGATCTGACCACGTATTCAATATTCAAAACAATGCAACTTCAAATAGCAGAGAAAGCAATGAACCCATTGGTTGATCATTTAGTGTTAGGAATGGCACTTATTGATCTATTCCACTCACACATTGATTCCGGTCATTTTTCATTTCTCGGTAGTCCACAACAAACCCTGGCCACCACGAAAAGCCATCAACCTGTCAGAGACCGATCAATAACGCCATTACGATCAACAATGATTGTTGTTGTGAATGTTATAGAAATTGTGTCTTTTCTTTCTTTCCTTTTTTATGTTGAGAAGGCGTGGGGGGGGGGGGACCTTTTCAACCATTTGTTATGCAATTCATCGTCAATACGAGATAAAGTAACACTGGTGCTTTTTCCTTACATAAAATAATGAATGGTTTAGTTCACTTTTGCTTGTATCGTTGGATTGTAACTTATAAGTACACTGTATTCTAATGAAGCTTTAAAGAGGTCCCCCCCATTGCCATCAGATTAATTTTTAATATTTTAAGTTATTCCTTAGTCTTAATTTGTAAAATTAACTAATTCCTAACTAGCTAACTAAAGTAAAGGATATTTTTTTTATTATTGATAAACAAAATGACCCCTTAAAACTAAATTCAATATAGAATTCAAAACCTTCGGCATCACAATTTCTGCCTCAAAGAAAACCACAAAGAAAAGAAATTGGGGGAAAAAACACTTCTAAAGGGTAAAAGAGAAGTAAAAATATAATTATGTTAAAAGGGGAGTAGCCCTGGCGAACCCAATAAGCCCGAAACGGCCGTCCCAGGGTCTCGGCTGGACTCCCCTTTAACATAATTATATTTGTAGGAAGATCTTAAAAATGTATCTCATCATTCCTCATCTAAACGGTACAATTAATATATCATTTCGGGCTGCGAATAAGCCTCAAGTGTTCCATCAAATCTTTTTACACTCACGAAAGTCACAGGATGGGATGATTTCACTGCATCGCTGTGCTTTATCATTTTAATTCACAGATCTACTTTTTTGTATTACAGTGAAACCTCCTTTAACGGACACTCCGAATAGCGGACACCTCTAATTAGCGGACATTATTGCGGGTCCCAGTCCCTTAAAATAGGACATTCCATGTTATCCACTCCGAATAGCGGACACTAAATAGCGGACAGTTATTTTAACTAAAATTTTTTTTTTTTTTTTTTTCGATTAACATTTCGACAACGCATCATGGTTGTATTTACATCGGTGTCCCATACATTGATACATTGTATCGGTGTCCTATGATTCAATGCACGAATCTGAGGCCTTTTTTTCACTGCAGTTGCTTTGTAAATATGCCCTCGTAAAGCTATCCTATAAACGTGTTGATTAAATTTAATGCGAATTAAAATGGTGTCAAAAAGGAAGAGATTGGCACTGAAAGAAAAAATTAATGTTCTTGAAGTTGCTGAAAAAGAAAAGCTGAGTGTGCGTTGTCTTGCTGAACGTTTTAAAGTTGGAAAAACTCAGATAAGTGAACTTTTAAAGGACAAAGATGAGATTAGAAAAATGTGGATGGTGAATTCAAACGAAAATTCGAAGAATTTGAAGTTTCTTAAAACTGAAACAATCAAAATCGACGAAATGGTGATAAAATGGTTCCGCTTTGCTCGTGCAAAGAACATTCCTATAAGCGGTGTTTTCCTTCAAGAAAAAGCCAGAGAAGTCGGTCAAACTTTAGGATTGGACACGTTTAAGGCATCAAATGGATGGCTAGAAATTAATTTTCTATATACTGTAATTAATTTTATCATTATTTAAGTAAGACAAACGAATTAGCACTCATTTAAAAAGAAATATAGTAAATAATTTGCAATTGTTCATATTCTCTCATACCGCAATGATAATTGTAGAAATTTAATTAAGATTGTACATAATTTTTCATTAAATGACATGCTATAAGCTAAAAAATAAAAAAAAGACAGTCCTCCCCAATAGCGGACACCTCCCAATAACGGACAAAACTTATTATTCGGAGGTAACACTGTATTAACAAACTATTTCTGTGTTTCTCTAATGATGTAATTTGTACTTTCTTTTTAATACTGTTTTAACAGAGTTCGCAAAAATATTTTGTTTTGGTACAGAAAGATCTAAAACATTTTCTACAAACATTTTCACAGGATCATGAGAGGAGAGTGCTTTCGGGTCAATCCATACCAAACGGTCCAGCACTGGTTGCTGCTCGACCATTTAAAAAAAAAAATGATTTGAAAATGATATATTATTTATTTATATATGATTACAGCAGAGCGTGGTTATAAATCACGGAATAAGAGTATGTTTATGACTAGTAAAAAAATGGTTCAAGACTTATTCTTTAAGTTTAACAAGAAAAATTTAATCAAAGTGAATTAAAGTAACTTTGCCTCTTTCACAAATACAACTGCAAATATTTTTCACTTATGAAGTTATTTATGAAAGTTCTTTTAGGTATTCCTAAAATTTACTAGGTAGATAGATTTTACTGCTTATCGAGTTCATGCATCCTTTAATCACAATATTTCTTTTACTATCAGAATAAATTGGCGCACTAGTTGATTCCGATGTAACACTTTAAAATATACAACAACAAGTCACTTAAAGATTCAATACACTAGTGCCATATCCACTGGTTAAGTTGATTATTCTTACGCTGTGTTTTTGATTTATTCTGTAAATATGTGTCCTTTGTATTATAAAACAAAAACACTTACTTCAACTCTTCTAATGCACGATAGCCTGACCTTTGTAATTATATCCACCGTTGCAAACGTAACCTTTCGAAGAGATCGTTTTGCAGTCCATGGTCTGAAGCCTCGCTCTTGTGGAATACATTCTCTGTTATCCTTAATCTCTTGAAAAACGATAATCCTATCCGCTTTCCCGTATTCGAGCTTTCATTGTAGATCTACGCGGCTTGCGTTTATTCTAAGGAAGTAATCTGGAACATACTTCGTATTTAAAAATCCTTCTGGAAAGTTCACCATAACATCTTGTTAAAACGCATCTCAATTATTGATTATTCGATACGTTCACTTTCCAAATTAATTATATTCACATATTGAATATATGTACCACGAATAAAACCGTTTATTCAAAGCCTACACGTCGAACATCTGTTCGGAATCAACATTTTACTATTTCGTACATCGTCGCCCAGCAACTGCAACGAATTCACTACTTTTCCGTTCTTCCTTTTCGCTGTCATTCTTGTGATTGTTTTCTTTCACAACAGCAACAATCACTCAAGCCGTGATTATGCATTTGATGTGCAGTCGTCTTTTACTTATTTACACAATAAATGATGTCACACTGATTTCAATTGTTTTTCCGAAAAAGTCAGTTCGTTATTGAATTATTATCACTTAGATATTATTATGAGGAATAATAATAACCGTACAAAATTTTTTTACTGTTGTTACCCCTATGCATGAGGGGTATTCTTTTACTTCATAAAACAGGCATTATTTTTTTTTTTTTTTTGTCTTCGTTTAAAAATGGCGTCTATTGTTGTGTTATGGTTTCCGGCATTTTTGGCCTTTGCAGACAGTTGGGGTAAATTTGATAACTCAGCTAAACAAAATGATAGAAAGCCGCGGTAAAAACATTATTTTCAGCACATTTCAAGCTACATTTTATGTCCTATACCTTTTTACCATATTTCTAATGCAAATGGCTGAAATTTAGAACCGAAACTGATATTCGCTTTTGAACAAAAATCAAAGTTCCGGGTTTTTTTTTAGCAGGAAGGAATGAAATATCAAAACTATAAATTTTTTTGAAAAAAGATATTCATCTAAAGGTTTAGCAAAAAAATATTTCAGCTCTGTTACTGGCTTCCTAATTTAATTATAGCTCTTGAAAAAAAATGCTCGCTTTTCATTTTTTTTCAAAGTTTGAGCCCCAATATCTCTGGTGGGGGACTTAATAAAAATTTGATATTTTCAGTAAAGAGAGAACTTTATGAGACGTAACTGTGAAAAAAAATTTTGAGTTTGATATTTGAGTTAGATACCTATCTATCTAACCCAGGTATCTAACTCAAATATCAAACTCAAAATTTTTTGCACAGTTACCTCTCATAAAGTTCTCTTTATACTGTAAATATCAAATTTTTATTAGGTCCCCTACCAGAGATATTGGGGCTCAAACTTTGAACAAAATGAAAAACGAGCATTTTTCAAGAGCTATAACTAAATTAGGAAGCCAGTAACAGAGCTGAAATATTTTTTGCTTAACCTTTGGATGTATATCTTTTCTCAAAAAAAATTATAGTTTTGATATTTTATTCCTTCCTGCTAAAAAATAACCCGGAACTTTGATTTTTGTTCAAAAGCGAATAACATGTTCGGTTCTAAATTTCAGCCATTTGCATTAGAAATATGGTAAAAAGGTATAGGACATAAAATGTAGCTTGAAATGTGCTGAAAATAATGTTTTTTACCGCGGCTTTTTATCATTTTTTTTAGCTGAGTTATCAAATTTACTGCAGCTGTCTGCAAAGGCCAAAAATGCCGGAAACCGTAACACAACAATGGACGCCATTTTTAAACGAAATCAAATAAAAAAATAATAATGCCTGTTCTGAAGTACCCCGCATAGGGGTAACAACAGTAACAAAATCAATTTTTTTTTTAAAATGGTCGAGCAACCAATTTAATGTTTTCTGGACCGTTTGGATCCAGAAATTACAGCAACTCTGGATTCTTTATTGCTAGAAGATAGTATACTGGGATATTGAATTTCAAGGGGGAAATATTAACATCTGCTGTAAAATTAATAGAAAAATTTCCTATTACAATTCCACTTAAGATATTGCTATGATGCTTCTCGTGACAAAAATGTCTCAACAACGTTGATTTTCACTGGCCAGACACGTAGCCCGAGGGACTAAAAGTCCCATCCTAAATCTAAACAAAAGAAAAATCACTCTCAGGATGAAATCAAAGGAACAGGAAGTGGTGCTATTCTTAATATGGCTAATTATCACAAGGCACTTTTTCTACGAATGAGTCCGCCTCGAAAGAAAATTCTGGCTACGGCCTGTACCGGACAGCCACTGTATGCAAAATAAAATGCTTTTAACGAATTAATTCCAGTTTAACATAAAATAACTAAAAAAACTTCATTTTTTAAAAATATTTTTAAGCTAGTTAAATATGAAAACTATCAAATCCACAAGGTTTCCTATTTTTTTAAACCAATTTTAAGAAACCAATATTTATTTTAAGAACAAACAAACAGAAACAACAACAACAACAACAAAAAAAGGGACATTTCAGGAAAATGTAATTCCGAAATACAAAACCGCTTGCATTCATTTAGGCAAGAAAGCGCCAGTTATAAACCATTTTGAATGTTGTTTTGCTCAATCAATAACAGTACGTAATCAAAGAGGCTTGCTCGAACCATAGCTCCAACAGAAACATTGGGAAGGAGAAAAATTACTACAGAAATGAATCACCAAATTTTACGGCCAACGAAGCAATTGCAGGAGATCTAATCCAATTCTGAGATCTATCAACAGTTCGGATCGATTTTAGACTCCAGTGAACAGGAAAGAACAACAGAAACCACGAGATAATAAAACAGTTCTTCTATTATACTCATATTGCTTTTAAACTTACGACGCTTCTTTGAGACTGTCTGAATTTTTATTACTAACGTGTGGAAAGATTTTGTTTGAGGGAAATGATATTTTACTTTTCTTTCTTTAAATCTTAATCTTACGAGTTAAGTGTTTATTTTTTTAAGACCTTAAATTTAATGTATTTTTGAATTTAATTCAATATTTGCTTCCGTCTGCAATATTGCTGCTAGTAGACGTAGATAACTGTAGACCCGTCTTCCCATTGATGTTCGTGAACTACTAAGGTTTTGAGGGAAAATTTCTGTAATGATGGTATTTTGTTTGTTTTATTACTTAGCCATCTTTTTATGATTGGGATAGTTATTCAGCCTTTTCTTTTTTGGTTGAATGGTTATAAGATTCGCGATAAATATGTAACGTCGAAAGGGGTCCGCCAGTCAAAAACGACTGAGAACCGCTACTGCAGAGCAACAAATTCCGATCAAAGAAGAGTAGTATGCAATAAAAGCCACCAGAATGCGTTAAATGCTCAGTCTCTCTCTGGATAAAAGAGCATCACTAATGAAAGAGGGAAGTGCAATTACTGAAAGGATCCCGGGGACTCCTCTCCGTCACAGACAATTTGCCACTGAATTTATTCATACATTACTTCTGGGAAATTGATTTTCAATAAACATTATGAAGTGCAAAAAATGAACGATTAAAAAGCTTAAAAGAAAAATTAATAATAATAATAAAAAATAATAATTTTTCACTTAAGATTCCGGAATTGGGCTGATCAAGAAAAGACGCATCTGCATTTCTGTTCCTATTTCGTTTGGGATATCTAATTACAAAGGTCAGCAAATTCAATGATGCAATTAATTTGAAATATGCTCGGGGTAAAGTATACAGAATTGCAATACTGGCAGAAATTTACAGTTTTCATTTATAAAAAGAAAAAGAGATACAAAAATAGATAAAAAAAAATTTCTTAAACAAAAGTTAAAATTTAAATTAAGAGATATTCCGTCACTACGCAGAATCGCACAAAAGACAATGAAGCAACACGAAAAGGTACTTCCTGAGTAGAGACGATAAAAATCTAATTTATATACTCTAAGGACACAAACCGATTTGAAAACATCCAAATCAAAGAATGCGGCAAAAATACTTCTTTGACCTCTGTCAGGGAAACCATAAATCTCTCCCCTGCTGCAATAATGGAATTTCCCAAAAACTCACTGAAAGCCATCTCATCTCAAAAAAAAAGATCATTTGGTAGAAATTCAACGAAAGAAACTTTTCCGTTAAACAAGCTTTTTCTTTATAAATAAATAAAAAAAAGGGGAGGGGAAGGGAATTGGAATACCCTCATGGTCATTCGTAATATTAACATTGATTGTTGAATAATAAATTTAAACTTTTAGTTCTTGTAGGTAATAATGTGGAGCTTTACTTCGTACACTGACAGTTCTCTATGGGTCCAATTTCTATATAAATCAACAGGATTATCAATAGTTGACAGCGTTTATTTGTCTATCGTTATAATTTCAAATTTCGACGATATATTTGAATTATCGTGACTGGAGGCGTGATCAGGAATTGGATTGGGAGGGTTACGATAGGCTTTAACCATTCAACCAAAAAAAAAAAAAAAATGTTTTCCCTTTTTCCTGATGGGGATGGCTATAACCAAAACGATAGCTTTCCAATCAAAAAAGAAAATGTGCACAATGTTAATTTTTTTTTCTAGTTTCGAGTGCAATTAATCAATTTTTCTACTAATTTTTTGGAGGGGAAAAGGGGAGCAGACCATCCCCTACCAACCAAAACATGATTAATATTTAATGGCCCAATATTTCGGAAGGTTTTTTTTTTCCCTAACTCCTCATCTTTTTGATCGGATACGTAGTACATAAAATATGAGCATTAATCAAACGAACATCCTGTAGTAACCGAATCCTATCTCTAAAATTTCAGCTTCCTAGGATGTAAAGTTTTCGAGTTGTCGTGATGACAAGCAGACATTTTTTGTCCTTAAAATTGCATTTAAAATTGCTTTTTATGTTTTATGTTCTTACCCCCACCCCTTTTTTTTTTCTCTCCAATGCCTTATAAAGTTGAGTTACAAATGTTACGCCAAAACTGTAATATCCTTGTAGTAGTAGCTATCAAGAGCGTATGAAAAGCGCAGAATGTAGCCAAAATGGAGTCAAAATTCCACAAGGTATCTTCTTACGTTCCATTATCAAACGAAATATCATCAAATCTGTACAAGTTGAATAAGTTTTTAATTAAAAATATAAAAGACATTTTCTTTAGAAATGACAAGTATTTGACCTACTTCAAAGTGAATTTGGATTTTGGCGTTGAATTTTTGACAATGATGGGCGCTTTTGCAGTTTAAAAATAAGAAATATTAAATTCTAAAAGAACTTGAAGCTCAATTTTCTTTGAAACATTGATTTTTTTTTTTTTTTTAACTTTTTCTTTGTTTTTTTTAAAGCTACGAAAAAAAATTAATAAAACAAAAGTGTCTATTCTCTTTTAATTAAAAGTCTCCGTATTTATAAATAATATTTAAATTATAATAATAACTTGGAAATACGACTAACTAATACTTTCAAAATTTTCAATGTAATTAAATAAGTCCGCTAATATCTTTTTTTTTTTTTTTTTGTAAATCCAATTCATTTTAAATTAATTAATAAACGGATTAACATGTACTGTTAGATATCGTCAGGAATTCAGTGACTGTTTCTTTGGCAATTTTTGTCATTTTTACTCGCAAATTCCTCTACAAGGGGTATCACAAAATTTAGATCGTATCATGTCGGTAAATATGGAGGCAAAGTTTCAGGAAGATCCATTTACTAGGTTCGTAAGTTATTAGGGGAAGAACACACAGTGACAACAGTTATTTCATTAGCTTTGTTTAGGAAAACAGGCTCAAAAAAAGGGGTGGAACGAAAAACGCAGTAAGACTTACGAACTTTAACAAGACATTAAAATTATTAATTCGCAATTTTCCTAATATCCGTTTTCAATTAGCTAGTTGCACTCGTGACAATTATCATTAACGAACCATTACGTAACCGAGCCCCGAAATGTGTCATTATGCCGTGGGTGGAAAGACGCGATGGCGCCGCAGACACAAACTTATATTTTGTTTACGCATTATTATCGGCTATTACATCCCGATAGGTTATTACATTAAGTGAGGAGGAGACGTCGTCCGCGTGAGTTACGACCGTCCTTCTCCCCCTCCGCCGAAAACAGATCCACCCACAACGACGAGGATGATGACAGACCCCAGAGTTAAATGGAGCTGTCGATAAGCCTTCTGCTAGACGGATCATTCTCCATCCTGCCACCCACCAACCACCGATCCAGCCCAGATGGCAGCTTTATTTTGAAAACAGTGTTTTTCTCTCCCTCCTCTCACACAAGCCTCGACAATCACCACTTTCCCTTATTTGTTTATATATATAATGAAACCCCCGCAAACCACTTATCTCCCAGGGCTTTTTAGCTAACCATAATGGATCCTCTGAGAAGATCCGAAAAAATATCTCAATTCAATTCCAAATTACGGGAAACTATTACTAAGAATTTTTTAGAAAAATATGGAACTTGCTTTCATTAAACATTGCGAGTTTTCTCACTTTCAAAATATATTCTCTGATCGTAACCATAATCTAGTTTCCTAAATAATAAAAATAATAAAGTATAAAGTATTTAGATAGTCAGAAGATAATTAAGTTCTTTGAGAAATGCCCTGATTTTTACCCAAAATCCTCGGCTCAATCATCTGCTCTCGATTTTTTGTTTTTGTTTGTTTGTTTGTTTGTTTTGCTTATACATAAGAAACCATCGGAATCACTCCACTGTTTAACTGTCCACTGTTTTTCAACTAATATATGAACTAATCCTCTTCGAAAGCGAAGATGATCAATTCAATTCCAGAAAAATAAAGCTAAAAATAAAAATATCGGTAGAATATTTGCCGTGAAGAATCCAGGATGCTTCACCTCAGTTGCCGTAGGACCCGAACTACCGGTATGGGAGGGGGCTGTCATCCGTTTCGGGAAAATAATGTTAATATTAAAAACAAATTTACGTAGCTCTATACAGATTAAGAAAAGTATCCACCTATCTTTAAACACATCGTAATTTTGAATAAAATTTCCTCTTTAATGTATCTATCTCTTTTTCTTCAATGCTGGACAGTAAGTGATACTTGGCTTTATTACTTGTGTATGAACTGCGCGTGCTCTCGCGACTGAGGAAGAAAATAATGGGAGGATTATTATACGGTTTGAATGAGGGTTGTGAATTATGTTTGGCTATTTTAACTAATAGTGCATCTACAATGCATTTCTTGCTGATCAGCTTTTTTATTCTTTTACTAGAATAAACTTATCCGGCGTTGTTCGGGAAAACTCATGTTTTGTTCACTCTAATCTCCTTCCAACTGGGGAAACATTTGATTTCCAGACAACAATGTGAGATTCAAATTTTTTAAAATTCTGTTAAAAATGGCGTGAGGAGAAGTTTCTCATTTCCATGGACTGGGCATAACTACATTGGTCCATGTCATATACAGAAATAGTCACCCAAAACGGGAGATCACTGTGAAACATATGGGACTGAAAGGTCACAGGGATGTGTAAATGTAACACAGACAGGAGGTTAAATTATTTATTAGAACTAGTAAACCTGTCATGTTTTCTTTTATAGCCTATACATAGCAACCCGCACAATTTTCACTGGCTTCCCTGCCACCCACTCGACTTCCCTACTGACCGAGGAAATGTTCTCGGAATCCAATGTTACGTGCCCCTCATCTGTGTATAGTGAGAGTGGGTTGCAGAGAAGCCGACCGTTTGGTCTTTGAATGTTTCAGCAATTAACCTTACCTCACATGACTTACGGTTGACCCACGTCGATGAAAATTGAAACATAGGCATCCTCAGTAGTATACCTAACATTTGACACCTTATTTGTATTTCTGTGTCTTATGGTTTCCGATGAGCAGCGGGTAGAGAAAGCCAATGTTTTCTTTTATATATTTAGTTTTCTATCGAATTCCTTCCGAAGTCCTAAAATAATTTTGTTTTTCTCCCTAAGATTTGAAGCTAAAAAAAAATCCAATTTATCTTACATTTGCAGTCGTGGACACTTACGAATTTTTCCAACGAGCTAAACTATAAAAAAAGAATACAGTAAAGCCCCGATTATCCGCGAGTGCAGCGAAAAATGTTTTTA
>JAFIDM010009631.1:262114040-262150466 GCA_023159025.1 Thereuonema tuberculata | reverse complement strand
GGCATTTTTAATTGTTCATTACGACACGTAAAATAGTTCACAGCTAAAAAGTACTATTTTTTTTTTTATTAAACCTATTTTTGACTGTCTTAAAGGTAATTTCTTCAATTCCTTCAAGAAAGTAATATTTGTTCAAATAATTCATCATATTTTGAATTAATTTTAAAATTATATACAGAGTTGGAAATAGTAAAATTTTCAGTATAAACTTAATTTCAGTAAAAATCAAACTTAAAAGTAATAGGCGAAATGTAGGAAATCGCTGTGTAGCTAGATGGCGCCATATTTCTTATTAATTTGTGTTCTGCGGAAATTATTTAATCTTTTCCTAATGGCAAGTTTTTGGCAAGTTTTTTTTCTTTTCTATTTCTCTTAATACAAGAAGTTTCTGAAAGAAACTAAAAATTATACTTTCCTTAAATGCTGTTTTGATTATTATTATTATTTTCTATTATTAAGTTGTGAGGACAAATAAAAAGAAATGTATCAATTTTTATAAATTTTAATTCTTACCAAATATAAATATTCCAGTTTCAAATTTTTCATTTGCTGAAAACTTATTAAATCCGTCCTTATTTACCCTACATAGATTAAAGTCAACCGATTTCAGGCAATTCAAAACTTGTAAAATTTAAAATGGTTTACAAAATGGATTCCTTATGTCTTCTTGGACTTCAACAGAAACTTATTAAAGGGAAAGGCGACTGTTTCGTTTCTAATGCTTTACTATGGGAATTTTTCTCACTTTCACGAGCAAGTATCTTCATAGGGAACCAGACGGAGAAATTCAAAAGCTTGTCTCAGGACCGTAAATTTGCATATTAAGTTTCATTCAGTGATTTAAAACATGTAAAACAGAGCGATATTATCTCCTTAGTATTTTTAAAAAACAAAAACTAGAAAACAGTACGTTGTTTTTAAAAGATAATGTTTCACTATAAACTGTCGACGATAATGATGGAGACATATTCCATTACTTTTTGGAAGGTACTGTAATGTGAAAAAGGCTTAGAGTTGACGCTAAGCCAACTACGAGACACGTTGAGCTTTCTCAACTTTTTGTCAGAAACTATTAACACGATGCCAAATCTTTATGTGGTTAATGTCTACAAAACGCTCTAAGAGTTTCTGGACGCTAAGAAGTCGAAAACTATCAACGGGTTCGCGCGTATGAGGACCTACTTTTATTAACTTCTAGTGTCCCATTAGGAAGGCAAATAGCTCTGTTGCTTCCAAATAAAGGAAATATTTTTACGTGCACTTGCGTCAATTCTGCCTGAATGTTCGCACTTAGCAACTCGACATATGGTGTTTAGAATTTTTTTATATTTTAACCTAATTTCAGAAAGTGTCATCAAAATCGGTCAATATTTCGCTCCTTTTAAAGGAAGCACTATAAAGGCTACTTTACACGTACGATGGAACTCGGCAATATTCCACACTAATGTAAAAGCCAATAACTAGAAAGCTTTAAAACTCAAGTCTTATACATTTCCATTCTTATTTCTTCCTATACACGGAAAAATTTCGTCTCAGAATTGACGAAGAAGAATTCCTCCTCTAAATTTAATATTGCATAACTATATTTTACTGATGAAAATAAACAACACTTTGTCTTAGTAAAATCGAAGATTCAGTGCATCAGAATATGTCAAAGAATGTTTTTAATAAATGAATATAAAAAAAAAAAATCCAGATTTCTTTTCTTGAATTTTGAATTTGTGTTAATTTTGTGAGTTCACGAAAAAGTTTCATGCTGGCGAAATTAGAATTTATCTTGCCACTTAGGATATTTTACGCAGGAATTCTAAAATTGTAAGACAAACCTGAAAAGATAACCTCTATTGGAGAGTATCAAATTATGTTGAATAACTTCGATTAAACAGAAACCAAAACTACTGGACTATATAATTCGACATCAGGTCAACTGATATGCGATTGCTAATAAAGATGGTGACCACAGGACAAGACGACTACCACGAATGAAACTGCTCGTATTGTAGGAAAAATAAAAAAAAACCCAGCAATCTTATGACTATTTCCCTAATCGTCACCCAATGATATGGATATTTCCGAGTCCAACAATGTAAAGCCGTCTTAATTCAAAAATATTAAACACAACTTGAACAAGATTCCTAAAATTTATTTTGTGACAATGTCAAATACAATTAACATTTGTTTTTGTTCTTTCTTCCAATCTGATTATATTGCTACAGCTTTACTGCGCAAGCAACTCAATGGTTACATGTAGTTTTCTTATATTCCGTTTGAAATAAGTTAACAAAATACAGCACATACAACTTTCTAATAATGGAAATAACAATTCATAATGAAAACGAATGATTCTAAAGTTTTAACAAACAACGTGCCATTGTATAGTACCTGATAATGGTAAAGTCCTGGAAGATTTTGAATATTCCGAAGTAATATTCGGAAATAAAAAAAAAAAGCCTCTTCAAATGAAATAAATAAATAAATAAATAAATACATAAGCTATTCCTTTAAGGTCTTGTTAGGTTTTTGGCGTTAGCACACAAACGAAAAGCATGTATATGATTTGCAAATTCTGTTGAGTTAACCGAAGAATTGTGATGGATGAGGCTTGGAATTAAGTGTTTCTGTTGATCATTCTCAAGTTAAGAGAGAATACTTGAGTTTCAGAAACCTGGCTGAAGAGCTTTAATTAAAGACGAAACGGCTGTCCATGAAGCGAAGTGTTTTTATATCTATTATTATTAGTATTATTATAATGACAGAATTAATTATTTCTCAAAGCAAAGATAAAGCCGGCACACCTATTTTTAATCATTAATTATTCTTTTGCTTTTAGTTTATGAATAATGAACTTTACAGAGTTTCTATAAAATAAAAGAAGATGAAATTTTATCCGCTGTCGCCAAACAATTATTCATAACTCCAATATAAAAGATGAATACTTACTCATGAACAATATACAGATAAATTATTAATACGAATATAATATAAATACGAATATAATATAAATCATTTAAGAAAAATAATAAATTAATATGAATGTAATATAAATCATTTAAGAAAAATTGTGTTGTTCTCAAAAAGTATTCGAAAAAGCCTGCTTTTCTGTCTTGTGCTGTTATCGACTTTACAGATCATCTTATCAGCGTGGGCGTTGTTTAAAAGAAACCGTCTCCACAAATGGCTCCCAAAGGTGCCTTTATGGCTACGAAACGTAGATGAATACCATATCTGGATGGTACTTAATAACTATCTTGAAAATATCATATTTGGATGGAATATCTCCATCTTGAGATTAAAAAAAAAGATACATTGGCCTAAACTTAGTGTACAAACTTACGAATGCATTCATAGCAAGATTCAGAGATAGTTGTTCAAAACAGAAAGATCAGGAAACAAGTAGAAAAATGTTTATTTATTTTTTATTTATTTAATTTATTTGTAAGGTAGATAGGTTGCGGGAAGATGCCGTGGAGATATTTTGAATGGCGAAGTACCAAACATAGCAAGCCAAATACATTTTTTTTATGACCACATTAAAGTACACAGTATTAAGTATCAAATCATAATGTATTACTTTAACTTTAAAAATGAAAGGAAGTTAATAAATTTATTTATTCCTGTGCTGTCCTTGTTTCTTATTTTGTATTGCTTAAAACATTTTCAGCACGATAAATATATTCCTTATGGTAATAATAACTTTATAAAAAAAATATGATGCTAGTCTATATCACATCGATGGCTTAGCGCAAAAGTAGCGAATATCCAAGATGCAAGTTTTGAGAAAAAGCTAATTTAGTGGGAAATGTCCCTCAAAACTCAGGAACAAATCCTGGAAGTATCATATTCGGTACAGATATTGTCATTGGGGTATACTACAATGGCATGGGGTTAAAAATTTGATTGTTGCATTTTTCAAGCAGTTTTGGTCGATTCGATAGTTTGGTTCTTACAGAAAGTTTATGCCATTGAGATAGCTAAGGAAGAAGTAGCGAATGTGCAGATTCGCCACTTCTGTCCTTATTAAAATTCATCACAACCTCCTTAAATGCTTGACCAAACTAGCGAACTACATTATTAGTTACGTTCATTGTTAGGGATTGACTAATACTAGCATCAGTATCAGCTAATATCCGTACGGTATCGGATCGGAAATCGAAGCGGATACTGTTCTTTACATTTTGGCCAAACCAAAGCGGTAAATCGCTTTGAAACTTCATTGTTCAGTAACTTTGGAACAAAAACAGATAGAAACATGCAATTTGTGACATTTTAAACTAAGAAATTGATTAGAGTAATCTTAGATAATTTTTGATAGTGTAATTTTAAGCTAACATTTTTCAATTAACAATTTATCCAAGGTGAGAAGGTTAGGGAAGGTGAGAAGATGACAATGACCACGTGGCGTCATCTAGGGACAAACTAGCGAATACAAGGCACATTCGCTAGTTTTATCACAGAAAAGTGTTCTGTCAGCAGAGATGAAACGGTCAAAGTAGCGAATATGCACATTCGCTTCTATTGCCATTTAAGTTTTTAAAAAGGGGTACTTTTTCGCTAGTTTAGGTCCTAAAATCACAGGAAATATGCCATTTTGAAGGATTTGCTAGTTTTGCCCTACAAGAAGGCTCTTCAAGACACCTATTCGCCACAAAAAACTAATTTTGTATTTTACTGGATATTCGCTACTTTTGCGCTAAACCATCGACATGTATTTTTATCTTCGCATTTAAATTCTTCACATCAATAATTTCTGGAGATGTTAAGATGTGCACTTCTTGTCTGCTTGCATCCACCTTACATTTAAATCTCTAGTACAAGCATCTTACCCTAACGAAAAAAAAAAAAAAAAAAAAAAATGGTGTCCTGCCCCTACACAAGCACGGCATCTTACCCCAACTATCTGGACAAGATACCGGGGCAATAGCCAAGATCAGATATAACCGGAGGGCGGCTGCTTATCTTAGTTCTACAACCCTACTTTTTAGAATTAGCCTACTTCAACTATTTGATTGTTGGTACTATTAAAACAGTTATATTATCATATATGAACCATATGTAAAGTAAACAACACTTATGAGCTCAATATGAATAAAAGAAAGTTTAAAAAAAACAAAAAACAAACAAACTAATTGCACCAAAACTGGAACAATATTCGCATAAAAACTGCTATAAGCGCCACACTTGACTGACTACTCTGCACCACTACCGCAACGTGATAACGTCACATGACACAGCAACTTGTCCAACAAGGTATCTTAGCCCAACCTATCTTATTTAAATATAGGCCTATATTAAGTGGACTTGATCATTTGTGACCTTTTTAGTCCTAATATCCTTAACTCTCGTCTAACATTTACAAATT
Organism: Thereuonema tuberculata; assembly: GCA_023159025.1. Taxonomy (NCBI): domain Eukaryota; kingdom Metazoa; phylum Arthropoda; class Chilopoda; order Scutigeromorpha; family Scutigeridae; genus Thereuonema; species Thereuonema tuberculata. Next base: position 262,145,107 of record JAFIDM010009631.1, on the reverse strand, counting down.
CAAATTGATTCAAAATAACAGAAAATCGCTTTAGTAATGGGGACCTGAAATTAAAATTTCAGTTTTATGAGATAACTAGTTTTGAGATATCGTTTTTATTACTTCCTTAGGTACTGGAAGCTCATTAAATCCGTCCGTCTGTACGTGTGTCGTCTCCCTAACAACTCTGAACCGCTGGATGGATCTTCTTGAAACTTGACATGCATATGTGAGAACAAGAGACAATGTAACACTTGTAAAAGTTTAAATTTTTTCCATGTGAATCCTTGTCGAGAAATCAGTGCGAGAAGACGACAAATTTGCCAAAGAAAAGCATTAGAGCCTAAACAATGGATGTCTATGGACGCCTGAAACAACGAGAATCCAAAAAGTCGTAAGCTACAATCTGGATAAAGTTACGACATAGGTAATCCTATCTGGAGAAACCAGCCGTCAATGTATATCCGAGCTCTTATATGATTAAATTTATAAATAGATTACACAACTAAATAATGCGGATTTAATTAATTTTCAGCAAATCTGTATTATTAAAAAAGAAATGTGTGCCCAACAATGGAATTTCAAAACCATTTGCACGAGTATTGTTTCATGGTCAACTCAACTGCGCAAATTTCCGACTGTTACAAATGGATTTCAATATTGTATTGCAGGTTTGTTTTAGATTTGAAACTAATTTATTTTTCGTTTTAGTTTTAAGTTTACTTGATATAATTTATTTTTTTGAATAAATGTTTGTTCCGTTACAAATGCGTTCGGAGCAAAGCGACAGGCAGCCGTCTAGTAATAATAAAAAAATCTATATTGTTTATATTCAGTATATATTGTAATTAAAAAAAAAAAAAAAGAAAAGAAAACAGAAAAAAAACAGTCTTTCTGTTTTCACGGCTTTAAAAAAGAATATGAAGTAAAAGGCAATTGCATCCTGAAAGTAGGCTTCCATTTCTTTCAGGAACTTCTTGTTAAGATTTATGGGCAACATACTGGGTTCTGGTTTTTAGACATATCAAATTCAGTAAGAATCTTCCTTTATAATCTAAACTTACTAGTAAAGCTTCAGCTTTATTAAGATAAATAGTTTTGAATTCTCTTGATCACAGATGAACTAACGTGTAAATTTATACTTAAAATTATATTTAAAAAAATTACTAAACCTCATTTCAGGATCTTTACGATTAGTCTACCTTTACCATATCTCATATTGAAAATAACAAAAATATTTTGTCTATATTTGAGAACAGACGTTCCTCTGTCTGTTTGACTTATTCAGTTTTAATGCGGTGTTCATGCGATTCACGTAAACAAACAAAAGACCCCAAAAAAAAAATGTGAGATGTGCATGACTGCTATTCGAGATCGGAACAAAAAAAAACGAATTAGGTGATTGGGGTCCCTCGTGAATAATTTGACGTTTCTCTTTGGTCTCGGGCGGATGCAGAACCAACAGCCGACGGCACCGAGACTACTCCGACGAGAGACGACGTGGGTCTGCGTCCGGTAGCGATGCATCTTCGGCCGAACAAACAAGCCGTCGGCAGCGCGATGGCAAATTGGATGTTCGCCATAAACACTTAGCACAGACATCTTCATCATCTACCATTACCTTAAAGCATCAAACGAAAGAAAGATAAAGAGGATGGCCTGATTAACACGGTTTCAACCTCCCGGGGAAAAAAAAAAAAAAAACCTTTGAAAATATCTTAACAGCTCTTAAAAATCTTTAACACTTACTCGAAGCAGGATCTTTGCGATTTAGAGAATCTTATGACTTTTGAATTAAAATTACATTGAATAAAGTTAGCTATAATTTTCTCTTTCTGCCCATTTGTCTGTTTGTACGAGTATCACGTTAAGACGGTTAGACGGATTTTCATTAACTGTGGTATCTTACTTATGGCCCATGTTTTTGCCTTTCCTATCCGTTAAAAATGACCCATGAAATCCCGTGCCCTAAATCGCCGATTTCTTTAAAATTTGACATTATACTTATTTATGTTTAAACTTAAATTATTAGCGTGATTATTGAGGTCTCTATCCCCACCCTACAAGGTCCCTAAAATTGATAACCCAACGCTGCATGCTCAGGCCCTACTACATCTAACCCCCGAAGAACACGATTAATTGGTTCCGTGTTCTTTGAAACAGTGTTGTTCGAGACTTTAAAAAACGGGATTCCGTTTCAAGTGTGAAAATAAGAAAAAAAATATTACGTTTCAATTTTTTTTTTTGTTAAATATAAAACTAAATATTTTTATTTTTTGAATTCATATTGGTAAACACTTCTAAGAAATCTTGTACTACATAATTCAAATTAATTTTTTAATTGGGAAAAATATAATTCTAAAACACTAAAAAGTATTAAAAAGATTAAAACTTCATTAATCGCTGACGTAATTGATGAGAATATTACTCTAAATTTTAATTACTGTAAATTTATATCAAATAATATATGTATTTTATTGTTTTTCAAAAGAATTACTCGAAAATCGTGTAGTTTGAAACCGTGTAATTCGGGGGAAGGTATCCGTGTTCTTCGAAACTCGTGTTCTTCAAGTACCGTGTTGTTCGGGGGTTAAGTGTATAGCTAAACATATATAGTAGTCTATAATTCAAATACGATCTTTACTTATGTTTAAATCACTAACAATATGATATAGTAGATAGCAAATTAAAAAAAAAAAAATAACAAAATAACTAAGACAAAGAAATTGCGGTTGTTCACTGACCGACATGAAATGGTAGAAATAGGAAATAAGGCAGCAGCTGTTTGACGCTAACAAAGTAAAATAATTCAAAGATCAACTGGGAAGCGACCTCTAGGCATTTTTTTTTTTCCTCTTCAGATATCGAGAAACTGGAATAACGCAATGTATTTTCACAGTTTTTTTAGCCAATAGCTTAGGGTGAACACATTTTGAAAATAAAAATACGGAACACTTTAAAATCAACCAATACATTATTATTTGTATTACTTACTTAGAAGAAATAAATGCCACTCTTACTGAGAGCTGTGCTTGTAAAGACTGTTTCTTGTCCATTATAAATGGTAAAAATTGCCCGGCATTATTGCATCATTATTTGCAAATGCTTACTTGCAAATATGTAACAATTTCCGAGATCAATTCTAATGGATATTCATGTACGGATTACAAAGTTAATGTAATACAATTACAGTTTCTCGTGTAATTTCATACACTTGCTTATAAATATGACTTCTTTGCAATTTTATAACGGTATAAAAAAAGTGTTTCCTTAGGTTGAATTGTAGTAAGACACTCCAGCGTTAGTATGAACTTTATCGCCGCTAAATGAATAAGACGTTCCAGGGATGAATAGTAACTCATCACTCTAAAATCTAAGCGCGAGAATAATATCCATTGTTAGAAACATTTTCACAACTTTACAGTTCAGAAACACTCGACGAATGATTCAGTACTGCACTGCAAAATCGCTAAATGAAGATGGTTCAAATACGAAAAAAAACCCATATCTTCAGTTTCTCACATTCTCAACGGATGAAAATAAAACTAAGAAATACGGATAAAAAGTCCTCTTGAAATTGAGATTAAAATGCGAAACAGTTGTGCGTCCCGTATTAAATTTATCGGGACACAGACTCAAAAAACGGGACAATCCCTTAAAATGTGAGATGCCTGGTCACCCTACAATTGCTCCTTATCCGTAAGGTCTAGTATATATTGAATAAGAATTTTCCTTTTAAGAGTTTACAAGGGCTGTGGAAAACGCAAGACCAGACCTATAACACGCTGTCAGTTTTTTTTTTTTTTTTGTGGGAATCAAAGAGTTGAACGAATCAAAGAGGAGCAGACACAAGATATACAGGATACACAATTACAAGATAAAAGTAACAAACAAACAATACAATAACGGATGATGTAATCAAGGAATAAAACAAAACTTCTTGAAAGAACTTGAATCCTACTTTTCTGAAAATATTGTTTCTAAAGTTTTCCTTTTTTTTAAAAAAACAAAACAAAAACAAAACAAAACCAAAGAACTGATACGAAATTATTTTAAAATTACAATATCTATCTAATACAAACAATACGAATTTTCTGTTTTCACACACACAAAGTAATTTAATTTTATTTACTTAAGTTACCTAAATCTAATTAATTTTAATCCCATCAAATCGAGCGCGAAAGGATCATTAAAAACAAAAGAAACCCATGATTGCCACTATTGATGCTTTACTACGGAACTTTTTGTCATCTTTTCGCGCTAATTTCTAAGCATGGATTCACATACAAAATTTTTATTTGAATTTCTATCTCTCTCTCTCTCTCTCTTTTTCGTCTTGATAGGATTGTGTTGGGGATTATAGACTTCCTTAAAACTATCAAAATTTAAATACAAATAAATATACTTCGGTAATATCAGGTGTGAATCAAAAACTAACGGTACTATAGGAACCGGACCAACGAAAGTCTAAATGAATTTACTTTTGGGGGTTCTAAGATGTGCAGAAAGGTTTCATAAAATAGGAAAATGATAGTCATTATTCATGAATGAAACGTAAGATCTAAACAAGAAATGAAGATGTCCTCCTACGATACAGCCATTACGTTACCCACTATTCTAAGAGTATTCTTTTTTTTTTTTAACTTTAAAACTCAAAACAAAGTAGCTTCAATAGCGTATTTTTCTCAAATATTCATTATTAATAAAATAATGAAAACTTGCTTAAACTAATTATTGAGGTTTTTAAAGAAAAATAATATCGTATTTACTTTGCAAAATTTAATTCCTTTCCTTTTGAATTATGCAAATTAATTAATTTGCCCGTGTTTTGTTTTTAGCTCAGTTCTTTGTATTAAGAAATTGGATCGTTTTTTATCAGTCAATTTTTCCAAGGGTAATCAAAGTGAGAATCTATATTAATTTTAGCGAAATAATGAAAATACTCAAAAAGTAAAAAAAAATAAAAGAAATATTGAATTTTTGTTTTCTTTCTTCAACTTCGATTTTTTTTTTTGACGAAAGCGAGAGGGGAAAAAATATTGGGAGAGTCTTGGGGAGGGGTTAGTGGAAAGGACTTCTGTCGCTTAATTAGATTTGAGTGACTCAGGTCTTTAATTGCAAAGAATCCAATCAATTAAGAAAACCATTATTCAAATAAGGCAATGTTTTTATATTTTTTTTTATCATTTTTCATAAATGAGTTTTTTTTTCTTTTTCGCTTCTGAGAATAAATTAACTTTTGTTATTTTAATAAAAACTGGAAAATCATTTTCCATCAGTATTTGTAAACGGAACAAGTTATTCTCGTCTTTTCCCACAGTTCGTCTTCTACACTATACTCTTCTCGAAACATTTGAGGCAGTCACGTCGTAACTAAACTCGGCCACAGCTACCGACGACAGCATTGCAGAAGCTGTAGTTTGTACGAGCTTCGTAATATGGTTTGTTACCTCACTTAAGATAGAGTCCTTAACTAAATATATCATCGAGACTTTATATTAACAATTGGATAGAAAAACGTCATTTATAAAATCATTGTACATTTAATATCACTTACATAAATACTCATTTATAATGAGATATCAGTTTAGCAATTATTTCCTTTTTTTAGAAATGCCAAGAGTTAATGTGTCTAGTGATTCAATCGGCTGCGTTCTCTCCTGTTCTATTGTTTCCCAGTCTTGGGCAAAAATTTTGCTTTACATAAATTGTATTGAATGTCCTTCCCAGTCAGACCGTGTCAACTGTTTAGTGATTTCACTGGATTTAGCTCATCAACAGTTTTCAGGCTGCGGAACCGAAAATTAACGAACTGTATTTTCCTCCGATCCGATGCAAATGAGCAAGATTAAGGATTCAAAAATATGATAGTCTATCTATCTTACATTCAAAACTGAATTGAGAAGATGTAGTAAAAATGTTAAAAAAAAAGTCTATCAGGGCTAACAAATTAGTAGAAGGAGTAATCAATTTGTTATCATACACGATTTAGGTTAATAAAATTATATTAATGAAGTAAGATTCAGCTTGCAGTCTGACAATCGTCGTGCCCTGATCTGGCGTGAACGTGGAACACGGGATAATCCATGTTTCGTGAAAGAAAGACATTCATTTGGTGGAGGTGGATTCATGGTGTGATTCATTGATCAGCATTGGTTATCGTACCGACAAACTTTCTTTTTATGGACGATAATGCACGCTCTTCGTCAACAACATGCTGTAAGAGGCTGGAATCGAGCGCCTGGACTGGCCTTCATGTTCTCCAGACTCAATCCCATCGAACACGCTTGGAATGCACTAGGAAGATGTGTTACCAGTCACCAAATTTGATCCTCTCCATGCCTCATCGCTGTCAGTGTGTTGTAGCAGTCTAAGGTGACCATACATCCTACTAAACAGTCAATATGCGACACATTTTTTACGTTTGACATGCGAATGTTAACCCCGTCCATGTGTCACATCCTGCTCAATCCTGATAAATGGATTCTGCACCTCATTTGCATATTCAGACAACTTACATTATCGTGTCATTTGCTTCTCTGATGATGTTCTTTAATAAATAAACTCAAATGGCTATTTTTTTGGGCGTATTTTGTGAGAAGATGGAGGCATCTTTTGTATTTTCCTGAATTTTGTGAGCAGTGTATATTCTAATTCAAATTTAATGACCCGCTGAAAATCGTCACCCATTTCCTTTCTGTTTTAGAAATCTATATGTATTTCTTTAATATAACTAATTGCCTTTGCATTCATTATCTGACATTATTATTACATCGTTTCTATGACAAGCAATTATAGATATTATTCCATCAACATTTACTCCTTCTGTTTGTCTTTTTATCCTATTTTCTTAGAATGTGTGTGTGTCTCCTCTCCTAATAATTACTGAACCTTTGGATGAATCTTCATGAAACTTGACATGCATATTTGCATATTACGATTGATAGACGAAAAAAATTATAATATTAGTATTTAACGAAGAAATGACTGCTACTGATATTACAAACATAAATAACTTTCAACAAGTTTTTAATTCAAGTACAACAAGCAACAAGCATCGGCGAAACTGGATCTATTTTCTTTGGCGATGGAATACAATACCTTGACAGCATTTTTCCAAAGGCGGGTGCTAGTTATTATAATTATCTTAATGTTTGCCATTCTACTGGAACTCTAAATATTGATTCCCTTGTTATCCAAGTGCTTTTAATGATGGCTCCGTCACCTATCTTTCGACTCCTGGGCGTCTCTCATTAAAAAGGAAAGACTCTCCATTTCCAGAGGTCTATTGTGAAGACGAAAACACACATTTCCCCAGCTTCAACGGTGGGACTTTTACGCAGAGCTGGGGGATGCCTGAAATGCCACGAGGCTTATCTGTAATTAAAATCAACGTAGATCGGGTTCGGGGGTTTCGTTGATTGCGATGGTTAAAATGACGTCGCTGTGTCTCGCAGCCCAAACTCATAAAACGTGAATGCGGATGGAGGTGATTAAGCGGAAATGAAATCACGTGACTAACCAACAGAGATGACGCACTGTTCAGAAGAAATGAAGGATTTCAAGTTGTCGGCCTGTGATGGATAGCAGGCTGATCTATCTTTCTAATCTGAGAACCCAAAGATTAGAAAATAAGGAGGAGTCACAACCTCTTATAATCTCAAGCGGATGTGACGTCGACAACGAAAACGGAAAATCAACGTAAATTTGCAAACGTAGTTGTTGTACCAATTTTCAACTATCAGCAAGGAAAGCATTTAGTGTTCTTGATTTTTTTTTCATTTTACTACAAAACTCAGTTGAGCGAAAAGCAGTAGTCACTTTACCATTAAAATTTCAGTCTTCTAGAATAAATAGTTGTTCAGTACAACAAATGGTAGGAAAAATAATTTTCAACTAGAGGAAAATGTCCCTCCCGCCACAGTAATTGATTACTTCAAAAATTACAGAATTAAAACAAAAAAAATATCATACATTAAAGTAAAATTACAATAAAATAATAAATTGTATTTTAAACAGAACACAATTTGGTATTTAATAATGATCCAATTCAAAATTATTATTGTTATTATTTTTGCAGCAGGCATTCCCAAAAAAAATCCGTCAGAATGAGAGGGCGTTTTTGAAGTTCTGAGATTAATGGTTTCTTTGAATATTCTTTAACCTTTCTCAATTTTCAGTTTTGTTGACTTATCCCCCCCCCCCTTTACTGACACACCCAGAGGTTACAGAATAGAGGTTATGGAAATTAATTTCTGCTTGAATATCATCATTACGTAAACAAAAGACAAGGATATTTAAAAAAAATTAACTTCTTTTGCTGTGCAGTGGAAAATAATAATAATAATAAAATAGCTGATGAAAGCAAAAGAAGGAGTTTTGGGGAAGAATTCCAAATATGCTAAGTAAACTTATTTGAAGAAAGCTGTGTTAAGTTAATATATTCTATCGGATCACTTTAACAGTAGCTACCACAAGATCATTATATTATTAATTGCAGAGTATTTATGAAATACTAGCGAACGAATAATTAAGAAAACTATTTGAATTTACTTTGAATATAATAACTTAATGATAGGACTGTTATTCTTGGATGCTTAACTCCATCGATTCTTCTTTAACGCCCGGAATTCTGTATTCATCAATTAAATAGATATTACTCATATCTTCTGATCTGCCTGCTTTGGTTCACTGTCCTTGTTTACTAAAATATTTTTCTTGTAGTATTTACATCATCTATTGGATAGACGTGACAGGATATCAGTTTCCAGTTTAACAATTATACGGATTTTGGAAACTATATAACACAGTTCATTTCGTTATTTCAGGATAAATACTGTATTAAGATGCATATTAATCTATACATCTTCTTATCCCGACAAAGTTTTATTTTTGCGATGTTGTAAACCGTCGTCTTGACAACTTTCTTCATTATTCTCACTTATTCCGTCGTCCTGGCAACCTTATTCTGCTAAACTTGACAATCATTGTTTTTTTAACAACTATTGTACATCATCTTACTTTCTATTATTGTTATGGGGATTACAAGCACAAACAAATTATTAATGACAATAAATACTTTGCACAAATATTCCCCATACATTGATTACTTTTTTTTTTTTTACAAACCTTCAAATTCTTAACCCATATTTTTCAAAATAATGAGCATGTTTTATTTTATCAACTGGTTTGGTAACTCAATCAGCAGTATTTCTGTCACTAATTAAGATATCAACTTCATATCTAAATCACTGTTTGACACTTATTCTTAATAACAATAAATTGCCACAATTTGCACTAAAGCTTTCTTTTCTTTAGGTACCTGCGGACATCAATTCTGACCAATTCTACTCGATGTAACGAAACCCTTTAAACACAATGAACTGCTGTTGTTTTCTTGATAATGCCTTAGAGATTTCAGCTTTTCTTTTGACTTCTAAAGCTACCCGCACACGAGGGAGCTTTTGCTGTGCAACTCGATGAAATTGAGGTGCACAGAAAAAGCTGCATGCGACTGTCAGGGCGCAAACGATGCAACATTGTTAGCGCCGCCGTGCGGACAACAAACGAAGCACACTACGAATTTGAATGACATCACTGGACATGACGTCAAGGATACTGCTGTGATATCGTTCCAAAACTAAATATTTGTGATTTATTTTAAACATATGAGAAATATTTTTATAATATTATTAGCCGGTATGTAATCGCAGTTGATGGCAATAATGCGATTCACGAATAACAACGACCAACAGCCAATAATAATCCATTGCTCACTGAAACAATGACGTCACGTGGCAGTTTCCGGAAATGGTGAATGAGCGAAACTCCGCTTGCGATGTGAAATATTCAAAAAAACGAGGTTTTTGAAACGTTCTGATACATTCTGCTGCATTAAATTACTGCATTTACATATAAACTGTATTTATGTGTGAAAGAAACTCGAAATAATCTGATATTTTTTCTGTATTCGCGATTCGCCCATCTGAAGCGAAGGAAATCTGTTTCGACGCCATGTTTCTTCCTTGAGCATGACGTCACGCCTGACGTATAAAAAAGCTGCACTGTGATTGGGTAATTCCATGCAACTTTCCGTGGTGCACCGCCGTTTTGTGAAGCTTTTTTTCCATGCAACTTCCATGCAACTTGGCCCATGCAGCTCAAAAAACCGCTCTAGGCATCAAGTTGCACATGCAACTCGGCCAAAAGCTCCCTCGTGTGCGGGCTACTTAACAAACTGGTTTAATTCGATCGTTACCAACACATCATTCTTAACAGTAGATCGATAGAACACTTGGAACCGTCGGGGGGGGGGGGCAAAAAAAATTCAACGTAAATTGAAGCTTCGACAAATAATATCCCGTAATCTATCATCTAATTCAAAAACTAATTAAATTTTTAGAAATGATATCCTCGTAACTATTTCTCGCAGTTAGCAAAAACGTTGAGCAGTCAGCCATTTTGATTGTTTCTGACTTCATTTTTATTTTCCTATGCATTGTTTTACGATGGTCTTTTGTTCACGAAATGAAAACAAAAACATTAATTAAAAAAAAAAAAAAAAAAAAAGACAGACAAAAACAACAAAATAAATTATTTCCGAATTGAGGGTTTATTTTCCAATTGGTGGCCTGCAGTGCTATCAGCGGTAATTAAGGCTCTTTATCAATTCATTTACGAAGAACAATCTCAACTGTAATAAATTTAGAATACCTGAAAATTGGATTTTAATATTCAATAACCGGCCTAAGTTGAAAGGAATAGATTAATTTTTATTCACTATTTAAAGTTTGTATAAGTTATATTTAATTTGTAAATGATATATTTATATATATTTAAAGTTTGTATATATATATATATATTCTTTCATTTCCTAATTAGATCTTGTAAGATCGCACCTGAAGCATCGAAAATGAGAAATCCCTACACTATCTATGGTCTATCACTTTTTTTTCTTCACAGTTTTTAAAGACTTACACACTCAAGGAAATGGATCCCATTTCGTGGCACGCGAAAGAGTTGTTAAACATGAATTAAAAAGTTTGTAAAAATGATTTTATTTGTTTTGTAAAAAAACAAAATAATATTAGCCTCTTACAATCGTTAAGTAAGAATAACTGTAATTTGTTTTCCCTGAACCACTAAAGTCAGAGAAGGAAATTCAAAATTCCATGGCGACGTTTCTTATGAATTTATTTACTACAATTCACAAGCGGGAAAATTTATTAAGTGCCTAACGTATCTCATGGACATTTATGTAACCTTCTCTTGTCCATCAGGATAAAAAAAGAATTGATAGATTCTAGTAAGCTCTAATTTAAAATTAAGCTTAAACCCTGGTAACCCTTAATGAATTCACGATTGGCGGTCAAAACTCTTTCGAGGAAATTTTATCCAAGGATTTACAAATTTACAAAATTATATAAAAGTTAAATAAATAATAAATTCAACTATAATTAACAACAGAATCAAAAATAATCTCTACCTTTTTTTTCTTCAGAATCACTTTTATTGAATGGCGATCAGTAAATGAAATCTCTTCATAAGAATTTGAGTTTTAAGGCTAATAATATTTTAACTTAATGAAATTATAATAAATATTTATTAGGTATTTTTATTACTAACATGAATGCCGCTAATTTCAATCAGAAACGGGGGAAGATGATGTGCTATGCGGAAGGCTACTTTACATTATATCGCAAGCGGTCACCAGAAATTTGACGCGGTAAGCCTGAGAAGCTTAATAACGTATCAGCGACAAGAACATTCTAAAAATCCGATATTATAAATATTACAAATATTACAGAAATTATAAAAAAAACCGCTGTATTACAAACTTTATAAAAATAATAATAAAGCGATATAAGTCCGACAGCACTGAATAAGGAATTAAAACCTTGTATTCTACGTAAAAATTTACTCCTTCTAAATGTTAAAATAACATTTGGAATTTAGAAAATTCTTACAGCGGAATGTAATAACTATTGAAACATACGATAGATTATAATTGAGTAATAAAAGTGATATTTTTAAATTTAAAAAAAAAATGATGATAAAATATTTATAAAATTGTTTTTAATAAAAGAATTGAGTGAAATAATGATCTATAACTCTTTATTGAACAAATTACAAGAGTTATGGACACTATTTAACTTTTAAGAATTTAGGTCTAAAAACATTTTTTGCACTTGGAATCCTTTAAGTCATGCAGTCAGTTGGAAAAGAGTGAGTTTTAAAATTCAAATAAAAAAAATCAATTAACTTTATGATAAGACTTCGGCTAATCAAAATTGATAATTCATCATTTCTGTTTTAAATATTCATTAAATGGAAATATTCCATTAATGCATTACATTATTATTCAAGATATTTTAATTGTATTGAACGGTTTCACAAGTGGTTCTCCTGCGGAGTTTCGTCAATTTGTTCCGACAGTCTGGTCTGAAATAAATTGGACCAATTTCCATGAAACTTGCTATGTATCACTAAAGGTCACTAAAGTTTATCCACTAACTGAATATTTCATCGAGATCGTATGAAAATTAATGACCCTTCTGCTATTTTAAAATGATCCTTTTGATACGAAGGAACCAAATGCTAATATAAGGTTTTTTTTCTAGTGATTTAGTATGTTGAGAAATTGTTAATTACCTTCTGAATGCTTAAAACCTTAAGTACAGAATATAATAAAAGAGGAAAGGTCATAGTCATTCCAAGAAAGAAAGAAAAAAAAAAGTGTATAATATTAGTTTAATGCTATCTTCGGTTGTAGCTGACCTAAACTTTATAATGTAGCAGAGTGGAGATGATAGTAACTTATCAATTTAACTCAATTAAAGTCACGATAAATAAATACGTAAGCTAATATATAAATATAATGTATTCATTTGAAAACATTACATTGCATTGGCTAATGATAATTCCATTAGAATAGCAGGAATGACTTCTTCTATCTTCCTAGCCAGCGCTGAATGCTCAGTACTCACTGCATGCAATTCCGATCACGATAACTTCACGATTGGAAAAATTCTTGACATCATGGGCTTTGGAATTTTTTCAATCGTCAAGTTATCGTGGTTGGACTGCATGCGTCGCGCAGTGGATACTGAGCATTCAGCGCTGGTAGATCGGGGTCAATTTTGATAACAGTGTGGGTGTGGATGAAACCAAATAATAATGCTCGTATTTTAAGTTGCATTACTAAAAACCATTGCATTAAGTTTTAACGAAATCAGCCCAGCCGTTTTAGCGAGGGATTTCGTGGATCGTTTATAAGGAGTGGAGATCTAAATGAATGTAACTATGTTTTAAGCTGGACCTTATACAAGCTATAATTATATGGAAATCCGTCTAGCCTTTTTAATGTGCTGCACCGACAAACAAAGAAGAAAGTTGTTCGAATGGAATAGTAAAGAGTTCGCAAGCGCAACCAATGAAGGTCGTTGTAGCTACGACGTCCCTACTAACATCGGTGAAGACAATCACAATACTACAGGTTAAGGATTTCATATATACTCATTTATGATTTCATGTACACTAATTTATATTGTTAATTTTTTGCTTCTTTTTTTTTATCCAGATAAATTTGTCTCACTCTAAATCTGAATCAAAATGATTTCCATTCTAGACTCACTGTCACATCCTCTTTAATCTCCTCAATTACTATTCTGGTCGTTTGCCTGAGAATTAGAGCAATTGAAATTCAGTAACCACCAAAGTATTTCGCTGGAGTCCAATGTTATCTCTTCATTACCAACCAGATTCTTTATTTGTGCGCGAAAATTCCCAATTTTGGGCAAAGCTTGTGTCCAATTCAAACCTCCTCTCTCTTTGAGGTTTAGGAGAAGCGTATCAAGGGTTTTCCTCTTCACTTTTGTCTCCATTACAATTCCAGTCCGTTTTACAACGATTGAATTACAAGTCACCGCAGCTTCTGTCGATAAGATCCTTCTACTGCTGCAGCAGCGCCATCTACAGCTTCATTCTCGTTTCAAAAAATGGTCAATTTGCTTCGATCGGAGATCTTTTCTAAGAGACCATTCCTTAACTCGTTTCCCGGAAAGAAAGATGGTAACTGAAGGACATTACATACTTCTCGATTTTTTTTCCCCTCTCTTTTAAAAAGTTATCTGTCGACGTATAGGCGAATATCTAATCAGTCTGTCTGCTTGAAGCACTAAATTCATATAAGATATTCAATGGAAACAGATACGAATTTTAATATTTACCCGGTACTTATTTATTAACTGATCTTGCGTAGTCTTACTAATATACATTAATGTTTTTCTTCTGTCTGTAACGCTAGAACCACTGGACGGATTTTGTTAAAATTTAATACGATGCTTATTTACAAGCGCATCTGATTTTTAATAAATTATGATCAACGCTGGATAGAAACAAATTTTCCGTTTGAAAAGCTTTACTAAATTCGTTAAGCTACCTCTATCTAATTTATCTTAATCAAATCAACACAAGCAATTCACAAAAACAGATTACCCATACGCCATAACAGCAATTAACGAACATTAAAGAAATTCCTGCTTTTCATCAATCAGAGATAATTGTAGTCTTTTGAAGCTTTTTCTGTGGAAATTTATGTTAAGGGGCCGTCCATTAATTACTTGAGTTTAAAAAATTTGGACCCCCGCCCCTCCCCCTTGGTGAGATTTGGTGAGATTTTGCCGGACCCCCCCCTCCCCCTTTTGACCTCACGTAATTAATGGACGACCCCTAACTTTACAAATACATGTTTCTCCACGTAGAGAATTTACCAATTTCCAAAGGATATATAGTCTCTTATAAATATACATGCCAAGTTCCAAGAAGGTGACTGGTTCAAAAACGATAAAATTCAAAGGTTCAAAAGTTACTTATACACTGTCCGACCACTTTATTAAGTACGTCTACCTAGTAGTGTGTTGGGCCTCCTTTAGCCCTCAAAACAGCCTGAATTCGTTGAACCGTTGTTGAGGTATTGTGCACCATGCAGACATGAGTGTTTCACCCAGTTCCTGAAGATTTGATGGAGGTGTAGGCCTGGAGCGAACAGCCCGTCCCAGCTCATCCCACAAATTTTCAATCGGGCTGAGATCCGGGGACTGAGCGGGTCACTGCAGCAAGGAAAAGTCATCATGTTCCTCAAACCATCCCATAGTGATGCGGGCTTTATGCAATGGCGCATAATCCTGCTGGAAGTAGCCATCTGCATGAGGATGAACTGTTAACATGTACGGTCGCACTTGGTCAGCTACGATGTCTAGCATCCTGACGTGCCTCCAGAGGTATCAACGTGTGCCAGGAGAACATCCCCCACACCATGACACTGCCCCCACCGGCTTGAAGAGTTGTTGAGACACAGCATTTGTGCGAACAGCAGGGGTGTACCTAATAAAGTGGCCGGACAGTGTACAAAAGTATAGATATATCCAGAAATGTTGATTTTAAGGCCTAACTTCTATTTTATAAATAAATAAATAAAATACACCATCAAGAGTATTTGTTTTAATCTATTCTATTTTTAGATTTCATTTTATTATTAGTTTTCTCCTTATTTACATTAATTTCTCTACTTATATAATTATATTTTGTTGATTTTCTTCGCCCTTGATTTAAATTTATGAGGTTGCCAAAGAAGTTTTTTTTTTATTTTTAAGAATTTTTTTACAAGAAAATAATAAAGTACTATTTTTCTGAAGCAATGGCGCTTCTACACTGCACATTTTAATTCAATATTCTAATAAATATTTAATTTGAGCATTAAATATTTAAATTTAATATTATCAGGAATACTCTCGGAAAAATTTACATGAAAACACGAATGTAAAATAAATGAGAAGGTTAATTTCATTAGATAATTATAATTAATTTATGAAATGAAAGAGGAATTTAGAAAATCGTTATCAAATTAATTTTTATTTCTTCCTTGAAGCATTAAAAATTAAGATTTACAATAATCCGGAATAAATGAGTGTAATTATTACAGAAAGGTTATATTTCTATGCAACGTACACGGACGTTAATTTACAACTGTTGGCTGAAGAGATAAATCTAAATGTCTGTAATTATTACTCAAAAAGCACTTCTCAGCGAGTCATTTCAGATTTGTGATGTTTCTGAATTTGGCTAATACAATCAGTCCCCCACTTATGTAAGGGTTCCATTCCACAGACCCCCCCCCCCCCGTGTGTGTCAATTCTTATGTATAACAGGTCGGAACATCCTATATAGCCTTAAACAGACTACAGAATACACAGTACAGATAATAAAACAAATTACAAAAGAAACAAACGTATTAAAAATGAAATAAAAGGTAGATTGAGAAAAATAAAATCACTTTGTTCACTACTAGGACACATTTGAATGGTTTACACTAACAAATTTTCATCTAATTTAAAGAGAAAGCTGTATTATCTTACTCTACTTGTCCAAAATTATAAGGAAGGTCAGAGTTTAGAAAAGTAAACTGTTTTTTGCTGCTATTTCTTTCTTGTGAAAGTGTAATTTCCGTTCCTCAAAAACTATGGCATTTCTCCGTTGGCCATTTCCTTTGCTGCGAAACACTGAAGTGTAGCAGTGAAGCGCTGTAATTGAAATACCGAAATTGTCGAATTGCTGTTGTTTTTATGAAAGGAAAAGCCAATGTTTTCAAATGTAGACCTTGTGGCTTTTTTTTTTTTTTTTTTTTTTGACATCGGCAACTGTTGTTACACGGGACCAGAACAAAACTCTTAATTTTATTTAATTTAATCAACAACAAGCGTATTAAAGAAATGTATCATACATGGGTTTTTTTTTGCTTGTTTTTTTAAAGTTTTCTGCAAGTTGATTACTTTAGATTGTAATTATGAATATTAACAAGATCAACAAGTTGAAATGTATTAAAACTTAATTATACATACTAATCCCTTTCTTAAATAAAAAATATAAGAAAGATTAATTTGCACCATGAGACACATATTATACTTAGCTATATTTTTTCCTCGTAGCTTAATCTTCTCTCTCCATTTACGTTAATTTTGGAAATTTATTTCTTATTAATTAAGCTTCAAGCCAGCAACGTTTTTAATATCGTTCAACAACAACAACAACAAATAAATCAATAGTAAAGACTATCTCGAATGAAAAATAAAATAAAACTCATTTAAAAATGTATACAAAAATTGGAATTTCAGAAGAAGTTCCTATATTTTTTTATGAATTAACAATCACTCCTTCCCCACCCCTTCCCTTAATACATTTAATACTTTTTTTTTCTAAACTTTACTGCACATATTTATGTATGGAATTATAGGTTAATAATATCTAGACAAAAAGTTATTCTTTAATTTTTATTTGTATTTAATCTTTTTTTTTTTCATTATAACCATCCCAGGTTATACAAAAAAAAAATATTATTAAGTTATTTAGCCCCCAAAAGTAGCCGAGATTAAGAACAATGTGATTTTATGAACCGCTGTGATTTCATTGTGTGTAGGTCTTATAGATGATGTTCAAAAGTGGGGACGGTAATGGTTATATATTGTTTTATACATTAGTTTCTACAACACTCTCCTCTATTATCTATTTATTATATTACAGTACAACAAGAATTTACTCCGTTAACTAATCATTAAATAATAATAATAAAATCCTGAAAAAAAATCTGAAACCAACTTTCCTTAAAATACTGGGTATTCTATTGCTCCTCGTTACAAGAAATTTCTACAGTGTCACTTTTAATGCATTTCAATGAAAAATTTTATCACCTTCACACGCAAATTTCTCCACAGCGATCCCCACGGGAAAACTTTGAAAAAGTAAGATAGATCATCCCTTGTACATAAATTACGTTTCAAAAAGATTCATTCACTGGTTCAAAAGATATTAGAGGACAAACACATGGAGACATAAAAGAGAATAAGATTTTATGATAATAATTCCTTTAAGGAAACGGATTAAGATTAAGTGGATATAAGATTATTATTATTATTATTATTATTATTATTATTAAAAAAAGATATATCATCTCTATAATTGCAAATAAAAAGATATAAGAGAAACTAAGATCTCTCGTTCTAAATAACATTTAACAATGCTAAGATTGAAGATGCAGGAAAATAAAGCGGTATTTTTTATTAATTTTTTAAACTTTTCTTATAACAAGTACTTTACCATATGAAATACAGTTTATACAGAAAACACTCCTTATAGAAATGTCTCCACCCCCTACGGTTGGATATCTACTGCTTTAGAACCTGCTTTCGTAATAAAGATTAACTCAAATTAATTCGTTTTTTTTTAACGATTCTCCTAATGTTGTAGGATTAAATGAAACACGAAAAACGCTGTAAATCCCCGCAAACTGAAGTGAGAGGGAGGCTATCACCGCAAAACAATGCCTTTCATTCAGTTTTGGATTAACAGAGATATCAAAGAGCTAATCCTCGATTCGCGGAGCGAATAAATCCAAGTCTTATGTAATCTTAGAGACTAATGGTAGAATTAGTGGCAGTGAACCTGAGAAGTCTTTAGAGGAAATGAAAGGGACTAATTAGAAAGAGGGACGAAGCAGTGAAAAGCCGGGAAAATAAAAGTGTCCTTATTAAGTTAGGAATAACAACTTATCGCTTCCCATTTTTGAAAGGGGAAAAAAAAAAAAAAGAAATGTCGATTGGCTTAACGTCGGCGACCTTTCCTAATGGAGTGGCTATCTCAGCTCGTGCCTCGAAGTCCCCGGAGTGGAAGCAAATTATTTTAATGCACTTTTGCGCAAGACGACGCGATGAGAAGTTGATTACCGATTTTTTAACAACTCCGCTGGACTTATCTGCACCGAATGGGCTCCTGGGAAATATAAAATGTTCGCAAGTGTCTTCGCGGTGGTGGTTTGCGTTCCCCCGCCGCCGTCACGAGCACTGACAAACCAACGCTAAAGCAAAAACATATAAAGAACGAACGACGACTGAAAAACGGGGAGAAAAATAATCTAAATCTCTTACTATAGCAGGCGGAGATGCTCTGCTCTTACAGATCCTAATTGTATTAAAGAGTGCAAAGGGAGTTTCGACGTCTTTCCGCTTTCGGAAGGAAGGACGGCAAAGTGAAGAGGGGAAATGATGGTAGAAAGATTAAAAGAAAAATGTAGGCTTTCAAATTAAAACAAATTTTCCAGTAATTAGTATCTTAATTAACTAAATGAAGACATTTTCAATTTCTTGACCTACACACACACACACATGTATGCACAAAAAAGCTTGGGAAGTCTCAGTAACAAAACATCTTAGGGGATTAGAAACATGTCAGACAGTAAAGTTGTTTTATTCATGTTGCTTACTTTTTATAAAGTTTGGATACATATTCATTAATTACAACATAAGTCACAAAAGTCAAAAACAGGCTTATATTCCAAATCTAGAATACTATTTTTTTTTTAATAATAGTGAAAACAATAAAAAGAAAACATTAGGTATGCAAGAATTTTTTTGCAATTTTAAAATGAACTTTTTTTTTTTAATTTGCATTGGCTGAACATTTAAATAAAGCCCTGAAGTTGTTGTTGTTGTTTTTTTTTTTAATGCTAAGTTGATGAATAACTGAGAAATTAAAAAAACTAAAACGCTGTATTTCAGACGGCTACTTCCTTTAAGGCGCTTCAAATTAATGTTACATTAAATGGACAGCGAAATATATATATTTCGATCTAAAAAAAATAAACTAGAGAACTTCCAAATTAATCTAGTCTTTGCAGAAAAGATTAGAAAATGAAAAATAACGTTTTAGCAAATTTTTGGAATGCACACAGCAGCTTCTTTTGCATGGACAGAAATAATCTGTAATTTGTGAAGTATAACGAGTTTAAGTTATTTCCAAGTTATTTAAGCTCTCTAAAAACGTGGTTAAATAAAAAAAAATAATAACCTATTGCGCAACGTTTAGAAATTAATGACACGAAATTTGTTAGTGCCCCAATTTTTCTTATTTTGCTCATTACCTTCATGTTCCGCTTTTCTCTGGCGTGGAGAAGGTAATTAGAATTCTGCTCGAGTTCTCTAATTAACACTGTAAAACTAAACCTTGGCCAGCCGACCCTTTATACAGCCTCTAAATTATTAAATTTGCAAGGGATAAGAAAGAGCTTCCCGCTTCCGATTATAGCAGACTTTAAAAGTGCAACTGACAGGTTTTAATAAAGAACTGATTACACATATCGTAGAAATAACAGCTTTAGGTCAAATATACTGCAAAAGAAAATTGAGTTGGCGTGTCAACTTCACAAAACCTCCAAGTGTTAGTAGATCAACATACGAGATTTACGGAAAATTGTGCATTGATAGTTTTCGGCCCACTACGGGTCCAATCTCCATCAAAATCAATAGGAAAATTAGTTTGGTAACGCTTGTCTACCATTACAATTTCAGCTTTTTTTAAAAAAAAAACCCAAATAATTACTAAGTAAATAAAACTCTTGCGCTGTCTAAGCGTTAACAGAAATGTATTGGGAGCATTATTTTTTTTTTTTTTGCATCTATCGGTTTGATGGATTTGCACCGGCATTAAGAGGAATCTTCCTTCTATCAACCTGATCCTGATCTATAAAATTTCAGCTTCCTAGGATATATAATTTTTGAGTTATCACGATCAAAGAGGGATATGCGCATTTCGACTTAAAATAGCAATTTATACCTTTTTTTTTTATATATATTTTAACCTTTTTTGTTTATCTATTCATATTAAGCGGCGTTGCAAATATTAAAACAAATCTGTAATATTCTGTGGTAGCTAAATACCGTCCTGATATAATAATAAGTTTTCAATCACATTCATCTTTTAGCTTCGAGAGTACAATATCCTGCTGTATTACTAAATACAACAAATTCCTCATTTCTCTAGAAAATTCTAATGGTTCATTCGTTATGTTTCCCCCCCCCCCCCATGCACATTTAACCTTAAAACGCTAATAATAGTCGGATAAAATTTTAAATTATAATAATTTGGCAGAAACGAGGATTTTGTAATGAGCTTGTGTTACAATTGAAATATCTCTTAACAGCAACTGTTTGGGTCAGATTGATGAATGAAATGGTTAAAAGATTGTCATTTAAAAGCAAGGAAATATGAAAAGGAACATGAAATTTAAAAAGAGGATAAAAGCACTGACAACGATGTTGAGTAAAAGCAGGACATTCAATTAAAATATGATGAATGGTTAAAACAACGTTGCAAGTAGGCTCACAGGGGAGGTGAAGCCGTTCAGCAGTAAATAGCGATGGGCAAGTCTCGTATGTCTGATCCTCAGACGTATCAGAAGAACATCAGTCTGTCGAGTTGAAAACATTCGATTTGCAGGGGAGGATAAGAAAGGACTGACAAGACGAAGTTTATTACCATAAAGATCATCCCATTCATGTTGCTAGGCAGCTCGTGCCGTGCTGGCGTGGTCGTGCGGTCTCGGCGGCGGCCAGCCGTGGCGACCAGTGCGCCAGTACCTGGGTTCGAATCCCGGCAGTGGCATGGTTGTTTCTTTCTTCTTCTGTGTTTCGTCCAACGCTGTTCAAGGAGTCACAGTGGTGACCTATGTCAGCGGATTCTTCTCACAAATATAATTAGGCAGCTCGTATGCGAGAACGAATAAGAGCGTAAATGTCAGAGTGCGGAGTGGAGATCTGTTGCAGTGGTCGACAAGCAGCAGACTTTACAAGAGAATCAGCGAGGTCATTGCCGACAATGACGACGTGGCCTGGGATCCAGCAGAAAATGATACGTTATAAGAAATCTAAAATGGACAAAACAAAAGGGTGAACCTTCAGGGTGTGACTGCACAGTGCCCGCAGAGCACTCTCAGAATCACTATAGATAAGAGTTTTGGAAAACTTTTCCTGAAATGCATACTGTAAGGCTAGAAAAATGGCATAAAGCTCAGCAGAAACACCGAAACCTCAGAAGGAAGATGGACAGCATTACTGAAAGTTTCAGTATAAAAGGCTGCTCCAACGTAAGATGCGCCTTTAGATCTATTGATATAGAAAATTTTGAAATCGGAGTGATGAGTCAAACGATCCCTATATAGAGACTGAAAGACTATTGAGGGCATGTTGATTTTCGCAAAATTACGAATCGAGAAATCACAGTTTGGTAAGTGATATTTCCAATGTGCTGATGTCAAAATGGGTAGAGTGGCAATGTGAAGATCAGTGAGCTGTAGTGTGACATTTTGAATGTGAATAGAAATGTCCACCAAATATGCTTGATTTAAGTGACTGCGTTTTTCTGGGAATTCTATAACGAAATACTATAGGATATCGATCGCCAAGAGTGGAATTAGTTGCCGAATAGAACAGTGATCTATAGAGGATAAACCTTTCGCTAAATTATCTTTCCTTCGATATGTCGTGGTTTATGATAATGTGGAACTTTTAATCAAAATAAAAACTACCAGTGAACCATTTCATTTCTACCCCACAGTACAGTATATGTTGTCTAATTTAATTTTACTTAAAGAGTAATCCTTTTAGTATTACAAAATTAATTAACAAAGAACTGTTTTTATAATACAAGTTTTTAATCTCGTTCAATTCATAAAAAGAACAGTGGTTGAGTTATTTAAAATAATATTAATTATAAAAACATTGCTTTTTTTTTTTTTTACATATATCCACTTAAAAGAAACACAGGTTATCGAATAGTACTGATGGCCTAATATTCCATAACTTGCATGAAAAAGAAATAAAAAAAAAAAGGGAGGGTTAAAAATAAAAGCATAGAATGGAATTTTTAGTCTAAAATATAAATTATAACTCTCAATTATAAACTATTTATTGTTTTTAACTGAATTGCATTTGGTTGAAAAATAAATTTATAAATTCACAGTTTATAAGTAATAATATTAATATTTATTAATATAATAATAATAATAATAATAATAATAATCTATACTACTATTATAAAGCTGAAGAGTTTGCGTGTTTGAACGCGCTAATCTCAAGAACTACCAGTCCGATTTAAAAAATTCTTTTTGCTATATAGCCAATTTATTGAGGAAGGTTATAGGCTATATAACATCACGCTACGACCAATAGGAGCGGAGCAGTAAACATAAACGTCAACCAATCTGGCAAATTGTCGGGTGAGGCGGCGGCGATGGCGGGCTGGGTCGGGGGCGGGTTGGCCGCACGACGAGAACCAACTGTGAAATATAAAATCGGTTTATTTTTTAGTGATTGGTCCTTTTATATTTCCACATAATTTCCAGATGGTATTTATAGTTAATGAGATGCACTTAGTCCTGTTCCTCAATGTGTATCAAACAAATATGTATAATCAAAATTTAACGCGGGTAAAACCGCGGGGCACAGCTAGTAATAATAAAAAACCTAAAGCATCCTATTTTCCGTTTAGTTAAAGAGTTCTTCCACTAGGCGGCGTCATCTTCACGCTTTATATTTATTAATAATAGTAAACTCTGATAAGATTTCTTCTTCAATTTCTTTTCGAAAATTGTCGCTTACGGCAGAAAAAAGGAGGAAACTTCAATGAAAGTTAGAGAAGCCGATATTAAAGCTGCCTCACTAGCAGAACTGTTCTCATATTTTTAAGACAAAAACAAACAATTATGAAAATTAAGAAAATAAAATGGCGAATTTTTATTCCCTTACCTAAAATTTCAACCAAAAGTGAATCTATGGGGAAATGCGTTTGCGAAATGAAGTACAAACAAAACACAATTAAAATGTAAAAGATTAAAAAAAAAAAAAAAACAGAAAAAAGGGACGAGAATCTGGTTAATTATTAAAATAACTTCAGTTTGTGCCTAGCTAACATTACATATTAAAATAATTACTGACACCATGAAAGAGATAAAGTTAAAATAAGCTTAACGTGCAGATGATGTTAAAAAAAAAGTTAATTTCCCATCGTGCACTAATGAAAACAAAAAAACAAAACAAAATTCATGCCTAAAGCTTGTCAACGAAGTGGAATTTGAGATGGCCGTTTCATCGTTTTTACAAATCTTCAGCCAAACTTACCACTTCAATGACAAGCTTTAGGTAAGAATTTTGTTGTTGTTTTTTAATTGGTTCATGATGGGAAATTCCTTTTCCTTAACATCATCATCATCTGCACGTTGAGCTTATTTTCTCTTACATTTAATCGTATTTTGTGGCAATTTTTGTGGCTATAAAATATAAATATACATTTTAATTGTCACTTGTGCCCGACAGCTGAGGGCGATTTCTTAAATCCTGTTAAGCAATAGATATTTTTCTTTTGTTGCTTGTTTTTGTCGGAACTCACATCCGAGAGCGGATGTGGGTTCCACTTCTATTCAAGCCTTCTATCCTTGTCATTGAAGTGGTAAGTTTGGCTGAATATTCATAAAAAGCATGAAACGGCAGTCTCAAACTCCACTTCGTTGACAAGATTTAGGCATGAATTTTGTTTTTATTGGTGCATGATGAAAAATTCCCATTTCCTTAACATCATCATCTGCACGTTAAGTATTTTCTCTTTATATTTAATTATATTTTTTGCTTTTTTTTTTTTATAATCGTCACTTGTGCCCGAAGGCCGATTTCTTATCGGCAATAGGTTAAGCAATAGGTATTTTTCTTTTGTTGTTTATTTTTGTCGGAAGTCACATCCGGGAACGGGTGTGGGTTCCACTTATGTTCATGCCTACATTCCTTATCATTGAAGTGGTAAGTTTGGCTGAAGATTCATAAAACGATGAAACTGCAGTCTCAAACTCCACTTCTTTGACAAACTCTTGCCATGAATTTTGTTTTCATTGTGCATGATGGAAATTCCCATTTCCTTAACATCATCATCTTCACGTTAAGCTTATTTTCTCGTATATTTAATCATATTTTAAGGCTTTTTTTTATATAATTTAATCGCCACTGGTACCCGAAAGCTGAGGGCCAATTTCTGAAATCCTGTTAAGCAACAGGTATTTTTCTTTTGTTGTTTGTTTTTGTCGGAACTCACAGCCGGGTTCATACCTTCATTCCTTGTCATTGAAGTGGTAAGTTTGGCTGGAGATTCATAAAAAGGATGAAACTGCAGTCTCAAACTCCACTTCGTTGACAAGATTTAAGCATGAATTTGTTTTGTTTCTTTTGGTGCATGATGGGGAAATTCCCATTTCCTTATCATCATCATCTGCACATTAAGCTTATTTTTTCTTATATTTAATTATATTCCTGTGTATTTTTTTTTTTTATAATTTAATCGCCGCTTGTGCCCGAAAGCCAAGGGTCAATTTCTTAAACCCTGTTAAGCAACAGGTATTTTTCTTTTGTTGTTTGTTTTTGTCGGAACTCACATCCTGGAACGGGTGTGGGTTCCACTTCTATTCATGGCTTCATTGCTTGTCATTGAAGTGGTAAGTTTGGCTGAAGATTCATAAAACGATGAAACCGCAGTCTCAAACTCCACTTCGTTGACAAGCTTTAAGCATGAATTTTATTGTGTTTTTTTGTTTTCATTGGTGCAAGTTTGGAAATTCCCTTTTCCTTAACAACATTTGCCCATTTAGTTTATTTTCTCTTATATTTAAACATATTTCTTTTTTTAATAATTTAATCGCCACTTTTACCCTAAAGCCAAGGGTCAATTTCTTAAATCCTTTTAAGCAACAGGTATTTTTCTTTTGTTGTTTGTTTTTGTCGGAACTCTCAGCCGGGAGTGGATATGGGTTCCACTTATGTTCATACCTTCATTGCTTATCATCGAAGTGGTAAATTTGGCTGAAGATTTGTAAAAACGATGAAACGGCCGTTTCAAGCTTCACTTCGTTGACAAGCTTTAGGTATGAATTTTACTGTGTTTTTTTGTTTTCATTGGTGCATGATTGGTGCATTTTCCTGGATAAAAAAGTTTTCCAAATAGAAAATCTAGAAGATAATGAGCAAACATCGACTCCTCGTCTGTCATCAGAAGGAGGGATTTGTTCGTTATTAAAGGTATTGGCTTGGTTTATCTTTTTTTTTCGAAAAACCAACAATACACAAAAATATCGTAACCATTTATAAATATAGGTATAAAGAGACTACAAAATTTCTGTCACTATTTTAATAATGTAATAAAAAATAACTAAAGAAATAGCTATCGTCAGCACAAGACATTTTGTATTTAAGAGACATTTTCCTAAATACTTACCTGACATTCACTCAAAACATATTATAAATATCATTTTCATATTCAGTTCACAACAAAAAATTATTACTCCTACTAAAATGTGTATTTAAATGTCTAGGGAGGGATTATTTTGTGATAATAGCAAATACAAGGACACTTATAATCAACTTAAAAATCAGGCCACGGTGTTAAAAAAATAAAAACGTCCCGATGGCGCGACGTACCAATACAATATAAAAATATATTTATTATTGTTAGTTATAAGTTGTTTGAAAATCTCTTATTTTTACAAGCGCTACCATATTGGTCCACTACGTGTTTTTGTTTTTTTTTCCAGCGGCCAGACCTGTATTTTTAGTTGGCCTTGTCGAACATTACAATGATTTTATTTAACGAATTCGTAACTTAACATTAGAAGCTGCAAATCTGAAATTTATAGAGAATTATCTCTGTTCGCTGAAATTAATTTACCGACAAAATAATAGTCGACTGATAAACTAATATTCAGCGTTATACAAAGTAACAAAATAGGGCGGGAATTTATTGTTTCGTTTAATTAGAACTACGAAACTTCTAAAACTTATTTCTTACCTTTCAAATTATGCTGCAACCCTTTTTTTAATATTAAGGCAATGACTTATCACTTACCTGTAAACAAATAGAAAAGAAAAAAATTAAGTTACTGTTATTTTTTTTTTAATATTTTATAATACATTAAGAAGAAATTTAAAAATTATTAACAAAAATAACCAGGATTTTCCCATTCAGTTTGTGTATTAGGCTATCATTAGCAAAGTGGCTATCAATATACGCTGATGATGGCATAGTGCACAAACTGACCAAAACGAATAATTTATGTTTAAGTTTTTCTTACATATTAATCTTAACTTCCTATAAATTTTGGCTTTAAGAAAACTGAGGGTAAAAAGAACAATTCACATTCATGAAATGTGAAATTTGAGAATACGAAAGATAAAAGAATTGAAGTAACGATAAAAAAAAAAAAAAAAAGGCAAATCTTTATTTTGTCAGAAAATTTATTTTTCCCCCTCCATTCTCATCATCATGCATGATTTAAGAAAGCTTTTCTGATTTCTGTAAGCTTTTAAATGATTAATTTTCATTTTTTTTCTTTCTTTCACTATTGCCCAAGCTCAAAATTCTGCGCGAGCAAGAATGAATGTGGTAATTTGATTAAATCAACGAGCGAGTGGATTGTTGCGTTAATCATCGAAAGATGCAGACATACAGGGCCGTCGCGTGGGCGGGGCGACCGGGGCGATCGCCCTGGGCGCCGCGGCAACGGCAACAGGAGATTCGGTTTTTTTTATTTTTTTTTTATTTTTTGGTTGTTGAATTGGAGATTCAGGGGGCGCCTGACGAAATCTTGCCCCGGGCGCAAACAAATCACGCGACGGCCCTGCAGACATATATGATTTGGCTAAGGATAAAAATAAGCCTTATCATATTGAAACCCAATGAAAATAAATCTCCAGAATAGTGCTGAATATTACTGGAAGAATATCGTCAACCTGTGGATAAAATGATAGTGGTACCAGGATTGATCAGTGATATTTTTGGAGTTCATAAGTTCCAGTGCTTCCACAGTAAATATAATGTACAACTGACGAAAATGAAGACACCGCACATTTAGTACATGAACTGAACTTTAATCAGCAGTTTTAAATTATTAATTATAGATCTGTTCCTAAAGCAAATAAATTATTATATACAATACAATCATATTCCTTAGATCGTTCCTTTTACTTCACCATGAGCGCCGAGATTAGAACATAACATTTAATCTATTTTTAGTTTGAAGTTTACTTGATACATATATACTTTTTTTTTAGTTAAATATGAGAGGCTTTCGGGGAGAAGCGACGGGCAACCGTTTAATAGTTTATTAACTGTTACTGTTTCCATCTCACTTGAAACGATATACTGCATCTATCAAAACCTTCTTTTGGAATGGCCGAGGTAAAATGTTCCCTTCATCTTGTCTATCTTCGCTGAATCAACTATGCTGAGAACAAGTAGGACACCCTCGACCAAATGTCATCACTTCTGGTTCCGTGTCATTGAGAATGCTTGGACGACAACAACTCTCCTGCAAACCAATCGTATACCAAGGAGGCCATAATGAAAACTGCACTCGAATGTTGAATTACTACAGCATGAACAAAATGAGTTTTGCGCGCCAAAATTAATAGTGTATCGCTTTTAACTACGCAGTCGTTTGATAGATTATAGATTGTAAAGATTGGTTTTGTGTTTTACAATAAAACTGAATTCATTTGCTATTTCAAATATTTTTATTCAAGTAACAATCCCCCTTGTCAAAATTCGTTGACATTCAATTCCAAAATATAGGCTACTACCCTAAATAAAAAAAAATAAATACTTTCAATTTAATATTGTTCACATTCTTCTCTTCTTCCAATTTGATCTTTGAACTGCTTACTTTTTTTTTTTTTCTTTCTTCTTTAGACTTTTCATTTGCTATCTTCAATTTCTTTTTGTCCCTTTTTTTTCCCTTACCACGCTAGTATTCGAAAGTTGGCATCTCAAATAATTTTAACTTGTCAACTTAGTTCATTTTCAATAATCTTACCATTAACATAAAAAAAAAAAAATTGAGGCCAAGCCGTTGTGAGAAAACATGTTATTGCTATTAAATTTTCAGTGTAATAGAGTAAATCGTCACCGATTTAAATCACCCCAGTCGCCGACAGCGTCTAATAATAATTCTGGGGAATATCGTTCTTTTGTGGACAAAAAAGTCAAAGTAGTAGTGTTAAGACTTCTTCAGCACTTCTCCTTTAAAACAAAATATAAATAAGTATATCTTTTGTGATAGATCATCTTTAATATTTTTCAAGTGAAACTTACAATTGAGAATATTTATGACAAAGTTGTGGCAGCGCGAAATTTATGTCCTTGATTTATACTTTCTTGACGGCAAAGGTTTCATATATTTTAGAAGGAAGAAGAAAAAAAAAAAAAAAAAAGAATTAACTTTAATTCTTAATTTTAGCAAATGTAAAATGAAAACGCCGTTTTTCATTTGCGGTTGGTTTAACAAATTAATTCATGTGGAATTCAATGCTTTGTTGTTTGTTCAGTCCAAAACTAAAAGTCCTCGACTATGGACTCGTTAACCCTTTTAGGGCATCCGCTGAACCGACACTAAGATGGTCATCGCAATCCAAAGCCCATTTATCTTTTAATCGCGCGTGGACTTTCATGGTACCGTGAAACGAATTCCCCCAACTAGAAATATCCGGTAATTTATTTTCAATCTGAAGCCGATCACAGCGCCATTAGGCTTATTCAATTTAATTGGGTTCAGAATAAATAACGAAGTACTTTATAAAGAGTTCATAACTGCTCTGGAAATTGCCCTTATAACTTAACATTTTAGCAGACTCTGAATGAAAATACTGTCGCCAAAAGAGGAGTTTTGTTTTGAACGTCTCATTAGGTTTTTGTTTTTTACCCTTTGTCCAAAGGAAAGGAAGGCTTATGTGAAGATCACTGTTAGAAGAGGGGATGAGGATGGGGCAATATCCTCCGCCCTTGGATTATCAATTTTAATTATTATTATTATTTTTTACAAGAAGAATAGAAAATAAAAAAAGATAATAATGAAAAGGTAAATGTTATATAAATCATTATTATTTTAAAATTTGTTTTAAAGTATGTTGGAATATTCAGTGAATTCTTTGAGCCACCACACAATTACACTAAGAAGATATTTTATATATATTATATACAATTGCATCACACTTCACAACCCTCTCTGCGGGAGCCCATGCTTTTTTCCCCTCTCTAATTACTTTTGAAAGAATCTTCTTGAAACCTGAAAGACAGTTTTGGTAGCAAGAGATGAAGGTGTTAAGTAAATAAGTGACTGACAGCAGAGGACACTTCTGCACGTGTCTTATAATGTCAGTGTGATTATTCAATAAACAATATGATTGGTGTATTAAGAGAGCACTCAATTGGTTTCAACAGAAGGATACAGAATCCATTTACTTATTCCCCTGCTTTTTCATTCTTAGAGGGTATTTATACTATTCACATTACGAATGTTTTTTAAAGCTGCTTTTAATGTATGGAAAATACTTAGTTAATTTATTTATTTTATGTACATGAAATTAAAAACAACTTTCAAGCAAATCCTAAATGCTTCATTGTATTGGCTCTATCTGTGCGGTAAAATTGAGTACCTTGTTGTTAGGCAACGGATAGGTCTTCGGAAATCGCGACTAGCTGATATTTCCTGACCACTGATATTATCATGTTTGTTTCGTCTATTCAAATTGTCAAAAGCTTCACCACTGATAGATGCTATCAGCACCATTTTCAGATGCGACAAATCAGACGAAAGAACATTCTAAAACTCTGATAACGGCTGTTGTTGAGCAGCAGTTGGTGAATCAGGTAGAATATCAATATTGACGTGAATAGAACAATTGTACTGATTGGTTCGAGATTTCAATAGAAAGCAAGGCGCTTTGTAGCAAACTGCAATTCTTAAGCCAATTTCCGATTCAAACAGGTTTAATTTCCGAAACTAATTGCAGCTTTGGGTTCGAGTCGACAGCAAAATGGCATTTTGGGGAAACTATTTCGTAATGATTGCTTCGATTTTGGAAAATTCTTGAGGGGGGAAAAAAAAAGTTATTACAAAGCATCTATATTAAAGCCTTACTTTGATGAAGAGATGTTCATTAATCCAATTGCAAGTTATAAAATTTATACGAATCGAAAAATCGCAACTTGAAAATATATTAAACAAAATATGTATCTACATTTATATATATTGTTATTTATCTAAATTGGGTGAATCCAGTGACCAAATTGAAGTCTTATTTGATAGGGATACTTCCCAGAACATGTGGAAAAAATTTTTAAAATAATAATAATTTTTCTTTAAAATAATATTAAAAAAAAAAAAAAAAAAAAAA
>JAFIDM010009631.1:262089561-262111688 GCA_023159025.1 Thereuonema tuberculata | reverse complement strand
TTTTTTGGTTGAACAGATAGGTTTCAGCGTTTTTTTTTTTTTTGGTTGAACAGATCTTGGGCCCCCCCCCGAAAATATATTCTATATACGCCACTGGTTCATACCCTCCCCTTGTTAGTATATTTTCATGCTCACACGCTCTAAGATCAACAGGAACATAGCGAACAAAGCATTCCAATGTTTTAAATATCCACGCTCGTTATTATAATATATTTTTGCATATCTATTTATTAATCGATAAAAAAGTGGTAATTTATAATATTGACATTAACGTATCCAATATAGGTATAACATTTCGTTCCAATGGCTTAACGGGTTCGTGAACCACCAAATGGGGAATCACTGCTTTAGACTATCACAGTCTTTTATAACAACTATTTATTTTGCGATGAATTAAATAAAAGTTACTATAATCCTTTTTAATTTAGAAAGCGAAGCACTTATTTCATTAATGCACTAAAATGAAAATCCAAAGAAAGGATTGTGTGTGTTTCCGACCGAAGACGATGAAAAATGAAAGGTTGCTTTGGTCTGGTTCAAAGGTAAACATTAAAGCGGACTGGTTGGCATATAGTTGAAAACCTTTTCCTTTAACACCGCAACCCCAAGCACAATGCGAACGCCTGTCATAAAGACGGGAAAAGGCTTATCTCCAATTTAATAATTCGCGATGGAAAAGTTAACTTTGACAAGAGAGAGAAAATCTTTTTCGTTTCTAAGTGGAATTCCGCATCTACTATTTCCGCTTCAGTCCACCTGCTTCAATCCATTTATTCTTGCGATGTAAATTATCTCCGGAAATCTGAAGATGAGAAGGGAGCGGTGGAGACACGGATTGGGTTTAAGTGGGAGTAGAGATCCACACTGGTAACTCTGCATTAGAAATATTACACAAATCTAATTACGTAGATACGTCCAAAGAGAAAGAAAAAAAAAATATATGCCCAGAGCTTTCTCTTAATCAAATATTCGTTGGAAATGTCAGATTCTATCTCTTGTAAGGAAGCCTTAAGTAGAGGGTGGTCGAGTCCTGTCTTAAAGGAATAGGTTGAGAGTAGTTATACAAATAACCAAATCCGAATTTCTACTTTTAATCTTTAGATTTTTTGAATTATCTTATATAGGAATGCAATCAAACATGATTAACTGCGAAAATTCATTGATTTTCATTTAAAGCGGGTTGTCAATCAGACCCCCTCCTTCGCATTTACATTTACACAATTGTCATGGGGACAAACTGGGTTGAACATTGTTGTTTGCTTAAAAATACAAAAATATGAATGGAAATTTTTTATTATTATAGATAATTATTATTTTATTACTATTATTAAATAAGCAGTTGATTAGCAAATAATAAATTTTTGTTAAAATTTATCGTTTCATTAATTTATAAAACGAAACGACACCCTGTTTCAATTCAAAACGTAGAAAGATCTTAGAAATCCCTCCCCGAAGAACGTTTCAGGTTAGAAGGAGACAAGGAGATTTTTCCGATTTCTTTTATTTATTCTTTTGTTACGTGATCAATGGCAAGTTCATTCGCCTTAACACGGGGCTATTAAGTGTAGACTATTTCGCTGAATAATCAGTTATCTTAGGGGCGTTATGTGTAACTTAATGTTTTTGTACAAAGGTACAATGCTATTTTTATATAACACCATGTTCTTTATTTTTTTTTTCATTATTAGATGTTGAAGAGACAAGCATAGAAGGCGGCTTGACATTTCAAAACGGAATCGAACTTGAAATCGAACTGAGATGTAAACTTAGTAGCAGTGAAGAGCAGCCAACCGCCGAGAAGTCTAGGACTATCCCGAAGCGCTAATATTTTCAGAGATCCAATTTAAACGAAGGGTGGGGGGAGGGGGAGTCAACTGTTGAACGACTTTCCTGCGATACCTGCACGTCATGCAGAAAAATTCATTTTGAGAAGGTTAAAGCTACCTGGCTTCATTTCCGGGGCAATTACTAAATGATTAGGGTCAAATTCAGATCCTTTCCATCGCTGGTTACTGCTCGGTTCCGGTTACTCAAAGAGCGAAGATAACTTTGCTGACGATAAAAAGATAAGCATTCTTATCTGTTCGTATAGAAAAATAATAATTGTTGAATTTGGTATTATTCTACGTATAAAAAAAACCAGCATTTTTTTTTTTTTTTTTGGCCATTTACTGAAATCTTGTTCGTTGATAAAACTTCCTCTTATAATTTTATTGCTTATTCCAGCGCTCGGCCACTGCAATGACTCCCGTGGTAATTGAATCCACGTATTCCCTTGTGTTGCTGAGGCACTAAACAATTTACGGAGAATGGCTTCACATATCAGATGGTATCAGCTCCGAGAAAGCAAGTATTTTCTACCGGCACAGGAAACTAAAGCTGCGGGGTTACAAAATTTCGAAAGCGGAAAGAAAAATATTTAATCTTGTGATTCTCTATTTTGTTTTGGGCAAAATAAGCTTCGGAGTATGAATATGATTGGGGAGAAAAAAAAAATCAATCAAGATGTCTGACACGAGGCGCATTTACGGTTTCTGACGCCCTGAGCCGCTTGATTTTCCCGCCTTCGAAGCAAAGGTCAGAAAGGAAGGAGAATGAGTAAAAATTATTTTGGGTATTTTTTTTTTCACTTTTAATTGTAAATCTGTGCTTAAATATTTTGTTTAAATATTTCCTTTCCACTTTTCATTTCCTGAAAATTAATTAAATCCACTTATACTCATTTAAGTTGTCTAAATCAATTCCACATTCAATTACTAGGAATGAACTAAACTTTTATACTTCAAATCTTTTCCAAATGGGTCCTTGACGAATAATTACAGCGAAATGGCGATAATAAAATTTGAAAAGCATTGGAATCTAAACAATGAATTTCAATCCCATTTCTATTAATATCGCATTATTTTAAACAATGAATATTAAATCCTTTTGTTAATCCACTGCGCGAGATTTGGTACAGTTGTAATTAATCTAGCTAACAATTAAGTAGTTAAAGGGGAAATTCAATAATTTTTTTTGTCAGATAATGAAGAATTTGTACTGGTTGTCTTCAGTAGATAACAGAATTTGAAAAGAAATACAAGGTGTATCAGTTGGACCCGGGCGATTTTGCAAACAGTAGCAACAATTAAATGACCTATCAATGCACCCTCTAACCATGAAGACGCTCGAACTGAAGACCGTCAGCATTTGCGAAGTCGTGTGGTGACACTGAGGCACAGCTCCCTCGGAATGGAATGAACTTCGACCTCGATGCGTTCCTGCTGGCCCAGATGTTGTGACTTGTTTGTGTAGACCTGTTCCCGCACAAATCCTCACACGAAAAAGTCCATCGTTGAGAGATCTAGTTATCGGGATTGCATTTCGATCGTACCACATCTGCCAATCCAGGATACGGGAAACGTCTGATTGAGAAATGCACGAACATCATTGTGATAATGAAACGGTGCCCCAACTTGTTGCCACAGCACTTTTTTTCATGTCCGGTACATTTTGAAGGTGCGGTAGTAGTACTTGTGCCCTCAGTAACTCCAAGTAGCGTTCACCATTCTGTGTCATCGAAAAAGAACTGTCCCACGGTGCCGCTATAATTCCTGGCGAAGTAACGTGCTGCAAATTAGCCGTCTCACGGGGATTGAAATCCGACCAGTATTAGGTGTTCTGCCGACGTACGGATCTATTAAGATGGAAATTCGCCTTATCTGTCCATACAATTCGATCAACAGTGTCTCGTACTGTTGCGATTCATCTAATAGGATGGTGCAGAACTCAATCCTTTGGTCAGGATCATCCTCAGACTGTGTGAGAACTCTATGTGGACGATATGGCTTTAAATTCAGGGAATGAATAAGACGTTGCACTGATGTTTCACCAGACAACTTTCGTATCGACTTTTTCGGACTTTTCATCAGTGCTTCCGCGATGATGTGTTGGTTCTCTTCGGTAGTGATTGTAGTGTGTGTGACACTTTGGCAGCTTGTTTTGCTGCAACAGAACAAATGTCTTCAAAATTTCTTTTGTCATTAGTGTCATTATTTCACGTTTTGGAGGAAAACCATATTCTTCTTCAAATAAACGTCTTGCTGCAGAGATGTTGCCCTTCGACTCATAAATAAACTTACTGACAGACATACGTTGCTTTAACGTCAACCGGAATGCACCACTTTCCCTACCTGCCATTGTGAATTATCGCACGGTCACCCTGTATAAGCTTTTCATTTTTATGTCGTTTCAAATTTATTTATTTATTTTAAGAAATTTGCATTACAAATACAAACTAAAGGCTTACTGCGCTTTTTTAATTTTGAAGTTTGAAGTTTAAATTTCAAATGTTAAAGAATTTTATATTTATTTATCGATTTGTTGTTATAAAAAAAAAATCTTTTCTAAATAATCTACAGTATACATTAAAAAAAAAAACAAAGTTCGAAAAGTATAAAAAAAAAATTCAGGGTAAAATCTTCGTTATACATTCAAGTTTTTATTTTCATTCTATCATTTTTGATAAATTAATCTTTAAAAAAGAAGGATTTTCATTTGAAACTCATTGATTTTTATTATTAGCCCATTATTACTGCTTGACGAGATTT
The DNA here is from genome assembly GCA_023159025.1 of Thereuonema tuberculata. NCBI lineage: Eukaryota > Metazoa > Arthropoda > Chilopoda > Scutigeromorpha > Scutigeridae > Thereuonema > Thereuonema tuberculata. The sequence goes on along the minus strand of JAFIDM010009631.1, from coordinate 262,107,099 downwards.
TGTTAAAGCAAATTATTAAAAAAAATATCGAATTTTAAAAAAATATTAGGTAAAAAAAAAAAAAAGCTTTTCGAACTCCAAATATGATTTTGATTAAGTCTTAGACCCAAATGAACACAAATTGCCTTCCAGCAAAAGATGTATCGCAAATATTAATGACTGATTTTATTCTACGAATATCTCTTACGTTGAAATATTATGAAGCAGACGACCTCTACCGTCTTTTTACAATCGATTTTTCTTACTCAGGGTTATGCAGAAATACGAGATTAAAGCCTACATTCCTTATAATGTTTTGCTCAAAAATTTCTTTTATTTATCTTTTTTCAAATATCAATTCTTATGCTGTATAAATTTATATTATACCACCTATATTTGTTTTACAAGTAAAAGAAGAGTAAAAAAAGTTAATGATTTTTTTTTTTTTTTTATTAATTTTTTTATTGAAAAAAAACTAGCAGGTTTTTAAAAAAAAAAAAAAAAAAAAAGGTTTCAGATACTTGAGATTTTATTATTTTGACTATAAATTTCTTATTTGTCATTAAAAAAAAATAGTGTCAGTCTCAGGTTAATGTGGAATCCATTATAAGGCGTGTAACAATGAAAGCATACAATGATAAATACATGACAATGACAAAAATACACTGAAGCTCGGTTATAACGCGGTTGTTTATATCGCGAATTCGGATACAACGCGATTTGGTCTTGGACTCCTATTTTGGAAAAGGTGTATAATTGTAAAATTGCAAAATTTACCGTTTTTCGCCTAAAATCAAATGAAAGGTGTAAATTAATATGCTTGTTTCCTTATTGTTTACAGTAATTGATACTCCATACCCACCCTAATGTCACGAAAATGCGTCAAATACAATATATTTTTTAAAAAATACCAGAATCCCGGACTTTTTCGTTTAACCAAAATGAATATCGAGATCTATTTTTCTGCCAATGACAACCAGTAAAGAGGCCCAGGTAATCTAATAGGCCTATGAATATCTAGTCTCGATCCACGTGACTCATCGTTTGTACAAGATGCCAAGATGGCGGCGCCAAATCGATTTTGGCTAATACAACCCATCAAAGTGTTGAAAAGATGATTTATGTATTTATAAATATAAAATTCTCTCACTAGCTCTGAATGATGTAGGTAATCACGAAATGACCATTTTAAATCGATTTGGAATCGTGTGGGCGATAATAGGGTTCGAGTATACGACATTTAACATCGCGAAGTAAAAAAAGCTCGCGATCTTCGAGATCTTGGATCCGAAAGATCGCGTTAAAACCGAGCTTCTGTGTATTTCATTTTAGCTATTGACGTATGCTATTAGAGTCATCGTCATAACGATGAGCTTCTATTATCATTATTCATTTGTTGAGGGGACCTACTAGAAACAAAGTATACGTATTTGTCAGTGTTAACCACTTAATCCGAGACGGAGTACAATGTGAAAAGTAATGTTATCTAGCGAGCGAAAGTAAAATTTTAATTTGTCAATAATTAAATAAAATAAAACTGGATCGTATTTTTCTTTTTTTAAATAAAACCAAAGTTTACAAGATCCAGATAATAACTTGGTGAAAATCATTTTTTGTTATATCAAATTCTTAAAACACTTAAAGTTTGTTTCGTTCGGTTACAGAGAAGGATTACGTCATAGCTTCGTTTTAACCAATATTTATCGTATTAGATAACCACTTGTTAATAGTTAAGTAATAAGAACGAATCCGGTTTAAGTAGTTGCTAGTACAGAGGTTCTCTTTGCTGAAACGACAAATATTTTTCTTATAAGCAAACTTTTATTTGTTTGTTTACATTTAGAAAGTTCTAGTAAAGAACAGAGAAAAAGTGAATCACGTAAAGTGTATCGATCGCTTCACCTGTTGAGCCAAGTTGTTTCGTTGTAATGGTTCGACAATAATGGAAAACTCCTAGGAGAGTTTTGCATTTGCAGAGCAAGGAGGGAGTACGGGGAAGGGGTGGGGGTGCTGTTTCCATTAGCGACGGAGAATGGGACCGTCTGTCACTGAAGCTTCGCAGAAGATAAATACAGAACTCCGAGCACTGAGTCTTAGGTCACAATATTTTCCTGGGCGTGCTTCCGATTGTCCTTCTTTTGAATTTTTTTTTTCTTGCAGACAAGATTTGTATAATAGAAATAAATTAGTTACTGAGAAATGATTAGTTAATAATTAAAAATAAGTAGTTGGTAGCTAGTTATCATAACTTCTGTAATCAACAATTTCATCATAGAATAGTTTTTAGATCTTGCTCTAAATTTCAGCGAAAGCTTGTAAGGAAGAAACAATCATGCGAAGCGTAGTAGTGACGTAGATGTAAACAATGGAGAAGAGCTAATATTCAGCGGCGAAGAAGAAGCGGCGTCACTTCGACTGAAACCAGAGCTGTAACAGTGCCACTATCAGAAGATTATATTTCAAAAATAAATAATATATTTTTTATGAAAAAAATTCAAACTATGCATCAGAAAATACAGATGTCTAATTCTTAAAGGAATTTTTCATTTCCTGTTGAAGCGATACCAGGTTCGCTAAGGACTGTGGGAGTATTTGTAGCTCTTCGAAAATTCACAGCTCCATTCATATGTACTCCGCTTCCGCTTAAATGATAGAGTTTCTAAAATACAATGTTCATGTAGTTTCGAACAGGTTGAAAACTTGTTAAAATTTATTTAATATTCTACGGAAATTGCATGGCATAAAGGAGGCTTTAATCTATATTACTATATAAAAATCTTTCTTTTCCGATTGTCCGGCGCAGTTCAACAATTGCAAAAACATTGTTTCCATTGTCCGCTGCAGTTCAAGAATGGACAAGGGCGTGCCGGGTAATTGTCGGTGGAATTGTTGCGTGCCTGGGTAATTGTTACATGGAAGTCGACAAATGCAAACGGCGCAATTGTTGGGATGGTTCATTGTTGCGAGGAAGTCGACAGATTCACAATGAGCATGGTTGAACTTCAGATGTTTTATTCTCTCGGCGCGCGCTATCAAATGATGAGTTCATGCAAAAACGAATAAAATAGAATAATAAAATAATACTAAAGATTTTAGTAATATACAGATTTCCTCAACTAATTCATCAAATAACATAAAACTAAATACGGAACCGATTCCCAGAACTTCATGGATGACGCTGAAAGCAGCAGCCATAAGACACAGTATCGAGATGGACAATGAGAGAAAGAGGAAGCCAGGAGAAAGAAGAGTCAAAGGTATTGAGAGGAAACGTTTGAAAAGATCACAGCAGACAGATTTGGATCGAAAAAATGAAGCCGAACTTAAAAGGCGATCAAGAGCTAAGGAGACAACGGAAGAGACTACAGAAAAGAGAGAAATACAAGAAAGGCATAGAGATAACATCAACCTAAATATGGAATTACATCCTGTGGAGCCTTTCGAGATGTTTATGAGAGAACAGCCAGAGAAAAAAGAAAATAACCCGTTAATTTTAGCCTATTAGTTTAGCTTATAATAGAAAAATAACCCACTAATTTTAGCCTTAATAGCCTAATCATTTAAATGTGACTGTTCATTGTTTTAGCTTCTCTCCGTCCACAAAAAGAATAAAATATCACTCTGTACCGCCGTAACCGCTTGGAATCGATTCTTCTTGGAGTATCTCATACTTACCAGGGGGAAACGGGGGGGGCTAGTCTGTAATGAAAATTTAAAAGTCGAAAGTTTTAGATCTCGTCGCTGATTGGTTAATGGTTTTAAAAGATAGCACCAATCATATGAAGAAGCATTTCTTCACATTTCTATGAACATTTCATTTGAGATCGACGAAATTAAGTGATGGAAACACATCAAAAAAACTATTTCTGAGACAAAAGAAATAACGAAATCTTCTTTCGTGTGATTTGGCATTTAGCAGATGGATTCTACAAAAAACCTTCATAAAATTCATTTTAAGTACATATAATTCGTTTGTAATAATGATCTCTGCATGATGTGCTACAATTCAGTGCATGAAAGAATGCCAAAGGGGCCCAGCAATTACTAATAGATTACTCAGGATATGTACAACTGAGAAATTGAACAGTTGTAAACATTCTGTGAATGAATGCAAAAACGATTACATAATTATTTCTTATTACAATTACTTATAATATACTAGTATTGTAAAAGCTATCAGCACAATTTTTTCCAATTTCACAAAGCAATTCTTTTCTTAATCAATTTCTTTAGGAATTCTAAATCCTAAATTCCTTTAGGACGAAGGGGCCTCGACAATTAATTTTCTAAAAATTCACTTGGTCCATGGCCAATCATTTAACTTCTCTAATATTCTTTCCTTTCTTCATTGCAAATTTTCTATCCACATTCTTCTTAAGTCTACCCTTTTTTTCTTCTCTTGTTTTTCGGTATCTTGCTCTTTCCCATCCTTGTCCATACCATCTTCGTTGTTTCTATCAGTATATTCTGTTACTGGTTTATCATTTAGTTCTCTTATCTTTGAATTTCTAATTTTATCTCTTGTATTATGTCCTATGACTCATGTAGTTAATTTCCGCTGCCTATTATTGGTTATGATGTTTAGTAGTCATAGTTTAACTCTCAGATCCGGCTTATAGACTGATTTATAATTTACTTTTAGTTGCTATTTCTTTTTTATTAATAATACAACTGTTTATCTGAGAATAAGCTTTACTTGATTGTTTTACTCTGTTTAATATTTCGTGATCAATTATTTTTGATTATTGTTCAATATTAAACATTTTCTTGTTCTTCCATTTCACCCTTTTTATTTATACACATTGCTTTCATTTTCATATATTCATATTCCATTTTGCTCTAGTTCTTCTTTCCAAGCTTTTTTTGCTTTTTGTAATTTTTCTATTGTGTCCTCAATAATATTTATCATCATCTGTAAATACCAGGTTTTGAATGCATATTGGCTGCATACTCCAATTTCCAATTTTCTTTTGTTTGTTCTTGCAATTCTTTATAATACGGCCCATAAATTTAATGAAAAGCAGTGGACATACAATGAATCTCCTTGTTTGATTCCTTTGTTCCTACCAAACCTTTCGATTCTTCACCTTGCATTCTTACTTTTCTTATAACACTTTTGTTGAGGTTCTTTGTGACATCTGTCAAGTTGTTAGCGAGACCAATATTTGCTAAGGCTGTCCCTAGCTGCAGTATCAGTAGCTACAGTTAAGTCAAGAAACGCGAAGTACATGTCCCTATCTTTATCCAAGGTTTTTTCGATTATGACTCACAGAGAAAATATGGCCTTCGGGGTTTGTCGACTTCGTCTGAAAGCTACCTGTTCTTCTACCAAGTTTTCTTCTAATCCTCCACAAAGCAATTAATAAGTGAATTAAGTTTTATTCATAAATTTGAATAGCTGCTGTCACGTGGACTTCCAAACATGATAAGTGTTACGTTCATTTACTTACATGAACATTCTTTGGTAGCGGAAATTTCATTGTATTGGTTAAGCTTATATCGACAGAATTTAATTTTGTTATAGTCGTTGTTACTAAACACTTCTTTAAAATACTTTAAAACGAGCATCCCAAAGAAATAAAAAAATTCAAATTATCATGACGTTTATTATAATGACGTGACTTATAAAAAGTAATTTGTGCAAAGTTATTTTTATACTGAAACTTCGTGACTATTAAGGATGTGTATATTATTTTCAGGTATGTTCTGGCGTGATACCAGAGCTCTAGTGTAAATTAATATTTAGATCAACTTTCCAACTTGTAAAAAGTAAAATAGCAAATGAAGGAAACGCTAAAACAAACAGATAAAGAATCTGGGCTTGCTAAGAAGGAAATCCAATTGTCCCGAAGGATCTTTTCTACTGGGTTGCGAGGGTGATATAATGGAAATGACCGTTCATAAATATTACGAGATTGATGATGACACTCGGAAACAGCATCGGGGAAAACAAGCAGATGGTGAGTTCGTAGCAGACATTAGTATTCCGTTAGCAAGGATTTGTTCTCGTAATTATAAAGACAATATCAGATACATGAAGTTTAACTGGATTTGCGCATCTTAAGTATTTTGCGGATTCAGCTTTTGAATTGAACATTTGTTTGAAAAATTTGTTGAATTATTGCATATATATCATTTCAAAATAAACAGTGTTCTTTTTGCGTTATCATTTTCACTTGGATTTGGAAAAAAATAAAAACAAATAAAGAGGATGAAGTTTAAGGAACAACATTGTAAGATCTATATTCCTGTCAGGAACCTCTAGTTGAAAACTTGCGATCGTCGACGACCAAAAACAATTGTCAACAATTCAAAAGCCGTTTACTAAATGTCCTGTCTATTTAGTTATGATGAAAAGAATAATTAGATATCTTCTACTTGTGATCTTGATAAACAGCACGGTGGGAAAAAAAAAATGTGCATTTTTTTTTTTTAGTTTCTTCTAGAAACATCTCAAAAATATAAAGAGAATTGTGCAGGGAGGGTTACGAAATAAATATAATACGGTAAGTTAAAATAATATTTCAGCAAATAACATTTTATTAGTTAAGTTAATAAACTGGAGGAAACTAAAACTTCATAAAAACAAAACAAGGTAGGGAAAGCAATTAGTAAACCAATCACAATGCTTCGCAACGTCTTCTGATAAGAAAATAACATTGATATTGCTTTTAATTTCCTTATTATGTGATTGTTGCGAATGCAAAAGGCGCAATTGTTGTGATTGTTGTAGAGCTGCATTATAAATGTAATTGTTGCGCATGCAAAAGACGCCATTGTTGCGCTTAATGATAATTTAATGAGATTTTAATGATACTTGTCCACAGGACAGACAAAACGGGAATATTAGTCTGCTGATCTTATCAGAAGACTAAAACTGACGGAAATTAAAGCAAGCAAGAACTAAACACAGCTAAAGCAGAGTCATAAAGAAGTTTCGAATCAAAGTTTATGCTCTCTTAAATACGGTTGAATTTAATACCTTCTGCCCTTTGTTTTATTTCATTCCTAATACTGTTGCTGTTCCTGTAACTTCCTATGACTTTCTGGTAACTGCATTTGTTCCAGATCATTCGACGTGTTCTTTGTTTGAATAATTTGATGAGTGTAATTGTATTTCCGGAACTTGGCGTTTTCAAATTTACTTACCAATTGGTTCGTCGTCGTAGGTCAAAAATGAAAATTCAATTATCCCGGCAAACACGACAAGTCGATTTTGAGGAGCAGGGGTGTGGGGTGGAGAGTTTAGAGAATCGTTAAATTTGAAACGCTTGTTGACACGTTTTCACGTGTGTGACTTTCATTAGAGATTGCACTACGTTGCATTTATTGTTCGTTAAATTGGCTGATTTATTTCACGAGATACTGAATGGTGGTGCTTCAACAGTACTTCATCTGCGCAATCCGTCACTCGATTAATAGATAATCCCTTTCCTCCCAGTAGCCCATCCTCTCGTGATCCGTTGAAGTGGCAATGTAATAAGAACTCACTTTGCAAAGATGACGTCATAGCGTGTGCGCATAGCTTGCAGCGCAAGTGAAAGCAGCGGAGACGCTCACGCGATAGGTTTAGTCTAACTCAGATTTTTATAGATCATTGTTACACAAATAGCAAATGACAAGGACGGATGCTTTCTTTCTATTAGATCATCGCAACAAAGAAGAGTGGTAATTAAAATTCATTGTTATGATGATACAACAGAAGGAAAGATATATGAATACAACGATCCATCTACGATGAATTAGCTACCACAGTACTGATAGAGGTTTGATCTAGCATTTATACCGCCCTTAATGTGCATTGGAGAAGGAAAATAAAAACTAAAAAAATTAAAAAAATAAAAACAAATAACTTATATGTATATTTATTATAATTGGTGAATATCACCTCCGAGCGCAGAAATCTTCAAAGCACTCAGTACCATCGGCAAGAGATGGTAGTAGCATTACCTGTAAAATATTGGAATATGAAATATCTAATTTTCATCCGATTTTGATGAAATTTGGGATTGGTCGTTAAGTTTCAGTAATCTCAATTTACATGAATATTGTCCAATGGTAGTCGAATTGTTTCAGGCATAGGTTAAGGATGGACGGGCCTACAGACAAATCGCCGTTTTCACACCGTGTGAACACAAAAATGGATTATTCTTAATCTGTACAATTTTCCCATCTTATCAAAAATCATTTTCGCATGTTTCAAAACAATTAGCTGGAAAAAAAAAATATTATTATTCTTGGGGCCTTGCGAAAAAAATTAAAATAAAGAGTATTCTTCCGAAAATTTGTCAATATAAACCAAGACGATGTTATATCAGGGCTTAAGGCTAATATCACAACCGGTTTTTGTTTCTACGAATTATCAGAAAACGAGTTCTTAAAGAAAAGAGAAGATTCAAAGAAACAGTGCCGACCAGTCTAAGCGCGCGGTAAACAAGAAAAGCGCCAGACAATTCTTCAATCTTTTCCCCCAGAAGTTTGGATGTGTCTTTAGGGACCGCGAAAGTTCCGCACAGCGAAGAAAACGGCTTCTGGAGGTTTTTGCAGACGGAAAAGGGAATGTGTCTCCTGGGCATTTATATATATGGCGTCCGTCTTTCTCGGTGTATTACGTACAATCTAATTGTAACGCAGCAGACACACAAATACCAACTGTCCTGAGGAAATTTTCCCACACAAAAGGCGACGCCCTGAAAGCCAAAACACTGACAATAAAATAGCTTCTGGACACCAAGCCGACAGTATCTGAGCAAATCATATTAGATTCACTTTATTGTTACCGCGAGGTGGCGCAAGTTCAAAGTTTAGAGGGTCCATTGGCTGCATTTTGAGTACGAAAGCAGCAGGAAACTTGCCAACTTCCCCCAACTGTGTAAATGAACTTATTTTACTCGGGAATTTCAAACTGAATTAAAACTTTCCTGGAAAATAATTCCTAAATAAGTCAATTCATAGTTTGCACAAAATAGTAGGCGTACAACCAAGGACCCCTACTACTTGAATCTATCAAACGCTTGCGCTGTTAAATATGACACAACTATTGATTGGCGAAACCAAAATTCATTTATTCAAGCCCATTGTGATTCAAGGATCAAGCATAATTTCAAGCGCACTGAGTTCATTTAGTAAGTCTATAATCCCCATTTGTATCATTTGGGCGACTGAGTAAGTGGCTATCATACTCGTTGTTCAGCGTAATGGGTACCTAAAACCGGAAAAGATCTCAACTGAAGATCTTTTGGATTTTCCCCCCAAGCCTCCAGGCCATAGGAAGACCAATGAGTTATGAGGGGTTATGAGGGGAGTTATGAGTTATGAGGGGAAGACCAATGAGTTATGAGCCATGGGGTTCCGACTCCCGGTAAGGGCTGTGGAAGGCGTTCCAAACACACACACAGACCACACAGGAATTCTAATACCTCCTCCCTAAGAATTCGTAAACATGAATGAAAATACAAACTACGAGGCCTCTCCCATTCTTTTTAAGAAACTGAATTAATGTTTCTCCAATATTTTGTGAATCTATTATCGAAAAACTGCATCCGGAGCCAAGCAACAGTTTCTTCCAAAACAATCAATCATTTCTTATGTGTTATTCTGCTTTCTTTCCGCAGACGAATTACTTCAATGACGTCTTACAAATCCTTTCGCTTCTTTCTAACTGTTCTAAAACTTCCTGTCCTTGATTGGCAGGAAGTTGAATAATAATATTCAAATAAGGATACGTTACGAATAACATTATGCGTAATACTAGCCATTATTCAAAGTAAACGCATATGGAAAATTACAACTGTTATTTGCTCAAAGAGAAAAACAAAGTTTTAAAAAAGACTATTTAAAATGTTATTTTTAAAAATTTCTTTAGTTTTTTTTTAAAGTCGTGCAAATAACAAAAAAACGACAGCCTACATTTACATTCTAATATCTACTGAATATAAAACAGTAGAACTTTTCACTTTCTGAAACAAACTGAGATAAATCCACATATTTATTTGCCTAAATTAGATTGATTTTAATGGCTATTAAACAACATGCAATGTACTAGTAAAAAGGGTTTAATATTCATTGTTTAGATTCCAATGCTTTTCTCTTTGGGAATTTTTGTCGCGTTCTCGCGCTAAGGATCCATTTGGAAAAATATTTCAAATATTAAATGTCTGTAGTCCTTATATGTGCTTAAGTAGTTTCAAAAAGATTCAACCAACGGTTTCAAGTTATTAGGGGTGTGGGAAACCTATAAGATTGATTTGATGAACTTCACTTTCCTATTGGAAAAGTAAGGTAAATAATAATGACTAGAAGGCTACCCCTCGCTTCGCTCGGGAAGCTTCGTATACATTCTAACAAATAAACGCATTACAATATTTACAATTCTAACAATTTCTCTCTATACAAGGTTTTGGGTTTTATATTTTGAAACGTTTTCTTTATCTAAAAGAGTTCTGATGAATTGGCCATGCAACAACATACCTACGCGTGCGATATTACATTGTTGCGGACGTCCGCAGCACACAAACATCGTTGAGCTGGCCATGCAACAATATGACTTTTGCCTAGCAACGCTTCTATTATTGAGGACGTACGCACACGCAGTTTTTTTAATAATACAGAGAAGATTATCGGTAATTCTTTTTTTATATATATATATTTTTTTAAAGGAATATTTTTTCCGAAGTGAAATGGACCACTTCAGGATAGGCGGGGCTTCGTAGTTCCAAAATATCTCACCAGTCTACTTTTTGGCTTGAGGGATAAACAAAGCCGTGTGCTTCGTTTTAACCCCAGTAGATATAGAGGCTGAACTAAAAGATTTTATTTGGATGCCGATTGTAAGCCTTTCAAAATTTTCAGATTGGATGTAGAGTTGATTATCGCCTATTGAAGACGACGACAGCAATATATTTTCAAAGAAGGATATAGTTTTTGGACCATCTAGAGGATAGGCGGGGCTTCGTAGTTACAACATATCTCACCAGGCTACTGCTTCGCATGTGGGATAAACAAAGCCATGTGCTTTGTTTTAACCGGTGTAGATATAGAGGAAATATTATATTAAAGAAGGATATTCCAAGCGTTTTTACAGAATTATTACAATAAGGATCGGCACAGTATTGAACCATCCGTCTTGAAATATCAAACATCGACGATTTTTTAAGTATAGTAGAGCCCCGATTATCCGCGGAATTGGGTGGCAAGGGCTTCGCGGATAACCCGAAAAAAAATGAGGTTTAGGCACGAAAAAAAATATTTCACCATTAAAAATTACGTTTTATTGTACAAACAACATAATATGCAAAACTTTTAAAATATGTACAGTAAAGCAGAAACCTTTGCTCTACGTTTGCATCCACAAATTCCGAGAAGGCCCGTAGGATTACGATGCACAAAAAACCTGTCTGTAATTTTCGACCTTCGCACTATAGAGCCTATTGTACTTTCTCTGTTGTTGGCTTGGATTAAAATTGGTTTTTTTGAGGTTCGTAATTAAAAAAATTTTTAGCGGTACTCGCGGATAATCGGGGCTCTACTGTAATTCACACAAAGTTATAAGTTTGTTTATCCCACAAGCTCTCGCCGCCTGTGCTTACATGTCGTACGTGACGTCGATAGGGGCGTAAACCTCAAGTGGTCCATTAACCATCTTTAAATACAATTTTTGATTATCATATTTGTTTACGAAACTGTCGATGATGGTATTTTAAAATAAGTGGTCAGAATACCAGAAACGATTCCTCAACTAATTGTGATCCCGCGGATTCACTTATCCGTTTCTACAAAAGTGTAACCTATTTCGCTCTCACACATTGTTTCTTCGTGCGCTTTCGGAACCATGCATCAGTAGCGAAAACACTTCTGAGGACCTATCGCAAAACGTCGACACGAGCTCCACCAAAGGGATGCGGCTTCTAACAAATGTCATTCTGATATTCTACGGTTTTTCAGTGTTTAACGCTGTTTTTGTTATTAATTTATAAAATTTTAACAAAGGCAGCTAAGCTAGTACTAATGAAAGTGTTGTATCAAGCGCTGTTAAGGTCAAACGTACATTGATGAGCTTAATGGATATTCTAGAGTTGTTTTGTTCTGGAAATTCGGTAGCATCCATAGGCAAACAATTTATTATCAATACAAACAGAAAATCAGGAAAACGTGATGAAAATGTAAAGTGTGTATTTACATATTTTATGTTAGACTTCTTTTATGCACAAGTTTTGTTAAATACAAGCGTAAAATACCATTATAAACTATGTACTTTAACCCGGTACAGAACATATGGGAAATATTCTTTGCGTAGAACGGTACACGGAATGATCTGCTACGGTAGTGAAATAGTATAATGAAGAGGTCTGTGGGGAAACTAACCCCACTTTCCCCATAAGATTAATGCTTCAGTAACGGCGGTTTCCGTTATCCCTGGGTTTTTGAGGAACGTAACACCACCGTTATTAACGAGAACAGACTATATACACTGTCCGGCCACTTTATTAGGTACAACCCTGTTGTGCGCACAAATGCTGTGTCTCACAACAACTCTTGAAGCCGGTGGGGGCAGTGTCAGGTGTGGGGGATGTTTTCCTGGCGCGCCTTGGATCCATTGATACCTCCGGATGCACGGCAGGGTGCTAGAGTGTACCCAAACATCGTAGCTGACCAAGTGCAACCGTATATGCTAACAGTTTATCCTCATGCAGAACTACTTCCAGCAGGATAATGCGCCGGTGCACAAAGCCCGCATCACTATGGGATGGTTTGAGGAACATGACGATGATTTTTCCTTGCTGCAGTCGCCTGCTCAGTCCCCGGATCTCAGCCAGATTGAAAATTTGTGGGATGACTGGAACGGGCTGTTCGCTCTAGGCCTATATCTCTATCAAATCTTCCGGAACTGCGTGAAACACTCATGTCTGCATGGTACATAATACCTCAACAACGTTTTCAGCATCTTGTGGAATCCATGCCTCGACGAATTCAGGCAGTTTTGAGGGCTAAAGGAGGCCCAATACGGTACTAGAGCCAAAGTTTTCAATCGGGCTGAGAACAAGGGACTGAGCGGGCCACTGCAGCAAGGAAAAGTCATCGCCATGTTCCTTAAACCATCCCATAGTGATGCGGGCTTTGCGCACCGGCGCATAATCCTGCTGGAAGTAGCCATCTGCATGAGGATAATCTGTTAACATGAACGGTTGCACTTAATCAGCTACGATATTTAGGTACGCTCTAGCAACCTGACGTGCCTCCAGAGGTATCAATGGACCCAATGTGTGTGTGCCAGGAAAACATTCCCCACACCATGACACTACCCCACCAGCTTGAAGAGTTGTTGAGAGAGACAGCATTTGTGCGCACAGCAGGGGTATACCTAATTAAGTGGCCGGACAGTGTATACATGTAAAATACACACACACACACATCTGAAATTGATATTTTTAGTGCTTTTTTTTTTTACTTTCATCCCATCACTTGATAATATTCAATTGAAGGCCTTAGGAATTAATTTTGAAATTCACTAATGTTAGTCCTTTATTATTATTTCACGGGATTTTACTTTATTTTCCACTGTTGGATTCAAGAAAAAAAAAAAAGGTTGGAAACCATTGTGCTAGTAAATTTTTATCGTAGGCGAACGTATGTAGCAATAGCGGTCTTGCATTCATTACTATGCAACTAAAGATTTGTGCAGAAAAACGCGCAATTTTCTGTTAAGCTTAAAGATGCTTAAATTTATAGAATTTCTTTTTTCTTTTGAAATATCCAAGGAATGTAAAAAAAACAAGTAATCAAACAATAAATGTTTTTTATTGATCACGATACTCTTAAGCCTAAAAACCTTGGCTTCTGCCCTTGAGGCGACTGTTGTTTCCGACATGTTTGAATATCGTCCACAGGGTCTTCGTCTAACCTTTTGTAATTGTCTCCAGAGCTTGACACGTCTCTAGTGAACTCCATTTTCTTTCTGATTATCTTCTGAATAACCTTCAGTAAGAGCTTCAAGATGTTTACGCTTTCACAAAGAGAATGAAAATTAAATTACTGACCAAATTCCTTCTTTTGAATTTCGCAAGCATTAAACAAGCTGTGACAAATATTAAGAAAATTTATTTATTAAATTTCCTTAATATTTTTTATCAAAAAAAAAAAAAAAATCAATCAAAATCTCAAAATGAAAACAAAAATCTCAGTGCATTCTGCTTTGACTTAAAAACTTTAAATCTTGTTAACTGTTTTGAATAATCAAACAAATTCCTAGAATATCTAAAAACAACAAAAACAAAATAACGAAAAACCAATCAATATCCTACAACTCCTCTAAAAAACCTCCCAAGTCTTTCAAGTAAGAATACACTGAGAAAGTATATTCAGGGGGTTCAAAAGTATCCAACAGCTGAAGTTTGTCATGTAATATGTAGCAATGGAAGAAATAAAGGATTAGATCCTTTTCTACTACAGAGCCATTGATGATAAATTGATAATAAATGAAACAAAATACAGAGATTTGATAAAAATCCACTTTTTAATAAGTTGTAAAGAAGAATAAAACTATCAATGGAAACTGAGAACCAACAAAACAAACTTTTGTGGATGATTTAGTCGTAAAAAGTAAAAACACAAAAACAAGAAAACGTATGTACATACCCACACATACAATATGTATGTGTGGAAACCTACATCTTCGGGTCTCATCGTGAATGCGAAATTCAGCATCGCTAATTCCAAATAAGTTGCATTTCAAAAACAAAGATAAATATATATATATATATATATATATATATATAAATAAATTTTAAGGAACAACATTTTAATGAAAGTAGGCTTTAAGTTCTTTCACGAACCTCTTGTTTAATATACAAACCTCCTTCTAGTTCTGTCCGTTTCCATCTTTAGAGTCCAAACTATATAGCCCCACGAACACCAGCAACTTTCCAGCAACTTAGTCGGCCGATTTTGACGTCACGAGTTGATATAGACAGTCTTGAGCCCGTTTTTCAGCAACTTGGCAGCAACTTTAGTCGTCCGATTCGAGTTGTTCCTACACCAGCAACTCGGAAAGTTGCTTGGAAGTCGGTCGGAATTACCCAATCACAGGGCAGCGTTGGAACACGTCAGTCGTGACGTCACGCCCATGGAAGAAATGGCGTCCAAAATGTGTTCGCCGATTCGAGTCGAAGACAAGCTCGTAAACAATGAATATCAGAGTATTGCTAGTTTCTTTCATGCATAAATAAAGTTTATACTGAAATGCAGTAATTGTATGCGGCAGAATTTATTAGAGAGGTTTCAAAACCTCGATTTTTTCGGATTTTCCACATCGGCTGAAGGAAACGCATTGCATTATGGGATTCCTTTTTATCACGATCGACTCATTTGCGAGTTGCATGGTGTTCGGGGTTGACAAAAGTTGGCCAACTCGAAGTCGTCCGACTAAAGTTGCTGGAAAGTTGCATGGTGTTCGCGTAGCTTATAAGATGGAACGACATGAGCGACACTATTAGAATGCTTAGAATATGACTTTTAGAGGCAGGCAAAAATATGGGTTCCAGCCTGCAGTCTGTTTACACGAAGCCGAAAATGTACTATGATTTCCTGTACAATACGAAACCGGGTTTTTGAAACTTTTTTTTTAAGTCGTGAAAACGGCACAAACGACAAGGTTGTTTTCAATCTTGGGTCAGTGCACCTCCGAAACTAGTCCTTACCTTAACAATTTCAATAAATAATAATAATACCATGAATTTAATACACACATTAACTAAAGATCAATTAACATCAGATTTAGTTTAGAAAATGGTTCGAAATGATTCGGGCAAAAACGACGGAAAAAAAAAAAAGTAGTCACTACGCATCACAATGTTTGAAAAATATTTATTTATAAATTCACGGAATTTCAAGCAAAGTATCTAATTAAACTACTGTGCGTGTTTTACTTTTTTATACTTAAAGTTTATAATGAATTATGTCTTAACGACAGTTTCGTTTCTGAACCCACGCATGCGTAGTATTGCATGACTGCCAATCATAAATAGGAACACACATTTAAAGACTAAATATTTACTAATTTTTACACTTTAGAAAACTTAATTTTTTTTTTGTTCGATTGAAAATGTTAAGGCATTGCCTTGAGAAAAATTTGTTTTTCAATATTGCTTTTTCAATTATCAAACAATTCTGTCAAGACAAAAATGAAAAACTATTTTAAGGTTTTAAAAAATACTGGTACGAACTTGAACAGTCATTAGATAAAAATAAGATTGGCGTGCGAACTTTCAAATACCCACACGTTAAGATCCAAAGAGTTTATTCCAAAGTACAGTGATTTTAAGCATTTCAATATAATTGGGGCTAATTTACGTTGATAATGGCGCTTTTCAAAGATTCATGTAGGCCTATCACAGTAATCTTTGACTTTTATGGGTCCACTTTATCAAACCGACACAGATCACAGATCGGTACAATATACATGTATCGTTAAGACTGAAGTTATACATTTTTTAATTTTATTTTTTTTATATTCAGGTTTCTAAGTTTATTTTTATTTTTTTATTTTTTGAGGTATAGTGAAGATTTAACGAAAACCTATTTTTGATAGATTCTTCTTAGTATGGGTCTAATACGTACCAAAATAATTAACGATTTATCTTGTATAAATCTACATGTGCCTTAAAATTTCAGCTTCCTAGAATTTGCAGTGGTGAATTGTCTTAATCGCGACAGAGAAACGTATTTCATCTTGAAACTGTAATTTTCTTATTCTAACCCATTTCAATGGGGTATTACAAATGTTAAACAAAGCCAATCATATCCTGTAACATTACTATGTAAGTGTAATAAGACAGACACGTACGTTCACATCAGAAAGGTCAAAGTCTTATCTTTTTTTTTTTTTTCACTGCTATAAAAAGTTCTGAGTTAGGACTCGTAAAATTTCTTATACGTAGTTGTTGTTGTTTTCCCCTCACCGTTATACAGACAAAAGGAAAAAAGAAAAATACATTTTTGCATAATTGGATTACAAAGGAAGGGCGGAATAAAAAAAAAGAAATGCAGCCGCAGCAGTTCCGAGAACTATCCAAGTGATGGAAGAAGGAACGGGGAACGCTGTGTTCTTTCGCCGCAATAACGACGCCCATCGCGGCTGAGCCAAATTGAGGGGCCGGGCTCAGGAAACACCTGTGCCGACTATTGGTGCCACGACGATCGAAGACGGGACTTTCCCTAAGGAAAAAAAATATATATATACATATATATATAGGTTCCCGGGACGGGTGTTAATACGCTTTGCTACGGGAAGACAATTTCTAAAAAAGAACGCCGAGGAGAAGCATTCGATGCCCCGATAAAATTCTCTCGTCTGCCTCGCCAGGCATTCGCTTGTGTCGTCGGCGCCGGGTCGCAAGACAACAAAGAAGGGGAGGTTAATTCAAAACCGGTATTCGAGGGGGCAACATCTGTGATGACGGAGCCGAGCCAAAAAAGCCTTCGGCTGTGCTTACTTTTGATCCTCCCGCCAGATATAACTTATATATATATATATATATATATATTTTTACACCAACAATCTAT
>JAFIDM010009631.1:262016566-262078022 GCA_023159025.1 Thereuonema tuberculata | reverse complement strand
TTAAATATTTTCCAAAAACGCTGATTTGATTTTTTTTGTTTAATATTCCTTAACGCTTCTTCTCACTGCTTATGAATTGTACTGAAGAACACGTGTCTTACGGATCGTTGTCTTCCCAGCAACAATTCCTCCCATCTAACATTGGAGGTTTATTTTGGTGCTCATCGGAAACTATTCTCGGCGTCTCCATAGTAGTTTTTCTTGAAATGACGCGGTTGTAACTTCAACTCATCCATTATCTTGGTTAGGTTTCAAACGTCCATCTGTACCTTACTCTGCTGTCTTTTGGGACAGGAATTGATGAACTGCCGAAGCGGCATTGAAATAAAAAAATGAATGCACTTCCCTAACTAATAAATCATTTCTGGTCTAAAATAAATCCTATAGATTTCCGTCCAATAAAATGAAATCAAAAGTGACATCATTGGGACAATTAATTGCCTCGTCTTAATTTTATTTGTAGCTTCCTTTCTTAGGAAAGTGAGTTATCAGATCACTCACTTGTCGTCTAACGACCCCACCCCTCACTTAATAACTTTTGAACCGTTGGATGTATCTTCTTGAAACTTCATGTACATACAATATAATCTAACTTTTATGTTTGAAATCTTTTCCAAGTGGATGCTGGTCGAGAAATAAGAGCACGGTGGCAAAAATCCCTATAGAAAACATACGAATCTATACAATGGATTTCTATCCTATATCCGTTTATATTTCAATTAACAGAATTTGACGATTAAAATTTGATGCCGATTTAATTAAATTTTTTTACTGTTTTTATTCAGCAGATATTATAATTTGAATATAAATGTAGGTTTTTCCAGACTTTAAAAAATAAAAAATACAAGGAAAAAAACAAACAAAAAAACCAACAGACGGATCTTGACGATCTCGTTTGCGTGAGAATTACGGAAAACACGAGATCTGGCCATTAGCCTCTTCAGGAGGCGTCAAGGAATTTAGTACTTTGAATGTCTGTCACTAGGAAAATGCTACCTAATGAATTTATTGTTTGTTGATTGACTGTTTTAAATTTATGAAAACTATTAAAATATAACAAAAGTCTCATGCATTTCCCCGTATTCTAATTCATTTAAATATTTCAATGAAATGTAAACAAACATATATATGAAACATTCATGCATTTTTTATGTTTTTGATTTTTGTGATTAGCAAATAAGATAAAGGAAAAATCGTGTGCCTTTTTCATTAATAATTCGTTAATGTAATGTTGCATTTTAAATTTAAAATTGTCTTATATAAATTTAAAATGCAACATTACATTAACGAATTAATAATGAAATAGGCATACGATTTTTTCCTTTATTTTTTTTTTATTTTTAATCCTGTTTTTTTTTTTTTGTTTAGTTTTGTTTTGTTTATGTAGGAAATTTTTAAAATTAACGTTTTCTAATATTTTTAGCAATTTTTTTTTGTGGGCGATCAGTATGTTTGACAGCTCTTCCGTCTAATTTTGAGGCCCTGAAAAGGGCCTTTAAAGATAAATTCTGGTTTGTTTGTTTTTTTCTTTCAGCTGTTGTTTCCAGTAAATAACTGCGTGAATTGGGAGATGTACGATGTATGTACGAGTAGCTTCAGCTACTCTGTCTTGAACTCTTAATAAAGGAACGAGAGGTCCTCCATTAATTAATTCCCTCCGAAAATATTCTTCAACTTGCAATATTATTTTCCGTGCGCTGCTTCGTATAGCACTGACATTTTATGAGACATTTTGTGAGAATACTTGGATAGAGGCAATTCTCGCGTAAATTACGTGAAATCACGAAAAAACGGGATCGTCAAGATCCTCCTGTTGGACTGTAAGTAAAATTTTATTTTTACGACCAACGAACATTAAGTTCTTTCGAATTGACTACTGGTCCTACCATGTTTTGTAAATGGTGGTAAATAAGAAATTATTTTAAATACAAAGAAAGCAAAAGATTTTTTCGCAGTTACCTTCAAAAACTTTGTAGAAATGCCTTTTTTTTTTTTTTTTTTTATTAAAAAAGAAATATTTTCTAAAACAATTTGTTATGCATAAAATTTAGAAAAATTGAGAACATACAGAAGAAATGTAGAACTTATTAGGTACTTTCACTTTTCGTCGTTCCGAAGATAATAACTAGGAGGAGACACAATCGACATGGTCGTAGCATCAGATGAGAAACACTTTTATGGAAAAATTAAGCCCTTCTTTTTCCTCTAATCTCGACTAACTTTAGGATTGGTCGTTAAACTTCGTAGATCTTGCTACTTTTTTCATGAAATTCATGAATACATGAATATTAACATTCAAACTGCTTCCTCCATACATATATGCGGATAGACCGACAAGCCATCCACAATATTTTCATATTTTATCCATTTGGGAATTCGAATTATTTACTTACTTTTCTTACTATTATAAGTAAACGTATATATTTTCATTTAATTACTGCCTCTCCCAGAATTTTCGAAAAATTTCCGATTTTCGGATAAGAATTGTGGACCCCCATTAGTATATCTCCATTTTGTCAACAAATACATTATTTTTATTAAATTAAATAATAAATTTTCTATTTCGTTCAATGCCAATTATAGAACAGGGAATCCTGTTCTATAGAGACGTACGTAATTCGGCTGAGACGGATTGTAAACCTAACGGCAACTGACAGTCTGCGCACCGTACAATCGCCAACGAATTCTATTAAGATGGAAAGCAGGTCCTAAAGTGCGTGAATTATTAGCTGAACTTAAATAGCCTAGTTGAAAAACAAATATGAAAGAAAAATCAAAACACTGAGATCTGCAAGAAGTGACAAGTTGTCAAAGTGTTGTTTCGCGTCACTGATTAACCAAAGCGAATAGAAGTAGACAGGAATCAATACAAGACAAAGACAGAAAGGCTACGGAGAGGCTCGGATTACCCCCGTCAACTGCTGCTTCTCAACAAGAAGTGAAATACGGTTGCCTAAAATACTTATAAACTAAAAAAAGAAATAATAAAACAAGAAGTTTTTAAAAAATACTTACAGCCTACTTTCCTTAAGTTATAATTTCTTTATTTTTTTACTTTTTTAAATTTGTCAAAAAGAACACAAACAAAAAGCCTTTTTTTCTCTTTTCTAATATTTTCCTCTAGAAAGTTTTGTAGCCTTCTCGGGCTAGTTTCTCAACAAAGAACCAAATACAAAAAGATTTCAAATATAAAAGTCAGATCGTCTCTTGGCCTTAAAGATCTATTCAGCGGTTCTACAGTTAATGATAAACCTCACACAGACGCAATAATTTAATAAGCATCGCTTTCTTATGAAAGTCGGTTAAAAAAAAAGAAAATAAAATTATCTTTTTACTTTCGGGTAAAGGAGTTGTTTACAAACTTCTGTTGTTTAAAATGGATTATAATATATATTTTAATTTGTTTCAGAGATAAACTGTAAACTAAACTAAATTAACTATATCATACAACTCTGTCTGTGGTGTATCTTTACCTCTACACCTTGTAAGGCAACAAATGAAAATTCTCATACATAACTGTATTTTAATATTATAAAGAGGTAACGTTGGTGAGTTTGTTTGTTTGTCCACGATAAACTCAAAAACTACTAAATCGATTTTGATGAAACTTTCATTGTTGTAGTTCTTGTAATCTCTGGAGTAACATAGCCTGTGTTTTATCAGGATAACACAGCAAGGGGCTGAGCAGTGAATAAAAATATGAAGCTGGGAGGAGAAAATAGTTGCAGGAGGAGGAGGAATATGAAGCTTGGGGCACGACTGATAATTACACATATACAGGCCACCCACATCAAATCCAGGGTACCAAATGATGTAATGACCAAATGAAAATCAAATTCAGGTACCAAATGATGTAACGGGCCTCTCCCTTTCACGTTAAGGTCAAAATCCTAGAATCTTAGCCAAAAATATCGCGAAAACACCACACGATTTCATATTTCTCCCTTTTAGACATGCCACACACAGTTATAGCATTATTTTTAGAATAAGTTAATTTAACACCAGCATCTACTTTTTCCAGGTCTACCTAAAAGTTTTGAAAAAAGTTTAAAAAAATTTGCTCTGTGCAAACATTGCAGAACAGCTCTACGCAGATGGTTAAAGCAAAAAAGTAGTTTAAATACAATATAGACTTCTAATAATCTAAAAAAAAAAAAAAGTCTAGGCCAATTCATGTAAATTTCTTTTCAGTTAAGACGTCTGCCGAACGAGGCTACCTCTTGATTGGTCAATACGGAAATAAAGCGTGATTGATTCATTAAGAGATCAGCTAATTAGCTACAAGAGAAGATCTTAGAATGCATTTCTAACATTTTATACGTAAAAGGTGGTTGTATTAATACTACTTCTTAACAATTTTTCGTTTAGTAGTAGTAAAAGTGAAAAGTAAATGAAAACAGAAAATTGAATTTGGAAAAATAGGAAACTTTTTTTAGTTAATAACTGACTTTTTATCTGAAGAGAGGCTTTCATTTGATTATTCAATTATTTGTTATTTCCAGTGACTGAGACCAGGGTTCGAATATCCGCTCCTCCACCATTACCATTTGGATCTTAAAGTTAGAAAAGTTATGATCATAAAAATAATAAAGGTATCTCCTCTAAAAAAAAACCAGTGAATGAGAACTTCCCGAAACCCAGTGTACATATTTACTGGTAACATCACAAATGTCTCCGGCATTGGTCCCTGTCGACATATTTGTGAGCGAAGGAAGTTATTATACCACAGAAAGCGAAATAGCTAATTCTTATTGAAGGCAAAGCAAACTAAAGCATGTCTAATGCTACAACTTAATTAATTTATAATATATTTTAAATTTGCATGTAGTTTGCTGCGATTAAAAATAACTTACTCTAAGGAGAGTAAGAAGAATCTTTCTATCCTTATATTCTTATTTAGGCCATTATTTTTTAACACACACACACACAAAAAACCCAACTAGAATTTAGACTGCTTATCTATCAGGTGGAATTATACATTTACATATTAAGAAATTTTTCCTTTCATTTGGTTTAATTTTTTTTTTTTAGGATCTTTAGTAATTTACATATGGCCATTTTCGGATAAAAAAAATGATGAAATAATTATCTCTCCACAAAGAGAGGAGAAAACTGTTCAAAGTAAAATATTTTCAATATTAAAAAAAAAAAAAAAAAAAAAAAAAGTAAAAATATTTTTCTAATTTTAATAAATATTATAAATATTAATTTCTAATTAATTTTAAAACAATTGAAATTTAATAGTACAGTATTTAACTTATAGAAAATAAATGAATCATTTAGGTTACTCGTTTTTCGGTTTGATATATCTCACTGTTATGCAAATCAGATAAAGATAATCAACTAATAAGCAGTTATTCGATGAGGAGCTGAATATTATTGCTAATATTGCTTATAGCAATATGAGAGCCTATGTAAGGGCTATCATTAAAGATACGCTTGTGAGGTTATATATATATATTGGCTGCTTTACACGCTCTTGAAAACTTGCCTGTAACCGACAAGTGGCTCGAAAATCTCTCACTTGCCCGAAAAATCTGCCAGTTGCTCTAAATAAAACAAGTTCTAAATTCAGGCAAATATTAGAAGTAAGTCGACGAGAAAATTTATTTAAAAACTAAGACAGTGTTAATTCATGCTGAAATCTGGGTAATCTCTGTTCGTGATTTCAATCCCTAGCTTCATTCACCACATTCTCTTCCTCCAGGATCTTTTTTTTTCTTTACCTCTGCTGTGAAATGAGTTAATAGTTAGCAAAATAAGCTGCAAAATCAACTTGTTTGTCGCTTCGGCGACCCGCAGTTGTAATCACGACCTAAGCGAGAGCAAAACGCGATTTGCCGCTCGCACGTATTAAGCGTCGGCATCTTCTCCAAGCTGCTACTTGCAAACGGCAAATTTTTGAGCCCGTTAGAGGCAAGTTTTCGAAAGCATGTAAAACAGCCATAAGAAAATAAAGATTATTCTGAAATGGTACCTTAGGGACAGAGATTATCATATTCAAGTTACACATCTGATCTTGAATGTGATAATGCCTTGAATTTATATGTTTTATTGGGGAGTAAAATCGATACAAAATGAAAAAGTCGATAGTAAGATATTCGAAACTTTACAGATATCAGCATTTCAAAATAATGCCAGAACTTCTTTAAGCCAAGGGAATCAACAGTGTTAAATTTTGCTATTTTAAATACCAGCATCTAGAAAACCTTTCGTGAAATCGTTAGGTTTCCCTTTGACGAAGCGTCGTCGTCTCGTCATTTCGCCGCTGGGTGGCCAAAAACGCTCCACGTGTCTTTCATTAAGTCTGACAGGAGCTGGCTACACATATATAGCTACAGGTGTAACAGTTTGACCGGCAAAGAATGAAGAGTTCCAATTACGCGTCAGTTATAAATACGCCACCAGTGACGACAACGACCATAAAACAGGCATCGATTAAACTTTGCATAACGCGATTCGCAATTATTCTACACAAACAATAACACAGGTTCACAGTGTTTTGAATTATTACTTATAACATATTAAATTAATGCATTTAAGATGTCAAAAATGGTTATGAAAAATTCAGCTTTTTTTTTTTTTCTTTTTCCCTATTAGGTGAATTAGCCTATTTTATTAAGGAAAATGAGGCTTACAATATCGTATGTATTTGTGTCTCTGAGTGGGTATCTTCCTCCCCTCGCCAATAATAACTTTCAATTAATCATTTTGAAACTAGGAAAAAGATATTTGTGTACAAGAGATGATCTAATTTTTCTACCTAAAAGTTTTTTCGTTGGGGGATCCTGTCTAGAAAGTTGCGCGTGAAGGTGAAAAAATTATTCCCCAAAGAAGCCAAACAACGAATTTCTATGATGTCTTATCAATGCGTATTAATTCGTTTAGTACTCCACTATCGCATTCTTTGATGCCATCAAAAGTATATATAAAGTATATTTTAAGGAAAGCAGGCTTACTTACGTTTTACTTATGAACATAAACATTAATTTACATAAAAGTAATTTATTCAATGCATCAGTAGGCGAGAGAATTTTCTAATTAAGTGAAACAGGAGATATGTATTTATTTTTTATCTTTTTGTATTTCTTCGGTTTCAGTTTCGATATTTCAAGTTAAATCTCGACCAGAGACTATATGATTATCGAGAATTCAATCTGCCTGCCGCTTCAGATTTTCAGGACGGAATTCTATTATGGTTTTGGTTAATGTGATGTAGATTTTTCTGGAAGCATCCACGAAAACATTGTGAAATGATGATTTCTGTTCGTGACAATCAATTTTGAAGTCAGTAATGTAGATTGAACAGCCAAATTACGTTCTAAATAAGTTCTACAATTAATTGCTATTACCAATGGATGGCAATCGCCTTTGAAAATAGAATCTGTTATATTAAATAGAGAGACAATCTCAACAGAGACAATCTCTTGGCCATCACCCGATGGCATTCGATGGCGTACAGATTGTCTACTTAAATGGAAAGTCCTAAAATGGCCTTTAAACAATGAATGTTAAATCTTACTTATTCTGTTGGGACGGATGAATAAGATTAAAAGATTTAGCAAATTAGGGCTGTAAATTTTCGAACTTCTTGTTTTTGTATAATGTAATTCGTAACTTAGTAGGAGAATTTTCAAGAATGTACACAAAATAAAAGCTATTTTTGATAATGCTTGTATAAACAATAATTAATAGAAGGAGCTTATTTCTTTTGTTTGCCAAAAAAGTTAGATTTTGGGAAACAAAAAAAAACCGTAAATTATTTAATCAGAAACTTTCTGAAAATTTCTCTTATTAGGTTACTATGGTTACACTGCTACACGTGTTAACTACGGTTTCATTTAATTTACTGTAATTTTTATTCTGCTTCCAAGAAGGTACGGCTAATTTTTTTTTTTTTTTTTTTTGCATGAAGTTCGGCACGCAATGTCCAGGACATGAAACGACCTAACTTATATTTGATTTTTTTTTTTTTTTCCTTTATCGAGGAGTTGGCGCGTGAATTTGTTAAAAATCTAACAATAATATCTAATCATATCTAACAATAAAAACTAATCTTTTGCTAGGGCTTTGATATGATTACAATTCCATTTTACCAATGGAAATAAGTAATGCGGAATTAATCTTTTCTTTTTTTTTTGGTTTTCCATATAAGTGAAAAATCACTATTATTTATATACAGCAGGTATTTTAATTTAAAAGTAAAACGGATATTTATCGTTTGGGTCGTTTTGACAAGTTTAAAAATGAATAAATAAAGTTAAGGGAAAACATTTAAAAAAAAAACAAAACGTTTGCTTTCAGTTCTGGGAACACTTTAAATTCATTATTATGATGACATAATAGAAGAAAGCATGCAATGTTAGTCATCTACAGAAATTTTTGAAGAAAAAAAAATACTCGTTTATATTTTAACATTCATACATTAAAAAAACAAACATATATATTAGTAAATTCTGTAATATAGGCCTACTTAAAGAGTTATTTTTTTTTTTTTTTTTTTTTTAATGTAAAACCTAATAATTTTTAGATTAACTTATATCTAAACAACAAAGAACGTTACTATTGTTACTTAAATAACTTTCCATAAATTTGTACAAAATGCAGAATTTATATTTTGTGCAGTACATTATCAAGGTACAAGAAAAATGTAATACAGCAATCTAACAATATTCTTTATAATGCGTTAAAACAGATAACGCAAAATAAATGAGACTAAAGTCGTTTAAAAAAAAATACTTTGAATGTAATCTATATTTTATACCATTCTGATACAATCTCAGAAAGCAAAAAAAATAATAAATTTCAATTTCAAAATAAGAAACAAGATTACCTTCACACCTTCAAGTGCAAAAAAAAGGAATATAAATTAAATCTTTGAAAATATATTCAACAGGTTTGATCAAAAAACTTGTCATATAAAGATCAAATTTCTGTTGTGAAAAAGTAAAAAATTTGATCTTATAATCTCTTTAATACCAAATAATAAAACCATTAATATTTATGTTCTTGGCTTATTTTTGGTTAAAAATTCTTAAGATATTTACATTCTTATTATTTCTGTTTACCTAACTTAAATAAGGAAGTTTTCAATGTCTTCTCAATCTTACAATTATCTATTTTATTGTATAAACCCCTGTTTCCTAACGTGGGGCGCGCGCCCGACAGGGGAGCAATTTGATTGTGAAGGGGGGCAATTGGAAAATGGAATTTTTTTTTTTTTTTTGGTTGTAAAGCTTCGACTTTTTTAAGCTTTTTTTTGGTTGTGAAAGTTTATCTCATTTGATGGGGAGTAGCATACTTTAAATACTTTAGGTGGGGCATAGCACAAAAAAGGTTGGGAAACACTGGTATAAACTAAACAACAAAGGTTTATGAAGGAAAAAAACAAAAAGTCGGCATCAATTAGCATAAACCGACACATGCACACTTAAAAAAAAATAGTAAAATGAAAATCATAAACAAAAAAATATATACAACACCTACCTATTGATAGGAACTAACTGTTCCTAATAGAACTGAAAATGAAATCTAATAAGGAAATATAATAAATAAATATATGCATTTTATTACAATTACATCTTAAAACTTACGAAATTTATTGAAAAAAAAAATTCTGAAAGGTTGTATGAGTGAGTGTTTAAATGAATTACCAACTCGAATGAATTTTGTATTTATAAATTAATTAAATAAGAATTAAATCTCTTAATATTGCGTTTCAGTTATTTTCACTGAACACCAGACGTCTGTAATGACATCAATAATAAACTGACTTGAAAAATTAATACAGAAATCTGGGTTTTGAACTGGAATCCAACAAAATCCAAACTTTATATGAGAATTAAGAAAGCAAATCTCTTGAGACGTTTGTAAAAATCTTCACTTTTTTGAAAACTGAAATTAAACACAACATGAAAAGTGAACGCAATGTGTTTTCGTAATTCGATTACTGATTTTTCTTTATTTTATAGTGATTCAAAGAGATATGTCTTGAGTTTACGTTCAGCAAAGGAATAGCTAAGATCGATACAACACATCTGTTCCTTTGACGCCGTAATAAAATAAATATCGCTATTTTACTTCGAAGTTAATAAACATGGCAACAACAACATTCAAGTAGCTCAAAAATGTAATCCAAGATAATTGAATAAACATTCAAAAGCGAATCCGCAACAACGAACTCTTTGTTATGAACGAAAATACAACGAAGCTCTTCATACCTTTTAAAACGAAAGGATCTAAAAATTAAAATTAAATTATTCAGCCAGTGGTTTCTCATTCTAATACTGTTTAGATTTTGACTAATGCAATTACGTCATCAAATCCTGGTGAATAGTTAACATAAAATATGATGTAGCCTGAACATTTGTTGAATATCAATGTAGCAAGAATTAAAATAATATTTTATATATATATATAGTAAACTCCCGATTATTCGCGGAACTGGGTGGCGCGGCAACCACGGATAAGCGAATTCCACGGATAATCCGAAATAGGACGAAAATCAATACAAAAATGCTTTTAACATGTTTTATTTACATTAAAATGGCAATA
This sequence comes from Thereuonema tuberculata, assembly GCA_023159025.1. NCBI lineage: Eukaryota > Metazoa > Arthropoda > Chilopoda > Scutigeromorpha > Scutigeridae > Thereuonema > Thereuonema tuberculata. The sequence continues at coordinate 262,067,468 of JAFIDM010009631.1, read as the reverse complement.
CATAGTTACAGTATACACAATTATTTTATTTTAAATTGTTTATTTATTTTTAAATTTTATTATTAAGGGAAAGCTCTCCCGTGATTTAGTGTAACCTGCCGGCCTAAGCTCCGCCGACAAAGTCGTTCTTTAAATTGCTTGTCTATAATTGTCTTCACTTACTTTGTTAGCCTCTTTTATTGTTTACCTTATACTAGATTTTTTTTTTTTTTAATTCCGTAATTTATAGTACAGTAAAAAAAAAAAAAAAATGGAAACAGGAGAGGTCCGCGGATAATTGGGAGTTTACTGTATATATATATATATATATATATATATATATATATAAAAGAATATGAAGTGCACAAATAAAAGATGTAAAACATGTGCTATCAATGAGGAATAAATATTTAAATACTTAAAAACTAAAAATAATAATACTAATATGATAACCGAATAAAAAAGAGCAAAGTCTTATAATAATGCGTTTTTGTTTTAAAAACTGTTTCTAAATTTTAGTTATTTTAAATTCCGCTTTTGCCGCTGATGATGTGAGGATAAACTAGCCGTACCTGCACAGAAACAGTGATATGGTTTTTGTGTATATATATATATATATATATATTGGTTTTATATGGGTTTTTTGTTTTTTTTGTTTTTTGTTTTGTTCAGTCAAAGAAAAACAGTCGTTTCGATGCTGCAGATGAGCTATTTGTTTGAATGTACAATTGCAAAATTATTGATAAGAAAGAGTTATTATATACTGTTTCTAATAGTTAATGTTCAAGTGACAAATCTGTTACATGCTTTAATACATTTTCATAAATATCATCGTCTTCATCAATGCACTGAAGAGACCTTGTGTTTGAGACGGCGGAAGAATGGACGATATTGAGCGCCACATTCAAAATACTGTACATTCAAATGTCTCGGAACCCATTGAGCTTAAGGCACTTGTTCACATAACTTTTTTTTTCTTCATAAAATGACCGGATCTATGACCTCCCAGAATTTCGACCTTTCCTCCTGGGACAGTCTGAAAATTTCGTGGCAATGTCACTGTAACAATATTCATTGTTATGACAAAGGAGAGAAACGTAAGTCAATAACGCTATCAATGGTTACCCGATAGCCAAGTGGTAACCCACTTGACTGCATGCTGGATGAGCCGGGTTCAATCCCCGGCAGATGTCGCGGATTTTTCTATGTTGAATTTTCCTTCAAAAGGGTCTTAAGATCCAATCTGAAGAATGGGAGTTAAAGGCGTGTGGGCGTCAGGCTGGCCATCCGACCTCAACTTATTCCCGTTGATCAGGAGACGTCGGTAGCCTTACATTCCGCGATCTCAACGGCCAAATTGGCCTGTAATGAGATACTTTTCATAATGAAATACAAAACTTTTTGGCTTCAATGGGCCGCAGAAATATTAATAGTACTACAAGTTACTTACTAGTTATCAGATGGACGAACTAAGGACTCGTACAATTATTAAGTTGTTTTTTTTTTTTGTTTTTTTTCTATAAAGACAGTCAAAGTATCAGAAGAAAAAAAATGGTAACAGACAGTTGATAAACACTGGATTAGACTGTATAAAACAAATTACTAGTTATCCGAATTTCACGAACTGACAAATACAGGAAGGATAGCAGCCATTTGCCAAAAAAAAGTCAAAAATGAAAAAAAGAGAAGAAAAAAAGAAATAAATAAAATATTTATTTCACGTTAGGATATTTTGTGATCGTTGCCAATCTCTTTTCGTCTCCACGCTTCCCTTTATTCGAGTTCGAATTTATTGTTAAATAAAAGCACCATTAGATCAAGCACCTCTGTGTCGTTCTCTGGCGATTTGTTTTCTATTTTTTTTGTGTTGGACTTCACTTGTCACCCAGTTGCCTTTTAAGCCTTCCAACCAAACAAATGATTATGTCAGAATTATCGATGGTCGAGTCCTGACTTAGCGTCTGAGCCTTTATTGATTGGTTTGGAAAATAAACAGCTGCTCGCGGGCGAAAAAAAAACCTCAGGAAGGACAGTTGGGAACTCTATCACAGACCAACTTTTTAAGAGGATTTTTTTTTATTATTTTCATCTGTTACTTTTCTTGGTTTTGAAGTGCCGCCAATTTTATATAAAAGAAAGAATATATACGTAATACTGTAATACAGTAAAAGAAAATATATAGTTGGCCTGCCAGTTTACTTACTCGTATGATAGAATACTACGATAGAATATTAAAGTTTTGGTATAACTTTTATAATAACACTTTATACTCATGTAAAAAAAAAAAAAAAAAAAAAAATTCTAAGTTAAAAAGTCGAAATGCGTACGACTATCCATCTATCTGTGATCACATTTTCATCAAAATTTAAAAATTGCTATGTTCTAAAAAGCTGAAATTTTAAAGATAGGTTCTTTAAGATAGATTCTTGTTACATTTTGTTCTTGGCAAAAAATCGTACCAATGGATAAGGAGAAAGTGGCGAAAATCTGTTTAAAAAAATGTTGCCCAATAGAGCAGTAACTGAGATAACTGAAAAACAGACTGTCAATTGTGCCTAAATTTAATGAAGTAAAAATAAAGTGTATTATTTCTCTGTAAGAATGGATGCTAATTCTACAGACACTCCTTTATTACGATGACCCTGGTAGTCAAGTTTGACTACGGCCTGCAGGAGGCGGTCGGGGATTTTTTTTTTTTTCACGCTGAATTCTCCTCCAGATTGGACGTAGGGTTCACCCAGCCCTCTGTTAAATGGATGCCAGAATACTTTCGCGGATAGCGGGCGACAGACTGACCACCCAACAAAAACTTAGTCCCGTTGGTTACGAGAAACCGGGAACCTTATATCCCGGGACCCCAAAGGTCTATAGTGGGAAAGTTCTTCAACTTTAACTCATCTATTACGACATGTTACGTTTTAGAGCATGGCCGTAAAGCGAAAATCGTTGTAAAGCAAAGCATTGCCCTTATTTTTTTTTTACTTATTGATGCGTGTACTGCACTGGAATTCTCATATATGTGCAGAAAAAAAAAAAAAATTAATAAATAGAAAAAAATAGGACTGAGGACGACAACGACGACAAAGTTATCTTATATTTTAATCACAAAAAAACAAAAAAAAACAAACTATTAACAGTTTAATATTCACTTAATGACAAAGCGTAACACAGATTCAAGTCGTACCGTGTTGTAAGTAAACCATCTGGACGCGGAAGCGAGTATCAAATAGCAAAAATAGCAAATCGGAGTCACTTGCAGCAAAATCAGGGAATTGAAAACTGTCGTTGAGCGAAGCGTTGGAAGCGGAAGATACGCTGGGGTTTGAAATAAAAAAAAAATTCTTTATTAGGTATTCGCAGTTTTATTAAACTTAAAAAAGAAAAACAAAGAAAACATCTACAGTATGTAAGTATATTTATAGTACTTATATTTATACAAGCATTGATACTTATATTCAATATTTATAGTATATTTACATTAAGACTTATTTATTTTTTTTTGGTTTCATAGCATTTAGTAATTTTTCCATAAACTACTCTTAAGCCCATTGCACATGGATCCGAAAATCGGTCGGTAGGATCCATGTGCAATGGGCTTAAGGAGAGCGTTTGAGACCAAAATTATCATATTGAAATGAAATAATGAAAATGAATGAGGATGTTTTGGAACACAATTTACGAACAGCACGATTCTGTCCAAAATTTGCATAGTCAGAACACACTCATTCACCTTACCTTTTTTCATTTCAATACGATAATTTTGGCCTCAAACGCTTCCCTTAAGTCAATTACACATGGATCCGACCGACCGATTTTCGGATCCATGTGCAATGGGCTTTAGTCTACGGCAGTTGACTACGTACTTAATACAAATAAACAAATAACACTAATAATATTGTTTTAAAAATGGTGCTAACGTCAATGATCATTTGCTACTGTAATTACGATATAAGTTTAATTATTAACAGACAGAATCAGTCACAGATCGAGACTTGTAATATTTTTTAATTACCATTTACTGCAGTATATTAAGATTCTTATTGATAATACACTTTATATGTAAGTATCTTTATATATTTGGTATAATATATAAACTACGTTCTATATGCATCCGTATGAAAGGCAATTATAATTCATATAATTTTTTAAATATATCTAAAAAAAAAAAAAAAAAAAAAAAATCATACTTCGTTTAAATTATTACTTGAAGTTACTGAAATGATTTTATATAATTTTACTACCAAGCTATACAATTTTTACTGTTTTGCTATTTTTTTTTTAATATATTATCAATTTATTTTTGCTCTCCAATCTCAAAAACAAAAAAAATTCTGTTCAAATATGTAGACATAAAACCAAAAAAAAATTACTAAATAAGCTCGTGCAACGAGATATTGATTGAGATAAATTTGCCTTTTGGGACGATCCGAGATTTGGACATAACAGAGGATTATGAAGAATCATCGATTTTTCTGACAAGTGAAGTCAATGCCATCGTTAGGTGTTATGAAGCACGCACAGTCAATAATCCCCCAACAGCAACGAACTAAATAAGGAGTACTTTAAAGAGGAACTTCCCTATTCATTCCCACGTACTTCAGGAATTCCGATAGGAAATGGTAGGATTAACGCTAATCCAGGAACGCAGCTACCTAATGAGGGTTTAGAAAACTCTTCCTTGTTTTCAATTAAGACTCTTGTCTGAAATCACGGGATGAATATTCCAGATTCCAGTTAAGTGTCCATCTCTGGCAGCACAGAAAATACAGAAAATGGCCATTTGAGCTGGACGTAAATGGTTGTACAATAATGTGTAATAGCCTGCTTTACAGGGTTAAATAAACTTTGCATATGTGATACAAACTTGAGCTTAAAATATCCTTCACTGTTACACAAATAAACAACATTTTCTTATTGAATTAACTCTGAACACTTTCTTCGAAATTATTTCAAATTACGATCGAATTAAATAAATTGAGACCAGTCAGATATTACTGATGACAATAATAAAAGATATTTAGCTTAATAATTAATATTAATTACTCTTTATTATTTTTTAGGTAATTTTTATTTTTCTGCGTAAAAGCAGAAATTTCGAAATTCACATGACGACAGTTATGAATTACTTTTACCCTGTAAATATTAGCTATTAATTTTATTAATCCGCTCCTTATAGTAAGATAAATTACTTCTTTTAATTGAGTTAAAGGTTAACTTCCTTTAAGAAATTCGTGTTTTAAATTAAAGAGTAATATGGAAAGCTGAAATCTCATAAAAATTTTAACTTATTATTATTATTAATTTTATATAGATTCTGTAAGTTGTCGAAATTAATGTTTCTGTTGTTAGGGTACGGATTAATTTTCTTATATCGTTCAAAACGAAATCATTCAAAAAAATCAGCACACGTAGAAATGTACTTTTTTTACGATATCTTGATGTATCAAAAATCCGCCATTACAGTAACACATAGGAAGAATAAGTTTACATTAAGACTAAGCAGAATTTGAGATAATCAAAGGACCACATTATCCATTTCAATTTGAAACTGTATCACTTTCTACAATTTCACAGCATGACATTTTATTTCTGTTTCTACAGAAATAGGCTACTGTTTAATTTTCACTAACCACGTCAAGAGCGGAGAGAGCGAGAGGCTTGGTCATTTCAGAATTTACCAATCACAACCGATTTGTTTTGCCATGGTTTTTTTTCTTTTTTATAAAGTTTAAACTATGCACAATTTATTTCTCCAAAGTTTCTTCTTTTACTTGTTGACAAATCGACAAGACTTTTTTTTAATGTTGGAAATGTTTTATCAATCACAATTTTTAATGTGGAATTACTAAGTTAAGGAAACATGCTAGTCAAGTAAAAGGAAAATTCAATAAATTACTAATTCAAGGAATATCTAATTCCTGTAATATCTAATTAGATATTTTTCAAGACATTTAAAAGAAAATACTTTCACAAAAAGCATATTAATTAGAAAATACAAGAAACAAAACAAAAACAAACTACTATTTGTCATACCACTATGTAAGCATGAAACATAGCCCAGAAAAACAAATGAAATATTTGATTCAACAAGAAAATAAGGCATCCCCACATCAAATGGAACAGACCTCAACTCTAAAACGAAGATATTTTCCAGAAGAAATCGGGTGGAAATAAGAGCAACGAAAAAATTATTAACAAACGATTAAAAAAGAATGGTAACCCTTTTTCTATCTCTGAAGAATTTGCCTCTCACATACACACGTTTTAAATAAGCCTGAAAGCTAAACGTTAATATTTTTTTTTTAATAATTAATCCATCTGTCACGCAAGTTTAATAATAAAATAAAATAAAAAACATTCTGTAATAAAGTAGCATATAGTATAAGTTAAATCTTACTGTGTATTCAAATGGACATTTAAAGTGTTTTTATCTTATCTAATATTATAAAATGTGTTTTGTCTGACAACAATCACAGCAAGGCGTGGGTAATGCTATAGGACTGGCTTAGACTTTGCGTTCTTTTGTTTGTTTCAAACGCTGATTTTTATGGGAAAACTTTTTTTTTTCCTAGTTTGCAACCCTTGTACAATTCTTATGAACTCTTGTTCATTTTAACAGTTTATACGTAAAATACCTGCATAAATAAAACTATAAATATTCTGTTGATCCACATTTTTGTTTTTATAGAAAATTTATATTTGATTTTTTTTTAAATACATACTAAATTTTAATTTTGAGTTTTTATGATAATTTCCCTTACTTGCCATTTCTCTTCTGCAATATCATCATTGCATTTTGGCATTAGATGAATGTTTTGTACTAACTGTAGAGTGTCAAAAATAATTTGCCCATTAGTATGTTATCGTTTAAGATAACTGTACTAGGTTCCGATTTACATATTCCATGTCTAGCATACTTACCTTTAATGATAAGATTCTAATAGAGCCTTCAGACAGCCTTCACATGCTAAGGCTGAGTAACTCAACGATTCTGGTATAAATTAAGACTTTCAGGGTCCATAACTATTGTGATACGTGAAAGCTTCGGTGTAGGTGTTCCGTACCTCGCTCGCTAATCACGACTTTCCTTGTGCTTACGAAAAAATGTGTTTCAAAGTAGTTTTTTTTTTTAATTAATTTAGCCTCAAAATATCATTTGAGGAGGGGGGGCTTGGAAAAAAGTTAAAGAGGATGAAGAGGGTAATATACTTCCTAGTTTAATATGAAAACACCGTATGTTAGGGAAGGTCATACAGAGATATCTCTTTAATAAGCAAGTTAAAGCGCTTTCCATGATGGAACGTCTCCAAAATGGCAGCACTTTGCCCCACTTCTCACGGCGCTGCTGTCGTAAATAACTACATTTTATAGCATAAGGTTATATTTTGAGAAGGACGTCTCTCCTCCAATATTCTTAAGTCGCCTAAAGCTGACTCCGTTCTAAAGACAACGACTGTCAAAAACAACAATCCAGGAGACTTAAACACCCACGCCGCTTCAAGAGAAAAATTATTTGGCATGTGTAAGTCTCCGAAAATTAATTACCTGCTAAAATTAATAAACAAAAAAGAATAATACAGGGCGAGCCAAAAAGACCTCGCCTTGGTAAAAAAGTTTAATAAAGAATTTGCTTCAGAGTCGCTCATCGGCTCAAAGAATCCACGTTATTAACCCTGAAATAAAATGATATTAGATTTTAAATAACTGACAACTATTGTTCCAAAATGTTAAGTGCTTGTCTAGGATTGAATCGCCTACGGAGTACTTTATTTTATCCTGCTATTTATCCTCTAAACTGGTCAAAATGCTTCCCCAGCCTTCTGTCACTGATTTCAAATGACTTTAAAAAAAGTAGCAAAACACTGAACAATAATAGGCTTAGTTACTTCATTTCGCAAAGAAACTTAACTGCGAGTTATTTCGAGACTTAAAATTCCATTCTAAGTACAAATGATGAAATACTTGTGTCTATGAAGAACCTAAATACACCTGTGTAAAAACAAAGTGTCATTTCATGAGCATACAAGGAATTCTGCCTCGTTTCGAAAAATCTAGAAGATTCATTAGGCGATTCTAAGAAAAGTGATACAGAACAAAATCAGTGAATTAAAACTATAACATTCAAAGTCAAACCATCGATTCAGAACCACTGATGAGAATCAGCCCACTAATACCGAATCAAACCAACGATTCAGAATCAAATTACAGACGCAGAATCAAATCATCAACTCAAAGTCACTAAAGTAAAAATCAAACCACTTTGAAACACTGACAGTGAATTCAGTGACCGAGACAGAATCAAACCAACGATTCAGAATCATGCCAATGACACCGAATCAAACCATTAATTCAGAACCAAGATGTTTCAGCATTTAATGCACACCGACATGTAAAGATTTGTAAAGAATTGCCACGAGATGAAAACAAGGAAATGCCCCTTGGTGTTAAAGAAACTTTCCAGAAACACTTATTATTGCTCAGCTTTAAAGGCCCTCCCCCCTTCTCAACTTCTATAATACAGAATCGCAAAGTGATGATTTCCTAATCCTACTTTTATGATGCGAAGACGGAAAGAGGGGGAAAATTTTCAATTAGTAGCAGTTTTAATAAACACCTCCCCTTCTTGGAAGCGCCCCTGGCGACGTAGAAGGATCACAGCAAGGTTTTAATATTCACAGGAATATTACTGGGGAAACATCTTCTGAGCGAGACTTAAATTCGCGTTTGATTTTGCTTTTGAATTAAGTTTTAAGTGACAGAAACGAAAGACACGTAGAAATTTTTGAGTATTTTTTAATGTGTTGCAGAAAAGAAGATTAAAGTCACCATCAAAGACTGTCCGTAGATACGGACTTAGATTAGGTTTGACATGTGTGAATTTCTTAGAAGATATAGATAGAACACAAAATTTTATAAACAAACTTACAGGAGCTTATATAGTTCACGTGTGTATTAAATGCAACGACGAAAGAACGGGTTTTTATCGCTACTTATCAAAACGCAGCGCATTTATTACTAAATTCGAAATATTCTATGCGTTACTTGAAATTACTTTACGGTTATATCCCAATTCATTGATTTTTTTTTTTTATAAAATTGCTCCCATCCTTACTGAGAAACTTATCATTTGATCCGTTGTGCTCTTCGGCAGAGCAGTGATAGACTCGTTTGTTTTTACAAGGACAAATTCGAAGATTTCAAAATAATCATTAACTTGAAGTTATACACTTGTTAGCATGTGGTAACATTGAGTTCTGGTAAGTTTTATTCTTCAAGTTTTATGTTAAGATGACACTAAACTTTTATTTCTTTCGATTATAAAACTTGTGTATAAAAACTACTCAAACCTTAGCACGTTTGAGTTGCTTTTGTACAAGTTTTATAATTATTTAACTTGAAACAATTTTTAAATTTTATTTTCATACGATGTTCGCCGAGTCTGTTTTCAATCCTGCACAATACCTATGCGTTCATCGTCAGTTAAAATCTCGGTAACTAGTCAATTATTTCAATGAAAGCAAATTTAACGTCCGTAGTAATTCAAAAATTCCCGTTGATTGGCTCAATGTGCGAAGGCATATTTGTTGTCTGGTTGATTTTTCTCTCTATTTTAGTCAATTATTTTGGCAGAAGAAATGGATGTCTATAATAGCAACAGTTAATCGTTCGCTGGGGAAAAGCGACCAATGGGAAAGACAAAGGCTATTGCCATGGAAAGCAGTGATAGCTATCAAATAAAATAAAGATAGGCTATGTTTATCGTTATGTGGAAAATTCAAGTATTTACTTTTTCGCAAGGCACTAGATAAGCAATGTTAAAACAAAGGTCTTCCTCATTTTCAGCATTTAATTTCGAAAACCTAGGAAAGCAATTGTTTTCACCTAAATAAAATTTATATAAGCAGTATTTACACGTATGACATAGCTGAGAACGCTTCTATTTCGGACTCTTGTTAAACTTATAGTAATTGTTATAAAATGTTTGTGAACGAATATTTTGGGCAAGATCTTTCATTTAAGAATTATTTCGAACTTACCTTGAGGACTTGCGGATTTCTTGTCAAATTTTATGATCACAAAAATGTCAACTCACCTAAAATAGAAAGAAAATTATTACTTAAAAATAAATTTCATTATTTTATAGAAGGAATATTTTTTTACATCTAATTATTAATAACTTTACAAGAATACATCTGACCCTACTCTTTGAAGCCTATTTTTTGTAAAAATATTACTTTTTTTTTTTCTTTACTTTATTTTGGTGTTTTGTTTAAGCCGTGAGAAGCTTTAGTGTTTGGGGATTAATTCAATTTTCAGCTTAATGAAAAATTCAAAGATGGTCGTTTAGATTCAGTGAGCATTTATATTTTTTCTTATTTTTCGTAACTATTCGATTTAATTAATTGAATATTTCAACTTTTAAAATTTGATTACTGAAATTAAATTTCATGAAAATCTAAAATAGGCGCCAAATGAAAACCTTGGAATTTGTAATTTGCTTAAAATTGATTAAATTCATAAATACTACCTTAGGTTGTTTTATTTCAATCAATTGCAATCAAATAAAAAGCACTGATCAAAATTGGTGAATTTTGTGTCGCCAATTTAATATTGAAGATGGAAGAAAATAAGCACACAAGAACGCATGTTTCTTTGATGACCAGGCAAAAACTATTACAGCTTGGCTGGAAAGTTCCAATTCATCCACCATATTCACTCGACATTGCACCTTCGGATTTCCATTTATTTCCGACTTTTACAAAATTCTCTTAATGGACAAAATTCAATTCCCTGGAAGAATCCATAGATACCTGGAACATTTTTAAGCTCAAATTGATAAGAGTGTTGGGAAGATGGAATTACAAAGTTGCCTGAAAGATGGCAGAAGGTAGTGGAACAAACCTTTGAAGACGTTGTTCAATAAAATTATTGGTGACAATGAAAAAATGTGTCTGTTTTACTTAAAAATCTAATGAACTTTTTGGCCAACCCAATACAATAGATGAATCTTCTCTTAACCATCAACAGGAAAGCCAAGTTTTAGGAAGATCTCTTCACTGGTTCAAAATTATTAGGGAAAGAAATGCACACTAATTTTATGTTCTTAACTTTCCATAGAAAAATGAGTTAGAAAAAACAATCGCAAATTTTCGGCTAATTATGCACCAAAGAGGCTTATCAAATATAAGCTTTTTAACAATAAAAATGGACATAAAAATTCTATTAGGGCACCTTCCTCAAGGTACGTTTTATTATCTTTCAATATGGTGTTCCACTTTACTAGAACTATCACTTTTTTTTTTTTTTTTAAGAGAATACGATAACGATTCCTGGACCTGTCCCAAATCTTAAGGCCGAGAGAAAAGTTCAAACATTTTGTTCACTGACACGATATGCTCTTCAAAGAGTCGACGACTGTTGGTTTAACGTCGGATCAGCGCCAGAAACCACTTCACCACGGACGGAAGTCTAAGACTATTCCCAAAGCACGTTCTGTTGACTGAGTTTATTAAAACCTAAAACTCGACAAAAGTAAATTCCATTCCGACATTCTCTTTCGAATTTCTAAATATACATCATTAATTTTTCATATCAGTCTCGAAAGAATTTCAAGAAATTCATTTTGAAATTACACTCCACCAGCGCGTACACAGCAAACTACCACAGGGGGTTTATGGATTTGGTCTAACGCAGAGGTTCCCAAAGCTGCTTCGATTCACCCCGTCTTTACTGTAGCTTAGCAATTTTTTTTAATGGTGCCCGTACGTTCCGTTTGATTCCGTTTAATTTGGCTCAAACAACTTAGGACATAAATACTTAGTAGGCATAACTACTAAGAAGTCTTTTGAAAGAAAATTGTAAGTAAACTGGGAAAAACCAAACAAACTAGGATTACAATTTTATTCTCAAAAAATTAAAATATGTATGCCGCTAGGACGCACAGTTTGAGAACCATTGGACTAACATTTGTAATGCCCAATTAATGTGCACTGGAGAGATATTTCACTGTTCGTAGGTTCTTTTTATATTTAATGGTTTTTAAAAACGTTAGTCTAACGTCATAATTACTATTTACTCAAATTGTCTAAATCTTAATTTTAAAGGCTTCAAACACCGCGGAATGGATTAAAGATTTAATATTCATTTAAACAACAATGGCTGAGACGAAGTGTTTACTTCGGAAACGACCCAGAAACGACAGTTTCACGCTTTATTAGAGCTCATCAGCTGCGAGTAGTCACCGGTACACGAGGTCTCAATACGGAGGTCATTATGATTAATGGTATAAAGCAATATGGCACCTCTAAAATTAAAAATAACACTATAAAAAAGTTAAATTCATGTGCTGGCACTCTGCCGGTCTCAAATGAATTTCAGGTCAGCATAAAAAACCACTGTTGTTTAAATAATTTTAGGCAAATTGTGTTTCTTTATGCTTATAGGAAATTCATTTGAGGCCGGCAGAGTGCCAGGAACATGAATTTTCCCTTTTTATTTTTATTGTGTTTTTTTTTAATTTTGGAGGTGTTATGTTCTTTCCAACAACCACCTGTTTTTCTATGCGTCCTCGGTTGGGGGTCTGCGTTTCGGTGTAGTCGGTGCTTTTCCGTGTGTATATGCGCGCGCAGTTGTTCGTCGGTTTGCCAGGGGTGCGATGTCTCAACAGGACTCTGATCCTCTACCTCCCTTTTTTGAAATCACGACTGCAGAAACGTGCACTAGTAAATGTTTACGCAATAACTTGCCACTCTCACGCCAGGCCTGTCCCATTTTATTGGCTTGTATTACGGCGGTGACCAGCCATCCAACGTTTCGGGTTTTCAGTGCTGTTCCTCGCTGGCAGGCATGGTTTTCGGCCATCGCTGCTTCCTCCTTTCCCGTGGTGGTGACTCCGCGGGTCACGTTTACCCGGTGTGTTCCGGTCGATTGGGAGTCAGTCCACCGCTCCCACGGATCCTAGTGGAAATTTCGCACCCGGTGTCGTGGCCACTTCCAGGAAATCTTTCCTCCTTGGATCATTCGGAGATTCATCCGTCTTCCTCGGCTCTTGTGCCGCCTCCTCTGCCGGTTGCAGGTCCTTCGGCACCTCGCCAGTCTTACGCCGCGCCGCGTCGGTGCATGGCCGTTCCGCACCTCATCGGTTGGGTCACTCCTGGAGTAATGTTCATAAGCCGCCAGTTCGTCCTTCCTCGATTACCCCTCATCGCTTCATGGGTTCTGTTGATCACAGACCATTTAATCATCATCAAATCAATCAAAAATAATAATAATAATATAATATAATATTATATATATATATATATATTGGCTAAGTTCGTCTATCTGTCTGTCTGTCTGTAACTCGATATAATTAAGCTATTAAGATAGATCCAACGGTTCTCAATGGTACCATTGAATCAAGGGTACTCAAATAGGATGAAATATTAGTTCATTTTGTCATTCCATGTTGTTTCCATGAAATTTTATCCTTGGGAACTGACCTAGTCAACTGAAACTCTCAAAACATACGTTCAAAACCAAATAATTTTGATACCACTGCACCCATTTTAATGATATTTGGCATACTTACTCAGTTTTTTACGCTGATTTCGAAACTCAAAACCATTTTTGCCGTAGAAGCTTCGTTCACAAGTTAGCGCAGTATTTACATTACAAAGGTGAGTTTTAAATGCCTTTCGGCGTTATGGGTCAAAAATAATAATTATTCCATTGTTACTTTTAGTAAAATTTATTTACAAGGACAAACTTTAGATATGGTTGGTATTTATTTACCAGAGCCTGTTTTTAGTCATGGACAGTTATATGTTGCTATTTCTCGAGCACGTCGTGCTTGTGACATCAAAATCAAAATTCTTGACCGAATAGATCAAGGACATCTGACAGAAGGATCTGATGCCGTTTTTACTAAAAATGAAGTTTATAAGGAGATATTTATTAGTTGATAATAAAATGATTTTTCAGATTTTTTTATGCCTGTCGTCCGACAGGCTTTGCTGCTAGTATTCATTATAATACAAGGATTAATGTGCAGGCAATGAATCGTCTCTGATTATATGGAAGACCATAATTTAAACGATAATTTATATACCAAGGATGACATATCTATCAATAAATATCAAGCATTATCACCATTAGCCTTAGCCATAACAAAGGGAAATTATTATTTGTCAGAATATTATTACAAATTATACCAACCAGATAATCCCAATTTCCCGATCATAAAACTTTTGCCAAAATTACCCACACCTCGAATTAATAACGTAATTTATAAATCTATATAAGATTAATCATGTATTATTACTATTTCTCATAATATTTGTCCTATCTAACAAAAACATGCCTTGGATTTCTTTTTAAACCTGGTTGTTGTGCAGGAAGTAGTGATTCTCGTGAACCTTACAATAATGGGCTGTACTTAATTGACGATGAGAAGCTTTTTTGCACCTTTGATATGGATAAAACCCAGTTCATTCATTTTATATCCATTCGTTTACGATAGTCAATCCTTTATTACGCATCATTACGAGACTAGTGATGTCTGGCTCCCTGACCCATATCTGTGTGTATTTCATTGAGACTCCAATATTAGACAACTACCGTTGAGATATCTGCCTGTCTGGTCGGTATGTCGACGATATGATTATAGCCAAAAAGCATCCTAGTATGGATAGCATGTGCAGTGAATTCAGTACGGCTGGTAAAAACCTTAAATTTTAACGTAAGCGTCCTGAGAACGATTAGATATAATTTCGTTACGTAGTTATTGAATTTGACAAAAATAAGCTCGTCACCAGTGTTTATCGTAAATCTACGATTTCTAATAAGTTTTCTACATAACATATCTTTCCATTCTTTCAGATACAAGATCAACAAGAGCGCTCGATACTATAACAGTCCTCATACCTTGTACAGTGAATTTAATAATATTAAATCATCCTATATGACAATGGATGCCCCTCCAGCTTATTTTATTAAGGACTAAATGCTACATGCGATTGCTAAATCCAATCTTGCCACTAATCTCAATGACAGTAACACCACTCCTGCTTGTAAATATTACTCTTTTCACTACATATATTTAACATTAGAAGGTATGATCGATTTATTTAAACTATAATTTAAAAATAAGTTTTTTTTCTGTTTTCAACAAACTAACCTTTATCAATAGCAATACTAAAGACCCACTAACATTGCTTCTAAAATACCCCTGCACCAAATGCAATCTTTCATAAACTGGTCAAACAAAGAGGGCCCTTTCTATCAGAATCAATGAGCATTTAAGAGCTTTTAAAACAACAAATTCTGCCTGGTCTGCTACTATGTTACATTATAATGATACTTGTCATATTACCGATTTAATTAACACTACGGTAATCTCACATCATCATTCTAACTTTACTGGAAGACTGGCTGAAGCGATAGTCATTAAATACAATCCTTATAATTTTGTTACGACAGGAGCGGTTGCAGTTCTAAGTACTGTATATCTAAACTTTTCCTAATTCTAAATTTTTTTCCTAATGATTTTTCTTATCCATAAACACATTTTAATATTCTTTTTTTCATGATGTCTACATAATTATGTTAATGCATACGTATATTTTTATTTTTTCTAAATATATCTATATTGTAGTGATTTTATAGTTTTATCTGTTGTATCATAGTT
This sequence comes from Thereuonema tuberculata, assembly GCA_023159025.1. Taxonomy (NCBI): domain Eukaryota; kingdom Metazoa; phylum Arthropoda; class Chilopoda; order Scutigeromorpha; family Scutigeridae; genus Thereuonema; species Thereuonema tuberculata. The sequence goes on along the minus strand of JAFIDM010009631.1, from coordinate 262,051,822 downwards.
ATTTTATTGTTCTCTGTTCTTATCAATCATTTTCTGTACATTTCAAATTCTTCAGTTAACTTGTTTGTTTATTATTAAATATTAAACGGTTGGTGGCTATCTTATAATTCTCTTTAATTTAAATAGCAACGGTTAAAACCCGTTGCTATCACATGTTCTTTAAATCATCCAATCATTGATTTGTGATTGGCTGGTGTCCTTTAACAATCTACCTTACCTATAAAAATCCATGTTTTTCATTTTAATAAAGAGTTTTGAGTTTTGCTCCAGCCTAGTTTCAGTCGATTCTAAATTACACACCACAATATTTAGGTGTGCGCGCTTGTTTTTGTTTTTTTCCCTTAGAAAAGCATTGGAATCTATATAATGGATTTCTATTCTCTCTGTTAGTGTTTCATTGTCTTTTTGTGCTAATTTCTCAAGAAGGACATTTGAAAAAAGATTTTTAAATATAAAAGTTGGATGTCTCTAGTCTCTGAATATGCATATCAAGTTTCAAGAAGATCCGTCTAGCGATTCTGCAGTTATTGGGGGAAGGGGAGGTGGCACATATCACAGACTGTCTCAACTAAAAACGTACAGTATTTTCAACCTTCCTTCAGCTTATTTACTTTCTACTAGCTAAAAAATATATAAATAAAATACTTTTGTAATCTTAAATATTTACTATTCGTTTCCATTGTAGTTTCGCTAAATTGGATTAAAATTAACAAAAGCGGAGACAGATTCGAAGTCTAACATTTTTTATTGATTACAAAGGCTTTGTGTAAATAATAATGAATCAATTTTAGCTTTCAACTCAGAAACTTAAATATTTGAATTATTATTCAATATTTACTTATTTCGTTTTGAATAAACATCAGTTTTGTTTTCTTACGATTTAGTTCGAATTAGGTTTTATTTATGTTTACGATTCAGAACCATTCTTTTCTTTGTGTGTGTGTGTGTGTGTGTGTGTGTGTGTGTGTGTGTGTGCTTTGGAAGCGCGTTTGCGAAACAAAGATTTTGCAATTGAAAAAATGGAAACGAACAGCACAAACAGCGGCAGCAAGTGTTACTAGCTTCCGAATTGAAATGCGGAAACTCGAAAATTTGCCGTTCAAATTAGGAGAAAACTTTACGATTCAACAGTTTGCTTTTAAAGTGAGATTTCGTAATGAAGTAACGTGTAACTGTTTGTGATTTCATTGTTGACGCTATGGCAGTACTTTAAAAATTTCGTAATATTCATCCACCATTTAGGTAGAGTTAAACTTAACTGTGTTTTTTGTCCTTATAAAATCTGAAACGAAAATGTGAAAGCATTGTTTTGTTTTTTTTTAATTTTTAAAATGTATTAAAGAAACTAACTATTAAGTAGTTTTATTTGTTTTCGTTGAAATTGACGCCAAATCATGATTTTCAATTTTGAGATTTTTTTTGAAGACCCTTTCTTAAAATTATAATAATTTGATGAAGGGGAATAAATAATGACCTTCCTGAAGTTCTTCTAAAATATATACATAAAAAAAAAAAAATCAATAGCTAATGTTTTTGTCATCATATTTATTATAAATCAATTATAAATCAAAAACTAAAAAATCAATGAACTATTAATTATAAATCAAAATGCATTTTAAAAATTAAACAATGATTTAATTTCTATTTTATAAAGTTTCAGAAGTTTTTATAGTATTTAAATTTGATTAAGTTATAGTCGAATAGAATAACGGAAGGAAAAGCACAGTTAGCTTTCTACGACTTCTGATATCGTTACGACAGCGTTGTAACGATATAATATTTTGATGGATTTTTGTCCGATGTTTGTTACAGGTCCGATGTTTACGAAAATTTGAACTGAATTCCATTGAATACACACTTTTTTATAAGTGTCCAACAAAATGAGTAACTGCATAAAGTAAGAATAAATAAATTTTAATTGTAGAAATGTTAACTATCATAGTGAATAAAAAAATGAACTTTGAATTCTATACGTTCTAACACATTTAGCTCTGAATTTAATCTAGTGTTCTTTTCATCAGTTCTGATCAATAATACAGAATGTTGATTATAATGTACATTTTTAACTAACGAACTGATCTTTTAGAAAACAATATGGTTCAATAACACACCATTAATTGCAAATTTACATCTGTCCGTGTTAGTAGTTATAAGGGAAAACTTGTAGATATACAGCATGACCCCAGTGTTTGACATATTTCTTCATTCTTATTCTTCATTGTGTCTGCACACGCACTCACAATCATCAAGTTCGTTGTTGATCGTGCATATTGCATAACAAAACAACAATTATCCGTTGCGTAATCATCTTTCTTCTTATTGATCAATATTAATTATTACGTTCTTTTCTACTCTTTTACTTATATTCTATCATTCAAATCATCCATCACAAAACTAATAGGCATTTATTATCAGAAGAATAGGTCTTTTAATACTGATATATTACTAGTTCTTTTCAACCGAATTGGCGATGTGGCTTTATTAATTTCTGTTGCTCGAATATTTAATTGTAATAATATAATTAATATTGAAATAGAAGAGCATGGTGAGTGGATATGTACCTTCCTGCTGCGTAATCTAAGCCCCTCAATTGTTTTTGCTTTCGAAGGATAAATTTTGGAGTTAGCTTTTTCAGACAAATAGATGTTCTGCGAATTTCGACTAAAAATTGAATATTTGTATTCAAATTAAGTATTTTTTTTTTACTATATAAAGTAAGGTACATTATTAAACATTAGATCCTTCAAACCCAAAATACTCTTTTTTATACATCTCTTTAAAATATTTTTCCCATACAAAATTTCATGATAATTCGCCTAATGCACACAATCATTATTAGTTAAAATGAAAATATGCATTCATTAGATGTCATTAACTGTTTGCACCTTTTAAAAAAATTGTTTTCGTAAAATGCTCAGGTACAAAATTTCATCACAATCAATCAAAAGATAAACATGACAGACGGGATGAACGAATACAATATAAAGTCCTATACAACAACTAGAATTTGTTTATTTTACAACTTAAGCTGCCTGCACGAAATAATGCATTTCATAGCGTTATATATTAAGCCCTATATAGCATACCAGTGAAGTATTTGCATTTCCGGGGTCAAAGATAAATAAAACGAACAAATTTATTTATCATTTAACTAGCTCTGTTTAAATGTCACTCAGTTTAAGAAACAACTTTCCGAACTTTCCAGAAAGTGGAAAATATTAGATTCGTCAGTGTTCCATAGAACTAAGGCAATCTGACCCCTGACATTTAACATCGGTTTCTATCTCTTACAAAGAAAGAAAGAAAGAAAGAAAGATTAATAACAAAGAGAAGAAACCTCAAGCCCTTGTCATATTAATCCTAGCAATAATACCACACTTATCTTTCTTTCACTCTATGCTTTATTTTTTCTTTTCTATTTCTTATTCTGCTATTTATAGCAAAACATTACAATAATTTATACAGCCAAACATTAAAAAGTAGTTGATGAAAATATAAAAACAATTAGTTCTTGAAATATCTTTGCGTCTACTTTTCCTGCAATGTTCGTTTTATATTTTTATTATTTTTTAAATACAAAAATTATTTTCCATATTTATAAATATCTGTCGAAAACAAACAATATCTTCAAATTTTTCTGAAATTTAATTAAACTACTTATATATAATGTATATGAACTATTTAAACTATTTGAATACTTATTTAAGTTGATTAAAAGTTTAATATATCATCAACCTTACTATAAATATGCGGGAATTTTCAATATATATTATTTATTTTGGTTGTTGTTTAATGAGCTATTTATAAGTGCATAGCAGTAAGTCTTCACTTACTCTGATTGAAATAATACGGTTTTTTAGATCTTATTTTTAATTTTTCTTATTTAAAATCCAAAGTGCATGTACTTTTTAGATTATAAAAATCTGGGTTTTAACTATTAACACATCACATAACAAAAAATACAAAATTTAATGTTTCGCTTCTAAGAATTAAAGTGGGAACTTAAACCATCTTCAGGCATAAACTTCTCAACAGAAAGCGTCAATGAAAAGTTTTCTAATATGAATGTTAGGTCATCGTCTCTTAACCGTTAATATGCACGTCATGTTTTAGGAACTGATTCAGAAGGAAGGAGACACAAGAGTCTAACTTTCCTTACGTAATTAAGAAGAGTAAAAAGAAATCCGGATTAAGGAATAAATTAACAGATATACTTCTAAAATGAAGGGGGGGGGGGGGACCTCGAAAGAAATAAAATTTAAGGGAAATTATTTCGATTATTCAATAAAAATCGTCAAAAAGTTTATTTACTGATCGTTACTATCACAAGTTCAAGAAAGATTTTAGGTGAGTTTGCATTTACGAACAAAAAAAAAAAAAGGATTTAATGTCGTTGGTTTGTCTGTCTGTCCGTCCGCCCCATCGCACGCATGGAAAAACTAGAATTAGAATGGACCGATTTTTATGAAACTTTGTTTATAGTCTGATCAATGAAATTAAAGAATCAATCCCAAATTTCATCGAGAGTGGTAAAAAGTAAGAGCTACAAGTTTAATTTTCCCTCAAATTTTCACAGCTAATGCTACGCCTCACGGAGAACGTGTTTCCATCCGGTGATTAATTTATGCTTTGACGGCCTACATTTGAAGATTGGGTAGAAGTCTCCGTGAACAATAACAAAATATAAATCCAGTCTAATAAATGCTAGGGTTTGCGTGTTCGTTTTATCTTAATGACAGAACAGATATTTAAAAAAAAACAAAACAAAAAAATGAATAAAGACAAAACAAAAACAGGAAATAAATATCGAAAATATCAACAGTATCGAGCCAAGTTTGGAACATTATCTAATTTGAGAAGTTTACTTCAAAAATATGAAACTGCCATGTACTATACGTGTATAGTGTAGAAATTTCATATATGCAAAATGGACGAAACTCTAAAACAAAGTTTGTTGTTTAATCAATTAAATTTCACCGAACTTTGATTCTTTCCATGAAAATATAAAAATGTCATCAAAATCAAAGCAGTAGGAGTCCAAATATTTCTACATACGGCTAGAAAGACTGGACGAAAGTCACTACTGCTTCCATTCAGCGAACGTAACTGTTAGTTTACGATCATTATTTTTAGTTTAGTTCCTAGTTGTTCAATCTAGTCACGAGAAATTAAAAACAAAGCATTATTATTATTATTATTATTATTATTATCATTAATTACTACTTTTTTTTTTTAATTTTCAGAATGATTTACTTTTTACTTTCAACTGTAAATTTCATTTTTTAAATTTAATTTTGTTTTGTTTAACTTTTGCGGAAATTAATACACAAAAGAAACTCACACATACGTATGTATACACATCTGCAATTACAGCCATAGAAAATTCATTAAATTTGAAAGGAGGACTTAATTAGGTAAGCGAGGCTTATTCAAATCAGTCAGTCTGTGTGTTTATTCCCACCCATAACTTTTGAACCGCTGAATGATTCTTCAAAGCTGCTTTGCATATTTAAGGACAACTTATACTTCAAACTTTTCTGCGGCTCCTTTGCAAGAAATTATCGCCTAAAAATAACAAAAAGTTCTGTGGAAAAATACGTATTAATCTATTACTTTTGCGGGAGCTTGGATATGCTTTTAATCGGATTAAAACAACCTAAGTAATGAGGATTATTTGTTTTTTGTCCCTAGAAAATGGAAAGTTTCTACTGTTTTTTTATTCAGTCGATGCTATTATAGATTAAAAGTAAATGGACTTAGGTTTTCGCTTTTACGACTTCAAAAAGAAAATTAAAAAAATCGTTTCTATCACAAGTTCAAGAAAGATTTTTAGGTGGGTTTGCACATTTACGACCTAAAAAAAATAAATAATTTCATTCGTTTCTCTGTCTGTCCGTCCCAACGTACGCATGGAAGAACTAGAATTACACTGGACCGATTTTCATGAAACTTTGTATATACAGTGCAACTTGGATAATTCGAACGTCTTTAATTCGAAATCGTGGTTAATTCGAAGATTTCTCTTGGTCCCTTGAATTTCTTATGAAATCAATGTTAAAAAATCGTGGATAATTCGAAGTTCAACTTCCTTAATTCGAAGTTTTTCATAAAAAATGTCGATCCATAACGACTTTTCGGCGTTTCATCGTTCAGAAATTCGACACATGACAACTGAAATCCCCTTCCCGCCACCGTTCGACATGTGAAGCTTCAGACGCCATTCGAGCTTCCTGCTGTCAGTGTCACCATGCCTTTCAGTAAACCACGCGTGTACAAAAATTTATCGTTCGTTGAAAAGGTCGCAGTCATTCGCGAGGTGGAAAAGGGTATGAAGAAGAAATGCCAAATCGTCAACGAGTACGGGATAGCGCCGAATTTCGTCGTCCACATTGAACGACAAACCAACCTAAGTGAAGCTGTTTTCCGTTCACTAAACATGCTTGATGATTTTGCTAGCCTTAAGCGACTGAATTCTACAATACAATCAGACATTGAACAATTTTTTGAAAAACTATAATTTTCTGTATTGAATGTAATATGTACTATAGCTTACGTAATATAAATCTTATTTTGTTTACATACATATAGTGTTTAAGTCTTTCATACCATGATCTTTCTGAATAAATATTTACTTATTGACAGAATAATCTTTTCAAGCATTCATTGGACCTGAAATTAAAATTAAAAGATGTAACTTGTTTAATTCGAAGTCTTGGATAATTCGAAGTTTTGTAGTGGTCCCTTAAGCTTCGAATTATCCAAGTTGCACTGTAGTAAGATCAGTGAAATTTAATTATCAATCCTAAATTTCATCGAGATTGGATGAAAGTAAGAATTATAAAAAAGGATGGAAAAAAAAATAAATAAAAAAAAAATAAAAAGACAACATTTTAAGGAAAGTTGGTTTTAAGTTCTTTGAAGAACTTCTTGTTTCTCAACCGACTTCAAAGACAACGATTAAGTGAAAAGTTTGAGAACTACTGGAGTAAAACAGAAAAAAATTCCTGGTAACGAGATAAAACATCGTAAATTAGAAAAGCAATTTCACAGTTGACTGAACGGTACAATTTAAAGAATAACGTTCTATCAGTCTATCTCTATATCAATAACTGCGGTAATAAAGTTAACAGCGTAGTTTAGAAAAGACAAATCAATGAAGAAAAACAACGTTATAATAATACAAAAAATATTAAGGAAAAGCTAATACGTACCTTTAGGTGTATATTAAAAAAGGAAAGACAAAAGTATGTTATCTACCAAGAAATGAGTCATCAGAAAGGAGAAATCTATTAAAAAACGACAATTTAATAGAAGTTCATGTTCGTATTCTGCAAGCTTAAAAGTTTAGAAACGTCAAAGGTTCAAAATTACAGATTTTTAAAGACAATAGATGATTGTGGTTCTTTAAAGAATAGTCCCTTATCTAAAGATCAACAAATTACAAAAATCAATAGGGATCTTGCTTTCAATAATTTAAACCTTTCTCTAAAGTACCAGCTTCCTAGGATATGTAATTCAGTCATCAAAGACGGAAGGATGCACGTATAATAGGAGAAGTAAAAAGTTTTGAGCGTTTTTCGCTGGATGGCGTGAGTGAGCCATAAGTCACGATGTAAACGTCGCATCTGGTCATTCTATACTGCGCCGTAAAGGTGATATAACGCTTTACAAAAAGTTCTTTGACAGTTTTGTGGTTGGTGAAGCCAGTTGTGTGTTACAGCGTTCCAAAATGGAGGTAAAAAAAGAGAAAATTCGGCACATTCTTCAGTACCACTACGACCAAGGTGAAAAAGCGGAGCAGGCGACCAAAAAACATTTGTGCTGTTTATGGACCCAATACACCGCAACAGCAAAGCGGTGGTTCCAACGATTCCGATCTGGTAATATGGACGTCGAAGATAAGGCACGTTCTCGTAGGCATATCGTCGAAAATGTCGATAAAATCATGGAATTCGTCGAGTGCATGCGAGCACTTATTCCATTGCCCAGGAACTGAAGATGAGCCAGAAAACCGTTTGGAACCATTTGCATAAGGCTGGTCTCACGAAGAAGCTCGATGTATGGGTGCCACACGAATTGACGCAAAAGAACCTTTTGGACCGAATTGATGCCTGCGATTCTTTGCTGAAGCGTAACGAAATCGACCCATTTTTGAAGCGGATGGTGACTGGCGATGAAAAAATGGGTCACATACGAGAACAACAGGCGAAAACGATCGTGGTCCAAGCGTGGTGAGCAGGCCCAAACGATCGCCAATCCCGGATTAACGGCCAAGAAGGTTTTACTGTGTGTTTGGTGGGATTGGAAGGGAATCATCATCCACTATGAGCTGCTCCCATCGGGCCAATCACTCAATTCGAACCTATACTGTCAACAACTGACCAGATTGAAGCAGGCGATCGACGAGAAGCGGCCAGAATTGGCCAATAGGAAGGGTGTTGTGTTCCATCAAGACAACGCCAGGCCGCACACATCTTTAACGATGCGCCAGAAACTCCGAGAGCTTGGATGAGAGGTTATGTCGCACCCGCCGTATAGCCCAGACTTGGCTCCAAGTGATTATCACGTTTTCAAGCATTTGCAAAATTTTCTTGATGGTACAAAACTGGCCTCAAAAGAGGCTTGTGAAACTGAGCTGGTCAAGTTTTTTACCAATAGGGATGAGGATTTCTTCAATCGCTGAATTATGAAATTGCATTCAAAATGGACAAAAGTTATCGAACAAAACGACGCATATTTGATCTAAATCTGATAATCCTAACTTTGTTAATTTCATAGTCGAAATAAGAGAAAAAACGCTCAGAACTTTTTACTTATCCCATTATTTTGACTTACAATTAGTTTCTGTAACTTACTCAGTTCATGAAATTACCATCCGTATCTGTGAGCGTTTTCAATAACATTGGGATTATTGAACGGAACTTCATGATACTGCAGATCTTTTAAAAAAAATCAATAAACTTTTACATGTTTACAAATTTTAGAAAAAGAATGACGACCAACTCAAAGTTAGCTCTTCTTAAAAAAATTCAAATTAACGTAAAATTTCAATAAAAAATCAAATAATAAAAATTAATTAGGACATCCCCCTGTCTCCCCCTGGTAAGTATGAGATAATCCAGGAAGATCGATTCCAAGCGGTTATGGCAAAAGTGATATTTTATTCCATTTTGAATGAACTCATTATTTGATAGCGCGCGAACCAATAGAATAAAAGTAGGATTGAATATTGGGGGACCAACAGTAGTCCAATGGTTAGCGCTCCTGAGTGCGAAGACAAAGGTCCTCGGTTCGAATCCCATGCAAGGCGGAAAAAACAAATATTTATTATCTGACTTTCTCAGCAAGGGAAACTAATAATTAACAATTGCGCCGGACGGACAGAGAAATAAAAGATTTTAGTAATATAGATTCCCGTAAGACTAATAACACTGATGCTTTCATTATGGTAAATCACTTTTAAAATAACTCTTTAGTATTACTATTTTAACTGTTGGATGATCTAATAGAAAATATAGTTGAAAGTTATTGTTACTACCTAGCAAGTAGTTCGTAGAGACTAGGTACAGGCTCAGCTATCAAACGTAGCATTCATACACAGTAAGAACTGATTATACAGTGCTGGAGTATCAATTTATGGATTAGGGGGATGGAGACCAAAAAATGTGTGTATTATTTCAAATTGGATCATAAATTTGCATCTACAAAGTTAAAAACTGTAACGGCTTAAGGGAGGGTTTTAGGATGTCATTCTTGAATGATGGAGACCTAAATAAAATTGGCAATCTTTTAAGTTGGACTTTAAGTAAGCGACATACTTATATGTACGGAAATCCGTTCAGAGATTTTAACGTGATTCGAGTACAAACAGACAAATAGACAACAACGAAGAAAAATGATCAAGTGGAATTAGTGAGACGTCGCGTATTCAGTCAATTACTTCAATACTATGGGGAAAGCAGGCGTCAAGTTTGTTGAGGCACTTTATTCTTTTCTCTTCGATTCGTTTTTGCAGTGTAACAAATATTAAACGAAATTTAAAATAACTCATTTGTAGGTTTTAAGCTTAATTCTTTCGAATATAAAACTAATTCAGAATCACCAGACATCTAAATAAACTGTTAAGCAACAAGTCAATCATTCTCTTCGAGAATCTGATGAAATGTAAAGATCGCTTTTACTTAATGTACCGTGAAAAACCTGTCAGAACCATATGCACAACCTCTCCCAAGGTTCTTTTAAACTCAAGACGATCGTTCTCTTTTATTTCCATTGAAAAACAAAACAAGACTGCGGAATGAACGGGCAAACTGTAAGAGTACATTTGCTGTGCTAGAGGTTTTTTTAACTTGCATAATACATATATGTATGTATCTTATAGTATAGTCTTCGAAATGTGTTGAATTTTTAATCTAGGAAAGTGATCATCGTAAAAAAAAATAAGTCAAGTCTTTGAGGTGTGGGTGTTCCTTCTAACTTCTAAAACCGCTCGTTGAATATGTGCGGACAAGACATTTTGTATTTGGAACATTTTTTTTTCGTGGGGGTCCATACCGAGAAATGAGCGCAAGAAGGTGATAAAAGTTCTCAAAGAACAACATCAGAATCGAAACACAGATTTCTTTGAATAATATATATTAATATTAACCCTTTTAATAATATGTATAATAGGGCAGCATACATTTGAAACTGCAAAACACTTAATAACGGATATTAAATGTTTGCTGCTTTATTATATATAACTATGGATATCACCACACGATAATCCTTTTACAAGTCTATTAATTTGAGCGCGCTTTGATATTTAGTTAACAGAAGAGGATTTCATTACGTTTTTGAGAAAATGGAAAATATATATTGTTTACATTCAGAGATATAATTTAAAAATAAACTGTAAATTTTACTACTTTCCTTTCCTTCTTATAAAAGAAACTTCTTGTTATAAAGGTAAATTAACGAAAAAGGACGGGGGGGGAGGGTATAAGCATCTGGAAATATAAACAAAAAAAAATACATTATATATTTTAACGATCGAGTATAATTACATTAGGCAAAATTTTAAACTGTATGGCTCAATTAAATAATAGTACTTTTTCCTCTATTTATCTCCAGTTTTAATATATCTTAAGGAACTTGGAGTTTTTATAGGAATTCAGGAACCTGTTCTGAGAATCAACGAAATCCGGACGGCAGCAAAAGTTAAGAATCATTAATTTCGTTAAAAACATACGCTGTGAATATTCTGAAATCATTCAAGATCGTTCTCCTGATTAACTGGCAATTTTTTATGGAAATGGAAAAGGCGATTTTGCACAAGTTTTGTCTGATAAGAAATCAACCAGCAAATTGTCAAAAATAGAAGAGAAAGTAAATTCTAAAAGAGTTGTTTATAAAACCCAACTTGTATCTTATTTCGACTTTTTGTTAATTATTTTTTTTTTCTATTTTTTTTTTTTTTTTTTTTTTTTTTGACAATTTTCTGATCGATTTTTTTTTTTACAATCGATAATCATTTATAAATGTGACTGATACCTTTTCAAAAAAATTAAAAATAAATAAAAATAAATGAAACATGACTAACACAGAACAAGCAAACATCTCTGGCTTTATATTTGGAAATTGTTTTTCTGTTGCTTTAACAGATGTGGGAGAAGATTACAATCTTGCTCTTCGTAAAGAAGCCACTTCTTAATTATAATTGGTAAAAAAAAACAATGGTATGAATTGTAATTAATTCTAGGTATACGTTCAGCTTTTCATTGCATAGTGGGACTGTACATGTAGCGTTGGGGAGTCATTTCAAAGACTGTGAAGGACGGGTAGAAACCAAATAATCATATGGACCATAAATAAGTCACGCGCCAAATTTGATGGAAATCCATCCAGCCGTTTTAACGTGACGCGCAAACAAACTAAGAAATAGACAAATGAACAAAAAGGCTGAAGTAGACTAGTAGACTAGGAATTGTTAGATGCCTACCAATGATACTGACATATGTTGTTTATGTTAATTTACAATAGAATGAACGCTAAACTCAATTTATTGTTACGGTGAATTGCATCAACGTAATGTTAGCCATCTAACACCTATATTACACACCTTTAGATATTAAAAATACGGGTCATGGATTTTCTGAATTTAATGTTCATGAAGGTAGAAGGTTTGTGAGTTTATATTCCTGTGATGTCATGAATAGCCATCAACTGAGTCAAACGAGTATTTTGAGGTTTCACTTCACTGGTGCAGATTGAGCAAAATCTGTTCTCTATCATCTGAAAGAACATCTGCGTCCATTCCACCCACTAATAGCAAATTAACTTCGCCCGAATTGACTGTCAGAAAAGTAGGAGAATCCTCCAAGGAAAGTTCAAGATTTAGGAATTAAAAGAAATACAAGTAATTCTAAAGACTGATTATAAAAGATTTACGAAAATAAGGAAATAAATAAATAATAAAGACATGAAAATAAATTGGAAACCACGAGGGCAATTTTAATTATTTCCAAATTACTGTTCATACACATGGATCCTATCGCTTTTCAAATGCACTATAAAAAGCTCCTGAAAGAATTTGAAGTAAAAAAAAACAAAAGTTAGAAACAAAAAACAAAACCAAAAAACCTATTAATTATATAAAGCAGGTTTCAATTTCACAATTATTATTTTTTTTTTTGAAAATCCATGAAATAAAAAGAAAATTTATTTCATGTCTTCTTGTAAAATAGTGTCTGCCGAATTTAAATATTATTTTCAAATTGTCCATTTTCTGGAAATTAATTAAATCCTTTCTTTAGTTGTGATTATTTTAATCTTATCAAAGTACGCTTAATTTGCACTGATACACATCCATAAAAATTCATGTTGTAATTCTTTTCTAGTTAGGAAAATTTGCTCGTGAAAGGGATGAAACTAGGGAACTTTTATCATACTTATGCGCAAATTCCTCCACAGGAACTCCACGGAGAAGTATTAAATCACAAAAGACGGATTGAATATACGATTCACTGGTTCAAAAGTTATTATAGAGGGGGACAAAAAAAATATTTTGTGTGGAACTCTTCAAGGGATTTTTAACTGATAAAAAAAACGAAAGAAAATCGTTCTTTTAGCAATTAGAATATTTTCTCTTTCTTTTAACTTACAAACTTTTTTTTCTTAAGATAAATATTTTCTTTTTCGAAATGGATTCTCTGGAACTTTCTATTTTTCTTCCAAATGAAAGAAAACAAAAATCACTTTCAAATATTTTCTCTTTTTGAATGTGAACGCGAAAAATCCTTACGTCTACGAAAACAATGGTTTCTAATCGATAGGAAAACGGAAGGGAAATCAAATCATTCAAATTTCATTTGCTCCTTCTGGAAGGATCTCGAGGTCTCCGCTTTTATTTTGCTAGAAATTTATTTCTAATATGTCAGCGATTTGATAATTCATCAAATTTTAATCTTATATTTTTTATTTGATTATATATCATTAGAACTCCAGTTGAGGTATCCGTCGCATTGTGAAGACTGGGATACAGTGATTGTGTATTTTTTGAAGGGAGGAGGGGGGAGAGAAAAATAACAATGCTCTATTTTAAGTTGAACTGTACATAAGCATCGTATCTAATATTATGGAAATTCAACAGTTTTTCTATTGATGCAATAAGGCTGAACGGATTTGATATCATGAGTGTAAAGACAAAAAAAGAAAAAAATGTAATTGAATAAAAGATTTCTCGGGTTTAGTCGATTACTAACTTTTTTCTTATAAAACTAGACGGGTACCGTCGCTTCGCTCCGGAACCCTTGCATGTATAGCATTAAAAAAAAAAAAAAAAACACCTTTATTTAGCAAATTAATATAGAGATCGGAGAATATTCGACTTCCCAGCCCGTTGTGACCTTCTCCACTTAACTCAGGTGTAGTGCAGGTTGGCGCCTCACACCTGGAGTTGCACCACACACATTTTTGCATGTATCTTGCAAACGCAGAAACGTTTGTGAATGACTGATGTATCGTTCGATAGAACTTTCAAATACCAACATTTCCTCAATATGATGTTCTCTTCGAACTTTTATACTTTTCGTTTAAATTGAGAAAAAGTCAAAATTTGACCCTTTAAAAGGCGCCATCTTGGAAACCAAAAACTTTTTTCGAAAGATTTTTGTAGCATTTTGTTTGTCTTAAAAAGCTCTACATTTTATCCATTTACATGACCAATCTATCTCTTATAGTTTGGTCACAAAATTGGAAAAACGGAAAGTCTTATGACAGACAGAATAACGCTTTTATAATATATGTTTTCAATTCCATTCTAGTTGTTTATGGAGAATAGCGTTTGGGTCAATCTGATTAGTCTCTCATTCACATGTCGTATGGTAATCTTGTCTTGTAATTCCTGGCATGCATCTACTTTCTTCTATATTTTTTTGCTGTGTGTGTGTAGGTGTAGTCAATAATGACTGAAATTTTTTTTTTCAATAGTGTGTATTCTAGCAGGGTTTCTTTTTTTCTTTTATGATGATTCCTCACTAAAAAAGTTTAATGCATTGCTCAGTCTCTACAAGGTCAGTAATAACAGAAGGAATCACGAATGGATCTTTTCTTTAAAACGAAGCAAGATTTTTCTGACTCAGATTACGCAGCAATCTTGGTTTTAAAAGCAGAAAATACGACTTTATTCAATCGAGTTCCCAACTACGACAGTTGTAGTTATTTCAGTAATAAGCCTAATTAACCATGACATTTCGTCATTTAAGACGAAAATTGCTTTTAATGAAGCGAAACCACATCTGCAATTTCATCCATTTGGCGATTCGATGCCCATCTACCTTTAGTGGGATATCATTTACTGTGTTTTAAATAGAATGAGTCATATGATACCCAACCTTATTCTTATTCACTGATATTGTGACAGAGCTGAGTAATTTACTGCGGAAAACTTCGGCGCTTGAATCACTGTCTGTCTGCTTTCTTCAACATATTTGAAAAGCTCTTTGTCAATGGGGTTGTAGTCATGACAATGCGTCCAAGCCACGGGCAATCTCCAATTTAATACTGTCCTTTAAATTTTCATTAAACCTGAAAAATAATTGCTAAAACAAAATAAATGATTTCCTTATTGATTAAATTGAATCATTTTCAAAAATTGACCAGAAACTAAATAAAAAGGTTTATTATGCCGAGGAAAAACAAAACCTTTATCAAATAGACCAAGGTTATCAAGTTGAAAAACAATCATTATACAGTGTGGCCATAAAGTAAGTACACAAATAAACAAACATCAGCAAACAGACGTGCTCCTACAGAAAAAAAAATGTTCGTAATTCAGAAATAAAAAAAAAAAAAAAACCTAACTGGAAAACAGTAAATGACATTCAATAAGTTCAATGTGTTGTCTTTAATTGACAATGCAAAATTCAACACGGTGAGCAAAGTGATAATGAACTCAGTTAATTAGCGCTGCATCCCCAGTAATCTTCGAGCAGGCCTCTATTATGATGTAAAAGCAAACAACTTTAGTTGAACGTTACAATTAATCTAAAACTCAATATTATTATAACCTATTACTGTTATCAATATTACTATTATTATTATCAATAACACACAATTATTGCAAAACATGTGCTTAAATTTGGCCTTTGCCTGTGTGTCCAGACTTCCTGACAACCCTGGATATTCCAGGGATATATAAAAGAATTATAAATCATTCTATTTTACCTTTCCCATTTTAAAGCATGAATGATGAATGATATATTAATAATACTATGAACAGATCTTATTTTAAAATAATTCAAATAAAAAAAATGATTTAATAGTAATGGTTTGCATGTAATAGTTTCAGTTAACTTCCAAGTAGGCTAACTATTTACACTCAGCTATCCAATACGCTGGGAGAAGAAAATCAATGTTGAGGAATGGGGAAGGAATGGAGATCAAAATCATGGTTTCCTAATTAAAAGTTTTTGACCAGAAATGAGTTACCGTACCAAATTTTATGGAAATCCGCACAGCCGTCGTTTTAACGTGATTCGCGGACAAACAAGGGGACAAACGGGTAAACAAAGAAGAATCAATTGGAATAATAAGACTTTCCCAGGCTCCATCAATAAATTGTTATTTTATGCTCTGAAAATAAATAATAAATTGCAGGTCTTGTATCGAGCTTTGTGAATTTTATTTCTTTTTGATAAAGAGTATATTAATATGATTTCTGGTAACGTAAAACCCTGATTATATAAATACAGTGAGAAGTAATAACTTTCTCTCTTAAATAAATGCATTATGTGATTCTATCATTTGTCACTTAAAGGTGGTGTTCAAGACGGCGAAATCGATAAGGGAGCTCCGTGCATCCAATAACACCCCAACAAATGGTCAGTCCTATTGATTCTGTTAAAAACTTGTTCGTTCAATGTTATTGCACAATTAGTTATTTTTTTAATGAGGTAGAGAGTTTTCTGCAAAAAAAATCGCGATGATTTTCAATAAAGCGGAAGATTCAGACAGAGACTTTTTTTAATTACCAGAATTTTATAAGTAATAATAATCTAAAAATAACTTAAAATAGTAAATGTTAATAAAATAGAAGTTACCGCTTTCAATTCCATGTGAACTATAAACTTCCACTAGAAACAGGGAAGTCATTGGCGTCTTTTTATATTTTTAATTGATTTTATACAACTGCAAAAATAAGATTTTTTTTCTTTTTATAGCAAGTTTAAATTTATTTTTTTATTCTGATATGCTTTTGTAATTTTTTTTTTATCTATAATCTTTTAAATATATATGCGTCTGTTTGTGCCAAACAGACCCAAAAAAAAGATAAACGAAAGAAAGAAGAAAGATTAGTCACGAAAATTAAATAAATATAAAACAAGCGACTACAGAATTTTTCCCGCGCATCCCTTAAGAGTGTCCAAACGTCAATCCTTGAGGTTGGAAAGGCCAGGGCATTCGCGAACTAAAGCATTCTTACTCTCCACGAGAAAATAAAAACATCACTTCTACAACAAATGCTGTATTTCAATTTGAGGCCTAGATTTGCGTTTCTGCAGTAGGCTACCTAGTCAGTACATCGTATACTCTACCATAGAGAAAGGGGTCAAGTGTGTCTAGATCATAACAGTTTCTTCCTGCAAACACGCAAATGTTTGAAAATTCAGACGCATCCGTTCCACTATTTCGTCTCAGATTTCCAAGCCCACTGTTAGGTTGCTAAGAGTGACCCCCCCCCTTTTTTTTTCTTTTTCTTTAAGGTAGGCGCTAACAGTCATAAATAGAATTCGTTGTATAACGGTGATCGAATAGAAAGAGAACACGCATCAATATACTGGTTCACAGAAATTTGAGACAGACTAGTGATTGCAATATTGTTATACTTCATTCAAAAGCGAAATAAAAAAAAAAATTATGGATGATTTATGTAGTATCTATTATTACTGCATCTATTCCATTATCAAAATGTCAGGGGGAAATGTCGAAATGGCATTTGAGAGACATCTGGGAATCGTAACAGCGAGGACATTGCAAATTGCTTACGGCATAACTGGCAAACAGATGATTGGGGGAGGTGGAGAGGATGGGGGAGTTGATGTTGGTTGAAGATTAACGACCGCCCGCTTTTACAGCTAATGACACGTGTCCAAACTGCAATTGGGCCTCGTAATAAACATGTCTACAAACTTAACTCAAGGTAATAACATAATCTGAAGTACAACAAGTCTCGTAAATTAAAGCGACATATTCCTAGATTGCACACAATTAGCAAAGGACTCCTTCTATCGGATTATCGATTCGATCAGCCAATCTGTGTCGTGAAGGGTTATCAGATTAAATTAATTTATTATTCAGAAAGATAACTACCTGTATCCAAAGAATTTTAGATTACTTTTTAATTAGAAAGTTCTCTTCAGTGCTACTTTCCTAAACTGACCATATAAATATTAGATTGAACGTCGTGCATCCCATCCCCTAATAACTTTAGAACAAGGGAAATCGATCTTCTTCAAATTAGCTTGCATATTTAAGACTCGGAGATTCCAGCAGAGAAATTTGAGCATAAGTTGACATAAAGCGTTAGAAGTGAAAAAATTAACTCTCCCTGATGACATTCAACCAATTTATCACACATTTGTAATTAATTAAAGTATGGAAATGTAGATTTTTAATTCAATCTTCAGCAAACATTTATGTTTTTGTTTTACAAACCTTTTCAGCTTTTACTTAACGAATTTAAATTTTATGATATTGTATCTTCAACATCAAAATACAAACGTTTGGCAAACAAAGAAAAGACTGGTTTCCTGTTGTATATGAAACCATAGCAACCCATGTTTCAATTTCGGTCACTTCCTGCGAGACAATAACATATCACTCATGTCTGTCCGATTTGTGTTTTGGGCCGTAGAGGAGGGTGTATGTTTCTGTTTCGACCATTTCCTGTGAGACAAAACATGACCGTACATCGGAACTCTTAATTTTTCCCCGTATCTACGAGATAATAAGTTTTCCATTAAGGCATCACTTCTGTCTGTGCGACTTTGGGCTGTAGAGATGACGACGGACAGAATCTTCTTAAAAGCTGTGTGTGTACAGGGTCATTAAAAACGGTAGGTTCGCTGAGATGGGTTTATAAAGATTAGATTCTCAGCAACAGAGATTTTAATATGGAGCAATATAAACTAAAAGTCCAACTCTCAATGGTAGGCCAAAATGCCAACTTCTGTGCCAATCGCCATGCTTTTCAGTGATTCAATCGCACGAAAATGTAAAGTGAGACGGACGGAAAGAGATCATAAACCCCCAAAGGTCACAAAGGACATATCATTGTCTACCACTTTCCCGGAAGAGTGCTGAAAAACAATTCCTTTAAAAGCGGTGCTAACATTTCGCCAAGTGACAGCAGGGAAAAGAACAAAAAGAGTTGAAATGCGGTTAAAGCGTTAGATAGATCTGTGTTTGCTTAGAATGTATTATCAGCTCTTTCTGAAATGGAGTTGGTACTTGAGCATTAGTCAGAGAGAAGAGAAACGCTGAAGAAGAATAACACGAAGAGGCTACGGTGCCATCCCGAAGGGTCAGGAAGAGGGGATTTTCTTACTTTCTTTTCTTGTCAAGCTGCGCCAATACCCGCTTGGAAAGTGGGTCGGACGACGTGAATCACCTCAAACTTCAACTCCGAATCGCAGGGGGAAGATCATCGCCAAGTGCCCAAGGAACACTTCATCAAACACATTCCGAAAATCCACATTCGTCTTCCTCTTCTTCTACCCCGAGCCCTTTTCTCGTCTTCGCTTTCTCCCCTCAGCTCTGTTGTGTCAAGGAAGAAACAGTGGAAGACAAAAGGAAAAAAAAAATACAGTAATTACGCGATATATTTACTTCAAGTTAGGGAAGAAAAAAAATAATAAAAAAAGACGTTCGCTTTTCGTTCATATCATGCATTGTAAATTGTGAGCTTTCGAAAACTCTGGAAATACAAAGTTCGGAAAGCAGTTACTAGATGGAGAGTATGTGTTCGTAACATCAGTTGTGAAAGTTTTCTGGAAAGCTAAACTCACAGGACTTTTTTTTTATCTATGAAGTTTTGTGTTTGTTGGTAAAATTTCTTGATCATTACTTTAAAAAATTAGCAAAAATTGCAGGAATATCAATCCAATACAATAGTGTGTTTCGACGGATGGACAGACTGAATTATACTCGCACAGATATTCGGTCGAGAACAGGTGATTTTCGAACTTTCTAAATGCAAATACGCTAAAAATAAATAATGTGATTCAGATAAAGCAGGGCAATAATTCTTTTATATTCCGGTTTTAACTTTGTTCTTAACTTGCTGGTTAACTATTTTTAATTCATTTATTCTTATATTATTTATACATTTATTCCTTCGTAGAATATCGATTTTTTCACTGGGAATTTAGTTTTCTTGAATTTAATTTATTCTTGGAATCTTCCTGGCTACTGAAAGAACTAGGCAATAAATATTCAATGAAACGGTGTTTATATATACTGTTTTTCTTCTTTTTTTTTTCATAGACTGTCTCCTCTGAAGTTATAATGCATTCAACATTAAGCACGACTAGGTTCAGAAGTTGTCACATCCATTTGACAGATCGGCTTCAGGAAGGAAAGACTTGAATTGTGAATGCAAAACATCAAAGGTAGCTTCAATGTAAGTTTCTTCTATAACAATTCTACAATTTTTATTTGAAAACTGTTTTCAGTGTAACTGTACTTTCGCATTTTTAACTGTAATTCGTGTATCAGTGGATTTTATTATTATTATTTTATTATTTTTTTTAATACTATTAACTTATAATTTCAATGAATGTTTGACAATGCAGAATTTTAGCGCTGTTGTATTCATTTTTCCCTTCCATCCGTCCGTCCGTGCGCTAACGAAGAAGAATTCGAAGCCAAATGGCTGACTTTCGATGAAATTTGATCTTCAGTAATTTTATTTACCAAATTAAAATTTGATCAAAATCCACTAATTACTGTATTCTTTTACAGTGGAGCCACGAGCGTCACCAGGATTTATTTTTTTGGGGGGGGGGGAATATATTGGCAGTGTAAAAAAAAAAAAAAAAGTCTTTAAAAAATTATACTTTGTTATATTTATTTTATATAATTTTAATTAGTTATAATAAAATTTACTAGTTTTCTATCTTTTAGTCTTCTTGAGAGAAAAAAATTTTTTGACTCATTTAAATTGAAAATTCACCCCTCCCTCCCGCCTTGCTCGTATGTGCGGGCGCCCAAGAGTAGAATATTTCATTTTTTTATAATTATTAATTCATTTATTAATTTTTATCAGAACACAATTACAAAACAAGATATTCTTGAGAGAACTTCATCTAGTTTCCCCATAAATGTTGCCACTTCTATGTTTGTTTGTGTTTTTTTTTGTGTTTTTTTTTTTTTTTGAAAAGAAAAACAAAATAAAAAAATTATTAACATCTGCCGATTACAGACAGCAAGTTGCAAAATCCAATTAGTTTAAATCAAAACAAAAAGAAAAAAAATAATAAAATAGAAAAAAAATGAAAAAAAAAAAAAAAAAAAAAATTTCGTTTAGACATTTTTGTCATTTTTTCGCGCAAATTTCTCGATAATAATTTCCAAATATAAAGTTAGAGATCGTCTCTTTCTTTAAATATAAATATCAAGTTTCAAGACGATTCGACCACTGGTTCAAAAACTGTTAGAAAGGGGGGACAAGCACACACTGATTTCACAAAAGCATTCACTTTCTTTAAGAAAGTACAGCAACAACTGTTGTTGAAACTGAAGCTACCGACTACCCTAAAACCTTAATAAAAGTTAAGTCTTTCGTATTTATGAAATGTATGTCTGACACACAATGTTTGTAACTTACAATCACTAAAATACACTTTTCGAACAAAACAACAAGGTGCTCTTTAAGGCTTAAAAACGGAAATTCAAGGAGGGAGTAAATTGATACAAAGGTTGCGTCAGTCCAGATCTTGCCAATGGTATCTCCACAATTTCTGGTTTTCTCTGGTGTAGTGGTTCCAGATGTTGTCTAAGTCAAAAAGCGTTGTTTCAATGTAAGCGTCTCCAGTTCTCACATAGCATTCAATTTCCGACGCTTGCTTCCTTCTATTTTCAGATGGATGCGTCTTTGCCTTTTTCTTTTTGTTTGAAACGAATTGAGAAGACCACTGGAATTTCCGATTGCACGGTGCAAGATAAAACCTTCCATTCCCTCTCCGTCTCAAAGCCTCCTTCTTCAGTTCCTTTCTTTTTGATATTTAATGCTTTTCAGAAAAGAAACTGGTCAAGAAATGGGTTCTATAACACAAGAGAATTTTCTTCAGCAAACTTTTTCTTAATAATAAAATAAGTTTCCTAACTTGTAGCCTCTTTCCTTACACTGCCAAACATGGAGCAGTAGGGTGAATCTGCAGAAAACCTGTAATTCGTGTCACAGAGCAATAAATTGTAAATGATTGAAAATATTTGTCATTTTTCAAAATCACACATTGAAATACAAAGTGTACTATAGTGTAGTATATATTTTTTTTTAATTTTATGGAATTTCCCAAAAAAACTTGTCCACAGAAGGTGATTCGTCACCTCCGTGGACTGTCACAAGCTACAGTTGGACAGCCTTTAAAGATCCAAACTGCTTTATTTTTGAATATTTTTAAAATAATATACATTATAAAATCAGAAAATACATAAATTTAAAATAATATTGAGTGAATTTTTTTTTCGAATTATCAGTAATTTTTTTTTTGCAACCTCAAGTCTTGTCACAAGGTTTAGCCATCGCTTTTGTGGACATTCCTAAACTTTCTAAAAAATCCACCCGATGCGCTAGTTGTCTTCCATTTCACTTAAAAACAAAAGTTTACACAACGGTTTTCGATTGGGAAGTGATTTTATTCGTCTGAGTCGCACATTTGTCAGGAAAATATTACCTTTTTATTCAGTTTTCGTAATTTGCACAGCTCATCCCATCACTTCTGTGGTCTTGTTTAGAACCTAATTTTTCTATATAAAAATGATTTCTAAGCATGATGATTGAAATATGGTAAACTTAATTTTCTGAATGACACGTATTCCTAACCTCAAAATGAAGAGCACATGGGCCAAGAAACATAAGTATTCGTCACTTCCGTGGACATTTGGGGTCCATGGAAGTGATGATCGTCAACAATAGAGGATACTATGTTTTTCACGAAAACTTGTCTCATTTCCAGTCTCTGTTAAATGCCAATAAGGATATTTATAATTGTATAATGTATATATAATATATGATATATGTAATTATATATTTACATTTTTATAGACGTTTAAGATTGACAGTCTGATTCATTTTCATTGTACATGATTTTCTCTTTGATAAAAAGTTATTTTAATTCATAAATTAGTCTTCTATTTATTTATTTCATAGTTTTTCCCACGTAAATTCACTATTTCGATTATAATTTATATTAAAATTCGACATCATTATTAACACAAGTCACTTGTGGACATAGCCTACCATCTTTTTTTTTATTTTTTATTTTTTTTTTAAATAACTAAAATGCGTTGACCTGAACCACATATATCATGGATGTAAGAACGTCAAAAGCAATCATCTCAATTTTTTTTGAAAAGGAAATCTTGTAATTTAAAATCTCAAAAATTTTTGACTGAAATTGCAGGTTTTCTGTAGATTCACCCAGTACCACTTTTACCGAAGCCACTTAGCCATTCTTTTAATATCCAAATCATATTGTTCTTTTATTCGTCAAATTGTCATCGTCATGAACTGAAACAATAATTCTTATTTCTTAAACAAAGATGCACAGTAATCTAATTCAAATTCAAAATTTAAATAAATAAATATATATATATATATCTATAGCAAGCTGTACAAAATATCATTAAAAATCTTACAATATATACAAAGCTTCTAGGTCCTTATTTAAGTTATGTTTCAAAGATTTTAATTTACATTTATTTTACCGAAAATAATAAATCGACATATCTTATTGAATTCAGTTTTACATAAACGTGACTTATCTCATTTTACCCGTGCACTCATGATTTCCCCCCCCCCCTCTTGCAAAGAATCGATGGTCAGACGAAGCGATGTCTGAAGAAAGAGCTGAACCTACAAAGAGTCTACACATTGCTGAAACGAAGAAAAATTAATTTTTGTAAATTTATTGATGAGAAAAGAGTTATTACATACTGTTTCTAACATTTACTGTTAAAGTGACAAATTTGTTAAAAGAGTTTTTAAAAAGACCACCGTCAACATTAATGCACTTTGTAACTAGGTGCTTCAGACAGTGGCGCAATACAGCTGGAAAGGAAGGACAATACTGAGCGCCAAATTCAAAGACTGTACCTTCAAATATATCTCTTTTGGAAACCGTTAAGAATAAGGACACATGTCCCTATAATATGATCGATATTATTTCTCTTTTGATCGATACTTTTATGATCTCTCAGAATATTGACGTTTCCTCCTGGGACACCCTGTATAACCAATTAAACATCGGATATAAATAAATGAAACTTCTTTCACTGATATCGATAACTATTCATACCCAGCATGATTACATTACCTCGCAAACAAAACATTTCAACGTTTAAAATAAATAATGCAAGTCCTAGAAAATGATTAAACCTAACTTTCACATCAATAAGCGAAAATAGTGTCCAGGCATAAGCCAACAATTAAAAATATAAATCAAAAACATAACTAAATTTTTCTTAAATACATTTTCATATTTAAGAAAATAAAGATTGAATAAACGAGAATGTGCACTTTTGTATCCTTAGCTTATTTTGTTAATTTTGTTTGTTGGAAGATATTTGGATATTTGAAATGTATAGCAAATCATTATAAACATTGTGCATAAAAACATTTAGTTACTCTATGTAATTATGCGTGTGTACCTGTGTATAGGACTATATGTATCTTCATATGCTTTTATCTATCAATAACTTACATTGTATTGTAGATATGCATACATGCAACAGTTATCCTTAAATAGATATGTTATCCTTAAATAATATGTATAAATAATTTACTTTCTCTAATAACTAGTACTTCTGTTATAAGCATATTCTGTTATTTTTACTATCATATGCTTATTTTTCTCATTATCTAACCTTATTAATAAATGTCACTCTTCATTCATTTGTCCAACAATTCGTTTATAAATATAAAATTTAAATATTTACATATTTCAATTAAAACATCCCATATCACCTGTGGATAGAAGCATTAACTTCCCTAACGGGCCTGTATTTATATAATCAAGTAAATGGTCAAGAAAAAAAAAAAGCAAATAAATAAATGAGTGGTTTTAAGCCATACTAGCCTAACCCTCAAAGAGAAAATTATTGTGGAAATGGTTTAAAAGGTTTGGTGGTCTTGTCCAAAAAAAAACAATATACACTTTGCTTCTGTAGTTTATATAGCTAATTTTCTTTACTACATAAATTACAACAGAAAAGTGTATGTTGTTTTTATGTACATGACCACCAAACGTTTCAAACCATTTCCCAATAATTTCCTGTTTGAAGGCTAGGCTAGTATGGCTTAAAACCCCTGAAATAAACAGCTGTTCTAGATTTATACTGTACTATCGAGAAAAGAAGAGGCGAAATGACTCTTCACTGCGATGCACTACTCTACGAATGAGAAAACAACGTATATACAGTGAAGCCAAACGAAGCCATGAACATTTTGTACGTCGAAACAGTAACTATTGATGTACAGTAAGCTTCATATATAAGTTTTATTACGGAAAGTTGGATTAGATTTACGAATATTAAGATGTACTTATGCTAAGAACTGCTTTTTTGTTTGGGGGAGGGAGAGGTAAAATAACTGAATTCCTATAGAACGAATTTGTATGAAGTTACAGAAGTAGATGAAAGTCTTCTAATGTAAAAAAAAAAGTACTCTTTTCTTAAAAATTCTTAAAAGAACTTGAAACCGTTTTCCTTAATGTATTGATTTAATATTTGCTTTTTAGGCCTAAAAAAATATATACATGTCTCATAGTCATGTATTTTCTTAAATATAAGCAGATATAATCGAAAACTCGAGATTCTTAAGTATAGGCACTTACGTTCAGCACTTTTTCAGGCTTTTTACAGGGTCCCCAGTGCTTTTCCAGGAACCCTTCGGATTCTCAGTTTTTTCCCCAAGAGATTAGGGACCGTGAAAGTTGTCGAAGAATCCAATTGCTCTTGAGAGAAGGTGATGGATCTTAGATTGGGGAGAAAAGAAGCCCAGGCCAATCTATGAACTGAGGCATTCATAGATTGGTTCTCTCAATAAAACCGAAACTTCATTTATCTTCTACGTTTCTGCTTAGAAGTCATACCAGACAAAGACGAGCGCATATATAGAAAAATACAATATTCGACAGTTTTATTTCTATTCCAAACGATTTTATATCTGCACTTAAGATTTCATTAATGTATCGGAAACACAAAAGGGTTAGAATAAGCTGTTTGTAAGTTGATACCCATGTCCATCAATCTGTGATCAAAACTACTTGTCCTGGAAAACTGAAATTTTAAAGGGTAATTTAGATTTTTATAAGTAAGATCTCTGTATAATTTGGTAGATACCGAACCAACAGATGATAAGTTCGGGGCAAGCAAAAAGCCGTCAAAAAATATTAAAAGAGCAATAATAGTGATAAATCAAAGCAGTATTTGTCTTAAAACTGGAATGGTAAGCAAGCCTTCGTAACTGAGAATAGATACATCGTCTCAGAAATATGCATGCCAAGTTACAAGAAGTTGTGTGGGTTAAGAACAAAGACACTTTCCGGAAAAAGAAAAAAAAAGCTTTCGAAATAAGAACATCCGTTGACAATTAAGGTAGATAAAATCTATTTATCCGAGGGACCTGAAATTTGAGTTACATAATGGGACCTCCCAATTAATTCTGATGGAAAAAAGACCCACACCTAAGAAATCTGAAACCAAAATCTCCAACTACTCGCGAACACAGAAGTGTTGTAACCACTATAATCATAATTTTTGTGGCCTCGATTGATGTGGCTACATCGGAAGCCATTCCCACATAACTACACCGAATATTTGCATACCAATTACCACTCAGTCGTTCCTTAACAATCAGACCTGCTCTGAACTGATAAAACAACGGAGAACACCAGACGATGAGGGAGAAAAAAAAAAACTTAGAAATAATTACGGCCGTAAAACGGCTTCCAAAATACCAGTGTCACCAAATCAAACCTGCTGTCTACGTTTTTACGAGGAACTGAATGCTCAGGGTGTGTCCGGAAGGGACAGAATTATTAGTGGCGGTGGGGGGGGGGGGTCTACAATCATCGTATAAAAAAAAAAAGAAAAAAAGTTCTTCCATTTGTTATTGTAGTTCACCAACTTTCCATTAAAGTTCCTTGGCAACTCTTGTAATTGCAGGTCATGATTTTTTTTTTTCTTTCTTCCTGTTACTGTATTTGATGTCTGTTGAAGGATCTAAAGGGTAAGGAAGGAATCCACACAGGAAACTGAATCGGGGATGTAAATTATTATAAGCGATGGCGGCGGCGAAGAACAATGCGGAATAGCAGACATCTCAAGTGGAGTTAAATCCAGAGCAGCTTTCCTCCGACGACTGTTCGAAACGTAACCGATTTAATTACCTTAATTAATACCCGGCGCAAACAAAAAAAAAATCTAGTCAATTAAGTCGCTGCAGCACTTGGATGTAGCAGAATTAACAGCGTCACTTAGTACGCCATACTCTGTCGTGAGGTTGTTAGCGCTACTCCAATGTTTCTTTGATATATAGACATATTGTAACGATAATTTTATTATTTAACTTAGTATTTATTAGTTAGAGTAGTGCGTGTATTTTATTTTTAATTTTAGATTTCAAATAGCATCCGCTAACTGCATATATTAAATAAAGTACGAAATGTTTGAAACAATTTCAATATTTGATATAAAGAAAAAAACAGGTTTTAATTTGTTGCACAATTATTTCTTATTAAATGGCTTAAATAGTATATTAAGTCAAATGAACTACGTCCTTACTTCATAAGTCCTTCGACGAAATTTCAATAAAAGAGAAATGTTATTTTACATTCTTCTTTTGTTCCAAAATCTACTTAAAAATGTTTCTGTAAATCTGTGGAAAAAGAAAGAAGTGGAACGAGAATAATGATCCTGTGCATAATAATTTATTCGTATTCTTTTACATTTTTCTCCAAAAATAATAGACATTATTTTACAAAATAACTGTCCGACCGTCTATGCAGTCTCGACACTCCTGCGCTATCGGCATCCAGCGGTAGTTTGAAAAATGACAATCATAATTGAAAATGAATAATTCCACACACTAGACGCTTTCTTTTCAAATTGGGAAGCACTAGAGACAACAAGAAACTAACAGAGCGAAAAAGGGATTTTCAAATTTCTTAAATGGAGATTGCAATTAATAACAGATTGAGCAACTGTTGAAAAAAATGTTCTTGAATGAGAGTAAAAAATAATGCTACCTTGTTTGTTGCAATTCCTTATAACATTAAAATAAAATATTTGCATTTCGAATGAAAAGTATTTGAATTGTTGATTTGTTCTGTACTTATTTTGAATAACTGCTGTCACGTGACTTCCACGCACGATTAAGTGTCGTTTCCTTTTATAGAAATCATTGATTCATGGAGGCAACTATAGGATTTTCATGTTTACTGCCCTTAAATTTCTTTCAACGTTCTACTACTAGCGGCGTTGCAGTCGATCGTTATACGCAGAAAAGTAGAAGACAGAAGACTACAACAGATAATAAAAAAAATATATTATTTCTATTCAAAAATCATACAACTTCTACATTCGAATTATACATTCGCCTAATGCTCTTAACATAACTTCCAGAAAACTACTGTGGTCTTCTTATTCCTTCAAAATCCTATACACTTTCCTTCGGCTAATCCTTCTAAATCTTCCCAGCAAAAGGAAGATACGATTGAGGCAATCTCCAATAGACTCACGAAAGAAGATTCTCGAAGATTAGGTCTTAATGGAGTTTTTGTTTTATTTTAATCTTCCTCAACAGACAAGAAGATCACAATAGCTTAAATTCGGAACAGAGATATTGATTTCTCGTCTTTCTCATATGACCTTTTTTTTTTGGTAGAAATAATAGAAAACAACCTTAATAACAATTCTGAAATCTCCTAGAAATAAATTAAAAACATTAATGTTCAGTTCTTCTCTCTGCACGAGATCCTCAAGATTACTTAATGAAATTACACAAAATGACATCTGCGCTCCTTAAAGATATCATAAAATGGAACAATTATATTATACAACAATAAAATCAGAGTATTTTAAATTCCTTATTTAGGAAGTTCCTATTTCAATCGGAGTCCGAACTCATTTTTATAATTAGATCCTTATTTTCATGACATTTTATTTTTTTCCCCTAACTTTAAGGTGATGATTATTATAGTTACTTAGATTTTAATACATTATTATTGTTTTCCTGTATAACATGAAAGAAAAAAATAAATAAAAACAAAACAAAAAACTAGGATATGTATTTTTTCATTTTGGGACTTTGTAATATATTTTGGAAATAAAGAGCCTAGTTTCGTAAACATTTTACGTAAATTTCTTTGTTTTTTAATTAAAAAATGTACGTAAAAATCGGAGCTATACTTTATAAGCAGCTTCAAATTTAGCGATATAAAAATGCACAATAACTTTGTTTCGACCCTTCTAAGTCTGTCCTCAAAAGCTTAGCATATCAATTCAGTTTGTAGTAAACAATACTAAGCGATCCTGTACAATTTTCAGTATACCAAACACTTATTTACAGTGACACTACAAATAATTGGCGCGAAAAACTTCATTATTCAAGCCATTGTAATTAAAAAGTCGAGTACAAGTTCATTTAGTATGTCTTAGACTCCATTTTGCATAATTCGGGCGACTCCGAATCGTAAATGACCACATTAGGTTGAGGATACTATATTTGTCTTCAACACTGTCAATTCAGCATAAATAGATCCCAATTACCACTATTTTCCTGACACGCTAATTGGCTACTTAAAATGGAAGTGTACTGGACAGGAAGTCGGATTTTCCTCAAATCTACAGGTCATGACTCGTAGGGCTCCGACTCCCAGTATCGGGTGTGGAAGGAGTTTAATACCATACGCACAAATAAATCTAATAGTTCCACTGTATGGAGTCGCGGGATAGATGTGTGAGTGTAATAGTTACAAGAAAAGTTTAAGCATCTTCACTATGATGTATTTTATTTTAAAGGCTCTCAAGGAGATACAAGACTTCTGAAATGGAGTTCTAAAAGATAATAAATAATTAATGCAAGAAATTTTAATGAAAATTTCAATAAATATAAAATGCCGTCTACCAGACTTCTAGTCAAAAATATTTAATGTCTATTTTTTTTTTAATAAGATGAGTATTTTAATAAATATATATCGAATATATGTTATTCGAATATTTAATTGTTTAACTGATGTTCGATATTCTTACTTAAATGATCTGAGGATAGGAAACTTTGCATTCCTTTCTCATTGCCACAATTAAACAAGACCATTAATGGTGTTAACCGGAAGGAGTTAAAAAAAATCAGATTACGGAGAAATTTCGATAAACAAATTAATTGTAATAATTTCATAAATCTAGAAATGCTCATTTCCAAAAAAAAAAAAAAAATTATTTTAATTAATAGAATAGGTAATTTAACAAATTCCATCATAAATGAAAATCACTGTACATTCATAAAGAGAACGCCATTCCTCTAATTTTTAAATGATTAAGATTAAAAATATCCTTTCACTGCTTCAAGTTATTTTTGGCGAGAATCGCATTTTCTCTCTTACACAGATTTTTCATGGAAAAGGAAAATATTTAAATATTTAATATTCCAATTTAGAACTATGCATTTTATTTTGCATGTAAAAAAAAAAAAAAAAAAAATATCTAAGAATGTCATCTACATGAAGGATCCTTTGAAATATTATCTAAATTTTTTACTATCCATTTCTCTTTAATTTTTCACTTAGGATAAAAGTCCAGTCTTTCTTAATAGCAGCTATTCTTTTTTTCGATGAGATCCGATCTGTTTCCTGACGAAATCTCCTTGTAAGGGTCTTGCAGCAACACAAGGAACCCTCAACTGTGTCGAAACCTCAACAGGTAAAGAAAAAAAAAAAAAAAAAAAAACCATGGGGAGTGGCCTGACACAAACCCCTGCCAATTCCATCTAATTTTAGCCAAGGGAATGTAATGCTGAAATAATCTGTCGCATTGTATTTTTTTTATCCAGATTGTTGTTTTCTGACCTCTCCGTAGCAGTGGAAAGAACTTGTTTCCCTGTCGCACTAAGGACGCTTCGTCTTCTCTGCTTCGATTGCCAACATCACTTACCTGAAGCAAAGGATCTTCAGCAAAACGCAGAAGATAACCGAACAATGCATTTGCAATAAAGTAAATAAGCAACTGCCGTCGATAATGTGCTTTTGAGTATCTCGACGAATTATAGATGTTTTATTTTTTTAGAGAATTAATATCCCATTAGAAATATTCATATGGCGGGTTAGCTTCCGGACCTCTTCCGAAAAGCGAAAACCGTCGAAAATGGAACACAGGGCCCAAAGTTTTCTTTCTTTTCCCCCACTTCCAAAATGTATATAAATGCTAGAAAACATATTTACAAGACCATATATTAAGTGAATAATAGAGATCGGCCAAAAAAACGAAAAAAAAAAAACATACAATACATCTTTTTATATTATCATAAAAAATGCGTAAGTGTTAGGCATAAAAAAAAATATATTACAAAAGCTAAATGAATATACAGTAAACATAAAGCTCTTCCTTAAAATATTTTCGTTATTAATTTACAATTTCGTCCTAACTTTGTAATAAACTGGGGCCACAAGCAAGTTTCTAAACTCAGCAGTTTTTGAGCGTCGTGCGGGAAAACCGGTAAAAGAGCAAGACAAGCGCCGAACGTAATGAGCATGAATTAAGTGAAAACTGCTAGCCCTAAACTCTAGTTAAATGGTAATAGATCGGTCTCGCCTCTTTCTCGCCAAGTAAAACTTTTTTGGGGGAAAAAAGACATGTTAAGGGTATTTAAACTTTATTTCTACAAACTGAATGTGTTGAAGATTCCGGTATTCCATGTTAAGTTGCAGACCGTTGTCGTAATGGGAAAATAGTCGGATTTACGAAGCACAGTCCTTTTTTCCACTTATCGTTATATGTACTGCATTGCAATCATTAACTGACACAAATAGCTGACACAAATAAAGCATTTATAAATAAAATCAACACTGCACGCAAGCAATTTCGCCATACTCTTAGTTCTAAAATTCATAGTCAACCCTATTTTACTAAAAGGGTAATCACAAGAAAAGAAAAAAAGAAAAAAAATGAAATTTATAAATAGATAAATATTCACTTAATCGTAGAATATTACAAAGAGATACAGCGTGTACGGTATTTGTTAGCAAACTGATACATCTGGACGCCGAACAGATTGCGTCAAGTCACTAGAGTCGTAACGGCGAATCAACTGTCGCAAAGCAGGGTACGACACAGCTCGCTTTGCGGCAATTCCCTTGACACATTCACACACAAAGAGAAGGTTTCTTCTTTCAACTATTTCTTGAGAGGAGGATGGGGATTCAACGTTTCGCAAATGTTGCCTCGCTAATGGAATCAAAACAAAAACAAAAATAAAATAAGATCATTAAGATAAAAATGATTTTAGAACCCCTTCTCACCGTCCACTCCATTTCGGCCTGGTTAAAACACTCTGTTACAAAGGCTTCCTCGTTATACCCATAAATCTTTCACTTCCAGTGTCGTTTTAACATTAAATAATCATTTCCAATTAATTTCCCTCTCTTCAGCAAAGATCTCATTATAATGGTGTTCGTTGATTATGAATTCAACGGTATTTTGCACATTATATTTTAACTGTAGATGTAATAGAAAGACGAAAAATATTTGAAGTCGTAACCATAAAAAGATGTCATATATTTACCATCTTTTTAATTGCGATGTAATTCGTGAATAAATAAGAAGAATGTTTTCTGCATACATTTAAAGAAACCAAAAAAAAAAAAGGACGGGGAGGCTGAGAAGGGAAGTCAGGCATGCGAGAGAGTTTCTCCACTGCTAGGAATGAAGATCGTTAACGGACTACAGATCCGCGTTTACAGGTGGAGAGGGAGTCGTAGCGGAATTCGAAATGGGAACGTGAAGGGTAAAAGAATGAAAGAAAGGGAAGCTTTGGGTTCTTTTTCTTGCCATAAGATAGCAACCGCATGAATTTCAATCGAACGCAGTCGCAACACAAGCTGGCGATATACAGACCAGCAAAAGCGATAATTGAAATCAATTTTCGGATTAGAGTGAAAACAAAAATTTCGTGCGTCCACTAAATTCGGAAATCGCTACCAATGCTGGAACCCTATAAGCATTTGAAACGTCTACAAAAAAAAAAAAAAAATTCTTATAGCTTTTAAACGGGTTTTTATCAATTTCTAACAATTCAATGTAATTTGTCTAAGCATTGTAATAATTTTGTAAGTATAAACTGCGTTAGTCTAACATTTCGGAATCTATTTCATTATTCTCAAATTTAGCATATTCAAAATTTCGAATACTTTATTATTCTCAAATTTTAGCATATTTAGCAAAACAACTTATATAGAATTGTCATATCGTAACAATTCGACATATTTTAATTGTTAAATTCAAGCAATTCGACATATTTTCATTTGTTAAATTCTAACAATTCACACGTTGTTTGAATATTGTAACAATTCGGCACATTTTTGTTTAAAACAAGTTCAAGTGGAAACGAAGGAAAAGAGGAAGCAATTACTTGCACACATTCCTGTTTCAATGCACCTTGGAAGCAAAGTCCGATATTATTCAGTCAATTGGGGGTTTTAAGCCGCTGCTTCGTTTCAATTAGGTGTGAACTGGTCGATCCAACATTGATCGCTATTCTTCACTTCAAGTAGGTGTGATCCGGTGAAAATCTTTGCTTTTTGACCGAAACTAATGATTAAAACTTACTACAAACCTTGGGAACAGCGTCCTTGTTTGTTTTAAGAGCTATGATAATGAAGTCAGTCTCTTCCCTCCCTTCCTCCAACATCAAACCTGGCTTCCTGCCAAATATTCTGTAAAAGGGGATTAACTTCGGCCGTACGACAGCTTGGAATCGGCTCCCACTACAATAACATACAAATCTTTCTGATATCAAAGCTATTGTAGCTAAAGATGGAATTTGCCAATATCCTTAAAAATTAAAAAAAAAAAAAAGAAAATTCTTAAGAATCCTACATTTTAAGTAATTGTTCACCTTCACTAAAATTTTTATAACAAATTTAAAATTCATTTGACATATATTGCGTATGTGATAATTTAACTCACATGCTACCAAAAGGTATTTATGAATCTGATGTAACGCCTCTTCTCCATCGGGAAAAATAAAAAGGTCAGAACTAGAAAATTTTAGATTATAATCTTAAGTTGAAATACACAAGTCTGACATGATAACTCGAAAAACTACATAGCCTAAGAAGCTTAAATTACAGTGAATCGTTTAGTTTACTAAAAACTATGGCACTGCTGATTTTGATGGATGTCGGACTAACAATTAGACAGATAGCATCAGGCCACAAATAACTGGTTGTCAAAGCAGGATAACTAAAAAAAAACTATTTACCTTACAATGCTAAAATTTCAGTGTTAGATAAATTATATTGAATATGAGCAACTTCCATGAGCTTCGATTGTGCTTTGATAAGAACTCTGGAACTTTGGCAACCCAACACAATAATTATTTTGATAATGATAATTTCACAGAAAGTAAATATTACTAATAAATTTATCTCCAGTGTAATTAGGCCTATTATTATTTTATTTGGGGGGGGGGGGGGCTATTATGATGTCAATATTCAAAAGTTGGCACGCCAGCTACAGCATTTTATTTTTATTTTATTTTTCCTTAAGAACGGAAATCTTTGCATCCATTTCTGGAGTAGTTCAGAAACATTCTCGTAAATCTCAAATCGTAACCGCTCGAAATGGTCAAGTCCACATCAAGAAAAGTTTCCACTGGCAAAAAGACAACGTTTTTATAAAAAAAAGTCCCTGAACAAATCGAAGTCAAGTGATTTCTTATTCTTTTTGCGATTTCAAGTTTCGACTGTTAAAAGTTAATTCTTCAAAATTTACATTCAAAACTCGTATAACGACGTAAATAAAAATCTTGAATTTTGCCTTTTTATTACGCCCAAGTTATTCTAGACTTTTTTTGACAAAAGATTTATCGGTGGAAGACTGAATAAATACATAACTGAATAAATGGAGAATGTACACACTGGAGAACATAAAAAAAAAAGAAAAAATCTAAGGTGGTTTCGTGGTCAACAAGAACATAAAAACTAAACCTTATTGACTGAAAATGCGAAGTGTTACTACTTTCAGACTTCTTGTCTGCTTGCTTGCCTGTCTATGTTAAGCACGCTAAAATGGTTGCACCGATTTTTGGACGGATTTTCTTAATATACAGCAAGACTCTTATTTGTGGACAAAGTTAAAATACAAGTACGGCTATTTGGTATTGATCCCCAATAAAAAATAGTCGTTATATGATAATTATCTTAGCAAACTCAAACAAAGGAAATAATAGCGCTCTCTGAAATGAACCCGATTTTTTTTTTTTTTTTTTTTTTTTTTTTA
>JAFIDM010009631.1:261996742-262016466 GCA_023159025.1 Thereuonema tuberculata | reverse complement strand
TTTTTTTTTTTTTTTTTTTTTTTTTTTTTAATGATTAGATATTTAATCCCTATGCGGTTCATGAAGGACACTATCTCGTACATCGAGTAGTCAACTTATTAGATATTCCGTCATCGTCACTAGATTAATAATAAACTAACAATTGACTATACTTTAACTAAACTCAAAAACATAAAGAGCAAGTAATTCTTGTTTTAGAAAGGAAATATCCCTTAAATAATGTAAAGCTTGCTTTTTCAAATGTTACGTTCTTTATTTATTTATTTATTTATTTATTTATTTATTTATTTATTTATTTATTTATTTTATTTTCTTTTTTAACAGTAGAAAAGAAAGCCTCCGGTATTTTATAAGTTGTAATATCCAAACTAGAATCAAACATCAACTTCCATCTGTCGCCTAAATGCAATAAAATTTAATGAAATCAAAAAGCACGAGCAAGCAAAATGAATTAACTGAGGCCGTTTAACTACAATTCACTGTTGGATTTTAACAGAAATATACTTTTAGCCATCAGAAAGAAATAATTGTATTTTACTTTTTTCCATTTGTATTTTTACCATCTTAATAGCTCAGATTACTTTAGTGAGATCCAGAAAATTTAAAAAATTGACCAACTTCGAAAAATTTTTGATGGATAATACGCTCTAATAATTTTTATTAAAATCTGTCCACTTAAAATTGAGCTGTTTCACGCAGACGGACGGACAAACTGCACACACTATGCTTCTCACGACCGAACATCAAAAATTATTCTTGCAAATATGTTACTAAGTTCTATAAATATTATCATTAATAATAGGCAATGGTAATGGAAAGCGAAAGAAAAAAAACTAACAAAAAAAAAAAAAAAAAAAGAGAGAGAGAGAGAGTCGGGCACATGTTATTCTCTTTCTGACTTGGAGACGATGATCAGGTAAACCGGAGGTCGCTCTGTCTTCACCACCCACTTCCCCGTGTCGAACTTAAGAGAGAAAGGAGGAGTCGCGTGATGGCTTTATCGTCAAGAGATGGAATAAAAAGAAGAGGAAAGAAAGACCAAAGATCTCCGAACGTGTTTGAGAAAAAAAAGAGAAAATGAAGACCATGCATCACCAAAAAGGGATAGCGCTTGAAACGAACAAAAGAATGAGCCTGGCTCTTTTAAGACCGTTAATAGTCTATTTACAATGGATTCTCAAGTAAATACGGACACAGTAAGAAATGTTTCAACAATTTTTACTGCAGTCTGCCTTCTCACAATCAATTAACAAAAGGTCCCTAAAAGAAGTTTAAGATGTTATTCCGTACAACTTCTTTGTTATTTTTCTTCCTTTTATTTCAAACAATAACGACAAGTCTAGATTTATTTTGAAATTCAGATATCGGCTGAAAACAAAAAGAGCGAGGACATTTATTCAATAAATTGTTGTTTCCAATGATTTTTCTGTGAAAATATTTGTCTCCTTCTAGCATTTATTTCACAACGACTCATTTGGAAAAGATTTCAATAGACAAAAATCAGATCGTCTAGTCCTTAAATGCACCAAAAGTTTCAAGAGGAGACATGCACCGGTTCTAAAGTTGTCAGGAAAAAAAAAAAAATACGCACAGACTGAGTAGTCTGGAAAATGTCCCTGAGAAAGTAGGCTAAAAATGTGAAGAAATAAGGGCCATTATCATCCAGAAGATGCACTTTTACAGTAGAAATCGCTTTTTTTTTTTCTTTCGTAAATCGAATCTAAGGAATGGTTTTCGAATGGAATGGGTTTTTAGTTTCCCTTCTGCTCTTCCCTTACCTGTAGGAAGACTGGAGGATTGCCTGCAGGTATTGTTCTCCAAAATCATCAATCCTTGACACCATTTCCCCTATTTTCTCTTCGAGTGATTTATTTCTGGTGCTGCGCAGCCGCAGTCTACTCTGTTCCCTTATCTACAAGTGTGTGAATTTATAATATCAACAAAAATTGCTGATTTGGAATAATTGCAAATTTTAGTTTCTGTGAATTTTATAAAATAGCAAATACTACCAAAACATTTCTTTAAGTAGTTGAGTAACTGCTTAGTGGACAATTTTAAACAAGACAGGGATAGTTATTAGTAATCCAATCACAGTGCTTCGCAACGGCTTCTGAGTCACCTTTACTTTAGAATAGACTGCGCCGGGATGGTCACTGAATTCCCTAATCATGAGTAAAAAAAAAAAACAGCTTAAGTTGAGAAACTGTGAAAAGATTTAAAATGCGGAGAAAAAAAAATAAAGAATAAGAATTGCTCATGAGGGGATCGAACCCAAGACCTTCGCGTTATTAGCACGACGCTCTATCCAACTGAGCTAACAGGCCACCTACAACATTCAACATTCAGGCCATCTACAACTGAGCTAACAGAAGCAGTTGCGAAGCATTGTGGGATATATGTCCACAGACAGACAAATCGGGGATATAAGGGTCTTTCAGAAGCCTAAAAGGGGGGTTCTAAATTTTCTCCAGGTATTCAACAAATTCAGAATTATTAACTGATAAGTTGATAATTTGCTGTGAATCAGGTTCCATGTAAGTCGG
Organism: Thereuonema tuberculata; assembly: GCA_023159025.1. Taxonomy (NCBI): domain Eukaryota; kingdom Metazoa; phylum Arthropoda; class Chilopoda; order Scutigeromorpha; family Scutigeridae; genus Thereuonema; species Thereuonema tuberculata. Next base: position 262,013,923 of record JAFIDM010009631.1, on the reverse strand, counting down.
TCCAGTAGGTGTAGCGTTGTAAGAATGAACGGACAACATTTAGAGACTCAAAAGCAGCATGCAAATTCTCTCAAATGACCATGAGCAATACAGGAGGTAGAGGTTACTGCAATCACCAGCCTAATAGCTTGAGTAGAAATCAGAGAGCCAAGCCGACATTCGCAGACTAAACATCCGGGAAGAGATCTGTGCCCACTAGGAGATTGGGAAATTTAACAGAATATGTATTTATTACGGTGAAGAGTTGTAAACGAACGAACACTATCAGATGGTTCATCATTCAATTGTTTTCTGTAATAAGTTCTCCCCCCACCCTTAACTTTTAACATTTCCGAAACATTAAGGAAATAACATGAAATGCAATCTTGACAGAATGAAAGAATTCCCACTTGCGATAATCCGATTTGGGAAGACGATATAAAAGGTCAACCAACCAAAAACAAACTGATAAAAATCTCAAGGAATGTATTAAGGAAGCTATTCACGATGTTGGAAGAGGAAGCAGACGTCGGTCCACTTTCAACCTTTTGATAAAGTCGTACGTCATTCATTTCGGAAACAGTAAAGTCCAGACTTCGATTCGTATCTCATAGAGGGAAAAAAAAAAAAAAAAATTCTCTAAGGGGGGGGGGGGGGGGGAGTGAAGAATTTTAAAACAATTGTTTCATATCTAAGGAGTTTTCATAAATAAAAAGAAGATTCTGAAAGAACTCAAGATTTTTTGTTGTGTTTTTTTTTGAAGTCATGAAAACAATTTAGACGAAAACTCTTCGTATATTTTGTAAACGATAACAACTGAATACAAACAGCATCTGCATATTTTTCTTAACTGACAAAGAAATCTGCAAAAAAAAAAATAATTGTAATTTAATTAAGTTGTTTAAATCCAATTAATTTTAATCTTACCACAGCACGAGCAGATGACAGGTTATTAATTACGCGATCTAATATGTATCATTAAGTACTGCACATCATTGATTCTATTCTGGTACTAGTCTACGACAATTTTTCTCATCTTCGCGCGCAAAATTCTCTGTAGGGGCAAATTTTTCAAATACAAAAATTAGATAATCTCTCATCGGCAAATATGATCAAGAGGAGCATTCACCGGTTCAAAAGCTATAGGCATTAATTGAAGGATGAGAGGATTTTTTTCCCCACTTCAATTCTTGTCAGCAATCAACAGAGAAGTAAACTGCTTGCAAATGACCTAAGCTAATTCAATTTCTGTAAGAAAGACAAACAATGGTGGAAAGCTGAATCGTGCTCGGCCAATATTATAGCAAGATGAAACCCATACTACTAACCCTCTTTCCCCGTGGAGGGAAGAGTTTACCATAATTCTGTGGTTCTTTTTTTTTTTTTTGTCGTCTTTCAATTATTTCATTTATTCTGTGAATGTACCTTCATTAAACTATCGAATAACCATTGCCTTCCTCATTCCAATCGACTTTCCGTCTTTCTTTCCTTTTTTTTTTTTTTTTTTGAACAACTTTAATACAGTGATGCATATATAAGATTCCGTTCTTCTAGTCCCTGCAGACATCAGTGTCACTTCTCCTACAAGCCACCCACATCCTCTACACCCCTTCAAACTCAAGTTCCCACTTTTAAAATTCATCGCCCCCTAACCGCATTCTTTCGACCCACTACCTTTCTTTCTTTAGCAATCACCGTCTCCAATCACACTCCGTTTTTTAATTACCTTCCCATTCATTCTTTGATGAGTGCTATTCATCCATCACTTAACCCTTTCATTAACCCCTTCATTTACCTTAAAATCCACACCGGTTTTTTTTGTTTTTTTTTTAATTACTTACTACCCTTCTTATTCAGTCCCTCTTTCCCAATTTCAATATGATCCTATCTCTCCAATCGATTTATTACTTCTTTCGAGAAAAGCAAATTTCAGAGTAAAACTTTCCACTTTAAGCCTTATTTCCTATAGATAATACTATAGGATCGCCGTAGGATATGTTTTGATGTTTAATTTCTTTAAATTTTTTATGTCTTTATTAAAAAAAAAAAAGTGTCAGACTTAAAATCAAATTCATAACTTCCCAAACATTAAGGACTGATTAATATATCTTGTAAGGAATTAAGAACAAACGACTGCTATTTTGAACGTTATGTAAATACAGCATCTTCTAGATAGGACTGTTTTGTATGTAAGTTTTTATAAAATATCTTACGATAATTCATTATGAAATCATTCCTAAACAATGAGGTCTTAATTTAGGAAGTTGTGAATTTGAGTTGATGTCTCAATTATATCCTTTATAAGATTTAACCATAAAAAAAAAAAAATGAAAAATATATCAAAACTTAAAAATTAAAAGAATATTTAAAAAATAATCTAGTTTCCATTACTGTATTTTTTGAATAAATGTGTTTTTAATAAATTTCAATAGATAAAATGAAATCCTTGCGACGCGAACTAGTTAATATAGGGTAGAGTTTTGCCGTTCGGAGATTACCATAATTCGAAGCAATGAGAAAAAATAGCAAATTCTGATGATTTTTAGTACAGGGTGTCTACAAAATCTGAATAAAAAAATTCCCTGATTTTTCCCTGATTTCATGAACAATTTCTTTTAAAATTCCCTGATAATTTCCTGATCTGTTCAACCAAAAAAAAAAAAAACCGATCTGTTCAACCAAAAAAAAATAGCAAAATTCCCTGACAATTCCCGGTTTTCCTTGATTTCCCGGTTCTGTAGACACCCTGTAGTATATCATTAAGATTTATGTAAAACTATTTAAAAATAGCACTGATGAGAAATTCCCCCATATAGAAATGTTTACAGATGAAACACAATTATAATTACTTAATTTTTATAGCATCAAAATTATCCTAATAACTAATAGTGAGTTAATTAGTGAGTATTAGTTTCGAAAGATACTCGGAATGGCAAGAGCTGAAAATGTTAATAGAACTACTAAAATGTTAAATATAAAAAACATTCGAATACTTAGTTAGATAATTGATTTCAAAAATCCGTTCTTCTCCAGCACTCGCTAAATTGTAGCGATGTTACTTGTTCCTCTTTTAGCCACTAGGTTTCACCTATATCTCTTATCATTCCAACATTGTCTTTCAAATACCGTATTATAAGAATTGCGCGCAGACACGCAAAACATAAAAAAAAAAACCCTCGATATTTCAGGTTTTGGATGACATTCTAAATGAGGAAGGAAAGTCTGAATTATTTCACTTTATTAAGCTTTATCTTCTCTACGTATTTTACATTAAATACACCCATAAATAAGTGAAAATCGTTTCTTCGGTTTTTCAAAAGCCCTCATACATTTTACAAATCATCAATTCTATAAATATTAGTTCGTTTTTATATTTATATCTAGTTCTCTATTTATTTTTGGGTGTATTCGACAACATCCTTAATAGTAGTTACTGTAGGCAAAATTTCTATAATTTGGGACTTAAACTCTGTTGTCTCTCACTGAGGGAAGGAGAGGAGGGGGGATAAAAAAAAATGAGATGGGATAATTTTGTCATACGTCATGAACACCAGTAATCCCACAAATTTTCCAAAACTGATATATCTCAAACTGTGGAGTGTTTAATTAATATTTTTTTCGCATTCCTCGAAACTCGCACATACTAAACCTCACTTCTCTGTATAATTCAAACCCCCAAACTTTGTCGGTTCATAGGGCCCTATTTATTTATTTAATTTATTTATTTATTTATTTATTTTGCGCCTCTAGGCCAACAAAAACGCAGTTTGTGATCTTTTGCAATCTGAAATTTATCTCGAAAATTTGAAAGAAATTTCCGGAGCACCGCGACGCACAGTTGGGAATCACTGCTCTTACTACAATATTCGTAACAATACCAAGTTAGAAACCCATGACACCCTGAAGTTGCACCAAAAATTAAAATTCCTCGCAATTTATTAGCCCACAAACTTTGTAAAATTCAGCATTAAACTGATTTAAGAGGACAAAAAAAAAAAAAAAAAAAAAGTACTAAATTAATTTCTAACATTACCTCTTCTAAAAAAGAAAAAGTAAAAAAAAATATTTCCTGGTATCTTAAAAGAGTTTTGGGCTAACAATTCTTCCGGAAGAAATATTATGTAAGTTCCGAGATTACCATTATTTTCCGGCTGGACGATGATGTCACCCAAGCGGAAGTGATTAAAACTAAATCTGACACCAATCAACGTCACCTGCACGTTGTTTCTGGAAGGAGACATAGAATACAGGACATTTGGGAAATCAGGAATTAAATTTTTAATGGAAACCACGTTGAAAAACAAATCACACCAAATTAAAAAGTTCAATGGAGTCCCTTTGCGACATTACAGAATCTTCTCAGTGTTTTTCTGCATTTTAAATATTTTTAAAAAAAAATTCAGTATTTCACTTAAGCAATCGTTCAAAACACAAACCTGCCTTATCTAACCGATTCAATGAAGGGAAGGGAGGTTTTATGAGATCGCTCTGTCAGTAGGGGTTCGAAACTATCAATAACTTGTGAACCAGTGATTGGTCTCTTGAAATCCGAAAAGTAAATAAAAAATAAAAATTAATAAAAAGACTTTTTTTAATAGACAGAGCATTTTTATAGGCTTATAAACACTATTCTGGGCAGTTGTTTCATGTTTAGAAGTACCAGATATAGTTATTTAATTAATGAACAGTTTTGTGGGGTTTTATTTATGAGGTTAGGAATTCCTTATTTCACAGGCCTTCAGAAGATATTTACAACTGGTGAACTCTTGCTATTGAATTTTCAATACGCACGAAAAGGCTATCCCACAGTTCCTCTGACATAATTAATGGTGGTCTATGAAAATAGAAAACTTGCTATTATATGGGAATTTATAAAACAATCACTGGCTATCATATATTTCATAATGAGTGAAATCATTCGTTTGTATGATTAGGTGAATAGATAAAATTGTAGATTCCCAAGGTTCCACAAATCGAAAGATTATTCATAAAAAGATAATGATTGGTATGGCAATTTTCGAATACCCTCATATCATAGTAATAAATAAAAACTTATTCATTCACTTATGCTGACTTTTTTTTTTTTTTTTCCCCTCATAGCTCCTGGGTACTACTGTATTTACCAAACTCAACAGGAATCTTCTTTATATGTATCTAAACCAACTCTTCAAAGTTTCAGCTTTGTAGGACAATTAATGTGTAAGTTATCTTGATCACAGAGACAGGTTTGACCCTTGGTTCTTTCTTCTGGCAGCAAAAAATCAACAGGGATCTTGAAATTTGTTAAAATTTCAGCTTTCTAGGATACATAGTTTTGAGTTATCGTCTGCTGTTTCCAGTAGGGACGGACAATGGATATCCGTAATTCGACTTTTAAATGTTATTTTTCTTTACTTTTTTAAAATATATTTTTTTTTTGTTCGAATCTTCTTTCCGACGCGTATTATTAACGTTAGACTTAACCTAGTGGTTAAAGAAAATCTTGCATTCGCTGTATGTAATTACTTGATATGCAATTAAAAATCCCAACTTTTAAGAAGTTTTGAACCAATGGATGGATCTTCTTGAAGCTTTCATGCTTATTTAAAGGCATGACACATCTAATTTTGAAATTTGACATTTTTTGCATATGGGTCCATGTCGAGAAATAAACGTTATGAAGGTGATAAAAATTCTCACAGGAAACCATCACAACTGAAATACTGGCTTTCTAACGATTTCTAAAACAACGGATATTAATCCTCTTAACATCTGCACGAGCTATATAACAATTTAATTATAGTAAACAATTCAATTTTCAATATGGATTTAATTATTTTTTCTGAAAATAATAAATTTCTATTATTTAAATTCAAGCAGATATTATAAATTAAAAATAAAAAAAAGGAGAAAGAATTGCCGATTTTATTGTTATCATTATTAAAAAAAAATTGTAAAAAAAAGTACTAAATTAATTTCTAACTATACCAAGATGTATAGGGAAAGTAGGTTTCAAGTACTTTGAGGGACTTTTTGTTTGCTTTTTTGGTTTTCTTTCCCTATAAGTTAAAATCACCAAAAATATGAAACTGGTATCTGTTACACTCTATATTAAACTGCTGTCCTATTACATTCCATGGTTGGCCAATCTTGTTTTTCCTTTTTTATGGCGCGCAATAAAAGTTTCAAACAGACCTTTCGGATAAAGGAAGGAAAAAAAACAAACCACGACCTCTGATCTAAGCACAGTTGCCTATTTCTACAAAGTCCTTGGAAAAATTCGAGTGAGAGGAGTGGGAGAGGAAGTAATGTCTGAATAATACTTATTCAAGGACAAAAAGAACAATAACTACCTTTAAAGGTAATTTATTTAGAAATAAACTTTTTGTTTTTACGCCCGAAACAATGAATAGCTGTTTTGTTTCACACTGTTTTTATGAGTCTATTTATTAAAGCAGCTTGGGTGGTAACTTTTCAAGAACGAGTAAAGCACTGAAAACAAAGTACAGTTGAAATGCCAACTTTCGAATACCTGAGGGAAAAAAAAAAATGTTCATTGATAAGAAAAAAGTGTTTGAGAATGTAGCAAAACAAAAAAAAAGTCGTCGTTGGCGAGTATCGTAAACTTTGGGAAAAAGGTCAAATGAGTAAAAGAAATATAAATAATTTTACTTTCTTTTTTTTTTTTTCCCCTAATATCATGATTCTGAAATTGAAAGCCAACGTGTTTTGGCGGCTTTTGTCCATAAGCCCTTACCTATTTGGTCCGAACTGTAACAAATCAGTAGAAATATTTCTTAGAAGACTAAATCTACTGAGATGTCAGCTTTCTATGACGAATGTTTGACTTACTTTCATTACAGACTGACGGAATACTGTCTTAAAATTGCTTTCTAAAAGTGTTTTCTTCTTGTCACTTTTTACTATCCAATGGCTATTAATGAGCTTTACAATTATGTAAACCTCTACACAATATGTAGACGAATATGTACTCTCTTGTAACCAGATGACCTTTTCAAGTTTAAGGTTGCGAAATCATTTAATATCAAGCGATAAGTAGGTGCAGATTAAGCACGTTTCAAATTGTGTTGTAACTAAAAAACTACATCATCTGAAATTTCACTTTTAGGTTGTTGTATAAAAAGAAACCATGCTCTAATAGCTCCATTATGGATCGAAAACTTAATTCTTCGTCATCTCAAACTCCGTAAAATTCCAATTGAGTACTGACATCACTTCATCCCAAGCTTTCACTTAGACCTATTTTGGAATACCTCACCTTCGACACAGAAAAATCATCTTGACAACTTATTTCAAACAATGTGGGTCAATTTTAGATCGAGTTAAGCTTGACTCAAACATTGTTCGAACTGAATAAAATTTTGCAACTTATATCTTTTATTGGACACAAAATTCCTAATTATTCCGAATCGAAATAACCCTCCGATACCAAATTTCATCAAAATCTGTTGTCGCGGAGAGCATATGATACATCCTTGTCGAAACTAACAGTTCGTATCGCTTCATTTCACAAAGATGATAAAACATAGTTGGGGCAAATAAACATGAATTTCTATTTTTTAGATCCTGGGAAGTTTCTTAGTCTTTAAGAGCTCCTAGGAAAATAAATTTTGTAAAGCTAAAATAAAGTATTTCTTACTATATAAAAACAAAAGCTATTGAAAATGTCTAATTTTCTTAAAATATTATTTTGTTTTTAATTTTTTCTTTTTTTAATTTGTGAAAACATTTCAAAGGTAAAGCCTCTTTGTAGTTCTAAATTGTAACGTTTGCCGAATCATATCTTAAGATTTTCCTGGAGATTGATTTAAATTAACACTAATATTGCGCAAATCTGTTCATTTTAATCATAAATCAAGGGCAGTACGAAATAAATATGCTTTTAATACTTTTTCTTTGGGAACTTTTTGTCGTCAAATTTGTTGATATGGTCGCCACACAGAAAAGATTTCAAAATCAAAAATTAGATCGTTTCTTATCCGTAAACATGTCTGCCAATATTTAAAAGGGCCATTCACCACTTCAAAGTTATTATGCTATTTTTATGAGCATAAAATCATTGTATCTTATGATAATTATCTTTTTTATATTACATTATTTTATTATCCTTTCAAAGTTATTGAAGTTAGTGTATAGCATTTTTTTAAAATCCCATTACTTTCACGTACGTAAACATTTAAATATTAAGTATGGGGAGAGCTTTCTATGTTAATAATAGGAAAAAAAAAAGGGGGGGGGAACGACCAACACTTGAGAACCACTGATAAAAACCGTCTATGCGATTTAGTTTTAATTGAGTTTAATTAATAGCCTACTACTACTCAGTTGTAACTTATCTCTACAATGTTGGAATCTTGCCTTATTAAAAAAAAAATCCTTAAAAATAGAACAAAAATAACCTTCGCCAATTTTATTTCAACGGCGGTATAAAAACTCAAAAACATATTTTGTTTAATAACAGGGTATCAACTTCCTCCAAAAATAAGCCCCATTATGCAATTGGTAATGGTCTTGCAGCTTCAGCACAAGCAGAAAGAAAAAAATGGTGCGTCCCAAAGAGACCATCCATAACCCTCTTAATGTCATCTGCGACGCAGATAATCGTCATCCCTTCTTCAGTGTCTACGAAACGGGACATTTTTAATATCGAAGAGTGCTTCGGTGGCAGGAGAGTTTGTTCAGCCAACACCCCTCCCCGCAGTTTCCAGTTTGAATCTCAAAGTTGGTATCCACAGTTTCAGTAAAATATAATTTCTGGAAATGTTCGAATCACGGAATCCGTTTTAGCCCATCTGCTCCGGTTTGTTCGGAACTGATCGGTAAGTTTACAAAAGCGTTAGGAAGATAATCTTAAAATCAACAAATGTGAAAGATTAAGTTCTTAAAAGGAAGTGGGATTTATTTTTATTTTTTTTTCCCTTGCAAAAAGTTTATAATTTAGTTATTTAAAATAACCCGTGTCAATTTTCGAAAACCCGAATGCTAAGATTAATAAAAAAAAAAAAAAAAAAAAAAAAAAAAAGTTGCTGAAAAGAATAATGATAAGTAGAACTTTCAACATTTCTGTTTATGTATCACGATACAAGGCTTCAAGCAATCTACTGTACTTGGTTGTTTTCGACAAAATTTCTAACAAAATCAACAGTGACAAACTGTTAAAAATTTCTCTACCAGTAAGTTATCAACGAAACGATCCACCCGGTTTTAGCGGGATGCGCGTACAAATATCAGGATTTTTTTGGGGAGAGATAGGGGAGGGAAATAATTTTACTCGTACAATTCTAAAATTTAGGGCCAAGTATTAAGAAAAAGCGAGTACCTAACAAAGACTTTGAAAAGTTGGAATAATATAGTAAGATTTCGCGTGTTTAGTCATTAAACAAAAAGTTATTCTGATAAGTGCTGACTATGCTACATTTGAGGTTTTGTATATCTCTTACAAACATACATTTGTTTTTATTTATAAGATTAAATTAAATAATGGATTAAAACTTATTTTTAACCTACTTTCAAAGAAAAGTGAGGTTTATCAAATCAGTCAGTGTGTGTATGTATAATATATACGTACATACTTCCCTTCCCCCTAAATAACATTTGAACTGCTGGATGCATCTAAGGACTAGAGGAATCTAACTTTTATATGAGAAATATTTCCAAGCAGATCCATGTCGAGAAATGAGCAAAAGACGACGACATGGAAATCCTTAGAAAAGCATTGGAATCCAAACAATGAATTTCTTATCCTATTTCTATTAATACTTCATTGTTTTAAACAAGGAATTTAAATCCCCTTTTAGCAATCCATTAATTAGAAAGCGATTTAATATAATTAATATTAATCCAAATTTTGACAACATAAGAAAGTATTGAGGATTTAATTTTTTTTTTTCCCCTCAGAAATGCAAAATTTGTTCCGTATTCAATAGATAGTAGAATTTATGATTTTTTTAATGTGGGATTGTTTGTTGCAGCAGTACGTTCAATTCAATTCTTGAATTCCAGTTTCGAAGTCCATGACATAACTCATATTTCTATGTCATTCGTTTTTCAGTTAATAATTATTAATGGAAAATCCAATTGATATCTTTTTCGCTTAAGATAACAAACTTTGTAAACAATTTTCTTTCTGCTTTAGGTCAGTGGATTGTAAACAATGACTTCTCATTACGACAGCAGCGTCCAACGAAGCATCACAGGGGGTACAAACAGTTCAACTCAAACGTTGAATTTCAAGACTGTCCTTTATCCCAAGCACGTTTTAAAACTTAATGAAAAAAATTAAACAAAGCACAGGCAAATGAGCTTAAAAATATTTAACGCAGTCAACCATTCTTACTTAATTTGTAATGTATTTATACATATCTTTTTCACACCCATACACAGATAATTAATTTAAAAAATTTTCTGGTGTTTTACTTCAGGAAAGTGTCATCAAACGAAGCGCTAGATCGAGTTTGAGACCTACTGTAATCTCAATTTATTAATTAAATAAAAAATACAAAAGTTTCGTAGAATCTTTTATTTGTTTATTCCAGATGATTTTACTTCCATCGTGAAACGATCAAAGTAATATTTTACAAGGTGCAATCGATGCAAGTTCAAGACTTGCGCAGTTCAGATTTTTTTTTTCTTTTTTTCTTTTCCGTTCCAACTAAATTCAGACCACAACTAGGTTTCAAATAATGTATCGAGCTCAAATACGCATTACTACCAACTTCATACCTCACTTGCCACAGAACAAGTTTGATGGTGTACTTTTAGCGGTTGGAAATACAAAGATCAAAATAAAATCTTTGCCAAACTTTATATTAAATATGTATTCGGTTAAAGTCAATTTCCTTCAGCCGAACATTCGTAATATATTTTTCAAAATGATTCAAATAGAATAAATCAATTCCTCAAGTTCATTAAAACGGAAGTTCGAAGTCCTTTACAGTCGAAATTCAAAATAAGAACTTTGCGTTCACGAAATAATTTTTCTATTATTTCTTTGTCGACATTCGACGAAATTCCTCTTCTGCCATCCGAACATCTTCAAGACTTCTTATTTCATTCGGAAAGAAGCGAGCGGAAGCGAAGATCGGAATGCCGGACGAAACAACTTATTCGCGTTTTCACACGGGTTTGTCAATCGCAAGAATGCCGCAGCGCTCGAGTCACGCTCCCGTAAAAACGGAGAGCGAAGTTTCGTGTTCGACCGGCGAAAGTAGTGGTTTGTTTCGGCAACGATGCGCATGCGTGGTCAGACTGAAAGAAAATCATGGTTTATGATGTAGGCATTTAGTTTCAGCTCGATAAATCAAATAAGCGAGCAATGGTTCGATGCCACGATCAAAGCATTCCGAATCTGCCCATTAGCAAAATGCCAAAGGCTGAAATCATGCATTTAATTAAGAAAAAAATGTAAATAAACACGTTAAATGGGGGATAGAGGAATTGGAGAAATGAACTTTAGTCACGTGACAGAATTTTATGCGGTATAATTTTATATAATTTTTATCTATATATAGATGCAGTAAACTCCCGATTATCCGCGGACCTCTCCTGTTTCCATTTTTTTTTTTACTGTACTATAAATTACGGAATTAAAAAAAAATTAAATCTAGTATAAGGTAAACAATAAAATAGGCTAACAAAGTAAGTGAAGACAATTATAGACAAACAATTTAAAGAACGACCTTGTGGGCGGAGCTTAGGTTACACTAAATTACGGGAGAGCCTTCCCCTCCTACATACATGTCAGACAGCTGACTTGTCAAATAAGCAAATAAATGTAAGTAAATAAAACATGATAAAAGAATTTTTGTTTTGATTTTCGTCCTATTTCGGATTATCCGCGGTTGCCGCGCCACCCAATTCCGCGGATAATCGGGAGTTTACTGTAGCTTTAATATCCTTCTTTTAACACATTAAATATACATCGTAGACAAAAAAGGGCCAGAATAAGAATGCTTTAAATTTAAGTCGAAATGCCCATGTCCGTCCATCTTAAAATCATGATTATTCAAAAACTTTGCATCTTACATCTTGTTAGTAAGCTAAAATCTTAAATGTATGCATAGGTTGTTAAAAGAAACATTGCTATTGATTTGGTAAAAAAACCAAATATGATAAAGCTTCGATGCGGTGAATGAGATTTGATAGAATATTTTATCTTAAATGAAGTATTTCATTAACTAGTTCAAGTGCAGTTTGAATTTGTGGATGTGTTTTTCATCTAAAAGAATTATTTTACGTTTGTAATCGTTACTTGTCTCATTAGATAATTCATGTTCTAGCTGATGACTGTTGATATTCAATATCAAATTTCTTAATTTTCCAGAACAGACTTAAAGGAAATAAATAAATAACAAGGTGTGATACCAAATATTCACTAGGTGACATCACAGAACAGTTGCTTCTCGCTTAACTAGTTCTGTTATTTACATAATTTGGGCGTTTTTTTGAGATTTCATGCAAGAAGCCAGCTCAAGATTTCCTTTATTTATTTTATTATTTATTTTTGTTGTTTCCTTTTATAGTTTGGAGGTACCACCTTTTTTTTTTTTTTACTTCGAAGATAAAAGCTTTCTTTAGATGCGCTTTAAGCTTCCTACGTAAGTATCCTTAATTTGAAACAAATGTAACGGAGTCAATGCTACGCTTGAGATCTAACACATGCTCGAAGCATCTCCTGTATGCGTTGTATCAATTTTTGGACGTGAACTCATCTTCTCTGTCCCTCGCCGTCATCCCTCCAATTCACACCTTCCACCACACCCCCGCATCTTTCTCCGATTTCACTGTGGCCTACACACACGTACAAGTCTCTCGTTATCCGTTCTTTCGCCGTCATCAACGGAAATCGATTAGGGCTCCTCTTACGCGAACACAGGGAAGAGAATCTGTAAAAATCTCTTTCAAAAAACAAATAAATAAATAAATAGTTTTGGATACTCAAACTGAGCTTGTTCGATACCAACTTAGGGAAATGAGATAGTTTCTAAGCATTGAAGTTGAACAAAAAACGACACCACTATACTTGAAAACAGAGGGATGAGAAAAAGGTTCAAGAAATAAGACTATCTGTGTCTTTGTTTAAGTATTTAAAAACCGTTGAATCAGAGAATGGATCTTCTTGAAAGTTTGTATAAACAATTACGGATCAGAGGTGACCTAAAGTTTGTGTTTCAAGATTTCTCTAAACTCAACACTGCTGGAGAAATTTGCGCCATAAGACGACAAAAAAAATCTCGATACACAAATTCACAACAAAAACAGAATATTTCGGGTGAAAAAGTGAAAACTAGTGAAGCTGTTTTTTGATCATTGCAATTTCCCTTTCAATTAGTCAATGTAAATAAAAAAGTTCTGCTTATTCTCCTCGATTTTGTATACATGGTCCATATTATGAAAAACATTAAAATTTCGTTAATAATGGTTTTATTTAATTTTTTGTTTTACTGTAACTTAACCCCAATTTAATAAAAACAAAAAGAAGTACCACAGCAAGCGACTTATCACCCCAACGAGAAACAAACAACGAGAACCTTTTAATCATATTTGTTAATTTACAAATTAAAATATTATTGTAATTAAGGTCAGGATTTGTATAATATGTCTTATTTCTCTCTTGATCTATTATTATTTTCACTTTTAAATGGATGTAATTCGTCTACAGTTAATTAATTGAAGAAATATTTTTAAATATGTGTATAATATGTAAATCTACTTTTCAGTAAGCTTATCAAAATTAAGTCTGTGTATGTCTCCTAACAATTTTTTTGAATCGGTGGATGATCTTTAAACTTGATAGGAATATTCGAAGACTAAGAGACTTTCAAATCTGAAATGATCGAGAAATCAGCGCAAAAAACGCGAGAAAGAATTAGTCAGAAAATAATTGCAATCTAAACAATGGATTTCTATACTATTTCTCCCTCATTGTTTAAAACTATGGGAATTAATCCTTTCAGCTAATCCATGGTTTCATGCGATTAAAATTTCATCCAATTTAGACAATTTAAATAAAAAAGGCGGATTTATATTTTCAGAAAAGGGACAATATGTACTGTTTTATATTCGGTAGATATTAAAAGTCGAATAGAAATGTGAAAACGAAAAACACCGAAAGCCTACAACTTTAAAAAAATAAAATAAAATAAAATAAAATAAAAAAATACAGAAATTTTAAGAAATAATATTTTAAGAAAGTTCTTGTGAACTTTTATTTCAGTTTTAGAGCGTACTTCTCTAAGCTCTAAAATATTAAGTATTTCCCTAAATAAATGCAGTTTTCATCGCATTTCCAAATATTAAGAATCTTCAGAAAATGAGATGTATCTTTTTATTGGGTGAATGTTAATTTCATTTTAGATTCACATTTTTAATTTTGAAGTAATAAATTCGGCATGTACTTTAAAAAAAATATTTTTTTTTAAACTTTATAAAAAAAAAATCGGAGCCTAGTTATTGTCATTACTTAGGAATATATTTTTGACAAAACTTTTTATCTCATTTTTTTTGTTTGTTTGTTTTTGTGGGAGGAAAACCATAGTATACCTTTTTATACTTTCGAAACTACCTACACAAAATTCGACCACTGGGAAATCAATGCCCTCGAACATAACGGCAGCAGTATTTTTAATAATGAAACCAATTCACCAATCTTTCTAATAACGACAGTTTCTGTTTTTCCTATGAAGTTTCCATGACAACACATACAATGGTTTCCCTGGCAACCAATAAACTTTGAGCTTTAAAAGCTACAGGACAAAGCAACAATGGAAACACACCCTAAATCAGGAACTTTCACTGCATTTATGTTCCTGGAATAAAAAATAACCAAGAAGCAAGAAGTTTCTGAGAGAACTTCAGGATAAAAAAATTAATACGTAAATAAATAATCACAGTATTTTCTTAATTTTGTGTGTGTGTGTGTGTGTGTGTGCGCGTGTGCGCGTGTGTGTGTGTGTGTGTGTGTTTATTTCTTTTTCAAAGACACAAAACAATCAAAAGGAATTCGCCATATTCCTAAACTAAAATAATATTCATTCAATACAGGGAATCTCTTTAAATTTGTTATTTGATGAAAATTGATAAAATCCAAAGTACTTTACTTTAAGCTGCTTAAAGTCAATTAATTTAATGAACAGTATTTTGTATATTAAAGTTGTATTAACGGTCTAATTAGGCATGTTAAGTATTTACTTTTCAAAAACACCGATTCACTGGTTCAAAAGTTACTAAGGATATATACACAACGTGTATACTGATTTTATAAGCCTAATTGTTCATGGGAAAGCAGGCTAAAGCAGTGCAGGCTTCATAAACACACACATTTTATATCAGTGTCGTCAAGTGCCCCTTTAGATTGCGTGTGCTTTTATTGGGGGGGGGCTTCTGCAATCCGCGCTACAAATTCACTTGTTAATGAAATTACAATTGCATTTCTATCTTTTTTTTTTTTTTTTTTAAATTTTAGAATAATTTTGATTAATTTACTAACTAATGTAATTTTAACTATACACTTAAGTGACAATGTTAAATTTTGATTGCTTCACACAATAACCAATATTTCCTGGGTACTGTTCCTCTGAAAGGGAGAGCTTGGCCAACGGACTGAGTAATTTCTATTGGATACCAATGATTCTTGTGATTCCTGGACATCATTTTCGACCTTATGATGAACTCTTTCCCTGTATATTTACACGGGGCTTGAACAATCTGTGTTAAAATTCTGATATTTATAAAAAGCAGAATAGACTTAATTATGTCCTGACATTTAAGTAACTTCCAATGGGAAAAAGAAGCTGAAGCTATTACTAATCCATTGATTCTTAAAAGATGATATTGGCATTAGCAGCACTTGATGTTTGATTTCGTTAATTGTTGTGCAATACTAATTGATTAGACACGCTCCTAAAACGATTTTTTTTAGTAAATATGAAATTTTGATCTTTTGTGACTTAGGCAGCTTTTAAAAAGTATATAAAATTTTAAAGAGTATGAAATCATATTTAGGAAAATATGTTTGATTTAGGTTCACTAAAACCAGTCTCCAACGGTATTTCAAACATTAATAGTATTTATGCCTCAATTGTCGCAGCGTTTGAAGTAATAATAAAAATAATAATTATTATTAATATTATTAGTATTAATCGTTATGTGAGATAAATTATTATTAATCAATTCTGAAGTTAAACGAAAAAAAAAGCAGTAGAAAGTGATGAAAGATTAAGCAGAAATGTTGACAACAGATTAAATCTTTCCAAATGAAAAATAATTGTTTATATTTAAATTTAAAAATACCCTATTTTAATCCTATTAATAGGAATAGTGGTTTCGTTTCAATAAATGTAATTTACAAATTTCAGTGTAGTAATTTTTTTTGTGTGTATATTAAGTGAAAACTCTGTTTGTTTGTCTACGTTTTTATAAAATGCTCTAAGAAAAGAAATGTAATTCACTAAAACTCTTGATATTTTAATCTAAACTTACTTTGGAATCCGATTTTTTTTTAAGGTTTTTTTTTTTTTTTTTTATTTTAAAAAATTAATAAAACTATTATTTATTTTTCAACTACAAGATATTTTTAGTGGTTAATAAAGTACAAATTTTCGATATAATGTGGGGAAAAAACAAACAAACGAACAAAATGCCGAATTAATAATGGAAAAGACTGCGAGACTTTTTAATAGCATTAAAAAAACAAACAAACAAAAAAAACAAGTGCACATTCATTTTTTCCTAAGATGTTTCAAGCATTAGGAAAATTTGAATTTAATACTTAAGTATTTTTGAAACAATTGTCACATCCGTTTAAGCATCATACTAAAAAAATGTGTTTTCCTATTTCTTTACATAACTAATTAATACAGCCGAAAATGGCGTCCAATTTTTCAATTGGTTAAACTAAACTCTCCCTAATAAAAAATGCGTTTTTACTGTTGTCTCAGAGAACACCTGACAATTTCTTGCTGGACTGTTTATAACTCCTTTTAAATAGAGAATATGTATGAAAATTTCTTGTATAACAATACTGAAAATTCGGGAAACGCCTTCGATATTACGCCGTAATATTTGAAAATAAAGCCATTAAGGCTGCAATTTTTATACAAGAAAATTGTTGCGAAGTCTAGACCATTCAGCACCAGCGCTCGTAGTGGCGAGAAAAACAATCATATAAGCATCTTTCGTGTATCTTGTAAAATAATTACTGCT
>JAFIDM010009631.1:261983996-261996342 GCA_023159025.1 Thereuonema tuberculata | reverse complement strand
AATAAGACGGCCAAAAGATATTCGATTTCAAATATGTTTGTTAATCTCGTCAATATCGAGAATCCCCGAGAACTTGCACAATGAATTCCCGCCATCTTGAATAAAACATCTGAGCAATTCGAAATTCAAACAACTTTCTGCTCTACCAAGAGAGAAACTGCCTTGTGGAAAGTCTATATTCATTCTCTTTGAGATCTACAAAGCGCCTCAAGTAATGACTTTAAAAGTTTCAATAGCTTTTAGAAAGAGGAGACTCAGTTAAATTAATTGCATGCCTAGAGCTCACAAGAATAATAAAATATACTCTTTCAGCTAAGGAATAAACCTTAAAGGGTTCCACTTCGTTTCGTCAGGGTAAAACCAATCAACCTGTGGCGTTTGTCTCATTTTCTGAGTCGCGGTTCACCACACTAGTTTCAAAGCAATATTACGACCGACCGAGATAACGACGAAAAAAAAAAAAGCAAAAACAAACCTACGTCAATGACATCCAACACGACGAATCTCATTAAAAGTTTTCTGGCTATTGTAACTGTAAATTCTTTAGTTGATTACGAAGGAATTTTAATGAATTTTTATTAATTATGTTATCAACATATTCGAAACAATGTTGTTTGTCTTGTAAACTCTTGAAAATGACAAAGCTACAAAAACAAAATATGCATAAACTTTAAAATCAATCAGGACAAGATTATAGAATACTGTCTGGTTCGGTAACCGGCAGCTCAAAAACCTTATATGGCTGTGTGTGAGATGATCTGCGGCTCCCAACTATTCAATTTTTTTTTTTTTTTTGGTTGAAGGGGCATGAGATTCTTGGCACCTTGGATTTTGTTATTTTATTTTTTTCCCTCGAAATTTCAAAATTCTCTTCTTGGCAAAAAAGATTGCAGACCTCTGGGCTAATGACGAAATCTGGATGGGTTTTTTCCGCTGTGCTTCACTGAGGAATACTAAACCCAGAACTACCAATACACGAGCTTCGAAAAGCGCCGTTAAAACGATCAATAAATTACTTACAACTTACATACAAATGCTTAAAGTGTAATATCTCTGTCTTTTGAAATATTAATTGGATCATGCGAGGATTCGAAGATTGCCACGACATCTCTAACCTTTAAATATAGTTTTAATGTTTCCTTTCAGGTAGTTTGTACGATAGACCGCTTTGCAGAATGGAAAAGCCTAAATTCTTTTCACCGAATGCTTACAACAAATGCTCCGACGTGTTTTTTTTTTCTAGAAAATTAATGTTTGATATTTCCAACACATCGTAGAGAGTCCATCCGATGTGCAAACATCCACTAGACCAACTGTCAACACAGACTTCTTCCGCAACGAGGAGAGCTAAGACTCACCAGAGCGCCGCAGAGAATATAACATTGCAATTTGGAGATTACTAAGTTCGGAACTAAGAATTCCAGTTCCAAAAGAAATTTTCATTTATTACCAATCTCTCGATTGTTAGAATAATGACGTATTTTTCCACCTTACATATAAATATAAATGTTTAGCATATAAATTTATTTTAAATATTTCCTAGAAGTATTCGTATAATTTATACAAATTATTAAGTGAGGGATAATCATTTGTGCTGCATGTATTCAGTAATCTATATAACTTAATAAAAATAATATATTATAATTTTTTATATTTATATTTTATTCCTTTTATTTTTTTTAAATTTTCTGTTAATTTTCCGATAAGATAGAAAATACAAACCTGGAATATTGAATGGTAGGTGGCTCCGAAAAACTAGAAACCCTAATAATATAGAATGTGTGGAGTTTAAATGTAAAATCCTAATGATGTCTTTTTACTTTTTTCATATGGTAGTAATCATGCAAGCGATATGAAAATACAAAATATTGTTTTGTTTTTTTCCTAATTAATCAAATCATTTTAATTTTAAAAAACTTATATACAAAACATGACATTATTCACACTAAATATCCGTGTCTCGATTTAACAGAAATTCACGCCATTTGCTCTGTGGAAATAAAATTTGACTTGTTTAGTATTATCATGTAGATCTGAATATACCGGATTATTTTGAGGGCCACTTTATATAAAAGCCAAAACACTAAAGTATAGCTCAGAAAAACACTTGAGAAAACTGCACTGATCGATATTGTGCAGCCCTGAGCAGTGTTAGTCCCTGTTTATGGACCTTCACAAGAAGGGCCCAAATACTGTGCCCTTGAGAAATTTAAACAATACAATATAAAATTTTCGGTAAATTACTGTAAATTATTTGTACATCTTTTTAAATTTTGATAACATGTAAAGCCAACTTTCAATTAGAGCCAAAATACGATCCTTAAGTAATTCAAAGAATAATGCACTGAATTACATTAAATTTCCTATTTAAGAGCCTTATTGCCTAGATCTCATTTGATTTTGGTGATTTTACCCTTATTTTAATGTCCAATTTTTTTTTAAGGTCCCAGAAGTATGTCCCTTTGAGGCTCAATTAATAATGCTATGATATTGATTTGATTTTACAGCAGGTTTCACCATGTGGATTGGTGATTAGCTTTTAGCTCATTTACATTAGTGTTAAGACCTCCTTTATTTAGGGCCAAAACTTTCTGATTCTACAAAGCACTTTCGTTCCTGTAACAATTTTACAACTCCATAGTGAAGTGCAATGGTTCCTTTGCTATATCGTTTCGTTTGGCAAAATGTGGAAATTTGTAATAGTCGCACTTCAATTGTCGAAATCTTATTCATATGTTCATTCAATGTCTTGAGAAACTTTGTTATAATTGAAATATACACGAAGGAGTAATTGGCGGTGGGATTAAATGAAAACTTTCCAAATTGGTTAGTGTTTTCGGTATCAATGAGTACACATTGGTAAACTTCGTCGAAAGCTCCTACAGTGAATTCCTAATGTTATCGAAAACATATTTAACAAATTCTTCTCTGTTCATAATGTAGTCAGCCAGTTACAGCATTTGGTACATGATATACACAAGCTGAAGTCATCAGACAACTCAACAACTTGGAAACATATTGTGTCGAAACAACGCATTCCTTTCAGTCCTCGAGTTGAGTTGTAGAAGAGTGGGTGTGGGGAGGGAGGGGTGTGTGATTTACATGGCCACTTACTGCCTCTGAAAAGTCTTTGCCGAACTTCGAAGCTAGTGAAAGATTGTTTGAGTTCTGACTTCCTGCAACCGCATTACGTTCAAAATTTGGTAAAGATGGGAGACGAATGACGAAAAGAGTGGATTCTCGAGTTTAATGACAGTCAAAGCGTGAACGCCTGTCGCCTTGGAACCCGCAATAAAATGACGCTTTCAAATTGGAAATGATGCAAATGGAACTGAGGAATGTTTTTGGCGAAGTTCTGGATTAATGCCATTTCGACGAAATGTCCATCAAATACTAGTGGATGGGAAAAACAAAAATTACAGAAAAGTGAAACTACGTTTCAATCGTTAATAATCAAAAAGTTAGTTGGAGATTAATAAATGCAAGAAAATATAACACTAAAATGCTTTTAAACTGCATTTTAGTATTATGTAAGTCCTGACAGAGTTTTACTCTAAGAGTTTCAATTACCGTTCGAAGTATGGCAGTTAAAGGAGATTCTAAAGCATCAGGCCTCCTTGAGATCTTCAATACCAAGTCTTTCAAGTATATAAAAACTGTAAATACGACTGTTTTCCAATCTATTGGATGATTCATATTTCTGTGGACTAATTTTAGATGACTATACAATAATACTGACGTTGATTTTTTTTTTTTCTCTAATAGGTCGCTGCTGATTAAGAAGTACTAAATAGAACAAATCTGACAAAGCAAACAAGATGAAATCGCAAACTGATTACCTATGGTTGAAACAAAACCTAACAAGAACTTGTATATTTAGCCACAGTGCTGGCTCTTCGTTGTTCCAAAAGTAGCGACTAGTAGACACGTTCTACAAGGTCGTAGGCATTAGTTGTGCAAGATATCTGTAGCAAAACAGTAAATTTTTATGGCCCTTGATTTTTCTCTTCCGAATTTGATTAAATATGAAGTTTTAAATTACTACCACCTTTCATGAATATCGATCCAGTCCGAATAGTTTCAGTTTACGGATAGTTTACGCCGTCAACAATTCGTTGACGAATAGACAAGTTTGCATGTATATATGCGCTCAAACGATTCTGCAAAAAAAAACTTAGTTACAAAATCAGTATCACGCTACATGTGGAAACTATCACGGGTGATCACCTAAGGTCAGAGGTTGAACATGCAGTTCATCATCTGCAAATGACATTTGTCAGGGGGAACATATTGAGCAATATCACATGACTCATTCAAACGTCTGATACTGTTTATGTGAAAATAAATGTGTTTTTGAACATTCTGTTCCCGTTTTCCGTTCGTAGCTATAAAAGTCCTCTGCCACTTTGCACACTTAAAGATCCGGTTTCTTCAAATTTTTTCATCATTTTTCTCACACCTTGTTGTGACATCGGTCCACGGCGTACTTTTTTAGCCCAACGAAATTCACGAATCGCAGCTACAGCATTACCATGACTTTCATAATAAAAGTTTACCATCAACGCACGTTCTAGTAGTCATCGTCATCGCGTATTGCTAATAACACGTTCTCAGTTCACACAGATTATTTATAGCCTGATGTCGGCTGCGTTCCTGATGTCTACGCAAATCATCATAATCTTTACGTAAAGATTAACCCTATGCAATTGTGATGACATTTGGACCACTTTTACAATAAAAAAAAACGAAACGTTACAATTAAAACCGAACTCTGTTATTACAGCATTCCATATTAAATGTTTTTCTACAATTATTTTCTTTGTTGTAGCAAAAAGCGCCTTCTAGCGGACGATTTTGTAACTTTTTTTTGTAGAATCGTTGAGCGCATCCTGTAAATAGTGTATGTACAACTTTTGGTGTCTCTCCGACTGTTGGTTGCAACTGCAGGATGCTCTAAATAGGCTAACTAATTATTATAACCACCTTGAATATGTGTGTGTGTGTGTGTGTGTGTGTGTGTGTGTGTATAACCAAACTTGTTTTTAAAAGCTTAAAAATCTAACAGACTTTAATTCAATTTAAAGAAAATTAAAACACGTATGTTTTAAGGAGGTGGTAAAATTTCTTACCAATTAACGGATTTTGCAAAGTGTGCATTTTTCATTGCTGAATCTGAAGTCCTCTCCATAGCATAAACATTAAATTTCTGACAAATGTGATTAAAGAATTTAAATCCATTTTAAAGGATTTATTGATGGAAATGTTGTTCCATCAAATCTCTTAAGCCTTTGGGAAGAGTCAAACTGTACAGGCAACAACAGACAAACAAAAATTGAAGTTAAGAATCTTATGGAATTGTATATTTATCAATCATAATCCCCACTAATCTGTTGCCAGATCCATTTGGAAAAGATTTCAAAGGTAAGAGTTAAATATGCATACTAAATTTCAAGAAAATTAATTCAGTAGTTGAAAAAAAGTTATTTTGGGGGGGGGGGGGGGGGGTACACAGGGAGAGTGATCTGAATTGCCTCTTTCATAGGAAAACAAGCTAAAAACTATAATATTTAACTGAATCATTTTATAATCGGATTCAATGGAAATCAAACAGCTCCTAAACTAACGCCTAATGAAATTAAAAATCAATTCTGCAATTTCTTGTTTATTATACGAAATTATTTATCCCCATCTTCACTCCGGGGGCCCATTTGATAACTGAGGAAAGATAACGCCTCTATTCTTCAAATCAAATGTTTTCATACATGTCAAAGCCTAAAAAGGTCGTAGATGTATGCACACATGCATTATGTATTTAATCGTTAATTTAAGGAAACCAAATATAAAAAAATAAAATATGAATAAAATTTAGCCTTTATTTTAAACTCATAAAACAATAGTTACACATGTAAACGGGAATCAAAAGGGATTCTTTAATTATACATGAAATATAAGAGAAACTAAACTTCTGCTGTAAAATAAGAGATTTCCAATGATGGCTAAAAATAATGCGCTTATATTAGCTATCTTCTCGAACGAAAGTGAGATTCGTAGAACCAATTTGTCTGTGTGGGTGTCATTTCCTAATAACTTTTGAACCACTAAATAAATATTCTTGAAAATTGGCATGTATATTTATGGAGATGAGGCAATGGAAAATGTTTTTTTCTCTGTTGATCTATGTCGAGAAATCTGTACAATAACCTGATTCACTGAAAACTCAGTGAAGAGCATTAGCAATTACAAGCGCAACTAGCAATTTCTATTGATCTCAAACAATAAATAATAATCTGTTACTTTTCGGACAGATCTTTGCTGCGATTAACATTAATTTAATTTAGTTATCTGCATCGTCAGCTCACTTAAATAATTTTCAGAAAATGAAGAATTTTGACTTTTTCTGAAAATTATGATACTTAAAATGAGCACACAATGAAGATATCTATTATTTGTATTCAACAGGTATTCATATTTTCCTCAGTGAAAACTATACAATAGTAACCAGATATAAGATCAGCTACCCATTGCTTAAGAGAAGCCTGAGCATACGGTACTGGGCGTGAGTTAAATTCTGAGAACTGGTTAAAGAGGGGAAGGGGGTAGGTTGGAGACCAAAATATTGGTCTTCATATTTTAAGTTACACCATACATGGATGCTTATGCATTTAAGTGCCAAATTTTAGAGAAATTCGTTTAACCGTTTAAGTGAGATATTTCGGGGTCATTTTTTAAGGAAAGCATTGATACCAAAACTAATGGGTTTAAGTTGAACCAAAAAATAAGCTACGTACCAAATTTTATGGAAATTGATCCAGCGATTTTAAGCGCATACAAATAGACTAACGGATAAATAGAGACTTCGTATTGCCTCAAGTTACTTATGAAAGATCAGGAGATTGAATTATTCACAAAACTTACAAGAAAACGTTGTTTGTGGGCAAGTGATCGTGATTAAAAGAAAGATAATCAGAAGAGTATTTTCCTGTTGACTTCCAGTTGAGAGAGAATAAGATTTTATCCCCGAATTTAATTCTGTCTATCTTTGAGAGATTTTAGTTAAATATTAAAAATGCTATCATCTTTGTTTCCTTAATACGAATTCGATCCATCGAGACAGTGGCGTTGCGCATCAGTGGATTGTCTATCGATCGATACCATTTGTAAAACTTTCCACCCATGTCAATTTTGAAATATGGCAATGCGGTTGCATAGTTACTGAAGTATACAAACCTTACGCCTTCTAAATCAGTCATTATTAACTGTTGGTTTGTTTTTGTTTTTTGTTTGTTTTTTTTTCCGCTCGTTATAGCAATTAAAATTCATTGTCGTTGTTTCCACTTCTGTTCCGAAAAACAGTAGTAGATTAAACTGTACGTAACGTGTAACACAGTAGTTCTGAAGCAGTGGGGCGCGAACAGACTAATTTCTACTGGAAGTACTTTTTTTTTTTTTTTCAAATTAAAAAGGTTGCAAAACATTATTTTCCTGCAATTGTTTTTCTTTGATTTTTAAAGCCGTGGAAACAAAACACAAGAGAAGAACTTTCAAAGTGCTTGTAAATTTAACATGTGCTGAATACAAACAGTATCTTCTCAAGTGTAACTAAATCCTCAAATAAATTAATTTGTTTAAATTCATTTGAATCTTGTCAAAGTACGGGCAAATGAAAACAGATTAATCTATACTACTATTACAAAGCAGAAGAGTTTGTGTGTTTGAACGCGCTAATCTCCAGTCCGATTTGAGAAATTCTTTTTGCGTTAGGTAGCCCGTTTACGGAGAAAGATTATAGGCTAATGATGTTATATACCCCCCCCCCCCCCGAGGAAAAAAAAGAGTGAAATCCACACAAATATTTTGTTTTAGTTTCTTTTCGTTAATCCACACAAATATTGTTAGGCAACAATTCGAGCTCGATGGCGACAATGGCACCTATACAACTATTGTTGTTCAAAAATTGGACCTCACATTTTGTTGAGGAACAATTGGAGCTAAAATATTCTTGTGCATAATAGCGAAGGGGGTTTTCGAGTTAGCTGTAGATTTGTAATGGTCAGATGATTTTTTACGAACTAGAAAAGGTTTGAAGTGATAGGGTTATGACATTACAAAATTTGAATAACCTGGAATTAGGGGTATAAATGGGAGGAAGAAGGGGAGAAATTGGTAAGAACTCTCTCATGTTTTTAGATCTCAATATTAATTTCATATCTAGGAATCTCGATTTACAAAATTCAAATAACCTGGAACTATGGGTGTACACTGGGAGAGCGCCGAGTGGATGGGCAAACATGGTTCAAAGAAACTTCTACGAGGTTTTCTGGATAGATATAGATCTGTACTACTATTATAAAGCTGAAAAGTTTGTATGTTTAAACGCGCTAATCTCAGGAACTGCCAGTCCGATTTGAGAAATTCTGTTTGCATTAGATAGCACGTTTATTGAGGAAGGTTACAGACCATATAACATCACGCTAAGACCAATAGGAGAGGAGCAGTAAACAAACGTCAACCACTCTGGCAAACTGTCGGGTGCGGATTATATGTTTCCACGAAATTTCCAGATGGTATTTGTAGTTAATAAGATGCACTGTTATGTACGCATAATGTGTATGAAACAGATATGTATAATCACAATTTAACGCGGGAGAAACCGCGGGGTAACGCTAGTATATATATTATATATATATAACTTAGATTTATATGGATCAACACTTTGTCATCCAACTCTGTGTTTTGCCATCACTAATAATGACAAAAGTTCTGAGAGAGAAACAGATAAACCTCGACCCAAAAAATATTGATTTTCTTCAGTCCGAATGGTGGGAACAAAGACGATAGACAATCTAAAAAAAGGAAGTATCTAAATACTCAAACAATAAGACACTTAAGATTTCCCTTCGTAGTCTTTCGACAACAATCTCATCTCACGTTGTAAGTAAAAACCAAAAGCTTCAAAACAATCAATTTCGAACCGTGCTCCAGAACTGCTTCGGATCTATTTCCTGAATCTTGGCACATATATATTTACTGACAATTTAGTAATTTATAATATTTATAATAAAGCGTTAAAATTTATAAAGACAAATTCCTGTTTGTGGAGTAGTTTTCGCGAAAAGATGACTAAAATTTTCATAGAAAAAGCATTTGAAACAATCCCTTGACAGCAAAGAATAACCGTTGATCAAACAACTGGTTGCTATGGTTTCAGAATAGCCAAGTACTAACGTATGCCATTGTTAGTCGTGGTTTTCCATTGAGAAGATAAAAAAAATAAAAAATAAAATAAAACGTATCTGAAAGTAATTCAAAAAAGCCCATCTTAGTATTTTTTCCTCTTATTTTTCAGAATTTTAGGAAAAACAAACTAGCTGTATTTTAGCAGCTTCGGGTTTATACTGCCTTTGCACCTGATCACTACAGCTACTATTTGCACGTCAGACAATACAACCATTGCTTAAACTTCTGTAATCTTAAGAAATCAGTAAGTGAAATTAGAACTTTCCTATTCAAAATTAAGTAACTTCAGTGCGCAAATCAACAGCTCTTGTGATCGGCTGCAAATATGGTATGGCAGTACAAACCTGAAATACAAGTCAAAACTTATTCCTAAAATTCTCAAAAATATGGAGACCCCCCTCCTCCCCAACTAAGATGGGCTTTCTTGAATTCCTTAAACATACTTTCAGATGACTCTCAAAGAAAAATTCCCAGTACAAAACAAGCATTTGCTGTAGTTCTCAGCTAATTCTAAAATGTCCTTAGAAATCGGTTGCTTGAACTGTGACGTCATGTGACTTAGTTTGTGACGACGCAATGAAACGGTCTATAAAGTTCTAGCGATGTCTGGCAATGCATCTGAAACCTGCGCGCATTTTTTTATTGATTAAATTAATTAAATTTAGAAACTTTAAGGAAATATTATGGACTTAATTAAGTAAATTTGATAACAAATAGTTCGATATAAAAGGGCACATGACTTTTTCGTTTGCAATGGTCTCATAACGTCACCAAAAAAAAAAATTTTTCGTTTGCGAGCACCAAATTTTGGGATGTACTTGATTTGCACCCTTAGAAGTGATTACGCCATCAATCATGATGTCATCAAGATGTTGCTACCCTGGACTCTTTATCGTTCAATATCGTAAGAACAAATAAAAGGCTTAGAGTACGATCTTGTTTGAATGATGGTATGTTTATGTTTATGTGGTGAATGTGGGTGGCAGGGAAGCCAAGCACTGCGACCGGAGGTCTATTGTATTAACCCACAGAAGTAACGACAGATGGAGAGAAAGACTGAGAAAGTATGGTGGGAGATGTGCAGGGGAAACGGGAGAACCCCGAGAAAAACCTGCCCAGCGCGGATCGTCCACCATCACGAAATCCACATAAGAACCGAATCCCGGTACTCAGAAGTGAGAGGCCAATGTCATAGCGACAACGCCAACCGCGCGGCCTTGAATAATAATAAGAAACTTTACCAAAAAAAAAAAAAATTATCAATTTTATCATTAATACAATATTTTTTTTAACAGTAATTTTTTTCTTAAATTTTTTTAAATTTTTTCTCATAGTATTTCTTATACAATGAAAGCCTTTTAAAATAGATCCTTTTTCATAGAAATATATATTGTAATAGGAAAAAAAAATTTTATATATAAAAATATTCACCATTCAAAGCCGGAAGTGAAGTTTTACGATACGATACTATCAATCAGCACTACAAAGGAAGCCTAGAGGAAAGTTAACCAAATACTAAGATAATCCATTTGCCGAAATAAAATAAAAAGACTTACTACTAATATAAATAGTAATAATAAATTTCGATGAATCTTTTACGGTTGATGAAATTCATATGCAATCCTTATTAAAACTATTTTTAGGATAAGTCAAGCTTTTCGCTATTAATAGTTATTCATTACACGACAGAATTAATTTAATAATGAATAATTATCACTTTGATGTTGAGCAAAATTATCATCCGATTATCTAAGTTTAGTTAAAAGCTCATTAAATATCTAATCAGTCAGTGAAATTAATTGGAGCTTATTCAATACAGTTCTGAAATAACCGCTTTCAACTGATAATTACAAAATGACCCCGAATTTTCGTTGTCAGTGAAGTTTCTGTGGATTAGTCTGTGTGAAATCGCCTACATAATGTTCACGTGACTGTCTCAATGATAACTTATTTTTATTTCTGCAGAAATTAGAGTAAATTCGACCAAACGTGGCGACCTATATTCAAGCTAACAGTTATTCGTTGCACTGACTAAGCAATACAACATTAACGAAACAAATATCAATTCATTCGACAAATAAAAATAAAGTAGTAGTTTAAGAATTTTGTGATAATCCAAAATTCTCGGGCTATTTTTTTCTCGCTGTTTGAAATAGGGAAAGTAATGGTACATTATTGTTGTAATACTTAAATATCGTCATGTGGATGGACGTATGCAACTTAATTGTTTGTGTTAAACGCATGATCTTTGTTAAGTATTGCTGGAATTTGCATTCTCTTAATCCTCTGTGGATTTCTAACTTTTTTTTAAGAAAAAAAACCTTCTCTGTTCCCTCTCAAAAAGCTAGGAGCTTTTTTTTTTTTTTGCTCCCTCCCACACAACTAGGGAAACATGTTCAAATTGTGTCGGCCTGTGTATTTCACAAGGATTGAACATGTATAATAACTTCAGTAAAATAGAATTTACGAAAGCAAAAGTCTAATTGACACTAGATTAACTGATCCAGTACGGAAGTTGCTAATCCATTTCCCAGTCCTCACCCAAGTTTTAAAGAACGTTATAAGTGGAGTGTTCGAGTCTGGTTTGGTTGACATTGGTTCAGCACTTTGTCTTCGATTTGACTCAGCTGTTTATGTTGAAGATCTATTCAAGAGCCGTTCGTTTCTTTTGACGAACAACTTGGCTGTTTTATTGTGAGCAGAATACAGTAGTGTTGTAATCGTCGCCAGGCATCAGGGGTTCCCTCATCGATCTCCAAAGTCGTCGTTACACGAGAAAACTTTAAGAATATACATTGTAGCATAATTATTCTTAAATTTTGAATTAAATATCTCAGATGGAATCCTCTTTAAAAAATCCTGAGGATAAAAATCTGTTTTGAACTTTTAATTTGTTTTTAGTAGTCTGTATGTATTCTTTTGGCGTTATGGGTTGATTGTATATAGTCGGAATTTTGAAATAATTTTTTTTAAATAAATTATTAAATGTAAGATTTTTTTAAAAGTTAATTTCAACTTTAAAAATTAAATTGTTCAATTAAATTGATTCGAAAGTTTTTTTTTTTTTTTTTTAATTTTTTAAAAAGGTATTTAATTAAAAAAAATAAAA
>JAFIDM010009631.1:261932231-261975023 GCA_023159025.1 Thereuonema tuberculata | reverse complement strand
AGTTTGACTCATATTTCTGTGGACTTGTTAGGTAACTAAACGATGCTACTGACGTAATTTCTTTCTATAACATCACCGTAATAATTTTAATTAACAACATTCATTATTGTTAAGATATACATCATTGTCATTGCACCCATCTAATGATGGCCTGCATAATTCTGAGATAAAGTTTGATAAAGGAAAAAAAAAAACAACTTTGATGTTTTTAAACTTTAGAGAACGATGTTTACACATTTGAAAAACGAGATCGAATGGTAGTTTCGCCATTAAAGCATTAGGGTTCTGTAATTTTTCAGTTTCGCTTTCTCTTCTGATATTGTTGAAAATATCACTCGGCTTCCTATTAACTTTTGCCAGTTGTCTTTCGAGTAGTCTCTATATCAAGGAAAAGGCACTGAGAATACTCAATTTTTGTCGCGTTAATTTATATCCAGATATAGTTGGATATCTCGGGTTCGATGGTGAATGTGCTACAGTATAATAGAAAGCCTTTCTAGGTGACTCGTTTCGAAGTGAGTTTTGCATTTATTCTTTGTACGAATAGTCTTTGGTTCCAATCTCGTCTTAAAAAACAAAAAATTAATTAATTCACAATTAACAATAAATCCCAGTCAAGAATCCCACTGTTATTTCTCTAATGCACGTTACTAACAAGGACATGGTCAGCACATGATTGTCTTTGGGATTTTTGATGAAACTTGGCACATATGTTGAGGATGGTGAACTATGTATATGAGCCAAGTTTGGCGTTCTAACCAACAAGGAGAGGGAAGTTAGGGAAAAGTTTACATATAAGTCTATTGTAAACATTTTTCATCTTTTTACATAAAATAATTCAGTTGTAAATGAAAGGAACAATCTTAATTCATGTTTTCAAATTATTTATTGAATAATCAATCAGAAATAATCTAATAAAAACATCGCACCAATACAAGCAGCAGGTGTATTGCTTCGACCACTTGGTGGAAAATGCCCAGGAACAAGAATTTCATTATCATAATTACTAATTACTATTATATTATTAATTTCATTATTAAGTTTTTGTTTGATATTCGAATTTTGGTAAGTTTTTTTTTTTTGTTTCTCTTTATTACATTATGTTTATAAATTCAATCCTACTAAATTCTTATAAAAGAAAATTAATTTTTTTCACATTAGAAACCACAATTATTATCTTTATATTAAGGGAATAATTTATATAATGGAGATAAAAGTATTTAACAATATAATTATGGAGATTATGTAAATTACAAAAAAAGGGGGGGGGGGCAGTGAATACCGGGGTTATAACAAGCTGCAAGTTACACTTTGCTATTAACAAGTAAGAAAACAATAACAAATAAGACAGTGAAAAAAGTTATTTAACAAAATTATACAGAAATTATAAAAATTATACAAAGAAACATGTGTAAAATGGTGTACAGTTATAATAATTTAAAATTTAAATTTATGAGAGCTAAAACAAAGACACTACAGTACCTATAAAGGTTTTGTTTAAAAAACAATATAATAAAGATTTATGAATTCTTATGCTACATTTTCCATGCGATTTACCAGAGATAATTTTATATATTTTTTAATTCACTTTATATATTTGACTCTCCTTTAAATTTTTTTCGATTTGTGCAAATATTTTCGTAAATTCTTTTTGGATTTCTAATACCAAAATTGTTGTTTGGATTTTCGTAGTATAATATTTGTATTATTTCTTCAATTATTTTCTTTACTACTCATTGTTACATGTTTTGTCTTGTTTTTAATTTGTAGACATTTTTTATTATTAAAAGATACTTTAGTCTTTCTCTCGGCATTGAAATTTTGTTTTTAATTTTAATTTCATTTTTTTCTTGGTCTGTAAGAGTGTTATAGTTCATAAATATGCAGTTAATAATTTTATTCAATATTTTATTTATGTTATTTATATTCGTTTTGTTTAGATGTATCTAACAGTATAAACCATAATTTAAAATTGAATCAATAAATGATTTGTACATTAAAATTGTATATTTAATCGAAAAATATTCTGTATATGTTTAAATAAATAAATATATATATTCAGCTTTTTTTATTAGATGATTTCTGATTGATTATCCAACAAATAATTTGAAAACATGAATTAACATTGTTCCTTTCATTTATCAACTAAATTATAAGGTAAAAAGATAAAAAATGTTTCCAATAGACTTATGTAAACTTTCTCCTAACTTCCCTCCGTTGTTAATTACAACGCCAATCTTTGCTCATATACATAGTTCACCATCCTCAACATTTGAGCCAAGTTTGATCAAAATCCCAAAAACAACGTGTAAGAACACTGTCCACAACGCTGGCCTCAGCGCCGTAACCTTTCCTTAGGTTTCGGTTTCCAATGCTGCCAAGTAAACGAAACGAAACAACGGCTAAAGACATTAAAAAAAAACGGAATAATTTCTAAAAAGAAAAGATAAAAAAAAAAAAAAAATCCTAAAACAACTTGAGGCCTCCTTTCTTTAAACCTTTCTTTTTTAAACATCGTAAAAAAAAGTAAAAAGTAAAAATGAATGCTTCGGTTACATGTTTTACTTTTGGGATTTTTGTCACCTTCAAGCACTTATTCATCGATATGACCCCCAGGAAAAATTTTAAATAATAATGTTAGTTTGTCTCCTGTCCTTAAATACTCAAGTTTCAAGAAAATCCATTCAGCGTTTCAAAAGCAATGAGCCTCACTATCCTGTTGTAAAATAGGCTAAAAAAAAAATTAAAAAAAAGATCGAAAAGGAAGGAAACGAGCTGATTCAGATCTGATTATGTGACATAACGTTTTTCAACAGTCTGCTTTTGAAAAGAAATGAATCCCAAATATATACCGTAAGTCCTTCGCTGTAGAATTCGACGATATCGACATTCAGAATATAACCACTGCATCTTCATCCTGTCACTCGTCAAGGGCACAGTGTCTGCTTTACTAATATTAAAATCTTTGAATTGAATATCAAAAATTTTGACGAATCATACCACAATCTAGAACTACAGTTCTGTTTGCTCTTTTCTACTGCGCCGATGAAAACAAAAACCTTTTCAAAGACGAATGGGGGTCGAGATCCCTGTCAAAACCAAAAGGAGGAACAGCCACACTCATTCTTTATCAGTGGATTCTCGGTTGAAAACGATTCCGCTGCAAAGGCAAGCAATGGATCTTCTTCAGACAGTCAGACCGTATTCGCTCAAGAGATCTTAAACAAAAAAATGCAGCACAGAAATATTCGTATATCGGTTTCAAAATTGTGGCAGCGAAGAATGACTTTCTTGTAGGTAGACTTTTTTTTCGTGAATATCGTGTCTAGTAGAAAAAAATGGCATATAACCTCTACTCTGTAATAATTTTCTCTTCAGTTACTGGTGTGACAGATAGGTGGCCAATAATCCACCAGTAGAAGCAAAATAGCGCTTACCTCGCTCCTCCGGATACCATGAAATACACGGATGAAATCATACGTATTCTAGAGCAAAATTTAGTTTAGTAATGGATTAGTCATTTCTGAGTATCTCGGAGACAACTATTTTTGAAAAACTGAACTGCTGTAACCGTTTTTGAATGTATACATACATAATCCTTACATGGATAATTAAGGTACCACGCATAATTGAATTAAAATACTGTATTTACAATAAAATGAATTACAATCGGTTTCGTTAAGTTTATATTATTAGCTTCTTCAGCTTAAATAAATTAATCTGAAGCTAGTAATGTGAACTTAGCGAAACCTGTTGTAACTCATTTTATTATAAATAGAGTACCTTAATTCACTTAATGTGTGGTGGCTAAATTCTTCATAATCTACAAACGTTAAAATGAAATTGATAATCCTTACATCTTGGGCTTGCCTGTTACATACTGTAAATTCAAATACAAACTTTATTTTTTAATTATTAATTTTACTTATTTATTGATTTGTGTTGTTCGTATCTTGCTGTCAAATCCAGACAAGATAAAGAGTTATCATTATTTCCTTATTTCGTAAATTTTCTTTGATGAAAGAAGCTGAATTCTCCCTAAAGATACAGGACGGACGAAAAGAGAATGGACAGTAGTTTTCTTTTTTTGTGTGTGAAACTGAATAAAATACATAGTCCAATAGTGTACTGCTTTACATGTTTGTAAACTATTTAAATAGTATGGCCTTAACACAAATTTTTAGATTTTATTTCTCTACGCTTTACAGTATAAATCAGCGATGGCCAAACTTGCGGAACGATAGATGCCCGAGAGCCGCAAAACGTGAATAAATGTTACACAAACAGGTTTTTTTGTACTGTTACATGCACATCTGGTTACAAAAGTTTTATTTAAATATTAAGAAATATATGTGCGTAATAATATTTATTGTTATATGTAGTTTTTAAATTGTTAATTTATATTACATACGTAGTATTAAAGTATGTGTGTTTAATGTGTGTTTTACCTATATAATTTTTATATATATATATATATATATATATAGTAATAAGGAAATGATTTTTTAAAATCCTGACTTTATATTGTTTTATTTATATTGAGCATATTTAATACGATAGTGAACTACAGAAATATCAAAGAAAAATAGGCAAGATTTCATTTAATTAATATTAAATCAGAGACAGTGTTAATATTAAACGTAGGTTTTAATGCAGTGGACTCTCAGTTTATATTTAGTGACTAATTATAAAGTTTGATTTTGTTTTTTTTACTTTTTATACTAATTGCAATGCAAGAAGGAGCTCAGCCAATGTATTCCCGCGAGCCGCTGTTCGGCCATCCCTAGTATACAGGGTGAATCTAAAATAGGACAAACTGCGGGGTGGGTTCCCTTTACCAAATTTAGTAAAAAAGATCACATAAGCATATGACCGGAAGTGCATGGTTGCCGAGTTATTCCAAATCAAAGAAAGCCAGACTACAATGGACAGGAACAGAGAACATTTTGAACACTTACTATGATGTGGGCGTTGACCATATTGTGGTATTGTACGAACTACATGCTACCAATAAAGATACTGTGATTCATGTTCATTGTAGTCTGGCTTCGTTTCTTTGGATTGGAATAGCTCAGCAACCATGCACTTCCGGTCATATGTTTATACGACCTTTTTTACTTCATTTGGTATCAGGAACCCACCCCTGCAGTTTGTCCCCCTATTTAGATTCACCCTGTATACAGTCAGAGTATAGATCTGTGAAATCATAAATCCCTCCCTTGTATGAGCATTCAAACTGTTCTCATATAAATTGTACATATGATATATATATAATAAATAATATATAAGTTATATAAGTATCTAATAAATAATATGCATGTCATGAAACACTTTTTTCGATGTACAGTGAAAACTCGATTAACTGTTACTCTTTTAATCGTCTCCCTCTGTTATCCATCATCGTTCGCAAAACCTATTTTGCGATTCTGTGAGGAATTCTGCAGCGGAATTAGCGCGCCAATCCCCACTATTGTCTATTGTTTTAGTAGCTCAGCAGTGACTGACGAGTAACTCGTGTGTGTGATCAGTGTTTTTACTGTTTCACACGTTTCGAAGATGGCTGAAAAGCGGAAACGTGTTGTCTTAGGATTCGACCAAAAACTCGAAATTATTAAATTAAACGTTATTATTAATCGTCCCAAACCAGCATTGAAATTTCGTTACTTTACATGTTCATTGCGAAATTTCTGTTATCCGTCTATTCGGTTAATCGTCCAGTCCCGGTCCCCCTATTTTAGATCGAGTTGATCGTGACGGTTGATCGATTTTTCACTGTATTTAAAAAATATTCAATTTTGTTACCCATTGTTGCTGGCTTACATTTCGTAATCATATAATTTACGCAATTTCTTTGCAGTTCTTTCATTACATATTGAAAAACATCTTAGTTTTTAAAATATCTTGTCTTAAGTCTTTCCGAAGGCTCTTACGATCAGAACAAGTCTATTTATCTGTACCTCTCCCAATCATTCTAGAACCGAAGAAAAGATTTCCTTGAAACTTGACAATGTATTTAAGAATACGAAACGATTTAAAAACAGAAATAATCTAGAAATTAGCGCATGAAGATGACTAAAATTATCACAGAAAAGCCGTGGAAGCGAAACAATTAATTTCTACAGAAGCGTAACAGACAAAATCCGTTTAGTGAACCACTATCATATGCGCATGCTCTGATCTAATTAAAATAAACTGAATTGAGATAAAACTAAATAATATCAGCAATATTTAATTAAGAGAGCGAAAATCTGAAAGTGTTGTTTGTATTCGAATGATATAATTTACAAACAATAATTTAGCATGTTTTGACGTAAAAAAAAAAAAAACTTCAACATTTTCAGAGAGACACTGCAACGTTCTTTTAGGAACTTCAAGCTATCCATTCGGAAATATTAAAAAATAATTTTCACTGCTTTACTTTCGTTCATAATAAACAAATGTGCATAGCATTAAAAAGTGCACTTGCAATTTTCATTGTAAAGAAATAATAAATATCAGTGAATAGGTGGAGTCCACATAAAAAAGCTTTTTTAGAGCTGCGGGGTTTTTTTTTTTCTTTTTTTTTTTCTCTCTCTTCTTTTGTTTTGTGTAAGTGAATGGAAGTTGTGAATGTTCTCGATCCATTATAATGAAAAATGAGTCGACAAGCCAAAACATGTCAGTAATAGCTAAAACAAACGCCTACTGTTAGGGTCTACGTTTAATAGATGCCACTCCACTGTCTCCTCGTTCTGACTTCCTTGGCCATCGAGGGCATGCCCAATATGACATTTACACTCATTTGGATGACAACCTTAGAAATAGGAGAGAACGTAACAATTGTAGGGCGCCAATCAACAACATGTTAACTTAAAACATACTTTAAAGAGTATTCAAGATGAATACAGATACTTCTAAACCAATATAACTCAAAAAAGGTGCTCGTATTTTAATGCTTTATTATCATACTAAATTTCATGGAAATTTATTTATTTTTTTCTAAAATTCGGTAAGCCTGAATTAAAAAGGGGTCTTTTACCCAAGGACCCTTAAAAAGACGGTTTCTGTTATTCCAAAATCCAAAGGAAACTTTATAAGAAC
Source organism: Thereuonema tuberculata (assembly GCA_023159025.1). Classification (NCBI taxonomy): domain Eukaryota; kingdom Metazoa; phylum Arthropoda; class Chilopoda; order Scutigeromorpha; family Scutigeridae; genus Thereuonema; species Thereuonema tuberculata. Next base: position 261,967,943 of record JAFIDM010009631.1, on the reverse strand, counting down.
CTACCGTTAAACTTCACCTTAACCAGAATAACACTATTTTAAAGATATCTTGTTCATAATCGCTTTGTTACCAAATCGAAGTGTTTCTTACTCAAGAGTCCCATTCATATAAAATCAGTAAAAAAAAAAAACTGGTGTTAACCTAAGCCTAACTCATAATATCCTGTGATAACTTAAGTCACTTGATAAAACGGGCATGTTGTATCGATTCCCAAGTGAAGAGAGTTTGCCTAAGTCCTACACAGAACTTCCTTCCTTGATTAGTTCAAAGTTTTGGTAACTTAATTTCCCATGCAATGGTAAGTGTGAAAATGTTTAAGAACCACTGACATTAACTGAATCGTTAATAAAGCAAAAACTCAAAAAAAAAAAAAATCCTAGAAGAATTTGAAGGTCGAAAATGGATTATTTTGTTTTTTTTTTTACTCAGCTGTTCTCTTAATAAGTAATCACCACGCCTTTATTAAATGAGGATTTCACAATGTAAACTCGGATAGTAGAAGACAAGTTCCACAATTTCATTTCTCCAACTTATTAAATTTGAAAAAAAAAAAAAAGAAATTACGTAGAAACGTATTCTCCTTTCTATTTAGTTTCTTATTCCAAAAAACATGCATGTCAAGTTTAAGAAGATCCATTCACTGGTTAAGAAATTAATCACAAGGGGGAAAAATATAGAGGGTTAATCACATACTCGGGGGAAAAATACAACGCAATACCTTTTTTAAAGCTTTAGTTCTCACAGCTACAGAAGCGTAAGAGTTGTGGAAACATTAACACATTTCAACATTATAAATGAAAAGTAAATGACACTTAATACAAAAAAAAGGAATTACATAACGATGAAATGCACAATAATAACCAGCTTCAAATCTGCAGTACTTGTAAGTAAGCAAAGTAAATCTGACGATTAAAATCACTTTTTATTGGTTTCTTCGTGGTTTGAAACTAAATGCAAGCTCTCTCTCCTAATAGACCATTAAAAGAACTAAGAGCTAAGCTTACATTGCAAGAGAAGCTTCCAAAAAATAGTTTCCGCTGATGTAGAAGATTGGGGCTACCACAAGGTTTCTTTGTTTTCGTCTTTGCATTGCGTAAACAGAAAAGTATTTTAAGTCACTGTTATTAAACGCGTTCTCTATTAGACATTGCTATAAAGTAATTATAATTGGTTTGTCTCTCTTATTACACATCCACAATAAATTAACAAAAGCTTTAAAGAATGCAAGGTAATTAAAAAAACATGTCGTCTCTCACTTTGAATAGCTCAAGAACTAATTATGCTAGAAAGCTAAAACTTTAATGATATTTATACTACGAAACGTGAGTCCCTAATAATTTTTAAAAAAATAAAAATGTCTAAGTTAAGAAGTCAGAACCAACAATAATTACTATGCGCTAATTTTAAGTTTCACTTATCTGGATTTTTCAAGTATTTAAGTAAATAAGTAAATAAATAAATAAATAAAGATAGAACAGGACTGTCAGCTTTCGAATACCTGCATGGTTAGAATTGAAGTGTTTAAAAACAAGATGTTTGATAGAACTTAAACCCTACTTTCCTTTAATTATTATTTCCTAAAATTTCTATACTTTTCTTTTTCTTTAAGCCGTGAAAACAAAAACATTTACATACACCGACTGTAATATTTACTGAATACCAGCACTAAAATTTTCTATTTTCTCAACAAAAAAAAAAGAATTAAACCCGCAATATTTACTTAAAGTGGGTTTAGAAGCTAAACTGCAGACTGGAGGAGCCCGGGTTCAATTCCCGGCGGTGGTGGGGATTTTTCCACGGTTCTTTCTCCTTCAGACAGATCTTAGGGTTCACCCAGTCGTCTGTCCAATGGTACCATGCAAACATTCTTGAAGGGCTCGTATATCTCTGAAACCTCTTGAGTTGAAAACACGAAATTTGATATGAGTGTTCTATGTCAAAATCTAAAATATACGTTTTCGACGAATTTCCGATATTCGGATCCAAAGGGGTGGAAATGGGAAGTTTCAGTTTTTAGTTTACTTGATGTAATTTGCTTTTTTCGAATAAATAAAGCGTTTTTTTACGTTACATTGCAAGGCTTCCGGAGCGTAACGACGGTAGCAGGTTTATAACATTACTGGTAACTACCACGTGCCTTTTTTACCAACTGGAAAAGTTTCAAAGTGATCACACAATTACAGTTTCTTCGTCATCCACATCAGTACAACGTTTTTGTAACCCGCGCGAAGCACGGCTATTTTTGGTAGTATCACTAAATGTTCGGTTTTTTTTGTTGTTTTTTTTTAAGCGTTTTCGCGGTCCACTGCGTACTAGGAGAATTAAAAATTTTACATTAAATCTATAGTACACTTTGATAGCTAAGCTTCCAATGCGACTTTAAACAGAGTTCTAGAAATCCACTTGTGATGTGCGAGTTATCCGACAGGTTTCCAGTGAATTTTCAGTCTCGTTTATAAAATATTTTCAAAGATTAATAAATTATATTTTACATAAACATGAAGTTGCTTCAACGAATTTAATAATTTTATGTATTTTTAAGAGACATAAGATACTATATTTTAATTAATTAAATAATTTCTTACTAAGCTATCTTTATTCCTGCGAAAACTCTGCACAAAAGTACCCAGAAATATATATTTTGATCTTCTAACACAGGAATTCAAACTCAGACAATGAATGGAGATTAAGTTTATGGTTTTTATTTCTGTTGCAATTAAAGCTCTTGGTATCAAAATACCGTTAATTCGAATGGACATTCCAATTTTTGGCAAACAACTGCAATTTTCTTACTTACTGCTATAAATTTGTAGTGACAAGAAGTTCAAAACATTCCTCTATCTTATCACCGTCTCCATCAAACACTAGATCTTACAGAAATGACATAAAACGGATCATAAACAACCGATTAAAAACATAGTAACTGTCACAGAATAAATTGCTCTTCTAGATTTTTTTTTTCTAATTTGTTTCATTTCCATTTGTGTTTTATTTCACTAAGTTTTCACAGAAAAAAAGAAAAAAAAATTGATTTAAACAGTGGCTGTTTTGTATTTCTGAAAAACGAAATTTGGCGCCATTGTGCTTCGTTTCTTATTAACTTCTTAGGAGAAAATATTTTCCGTCTTGCCTTTCTCATTCAATTTATTTTATTGCACGAGCTAAAAGAAAAATACTACATTTATTTCGTAAAAAATACAAAATACTCGTAAATATAGGTAAAACGTAGATACGAGGCAAACGCATATTAATTACTTAGTTTGAAAAGGATAAATCATGTTAAAATAATTATTTGATTAATCACTGTCATTTTAGTTTTAAAAAAAATATATAATTTTCATGTTTAATATTTTGTATTAATGATTAATGAGACAAGTACGATGATTCTATTAATTTAACTTTAAGAGGATTAATTATTAAATATATCCCATTTTCCATTAAATATGGTGATGGTTTGCAGTAATCACATTAAATCATTTAAAAATAACAAATTCAATAAAAAAATGTAAAATTTTCTCTTAGACACCTGGCATGTATCAACCCGTCTTTTAAGTGACCCCCCCCCCCCTTTTTAGGAATTCTTGTATCATAAACAATATTTTTTTTAAATATTGAACAAAAACCTTATCATATATTGTTTGAATTTTCATTTTTTCTTTTTCCTTTTAAGTGGGCATAACAATCTTTCCAATATTGTATTTCCTTAGAAAGCAACTGAATAACTTTACGTAAACTAGTTAAACAATAAAAATAGGAGATGATTTACAGTAAGTTAACTCCAAGTAGAAAACCTCCATAATACGAAATTTTTGCTTTATTCGATAAGAATTGTATTTCGCCTTTTCTGAAAGACACAACATAATCCTAAATCGATGAAAAAATACCTTTGTAATCACAATCACTAACCCGAATGTTTTGTTACTTTCGCCCGGTTACAACTTCGTCGTAGTAAAAGTAACGCATTCTCTGTAATCTATCTCGCTAATCGTTCATTCAGGAAGCATATCTAGTAAGCTTTTTTTTTTTCTTTAAATGAAATTCCCAATAACCCAAGCGTTGGTATTCGAAGCCGCTATTTCGAACTCTAATTTAAAGCCGGGTTCACTCCCCGGCGGAGGTCTGGTATTTTTCCACATTGATTTCTCCTCCAAATCCGAAGGTCCATTCAGCCCTCCACCAGGTGTTTCTTTCGCAGGGATTAAAGTCGGGAGGGGGGGGGGGCATCGGGCTCAGCATCCGACATCAGCTCCCCTTGATCAGAAAATGCAGAGAGTCTTATCTTCGGCGATCTCAGAGGCTCTAGAGATCTGTAGTTAGGATATTTTAACTTAACAATTATTGGTTGTCATTCTATCGTGTGGTTGGGCCAACACTACCATATTTGAGTAGACGTACGTAGGTAACGGAATATCAATTCTAAATAATAATTAAAAAAATTAATAAGGAAGTATTTAAAAGAACTTAGTTTCAAAATTTAATAAAACATTGGTTCTTAAAAGAGTATTAAAAAGCAATTCATCTCTTTTACTCCAACTAAAAGTTGGTTTGAAAATATGGTCAGATAATACAATGTGTTTAACCCTAGTTTTTCTAATTGTCTAAAACTGTTATCGGGGACTGTGATTAGAAAAAGAAAAAGAAAGCAATTGCACAATTAAAGAAAACAGTTCTTTTCATCAATGTCTTTTTACTGCTTGTCATTTAGGATGACAGCTGTCTCTTTCTCTCTCTTGTTCTTAATAAAAGTTCAATTTGTTAAAAGCGCTGTAGTGGGTCCCCGGGGACCAAACACTTCACGACGACTCTGACGCTTTCGGGGGAGACAAACTAAGCGTTTCCGTCAATCAAACGCCGACACCATTAGACGCAACAAGAGAAATCGATGCCGGGGTTTGGGGGGGAGGGATTCCGTTCAAAGTCGCCTGCCTCCAAAAACCAATCGATATCGTTAGCGTGGGAGGAGGAGGCGGCGGCAAACAAAACTGTTTGCTCCGTGATAGCTGTCGAAGTTATTCTCCAGGCACTATTAATGTTATTGGGGTGGGGGGGTTAGAGGATGAGGTGGGGAGGATGATGCTAAATCATTAACCGCCATGGCACAATCATAAACTGAAGAGCCTCGGAAGTGATGATTGAAACCCTCCCTGAACGCAAACGGATAGTCCAATTATGATCCGCCGCGGGAGGAGAGGGGGGGGTTACAAAACTTTCTGGCAACGTTGACGAATCGCGAGGTTAATCCACCTGTCCAAATGTTAAGAGTGAGCCGATCTGCAGTAAATTATCAGCTGCACGATTCATGCAAACGTCCTATTCCATCCTAATAAACCTGTAAAAACAATTGACATGGAAACTCTGCCAAAATACCAACTGAATCAATTACATTCTTTGAAATAGTATATGGGCGTACACATGTAGGCCTACTAGATATGTCACAAAATTACGCAATAAGCGGCATTAACATTAGTTAACATCACTTAACATTAGTTTTGTTTTGTTTTCTCATTTCGTCAAAATAATCGTAAACGCATTTTAACTTGATCCACACATATCGTAATAATCGTATCAAGCATTAAGAAAATAGGCCTAGCCATTTTAACGTGATTCGTGTATAAATAAATAAAACTCGAAATGTGATAGTGGAAGAGAAAAACTACGCTTTTTTTTTTTAACTCAGTTGTGTGAAACTGTCTCACGGAAGTCTTAAAACCACGTCTTAACTGCAGTGGTAACTGTCATCGACTTATAAATAATACTTTATTTCGAAACGACTCAATATTTTTCAAAACAAAAACCAGCTGTCTTATTTATTTATATTCTTTAGAATCTATTAAAATTGCAATGATCTTTTGGGATCCAGTCAACGAAAATTTGCTGTTTTGGCTCTTCGCGAAATTAAATGTATTTTATTTTTTTGTTTGCTCAAACGTCATATGACAGAATTAATCTTGCCATCACAATAGTAGTATCTTACTTTTCTTTCTTTCTTATTACATGGAATTTCTATTATTGTACTTGAAGTTCAAGCCATTCAATCAAACATTGTAAAAAATGAGCAACGGATGTAAACAGAATTCCTATTGGCTGAAGAAGTTTTATCTAGCGGGTGATTGGCTTTCGGAGACCGAAATTGGTTACCACATTTGGTACGCTTGGAAATCTTGCTTTGAAGACGGAAATTTATCAGAAACTGTAAAGGGATTAAAATGGAAGAATTTTATTGTGTGTAAAGAATTCATCAGTCTTAACTAATGCTTAAACTATAGTCAGAAATTTATTATTCACGGTAGGTCACTTGTAACTCAGATAATCATCAAAATCCATCAAAAATCCTTCTAAGATTGTACATTCGGAGTTTACTTAGATAGTGAAATATTGTCTTAAACGGAAAAAAAAAGCAACATTAGGTAATCGATTATTCATCCAGTTTTCTGAGCGCCATCTATTGGTGAATAACGTAAACTTTATTTATAACATAATTACCACATGTTTTAACTTTAATATTTTTTTTCTTTAAAACAATTTTTCATAACTTACACATTTATTCAAGCCGATGTTGCACTCAACGTTGCCAGTTCATATGCATAGAAGTTATAACACATTAGTGCCGCTAACCTTTTGACCTGCCGAAATTCTGGTTCATGTAGTTCTATTTTAGGAGATTCATAACCAGAGGTAAAGTAAACATTATTTCATTTAACATTATCATTCATGATTATATTTTAAATCACGAGCGCAGAAGAGCTTCCTAATGCTCTGTATTCCAACTAAGGTAACCTTAGTCAATAAATATGCAATGAAATGGGCAATAAAAATGGAGAACGGAATCAAACGTACAAAGGCAAGGGAATAATCCAACTGAATTTAATTCAACTCCAAATCTGAATTTTCGATAAGCAAACGAAATTAAACGAGATAACATCATTCCTCCATCCCCTTTCCTCCTAGAATATATTGATTGGATGTCTATTATCTTTTCATTTACTGGATGTAATGAAAGGATAACAGACATCAAGTGTCAATCAATACGAGTTCAACAGCCACAAAGGTTCAACTTTAGTATCTGACCAACGTGAAAATGATCCAAGCAGAAATTTTCTGAAAATAAAAGTCTACTTTGTGATTCGTTTATTTTTCTTTTCTTTTTTTTTAAAACCTTCAAACAATATAAAGTCTCCGTGTGAACTGCAAAAATCCTCCCATTCGAAACAATCCAAATGTTCCATTTGCTGAAAAAGAAGGAAATCCGAAAGTACTGTTTAAAGTGCTTAATTCCACGTAGTGTTAACCATATGACACGGAAAAATTACAATGGATTATTAAAAGAATATCATTGGAAACTAATAGAAATGAAACTATAAATAATTGGGAGCGATTTTCGTGCGACAATTTCTCAACGGGAATCCATACGGAAAAAATTTACAAACACAAAAAAGTTACAGCGTTTCTTATCCATAAACATAATGGCCAAGTTTCAAGAAGAACTATTTGCCGGTTAAGAAGCTGTTGTGGACATATACTGATTTTTTTTTAATTAGGTTAAAAATTAGAACATTTCAAATGTCGTAATCAGGAAATTCAGCTAATCGTCCCGACAGTCAATAATCATCTCTAATATTTCGGATTACTCAATAGTGAACACTGAGACAAATGGATTTTGATTATCAGTGCCCAGGTCTCACGAGGGAGTTCAGAATCAAAGGCGGCGATCTGAGAGCCAACAGGACATGATCTGAACTACAGTGACTAAATTACCCATAATCTGAACGTGCATGCTGCTCTGTCAACCCCCAACCCCCCAACTGCTTTCACTACTGAGCCAAAAAAAATAAAAAAATAAAAAGAGGTTCCATTCAGTATTTGATTATCGTTAAGGTCGTAAAAATTGCTTCGTCTTGGAAACATTGAAAGCGTTTGTGGATCGTGTAGCAAAAACTTCTGTGTTCCATGTACTATTTGGTCTTTCGAAATAGTAGTAAACCAACTGTTACAATCTAAAACAGTAGCTTAGCTAGGCGCCTGGGTGTAACCTTCTACACAGACCCGGTCTCTCCGCTCCCCTGACGTCAATTTGGAAGGCGAAAACTGAGCATAAAGCAAGAACAAAAAAACGAAACTTTCATTTTACTTTAAATTAAAAAACGAATTGCTTAAGTGACAGATTGAGGTGAGATTATTACCTATAAGCACAATCAGAAACAATTAAGCATTGTTGCAAATATCAAGGCTTCATTCCATAATTTTTCACTTGATCTTAAGCTGAATTTCAAAAATCTCATCTGTAATATAGTAAAATGAGATTTTTGTTTTGTTTTTGGTTTCTTTCTTTCTTATTTTATGCTGAGGTTGTATATTTGATATTTCAGGGTGTCTACAAAATCTGAATAAAAAAATTCCCTGATTTTTCCCTGATTTCATGAACAATTTCTTTTAAAATTCCCTGATAATTCCCTGATCTGTTCAACCAAAAAAAAAAAAAAAAACCAATTTGTTCACCCAAAAAATTCTCTGATTTTAAGTAATAATTGCAAAATTCCCTGATTCCCTGATTCCCCTGATTCTGCAGACACCCTGTATTTTATCAGTGCTGGAAAATGTTACGCGTAACGTAACGGAATGATTTGTGATTAATGTAATGAGAAACCTCAACGATTTTTTTTTTCTAGTAAAAAGAAAAAAATATAATAATTTCATGAAAACTAAAAAGAAAAAAATATAATAATTTTACGAAAACTAAAAAGAAAAAAATATAATAATTTCACGAAAACGAAAAAGATAAATATCGTGAAAAGATGTATTGTTGTTATTTTAGTGAAATCCGGTGGCGTTTCAAAGAAAAGTAGCTCGACCCCTTCCTCTGCTGTGCGTTACTTTTGCGAAAATTGCACTGTTGGTTTTTCTATCGTTTCTGAAAATTGGGACGGGAAACGTCAAGATGGATAAATATAAAAAAATAAAAAAAAATAAAAAGATAATTTCAATAGACGTTTTATCGTTAAGTATCTCATATAACGGCATTTTTATTATTATTATTATTATAGCCCGGTAGCCGAATGTGTAAGGCGCTTGGCTGCGGGTTGGAGGTCGCGGGTTCGATTCCCGGTCTCGGCAAAGAGCGGGAATTTTTCCACGCTCCATTCTCCTCCAAACGGGTCCTAGGGCCTACCCAGCCCTCTGTAGAATGGGTACCGGGTTTCTTTCCCGGGAGTTAAAGGCGGGCGGGCGTCGGGCTGACCTCCCGTTGGTCAAGTAACGCCGGGAGCCTTACCTCCCGCGAGCCCTTGGGCCTGCATAGGCCTGTCGTGGCATACTTTAACTTATTATTATTTATTATTCCATATTTCTTGTTATTTTTTCACAACCACGAAATATTGTTTCGTTGAATACTACCATTCTCTCACGACTGTTATTTTAAATAAAAATGACAATACCGTTGCTGTTTATAACATTTCATTTGTTACAAATAAATTTCTAACAATAGCTTTCACACGACATTTGTTGTTTTGAACATTTTGATGCTTATAGTAAGAAAGATACAAAATGGCGCCTCGCATCAAAATGGCGGAGTCGGCAAAATAAAAACCCGATTTAAAAAAAAAAAAAAAAAACACGTTTTTGACGGGATTTATCTTTTAAATCATAAACTTTCGAACAAAACAAGTCAGGGCGATGAGTTGTCATCTTCTATTCAATGTCTAAGTCAATAAAACAGAGGAAATATTTTTTAAAGGAAATGAAAGTGAATTTTTAATGAAGCGAAAGTTGATACAGTGCCAAAAACAAAAGTTCACCATTTTCCATTTCGATGAGTTTGTCAATAATTCTGTAAAAATTAGCCAGTCTTTTTTTTTTTTTTTTTTTTTTACAGAAGATGTAAACAAACTCGTCAATTTTCTCCATTTCCTTCCTAAAAAAAAAAAATGCTTATTTGTAAAATAGATAGAGAGTGAAAGAATCAAAAAGGAAGCTTTTCAATTTTCGCACGAACTGCATTCAAAGTCGGCGTCCACCAAAGCAAAACAGCGCATGCGCAAGAACCTGATTGCTCACGCTAACTCAATGAGTCTAGAAAGCCTTTCATTTCGCCCATCATTCGGAGAACGGTTTTTTTTTTTTTTTTCTCCTTAGCATTTGCGTCTGATTAGTCAGACGACTTGATAGTTTCCTCAAACCCAAAAACAACACTCTTCAGAAAGAAAAGGAACAGAAAATGAGTTAGAGGATTTCGCTACAATTTAAGAATCGAATAAGCAGCAAGTTTTCGAGAAACTTCGAAACAGCAAATAGGAAAGATAAAAAAAAAAAAAATAAATAAAAATAAAGAAAAATTAAGACGTCAATTAAAAAGTTTGTAATGATCACGATAATTTTCACCGACTGTGATAAGGGTGTGGATACGGGGAAGAAAGGAGTTGAAAGTTTTATATTCTCCGATCTCGATATTAATTTCATATCTAGGGATCTCGAGTTACAAAATACGAATACAACATTACTTTGTACTTATCATGTGTTTTTTTTTTTTTTTTTAACCAACTGGGAAAGTTTCAAAGTGATCTTACAATTTTAATTTCTTTCTTATCCTAATTACAGCTGTTTTTTGTAACCTGTACGAAGAACGGATACTTCAGCTAATCTACTATAAAATTCATTTGCTGAAAGCGATTAAATCCGCGAATATTTACTTTTAAGTTTTGCCGAAATGCAACTACTTTTAATCAACTGAAGCACGCGAAAAGTTAAAATGTATTTACAGACTTGGACCCACTGTTGTAACATTTTCTTTGTTTGCCCTCAGTTATAGTTAATTGTTTCATTTTTAATTCTTTTCGTGGGGAATTTTTGTCGTCGTCGTCGTCTAAATTTTTTCACAGAGATCTATTCGGAATTTTATTTTGATGTCAAGATTATGGATATCTCCCTGCTGATATTGGTCAAAGTGGACCCACAGTAAGATGCAGAGGACAGAAAAAAAACAAAAAAAACCCGCCGCTATACATGAATGAGTTTTTGAACGTCGATGCGCTATCTTTCTTTCTTTTATGTGGTGCTACACAATCAAAACTCAATATAAATGAATTCTAGATCTGAGTGAAGAGATTGAGTGTTGAAGTATCAAAGAACCTCAGTATATCGTACACAGGAATTTTCGGAAACCTGTTCAAGTTGTCTGTTTTAGTTCAGTAACTTGATTTTACGTGAACAATTTCATGTCACGCATTCTGTTAACAGCAACGCCACCTGTAGTAAAAAAAAAACAGTCGAAATACAACGTACGTAGGATATTTGTATTCTTGAAATGTTCGTCTTTCCTTTGGTACAAGTTAGGCCGTGTTTCATTGACATCTGCAGGCAAACGAAGCATTCTTGCAAAGACTGATCTTATTAGAAATGCGGGATCGGAAATTGATGCAAGACTTTGTCATCACCCTCAAACTCTGTCACTGACAAAGAATAGAAATGGATTCTCAAAACTTACTGAAGAAGAACAGAATGAGCTCATTCAAAAATCAAAATCAGATTTCAATGTAAACAATGACACTTTTCCTACTATCTCAACATTTTTAATTTTTTAAAAATTCGACCTCTGTTCCCACCGCCTCTGACCTGTAAGTTTTATTTATTTGCTACTTTTTTTATTGAGAAATAGGACAGTTTTATTAAGATTAGACGGAGAAGTTTCTAATTAAATAAAATAAAACCTTTCTGTACGCTGTGAGATTGGGAGGTGAGACAAGTAATTTCACTGCTGCATTACATTTACCCAGATTTTTCAAAACACTTTCGGAAATGATGACGTGTATCCTTCCGCACAACTGGACTTTCACGAATGGAGACTAATTTTAAATTTATAAAATTTAAGTAGAATTAAAATTAATAGATTAGAATTAAAATGTAACTGGGCCAGCGCCCGTGTACACGCGCTTGTTTTACTACATCACATAGAATTTGGTTAAATAAGAATATTATGTTTAAAATATTGCAACGTTTCGGCAATTATAGTTCTAATTGTCATTTTCGGATTACAAATAAATACACGGATCGGAAATAAATAATCCTGAGATTCAAAAACAAAAGGTTGAATACATTCGTTATTGGAAGGGGAAGGAAACATAAGTCAAAAAACAACAAAGTGTGTTGTAGTCCCCCTCGCGGACGTTTCATTGTAAAATTTATAAAATTTATTTCTATTTTCCATTCTCAAAGGAAATTGCGCCGGACAGACAGACAGACAGACAGAGAAATAAAAGATTTTAGTAATATAGATTCTAATCTACAAAGTAAATTCTATGGATTTTTTTTTATTTTTTTTTTTGCCATCTTCACGCTGCAATTTCCCGAAGGAACATACACGGAAGAATATTCAAAAAACAAAAAGTTTATGATCTGATTTTCAATAAAATATTGTTGACTTAATTTAAATCGAGATAATAAACATACAACCTTTTAAACTTATAAATTTTCATTAAAAATTAAAATTTATTTAATTTTCAGATTTAGCTGAAATTTAAGATTTTTTTTTTTTCTAAATTAAGTTCTTAATATCTGATGATTTCTGAAGATAGAAGCTACTACATTATAATGAAGGAAATTTGCTTTAATTTTTAAACTAAAGTTTATCAGTTTGGTAAACAGCGTATAAATATTCAACATTATAACAAATTGGTTAATTTAAAATGATAAACTTATTATAATAAATTACTATTCTGCAAAAATATTTTAATGCATTAATAATACTTGATATTGATCAATTTTAGTAGAATAGGTGCATGAAATTACTTGAACAAGCCATGTTAATTTTGTGTTGATATTCATAAACTTTATATTAGCTGAAAGTTTTCCACTTATAAATATTCAGTGATTTTGAATAATTCGGTTATCTGTTTACTAACTCAATAGCTTTAATTGAAGCTTTAAAGAGAAAATATTCAGAGCTCTGCTGATGTTTTACTGAACTCCTGGCGTTCGTATAGGAACTCGTGTACGTTTTAGTTATGCTGAGAATCGAATTTAAGTGGTTCGCGCTTTTGAATTCTATGATAAAAACAACTTAAAGTAATTCAAGTTCCTTATAACATGCGAACGTGAATTTTTTAATTCTTCAATAAGAAACAAATCGCTTTCAAACAATAAATAAAAATACACAAAACAAGTAATGCACGATTTCTTTAATAATTAAAAAACAGTTTAAAATTCAAAAATATATTGTTATTATTATAACAAATCCTTTATGAGCATTGGAAGGGAAGGAGTTAACGAGCGCGAACTACAAAATGTTAAATTAAAATCTCTAAAATGTTAATTTAAATAATTTGACTTCATAATAGCTTTACAAAGCATTTAAGAAAACAGTAAAACAGAAAACAGGCTTAATTACGTAATCCACAGAATCGACGAAATGTAAAAGATATCAAAGTAGTTTAATGGATAACAAGTGTATTTAATACTAAAAGCTGATCTGATCTTTGTTTATTTATTGATCAATCTCGCGATCAATTTATGCATTAGCTGTATTTACAAAGATAATCGTCAAACACGTTTTACAAATGTAAACCAGTACACCAAAAGCTCTCAAAAGAATGTAATAAGCCTGCTTCTCTATTAATTTTATTCTATTTTATTTAGTTTTTAGAAAAGACATCAATTAAAAAGATAATATTTTAAATTGTAATTTCTAATATAAACAGTAGAATTTTTTTTATATAGAAAATGGAAAATAAGTTAAATCCGCAAATGTTTAGTTAACTGATTAGTTTTAACTTATCAAAGAGCGAGCACGATGGTTATTAAACGAATTAAAAGCATTATTAGATATCCATAGAAATCCAGTTTTCGGTTATAATCTTTCTCAATGGGACTAACAAGGAAAAAATTTTCAAATTTAAAAGTTAGTAAAGTAATAAAGCTTAACGTGCAGATGAAGATTAAAGAAAAGGGGCATTACCCATCATGCACATAATGAAAACAAAAACATGCCAAGAGCTTGTCAACGAAGTGGGGTATGGTACGGCCTTTTCATCATTGTTATGAATTCTCAGCCAGACTTACACTTCGATGACAAGCTTCGAAGGCTGAGAATTCAATAACAATGATGAAACGGGCGTACCATACTCCACTCCGTTGACAAGCTCTTGGCATGTTTTTGTTTTCATTATGTGCATGACGGGTAATTCCCCTTTTCTCTAAAAGTTAGTACTTATCCTTAGTTAGTCTTTTTGTTCGTGGATATCCATGCTAAACTTAAAGAAATTCTATTCACTGGTTCAAAAGTCTGCTGAGAACAGATACAAGCAGACAGTGATTTTACACGCCTACCTTTCTTGCGAAAATGGACTAATAATTGGTATATTGCCAACCTTCAGTTTATTAATTATTATGCAACGTTTCTAAAAGTTAGTTACTTGTGTTTCTGTCGTTCATTATTCTTTTATTTATTTATTTTTTTTACCGACCCCGTACGGAGAAACTATTACAGATTCTGTGTGTGTATGTCTATTAGGATTTGTCTGAATAAAGTCTTCTATAACGCAAACCAGGAGTCTGAGTCCCATGAGTCCTACCCCCCCCCCACACACACACACACATCTGAAGATTTGGGGAGCAAAGCAGACTTCGGATCAGGAAAATAGTGGTAACTGGCAAAACTGGGGTCTTTCTATACTGAATCGGCTAACAACACGGCTGAATAAATGAGTTTTACGCTCCAAGTAGCAGCATCACTTTTAGCAACGCTAGGATTTTATATGATTGCAAATTGTCCGGGTTGCTTCGTTTTGTGTTTACTATTTATTATGTGGTTTAATATTTCTCTACTTCTAAGTTGAAACCCAGCATTTTTAGAGGAAGATCTTTAAGATCTCATAGGACTGTATTGTAAATAAAAATAAATCAATAAATAAATAAATTCCGTTCATTAGTAATTCTTTATCGTTCTTATAAAACAATCCATTTTAGTTAGTGTCATTAAATCGAAACAAAGAGTGCTTCTATGAAAAAGTCTTTGTTATCAAACAACTGACACTGGGTTGAAGTTTAACAGTCTTAGAATAATTACTGTGCAAATGAAACGCGAAACGAAAGAAAGAGATTCAAACCTTCCACAATACATAAGACATAATATAAAACAACGAAATTAAAGAAAATACCAAATTAATCTTCTAAGAAACCACCATGATAGGCAATGCATATTTAAATAACACGAGAGAAACCAATTTCATTTTGCAATGAATTTTTAAGCAAGAAAAAAGGCAAAATCTACATTTGAAAGCAAAAGAACAAGAGCAAAAAAAAATACGCCAGCAGGCAAGAAATAGAGACATGTCGTATTCAATTACATCTACCCTCAAAAACGCTGATGGTAAAAAGTAATAAAGATGATTGTGGAATGCATACGAACGACCATTTCAAAAAAAAAGTTTTTTGAAATAAGGAAAAAAAATATTTATATAGGACTGATATTTTCAATTTCCTTTCGAAATTTGTATTCTTAGCAGTCATAAAAACATTAAGGTTTTATGCGGACGAATTTCCGAATATTGGTGGACAGAAGAAAAATAAAAGCAAATATTGCCATTGACTTAGTTTAATGGAAACAGTAAAAAGAAGGGAAAGACAAAAAAAAAAAAAACCATGCAAACGAATGTGGCGGAGAGGTTACGAAGGAATAAGAACGACAAAGAACGTCGTAAACAGAAGGCAATCGAAGGAAGATGGAATAGACGAAAATTGGATGCAACAATCTCAGAAACAAGAACTTCCTGAAAGCACTTGAAACCTACTTTCCTTACCTCTTGCAGGTTTTTTTTTTTTTTTTTTTTTTTCCATGTTCTTTATTTTTTTTTAAAAACTGCTCACAAATATAAATAAGTCTCCCTTTATTCCTAAGTTATAGCTGCTGAACATAATGTAATATAAATATTGCAAATTTTCGGATAAAATCATTACTTCGGCATCATTTACGTAAACTGTTTAAATCTGATTTTAATTACAATAAAGCTCATGCAAATATTACAGGATTAAAAAGCGATTTAAAATCAACTCTTTTAAGACATCGACAGAAATCTAATGTTTCAGTTCTAAATGCTTTTTTTATGGGAATTTTTGTTTTATTTCCCGTTTTTTATTTTCTTCTTGACAAAGAAGCCATACGGGGAAAAAAAATCAAACTTAAAAGTTAGATCATCTCTTCGTCTTTAAATGTAAAAAGAAAAAAAAAATCCAACTAGAGTGATTAGAGGGGCTACACTGATCTACACATACACAGACTGAATGATTTCGTAAACCTCCTTTTTTCCTATTGAAAAGGAAGCTAAAAAGTATTTAAAAAAAAAAATCAAATCAATAACACTGGATAAAAAAGATAAAAGTAAAAGTTATTTTTATTTCTTAAAAGTCAGCTTCTGAAAGATCTGAAAATCAAGGTTAACAGCATTTTCTGAATAGTTTTTCAGACCCGTATTCTTTAAATAGAGACGTTTTCACGAAATTCAAGCAAATACATTAAATCCGAGAACCTCCATTCCGTTTTACGATCCAAAGTGCGAACTCTAATCTAGAAAACTACAAACATAAACAAGATATAGTTGGGGGTGTCAATTTGGAAAAACCACCAGACTGAGATCCCTCCCCCCACCCCCAATAAAAAAAATAACTGTACTTATAAGCTTCGAAAACTTAAGCTTATAACATGTACGTAGATAAGATTAAAAAAAAAAAAAAAAAAGAAAGACAATTTCGAAAGAAGTTAAAGCCTACTTTCATTAAAATGGTATTTCTTTTAATAACGAAAAGCCTCTTATTTATATCCGAATTATAAAATCTCATGATTATGAAACAGAACAAACTTTACGTATTCCGAGGAAAATGAATTAACCCCGCGTTATTTATGTAACTGTTTAAGTCGGATTAAATTTAGTCAAATTACACCGAGCAGTAATTAATGGATTAGTTAAGAGAGAATTAAAATACACTGTTTAGATTTTAAAGTTTTTTTTTTTTTTATTTTTTTATGGGAAATTTTGTCGCCTTCTCACGCCGATTTCTCTACAATGACTCT
This sequence comes from Thereuonema tuberculata, assembly GCA_023159025.1. Taxonomy (NCBI): domain Eukaryota; kingdom Metazoa; phylum Arthropoda; class Chilopoda; order Scutigeromorpha; family Scutigeridae; genus Thereuonema; species Thereuonema tuberculata. The sequence goes on along the minus strand of JAFIDM010009631.1, from coordinate 261,950,889 downwards.
CTTGGGGAAAAAAAATTCAAATATCCTTGGTATGAATATGCATACCAAGTTTCACGAAGATCTACTCAGCAGTTCAAAAGTTATTAGGGGAATTACACATACAAACGGATAGATTTAATGAAACTTATTTTAATCTATTGGTTTTTCCAAAATTTCAAGCTTCCTAGAATTTATAATTTTTGCGTTATCTTCGTCACAGACAGACGAGTGGATAGACATGCATATTTCGCTTTACAATTTGCGATCTAAATCTTTTCATGCCCTTCCTGTTTCGTTTTTTTTATTATTTTTTTTTTTTTCCTTCTTCTGGGATGTCACAATAAGGAATGTGAAATAAGGGATGTCACAAACATTAGACAAAGTTATTAATACATACTTATCTGTCTTGATGTATAAAAATCTATCAACAAATAATTCTTTGTGAAAAAAAACTTTTACTCCATGACGATATTTCGAATGATTTTCTCAATCATTCTTCTTCAGGTTACAGAAATAAAGGTAAAAGAGGAAAAATAAACCTTCCTCTTATTACAAAATAAACAATGAATTCCATCAAAACTTTTATTTTGTAAGAAGAGGAAGGTTTATTTTTCCTCTTTTACCTTTATTTCTGTAACCTGAAGAATGATTGAGAAAATCATTCGAAATATTCGTCATGGAGTAAAAGTTTTTTTCACAAAGAATTATTTGTTGATGGACTTCTATATATTAGACAAAGTGTTAATGATCCGTTAAATCAATAATCAAAGTTAAAAATACTTTCCATTCTTTAAATCTTTTATTCCTTCACGTTAGAACCTTATTGAATACTTAACTTTATGAATTCTTTAAACCAAAAATATAACTTCTACAATAAATGTTGAAAGACAGATAAAGTCGGTTTTATTTCGTTTTTTTTTTTTTTTGGTATCATAAATTGAGCCGATCTTTTTTGCTCAAATGACATTAGAATCGTGAAATCGCTTCGAGATTTTCATTTGCTTCTTTCTCTCCTAGGGACCTGATTGAAAGACAGGGTTGAAGACTGCGAACGCCCGACTAACATTTCAAAACTCGGAGGTTCATCGTCTGTAGGTGGAAATTACATATGCGAAAAACTACACTTTTTCTTTTAAGAAGATAGATAATGCAATTCTGCACTGCAGTTAAAAATGCTTGGTGTTAATTAGTAATCGGTCATGTCTCCTTTATTTGTTTTCCGTGATTTGGTGCCATTAATTTTTTTTTCCCCCAATTCCAGGGCTCTTGGTGCTGTTGTCATTGGAAACAAACAAGGAGCGATAATTGTTAGCTTTTGGACAAATAATCGTTGCCCAGGTACACCACAGAAGGCATCTCTCATATTGTACCCGCAGAAACGGACGAAACACACGAGGAGAAAGTTAAATCCATGCAGACGCCGGGATTCGAATCCAGGTTCCGAGACATCTGCCTCATGGCGTGCTACCGCCTAAACTATTAGGCTATGTCGGAAAGGCATAATTAAAAAGTAATAAAAACAACAATTAATTATATGGCACCTCCCCGCATGATTAAGAACCACTGCTTTAAACTGAACAATACTCATAAAATTCAAGTAAAAAACATTTATCGCAGGAAATCCATTAAATTATAATCCAAAATACGAAACTAATCTAAATTACAAGCGGAAAAGAAAGAAAAAAAATAACGGTAAAGCAATTTTAATAAAAAGACAGAAAGGGGATTGGAATGAGATTGGAATTCGTATTCCCAGTTATTTTAAAAGTGATTCAGAATATTTATCATTTTAACGATGTTGCGAATGACTTGTATTAACAAAACCTCACCTGAATTATTCCCAAAGAGAATGAAGAACTATTTTTGCTCTCGTTCTAATTAAATTTACGAGAAAATTCGAAGCTTTAATGAGTTTTAGTTAATTTTAATTAATTTTTGCGGAGTTGAATGGCAGGAAAAAAAATCTGATTTTAAGTCCTACTTTAATAATAATAACTGTAGAAAAGATTGGTGTTTTTTTTTTTTTCAAGGAGATAAAAGATGAGGTTTTTGAAATTGAAGCATAAAAATTAAATTTACAACTGAAGACCAAAAACTCATGTAGCTCCAAAGGAATTTTAGCACATTAAAAACATGAAGTTCCAGAAAAACCTTCAAAAGACTTCTTTCCTTGAACTCTTGCATTTTTGTTTGTTTGTTTGCTTTATTTTTAATGTCGTGAAGTGAATATAAAGGAAAGTATCTTTTTGTAATTACAATACACCTGCAGAATGTAAAGAACATTTAATAAAACTTAATTAACTAACAATTCTTAATTTAAGTTGTTACATTAGAATTCAAATCACAGCATGCGGAAATTCACTTAATTACAAAAAAAAAAAAAACAACATTCTGATGAATTTTTAAGACATCTACTGAAATTAATTGTTTGCATTCAACGAGTTATATGCTTTGCTTTTGTTTTCTTCTGTGGAGAAGAATTTGTCACCTTCATGCACAAATTTCTCCCCACAGGGTTTCACACGAAGAAATTTCCAAATGCGTGGGCCTTTATGGAAGTCATAGCAACTATTTTTTTATCTGCCAAACATGCAGCACCACTGCAATTCAAGAATACACATTTGAAAGCTTATTGGATGTGCTTCTGATTGGCACAACTAACATGGTCTGGGTCAGTGAAGGAACGTCATAGGAGCAAATGGAAAACACGTATTTTGGGAAAACTTCAGTTAATATGGAAGTACAGTGTAGCCAACGAAGAAAAATCGAACACAGGAATCCTCAATACACATTGCTAATACCCCTCCAAGTAATCTTCAAGATTGTCCACCATATGTTGCCAGCGTTGGGAGCTGCTGTCCAACGCCATCATTCTTCACGATAACGCCACATGTCACATGGCAGCTCTGCACAGGCTTTGTTACGTCGATTGGGGTGGGAAGTCTTAGAACACCCTTCGTATTCGCCAGATTTGAGTCTATGCGACTTTGATTTGATTCCAAAACTCAAGCTGGAGTTGCGTGGGAAACTGTTGCGTACAAAGATGAAATTTTGACGGCGTTTCGGGGAACACTTTAATGACTCACATGAAGCCAATGGTATTCTCCTCCTTTCCTAACGCTGACAACGCACGGTGGACAATCTTGGAGATTACTTTGAGCGGTGTTAGCAATGTGCATTGAGAATTCTTGCGTTCCTTTTTCTTCCTTGGCTACACTGCATTACCTTATTAAACGATTTCAAAATACTTGCCCCCATAACGTTCCTCCACTGACCCAGACCACGTTACGTTAGTAGTGCCAATCGAAGTTCATCCAACAAAGCTTTCAAATGTGTAATCTGGAATTGGAGTGGTGCCGCATGTTTGGCAGATATAAAATAGTTGCCATGACTTCTATTACGGCCCACGTATTATAAGTCAAATCATATATATCAATAAATAATAAAAGTATTGGGGAGAAGTCTGATAATTTGAGTTTAATTTTCCCTTGTCAAGAATAGTTAAGTACATTAAAACAGAAATGCACATACATTTAATAATAATAAAATAAAATAAAAATACATGATGTAGTTAATGTAATAACTGGTGCTCCGCTTCAATTTACCAGCAAGAAACGGTCCTAGATTTTTCTAATTAAATTTTCCCTGTGAATTTCTCAGCATTCGACAAACATTAAAATTAGGTTTTGATTGCAAATTAATTCCACAGAAATGTTTACATTCTAATTTCAAAACAAACGGAATTCGTAATGAGATATTTACATTTGCGAAATTAAGAATTCGCTCTGAAGAATCCAATAACAAGATAAGCGGGAGTTAAAAGAGTTCTCCAGAAGTGTGGTGACCAGTATGCTAAAATAGTTTACTACTACAGCCTGGAAAATTTGAATATACTTGAATTTAAAATAAATACCTCGAAGTACTTAAACAGAATTTAAATAAGTTATGTATTACCGTAATGCTCGCCATTTATATTGTAGGGTCTATTACATTCCACAATTATTTCAACTTTGTTAGTCAAGATAATAAGAACAGACTGATAATCATCTCGTTTTAAATCTCTATTTGCTTTATATTAATTCTTAATTATATACAGAAGAAATATATTCAAAAGATAGCTGAACATATAAAACCTCAAACTAAATTCATCTCTACATCTCACTATTTTTCTATGAGAGATTTATTTTTATTGTATTTTACTGTTTTATTTTTTCGAAATTTTTAAGAAATAACATTTTAAGGACTTTAGGTACTTTCATTTGGAATTTTCAAAAACAATGATCGGAAATAGTTTGTTCGCAAATGCGCTTTTAACTGTGAATCACGGCCTAATGAAATCAATCAATAATTTTGATGCTTTTTTTTTTTTTTTTTCCTGTCACGCTGGCATTCGTCGTGCGAATTCTAAAAATGTGAGTCCGTTTCTCAGAGAATTTAGAGGAGCGAAATTTTAAACAGGGGTCAGGGGGAACCCTCAGTTTAATAGGCTTTCCTTTTTGTTTTTTTAGATGTTTTCTTTATTTCTTTTTTTAAATTCCGCTCATCTCTCCTTTTCTGAGGGCTTCCATCAGGATTTGATTCTGTCAGAAGGTATTGAGCCTTTGCTGCACAGTGCGGATGCTTCGCAGGGAAACCAAATACGAAGCGGCGGAATTAGAACGATTGGGGAAAGATAAAAAAGAAAACGTCCTTCAGCAACGATAGATAATTTTAGGCAATTTTAAATCAAAGCGGACAACAAACTTAATATGCATTACAGTTTTGTGGAATGAAATAAAAATACGAACGGTATATATTTTTTTTTAATCTGAACGGAATCCTGGAATTTGTTCATATTAAGAAATACAAGCTTAGCGATGGAAAAGTGCATATTTTCTTTCATTCAAGTCATAGATCATATTAAACTTTTATACTTGACGCAAAAATCGCAGAAAAAAACTAGTGTTGCGGGCTTTGTATTTTCAATTTAATGTTTGTAATCTGCAAATTTTATTTATTTTTGTTATCACTTATTATATTTTAAATTTCTTTTAAATTTTTCTTCAACAAAACCGAACAGCAAAAAAAAAAAAAAAAAAAAAATCAATGTACCGTAAAGTCCGAAGTTAGATATGAAATTTAACTTAAAAAACTGATTACAATTAGCAAATTTACTATTATTATTATTGCTATTTAATAAAATAATGCAAGTAAATCAGCTGTACAGCTCCGTGCGCCGTCCTGCGACAGGTGGTGATCCATGCACCACAGTTTTGGTAATGAAATATCCAGAATCTAAACAGCGCAAGTTTCTCCGTCATTGTATTGTGGCTTGGTATTACTTCATAAATCTAATTAAGAATTCACATTGTTGATCCAACAGGTTGTTGAGGAAGGGAAAACAATTAACTGAAACTAACTACAATTATCTCATGATTCGTCAATATCGTCCATTCTGCAATGAATATTCTGTTGGCGCAAAACTGCTTTCTCAGAATATCTGGACCCGATATTTTTTTTTTTTTTTTTTTTTTATTGCAAACGCAGATTTCAACTCCGGAAGTAGCGAATTCTTACTGCAATCATCGCTTCATTTGCGAATATCCCAGACATTTACAATTTACTTTATTTTCAAGAAGTGTTGTACTTTTTCCGAATTATTCCGACTTAAGGAGGCAGTAAATTTATCAAAAAGGAACTTTCTTCCGGAGTCAATTCGGTTTGTTTATGGACTCTTCCTACAAAGCTTTACTGAAAATTCCGTAACCGATTAAAAAATCCGCAGACTTATTATCGCGTTACTTTTTGACGGGGATATACATTAGCGAGATAAATTTTTCCCAACGCAAAATGGCACCTTTATAAACTTCACAGTTTCAATTTTAAAACTTAGTTTATAGTTATCCCCATTTGATTAATGCGCAGCCGTCGAAAAACGATAGCTGTGTGTACGAAGACAGAATTGTGAAAATTCAATCCAAAGGCGATCTCATACGATCAGGAAACAAACATCATTCATCATATTTACGTCAGCGTCGATTAAACCTAACAATTGCTCACTTCAAGGATGTTACTAATTTGCTGACATTGATTTATCAAGTGGATTTAGGCTGGAAAAGGGGAAACACATCTGAAGATGAATAATTGTGGATCGCTGATCGTAATTGAAAAACTGAAATGAAAGAAGCATTACGACAAAAACACATTCAATCTATCGCCGAATGCTAGGAGCGCCCTAAAAGATGAATTCCTGATCAGAGATAAAACGGAACGAGAAGGGTTTCGATAACATAAACCAACACATGCTGCAAAGAAAGAAAAAAAAACCCAGCTTTTCGCTTTTATTTTCAATAAGAAATAAGTAGCAATTAAGATTTTTTTTTTCTGTGTATTAGTAAAATAAATATAAAAGATGAAACTACAACAATGGTATTAAATCAAAAGTGGTATTGAAATAGTGGAATTATTAATGTGTTTCGACTGAATAAAAAAAAATAATAATAAAACAAAATCTGTTAAATAGAAAAATTTTAAATATCGTATCTAAAACAAAATCTTTTTTTTAAAAAAATGGTATTACTACAGTTGCACGATAAATCTACATTCAAAATGATATATTTGTCCCCTACAGTTATTATATTTTAAAATGTATAAAATATTTTGCTCATTTTTGGATTATCAATTAAATATATAATACATTGCTCATTTATCAATTAAAATACATAAAATGCTAATTTTTGGAAGTTATACAGTTACAAAAAATAAATAAATAAAATTATAATAAATTAATTTAAATACTGACAATACAATAAAAAGCAAACTCGCACATAAATAAAGGAATCACTGATCTGTTTTTAGATTCCTTTATTTATGTGCGAGAGTTTGCTTTTTATTGTATTGTCATTATTATTTTCGCATGTTAAACTTGTTTTTTGTTAAAGAGTTAAATAAAGTTCAATAATATTAAAGTATTTATATATTCGAACTGTATTTAACTCTTAACAAAAAATAAACATCCGATAACTAAGTAGCACAAATTCCCCGCCAAACAAGTTAATAAAGAAAACCTTGTTTTGTTTTTATCAGCCTTTGAGTTCTGAATTTCGTAACAAAATTTGAGATTAAATTTAATCTCCTTAATACGATCTGATCGGTGAAATCTGTTTTGAACTCAGGCAGAAATTCATTAAATCTGAAACGTTACGAAGAGTTAAGTATTATTTAAGTATCAATGTTAAGAGAATAACTTGCGGTTTCATTGTTTTATTGCAGGATAGAGGCCTAAAATATCTTTTTGAGTATTTATCCTTGGTTCACCTAACTGAAGATTTAGAAATACTTGAAAAGAATTTCAGTTTCGTGGGGTTGTTAAATACTTCCATGACTACAGTAAGGGCAGGAATCTAGAATTGTTCCCGAACCTTAATGCAATTATTAGACGAAATATTCCGGGACTTCGTTTGTATAAAACGCACTTTATATATAAATGGAAAACCTTTAATAGGGGTTATTATAATAACCCCTATTATAATAATAAGTTATAATAATAATAATATAATATTAATAATATTATAAATATTATAATTATAATAAGTTATTATTATTATAGTTATTATTATATAGTTATTATAAGTTAGGTTATAATAATAAGTTTGACGAAAGTAGCAATACAACTCGCGGATCTTCTTTTCGCAATTTACTTTTTAGCTACAAATAAGCCCCGGTGACTTAATTTTTAATTTCAGTAACTAGTGGGGTCATTCCGGCTCAAAATCACCTAAATTTGAAAAACAGTCCTAGATGACATGTCAGATTTCAATTATTATTTTTTTTTTATCAAGTAGTATGGTTTGATTGAGGAAGAAACGTACAATGTCACTTTTGTACTCCGTTCGATTCCTCAGTTACGTGATGTCAAAGAAAGGCCTAAAATCACAAGAATTCCTTTACGCGACTGTCGTTTAGAACTGCAAGGTTCCAGAAAATAAGGTATAATTTCTGTTATCAGCCAAATGGTGTGAAACTGTAACAGGAATGCCTCAGATACTTACACTTTCTTCTCATAGCTTCTGAAGAGGTCTTCTGTGTCCAGATTAGAAGATGTGGTTTGTTAAATACAGGAAAAATTAAAAATCGCAAGTATAGTAAAACCTCGATTATCCGAGTTTCCGTTTTAACCAAGCTATCAAATATTTCTAGGATTTAATTTATTTATTTTTTTTTTGGTTCTACATTTTCCATTTTTAAAACTATCGAAAAAAATTCTGAACTTGATCTCACAAACACTCAGGAAAACGAAAGAATTCGTAGAATATTGGTCGCAATTAATCTTCGTTCGTCCAGTCATACACACCCCTACCTGGGATCGAAACATTGCCAAAGTAATGTAAAACAAAAAACAATTAAGGACTTTAAGTAAAAGAACTCTAATTATCGTAACAATATGAATTGTATCTGTATAACTTTTGTATTTGTTAAAATATACGTTTAAACCTACACGAATTATTTTATTTACAATTTTCGCTTTAATCGAGTTTTTCGGTTATCCGAGTTAGTCTTGGTCCACTTTAACTCGGATAATCAGGACTCTACTGTACTGCCAAGTGGTAAAACAATAATTAGTTTAATGATATTGGCAATCAATGACAGTAATCATATTTTACTTGTTACATGAGACTGAGGTAGAGGTACAGTGATAAAAGTTTCAACATTGTTCTGACATTCCTTCAGTATAAAAAAAATATATTAATAAATCATATGAAAAAGGTGTGTAATAATATCCTGGTAAAACAATAATGAGTTTAATGATGTTGATAATATTGAAAGCAATAAAATTGTACCTACTACATGAGAGAAGAGTTGAGGTTCATTGCTAAAAGTTTCAACATTGTTGCAACATTTCTACCCTACGGGAAAAAAAAATGAAAAGTCCGTTGTAAAGAGTATAGCATATACGTTGTCAAAAGATACTGCACCTTAGGCAGATACTTATTCTTTTTCCTGGACCTGATGCCAAGTGATTATTCCAGGGCCTTATGCCGATACTTATGCTTGTTCCTGAGCCTGATGCTGACATCACGTTTTGTAAGATTTTGTGCAATCATTCCTTTGTTTTTGTGCCAGTAGCATTCAGTCTGCTTCATGCTGTCGAGTGTGGTGAAGACCGAGTTAGAAACAAAATAACACAGACATTGGAAAAATATAGTATTGGTGAGAAAAAACCTGAAGATGTCTGTCACAAAGAAATATACTGCAGAATCAAAGGTTTTATAAATATAGATAACAGAAGGTGATCAACATTTGTTGGAGCAGAGATGTGAACTTCCAGTGAGTGATATTGTTTGAAATGTATTTATACATTTCAATGTATAAGAAGCTGCAGAAGTACTACCATTTAGAGTGCACAAGAAGCATGTCACAGGTAAGAACATAGAAAATATATTTAGTAGGCACACAGTAAGAAGTGACTGCTGGCTTTAGTGACTCTACATTTTAATACATCCTTAACAGTAGATTTCAGTAGAAAATTTATTTAAAATGCATACAAATTAGTTCATCCTTGTCCTGTATGTTAAATCTTATAGTTGTATTAAAAAACAAAAAACAAAAAAAAAACAGAATAAAGCATTAAGAAATGATCTTGCCACACTTGAGGCCCAGTAATCAACTCTTTCATAAGGGCATAAGTTAGTTTATAATTCATAATTGTAAACAAAACCCACTAACAGATGTTAACCACTCATATCTGTTGACAGTTGCTTATCTAAGAAATATATTGTACCATTTTATGATTCTAACAGCTACTGTCTCTTTTACAGGATCACTGAGAACACTGGATGAAAATGCATTGTTGATACATCTTAACCATCATCTACTCGAACAAAAATTCTGCCCCAGGTTTATGACACGGGCCCATGAACAACAACCTTAAGATAAGGAACAGGATAGTGACACTGGGAATGTATCAAATAGACTTAATGTAACTTTAGACACTTTAGACTTAACACCTCTAAAATCAGTCAGAAAGCTTGATTCAGTGAGCTATAGAAACATAAGCTGTTCCAGATTCAGGAATATCCTATGGATATATTATCTGCAGTTCTTGGTGTGGCCCAAGAAACTATTGATTCTGCAGCAGATGTAAAGATCTGACACAATTGTTCAGCTGCCATCTGAAAAGTGTCAAGTGCCATCACGCAATGAAAAAATTAAGATTTTAACACTGGCTCCACCAAGCCAGACTATTAAAGAAACATCTGCCAAATTTGGAGTGTCAGAATATTGTAGCTGCAAGGCAGCTTAAAAGAGAATATGGTATATTATCAAATCCTTCCCCAAAATATGGCAAACCATCCCACAATTTTAAAACAAAGTGTGGTGGGCTTTTTTTGAAAAGTAATGAATATTCATGCTTATTTCCTGGAAAAAAAAAAAAAAGATTTCAAATCTTATGTTAAATGATGAAAAAATAAACAAAAGTGGCTTCTGTTGTGTAATCTTTGTGAATTATAATTATACAGAATATATATTGAAAACAAATAACAAAATAGGTTTTTTCAAATTTTGCGTCCTAGCTGGTGTGGCCCAGTTAATACTCCAGGCTCACATGCTGTGTCTGTGTGTGTCAATATCAACAGAATGTCAAGCTGCTTTTATGTAGTTTGCCTTCTAAAATGGACTAAAAATTGTTATAAACAATAGTGTGTGAGAAATGTCTATGTGTATGTGAGAAATGTCCTGGAATTCAAACACAGTACATCTTGCAAACGATGGATGAAACAGGATTTGATTATGAAGACCCTATTTTTTTCAAGCAGTGGGTACACACAAAGAGAACTACCCTTCCTGCTAGGAAGCAAATCAGCTTCCTAGCAATGATTTGGATTGATTGTAATGGACTTCTCAGAGAACTAGTTTTATTGTACAAGATGCCGTTCAAGGTCACCACAGGGATAATTCTCAAGTTACTCTCCATCCACCTGTAATATACACGAAAGAACATGTTACAGATAAGTTACAGTGTGTTAACATTTGTATAATCTCTGACAGTTTGACACATGATACTCATGCTGTTCATGTATATTACATTAAATTACTTGATAGGCAAATATCTCCATATAAAGAAAATTTTGTGTTTGTGATGAAGCAGCAAGCCAATTTAAGAAATACAAAAATTTTGCCAGCCTTTGCCATCATCAAAGTGATTTTTCAATTAGATGCTGAATGGCACTTCTTTGCGAAAAGCCACAGGAAATCTCCATGCAATGATATAGATGGATGGAACTGTCAAACATCTGGTAGGAAGAGAAGGTTTGCAAGCACCTGTTGTAACCCCATTCTGGACTGTCAGAATATGTTTGAATGGGTTGTAGATCATATTCCAGGAATACATTTTATCTTCCTTACTCGGGATGATATACATGTCAATGCAGAAAACTACAGGCTACAAGGGCACTATTCAAATGTCACAACAGCACCTGGTATATTATCACATCATGCTTTCAGACCTGTTCACACAGTGATTTACAAATGCAGCGAATATCAACTGACACAATGTTCACGGATATTTCCCCATCCTGTCAGACACTTCACTGAAATCTCTTTCAGCAAACTCCAACCAGGACAATATGTAGCATTTAACTACGATCACTTGTGGTGTATAGAGAATATTATTGAAAAAACAGAAGAACATCAAGACATTCGTGTTATATGAACAGAACTACTGACAGAATAGCATGGCCTACCAGAGTACAGAGATTCATGTTGGATTCCACTGCAGCATGTTATTTCTGTAATATCAGCACCAGATGTGACAGGATCAAGTGCTAGGTACAGACTACAAAGAATTATGAATATAGTTATAGCTAAACAGTTATATCACTAAGATTAGAGGTAAGTTATTTGGAGCTCTCCAAATTCATTGTAGTTTGCAACTGCAGCTATAAATGCAGACACATCACTTCTATGAACATTAACGTAGCTTTTTGTTTGTGGAATCATGAAACTTTTAGAAATGAACTTCAACCCTTCGCTCATGTAGTAGGTACAATTTTATTGATTTCATTATTTATCAACACCATTAAACTCATTATTGTTTTACCAGGATACTATTACGCACCTTTTTCATATGATTTATTAATATTTTTTTTTATACTGAAAGAATGTCAGAACAATGTTTAAAATTTTATCACTGTACCTCTACCTCAGTTTCATGTAACAAGTAAAATATTATTACTGTCATTGATTGCCAACATCATTAAACTAATTACTGTTTTACCACTTAGCAGTACTTGCAATTTTTAATTTTTCCTGTATTTAACAAACCACATCTTTAACTTGGACACAGAAGACCTCTTCTGAAGCTATCAGAAGAAAGTGTAAGTATCTGAGGCATTCCTGTTACAATTTCACACATTTCACACGCTGATAATAACAGAAATTATACCTTATTTTCTGGAACCTTGCAATTCTAAACGACAGTCGCGTTAAAGGAATTCTTGTGATTTTAGGCCTTTCTTTGATATCACACAACTCTGGAATCGAACGGAGTACAAAAGTGACATTTTACTTTTCTTCCTCAATCAACCCATACTACTTGATAAAAAAATAAAAAACATTGAAATCTGAGATGGTCAACTGGAGGCATTGGGTGATTTGACACGGAATAATGACCCTAATACACAGTTTGCAATTTAAAAGATTTCTTTTAATTTGAAATGTAAATTAAAAATAAAAATTAAAGGAAATGGTAGGATCTAACCCGAATATAATTTTTTTAAGGCCTCACTAAGCCACAAGAGTACTGCGAATATTCTAAAAGCATATTTTAAAAATAAGAAGAAACTATTTATGTAGAGATTTATTACATCCACGATCAATTAAAAGCATGACCATGCTTAATTCATTAAAATAAGTTATTTTGATTTTTAGTTTAAATTTGTTAATATATTTTTAATTTCGTTTACGATGTACGCTTGAAAACTTTTGTTTTACAGTACGCCGCGAACCAAAAAAAGTTTTAGAACTTCAAATTAAAATTGCAGAATAGGCTAATGCAAAAAAAAAAAAAAAAAAAAAAAAAAAAAAAAAAAAATATATTTAAGTAATAAATTTGTCAGTAAAAAGTAACAGCAAAAAGAAAAAATAGAATCGTTTAAGTTTAGGCCTACAATTAAAAAACTTAGAATAGCGATACTAGACTATTCAACGATCTTTTCCAGATAAAATATATATATATATATATATATATATATATATACACGAATTATAAAGGAATGAAAAAGTAAATTTATCTGGAAAAGACAGTTGAATAGTCTAGTATTGCTATTCTATATATATTCTGTTTCGTTATCTAAAGTACTTCTTCAAATTGAATTTGATTGAATTTGCAAAATAAAGTAAAACAAAAAAAAATAAATAATAAGCAATAGATTTCTTGAATTTCTAACAGGCCATCGCTGGACAGTAAAAAAAAAAAAAAAAAAAAAATCGAATCTTCTAAGTTTAGGCCTACAATTAAAAAACTTTTGCTAATTTAAAATTTCGGTTAAAAAAAAAATACTCAAATTGAAGGAAAATTGTCAGATTAACTCTTGATATATTATGTAATAAATATTTAATCATTTCTTTTAAAGAACATCTTTTTTTTACTGAAATTTATTCGTAGTACACAGTGTTCTAGAATCAGCTGATTGCATTGACATTTCTTGGATTTAAAAGATTAAGGAAGAGAACTGGTCTTACCTTTTTATGGTCTCTCCCTTCTATATCCTCCTCTAATTTTCTTTTCTTCTTCTTACTTTTAATGTTTTGTGCTGGGATACCGCTTTCGTCTGCCATGCTGCTGCAAGGTTTGAGCGAAAACAGGGGTTGAGCGTTCGCTGCGATGTTAGGCCTAATATCACCGATCTTCCTTACACTGGGAAAGGAACAAAACCAACTCGTCAAAATTTTTCTTACCGGAGAAATGAATAATCTATTCAGCCAACTGACACTAAATAAAAGCATGTTTTTCATGAAGTGTCAGGTTGGGCTAGAGTCGACAATTACCGTCTCAGATCAACGTAAGCGAAGTGCCATGTGAAATGGGAGAACTCGAAAAGGTGATTTTACGAACTTGTTAAATGAATTTTTTTGTCGATGACGGAAAAAATATTGCTATGAAAAAAATGATATCGTTTTAAATTTTTTTATTAAATAAATTTTACTGAACATTTAAGAAAGTGTTTTTATTTGAATAATTAACTTTTATAATGTAATTTCCTTTTATTCGCAAAATCACAAAAATGGGAAAGAGGAAGTAACGTGAAACGGAAGCAAAATGAGAAGATATGCTCATATTAGACAAAAAAGTATTTTCTTATGTTTTGAAGTAGTAATTACATAGATGTGTAATAAAAAAAATAATAATAACAAACAAATATATTTTCCTTCTAATTGCAAAACAAATAAAAAGTTGGTTTTACGTTTTTTAACTTATGTTTTGTTGATGTACGGTAATAAAAACAATATTAGAATAACATATCTAACAAATAAGATATTTCAAAAAATATTTAATAATTTACAGTCTAATCAGAAGTCAAACTGAAACAGAAAAGACAGGAATGTCAGTAAATACGTATTATTCATTATAAAAATGAAAATAAATGAAAAACCAGCTTTGTCGATTTTTTTTTTTTTTTCATTTTTTCCTCTGATTATCTGTTTTTATAATCTCAGATATAAGTATTTGCATGTAAAAGCTACATCAATAGAGTTTCATATTCCAAATGAATGTAAAAAAGCTTTAGACCGGAAAGGAAATCTTTTAATATGCTAAATATACTGTTCTGAACTTTTTATTTTCCAATGACAAATACGAGCTTTGAATAAGAATGGAATGAATTGATGCAGGAACTGAGTCAAGCAATCCTTTACAATGACATCGAAATATATTTTTTTTTTCTTTTTCTCTTTTTTTTTAGGGTTAGAGGAGAAGTTACAAATAAAAAGACTTATAAATTTGCCATGATGTTGAATTTATTTGTAAAATTATCTTAGTTTATTTTTGTATAGATGCAGGCTTTTGGAATTTAAACCTCACTCAAGGTTTAACATAAACCCATATCTTTTACTTAATACGATGTTAACATATTATTATAAACTTATTACCGTATCCGATTCCCAACCAAATATCCAAAATAAGCTCAGTAATTTTTGTTTTTTTGTTGTTGTTGTTGTGTAGTTATTGTGCGGTTTTGTATTGTTTTCTTTGAAGTTTTAACTTGGTCCGCACGTTAATTTTGATTTAATTATAAACTTATTACTATTTGGATTAATTCTTTACTTTCAATTACTCGTAAACACATTTATTGCTTTGTTATGCTGACTTGAGTTTGATTATGCTTTTACTCTTAAGACGCAAAGATATGCTTGGATGATGCTTTGAGGTATTAGGATTATGTCATTAAGTCGAAACCGGAAAATTTTAAATATTTAATTGAATAAATTCATGGGTATTTCCTTTTAGGCAAAAAAAAAAGCATTCGTTTACATAGTAAACCTTTCTTTGAAAACGTTTCCTTAAGATATTCAGTCATTAATTTAATGACAACAACATTTACCAAAATACTGCATTGTATAATCCTATTGTACGATCGACGCTCCAATAAGATTCGTTGGTGGCCTTCCCTTCTCCTACCTTTGGGTTGGCGCCCCACAGTTTCAGTTGCATAATTGCTTAGATCTTGTAAAAAATAAAACTGAAATAAAAAAATAGTTTAATAAACGTTCTTTAACGTGCGGAGTGAACTAATCAAGAAACACAATGAACATGCACACATTACGCAAAGGATTCGCACCCCCGAGCTTTGTTTGTTTGTTTTATTTCATTTTTTTAATAAGATCTAAGCAACTATATTTAGTGTAAACAACAACAAATAACCAAAGCAATATATAAATATTACTAATACAGTGCAACTTGGATAATTCGAAGCTGAAGGGACCACTACAAAACTTCGAGTTATCCAAGACTTCGAATTAAACAAGTTACATCTTTTAACTTTAATTTCAGGTCCACTGAATGCTTGAAAAGATTATTCTGTCAATAAGTAAATATTTATTCAGAAAGATCATGGTATGAAAGACTTAAAACACTATATGTATTTAAACAAAATAAGATTTATACTACGTAAGCTACAGTACATATTACATTCAATACAGAAAATTATAGTTTTTCAAAAAATTGTGCAATGTCTGATTGTTTTGTAGAATTCAGTCACTTAAGGTTAGGAAAATCATGAAGCATGTTTAGTGAACGGAAAACAGCTTCACTTACGTTGGTTTGTCCTTCAGCGATATCCCGTACTAGTTGGTGATTTGGCATTTCTTCTTCACACCCTTTTCCACCTCGCGAATGACGGCGACCTTTTCAGCGAACGTTAAATTCTTGTACACGCGTAGTTTACTGAAAGACATGGTGACACTGACAGCAGGAAGCTCGAATGGCGTCTTAAGTGTCACGTGTCGAATGGCTTCATGTGTCGAACGGTGGCGGGAAGGGGATTTCAGTTGTCACGTAACGAATTTCTTAACGATGAAACGCTGAAAAGTCGTTATGGTTCGAAATTTTTTATAAAAAACTTCGAATTAAGGAAGTTGAACTTCGAATTATCCGCGATTTTTTAACATTGATTTAATAAGAAATTCAAGGGACTAAGAGAAATCTTCGAATTAACCACGATTTCGAATTAAAGACGTTCGAATTATCCAAGTTGCACTGTATATATATTGTTGCTAGTTTTTACATTTTGAATAAAAAAAAAGAGATTCAAAATTTAGATTTTGAATAATAAATATTTATATATAAATCTGTGTGAAAGTAAAAAAAATTCATTGGTATTGATATAAAACCAAAAAAATTTTAAGAGATTTGTTTTTAATACTATAATCATTTTTTCTTCTTTTATTTTTTTTTTTTTTTCAAAGAAGGATTTAATAAAATCAGAATTTGAATTATCCCTTTTTAAAAATCAGAAAACTTGGAGAATGCTGCAAATAAATAAATAATAAAATAATAATCTGTAAAAAACCTTTTATTTATAATCAGACAATTAAAATGAATATGACAGATCAAATTAAATTCATGATTTTCAGAAAATTCTTTTTAACTGTGTGATTATAAATAGTTTGTAGATTCCAATAAATTTTGCTAAGAATTAGAGAATACTGTAACAGTTTATATGTAAATATTTTTAGATATCATTTATTTGTATTTTATTCATTTTAATCTTTACCGTTATTTATTTTAAATCATTCGTTTTCTATTTCCTAATTATTGCTGTTCTGTTTATTTTTAAATTCTTTTCCGTTGCAGCCGTTTTAAGTTCGTTATGTTTTTAGCCAATCATGATGTATATTTTTAATTAAATTTCCAATCCAATTCTTCAATGTATAATCTATAAAAATCCTTGTTTTTCGCTAAATAAATTAATTCAGTTCAGTTCCAGAACGTGACTCGTTGTCTTTCGCTCCTAAAGACTCTCATACAATCACAATTACAATATGCCTCCACAGAAGTTTCATAAACCACTAAAAATCCTGTCTATTGTTTTACGACTGAAAATAAA
Organism: Thereuonema tuberculata; assembly: GCA_023159025.1. Lineage (NCBI taxonomy): Eukaryota > Metazoa > Arthropoda > Chilopoda > Scutigeromorpha > Scutigeridae > Thereuonema > Thereuonema tuberculata. Next base: position 261,933,325 of record JAFIDM010009631.1, on the reverse strand, counting down.
TTGATTAAGATAAACTAGCTTGACTTAAGTAATAATGATAGATTCAGTATAACTTTTAAAAACTTTAAAAATTACGGTTTCGGAAAAAGCATTCGTCTTCCTTGTTCAAGTAACAATAAGGAAATAGAACTTTTTTTTTTTCAATAAAACGACAAGTAGCCTATCTTAAATTCATACAATGCGTAATTTTTGTAATTATCGTTTTGATCCTAATTCTTGTTTATTACTGTTGCATTATCAACATTATTATCCCGTTTTATTTAGGAAATTTCTAACTGAAATCGCAACGTTCTAAAAATTATTCTCTAAAGATTAGCAACGCTTTCGAAAGTTATGTTGGGAAATACATATGTTGTCACCCTCGGAAAAAAAAAGAACAAATAGAGTCACAATAAAGCACTATATTCCTTGCTTGAACTATGAAGCAGGTTTATTTGGATTAACAGATCAAAGTCTTAAAAGGATTAAACAGGAGATTAAATTATTTAGTTATTTTCTCATTTTGTTGTGACCTTACATACACCCTATGATTATCAAAAAAAGAAAAAAGATTTTATTATTATTATTATTGTTGTTGTTATTGTCAGTATAGAAGTTTAAATAAGATACAGTATATTCAACTAATGTTAATTATATCCAAAATTTTTTCGATATACATTTCAATAATTCATCATGAATTGCTAACTAAAAACGATTAGCTGTAGTCAAAATGGTTTATTATTATTATTATTAATACTAGTTTTTATGTGAATAAAGTGGATTATTTGTAGACTTTCGTATCAATTTTGCTTTAATTTTTAGTTGTTAATTTAGCTTAATGTAGTAATTATCAACTTTTTACTTTCCCACCTTTTAATATCTATCAACAATGATGCCTTTCCTTCAAATTAACGTATTCATGGATATTGAACATGCGAAGCTGTAATACAGACAGTTAATCATGTTAAAAGTGTTAGAAACTTACCATGTCCGCAATTCATTCTTTTTAAACTAAGTAATAATGCAATATAATAAATTCTTTAAAATTAGAAAAAATTACAAGAATAATTAAACAATGAACAATCATTAAAATATTGAGAATATTTTATTTGGTT
>JAFIDM010009631.1:261915018-261925763 GCA_023159025.1 Thereuonema tuberculata | reverse complement strand
TGGCGTTGAGTTGTGTTTTGAGGATTTTGTGAACTCGAGCAAGGTATGTGTTCTTCAGTGCATTTTTGATGTTTGCGTTGTCAATGACGCGCGCTTGCTGGAAGCCCAGGTACTTGTAGGTCTCTCCCTCTTCCATGGATTGGATGGCCAAACCATGGTCCAGTTCAAAACCCTCCAAATTCGAAGTCTTCCCACGTATTATGTGTAACTTGCGGCATTTGTCAATTCCAAATTCCATCCCAATGTCTTTGGTGAACTGTGTGGTGGCTTGTAGTAAATTAGTAAGTTGTGCATTGTTTGTGGCATAGAGTTTAATGTCATCCATGTAGAGTAAGTGTGTGATTTTATATGGTGTCACAGTGCCTGTGGTAAGCCTATAACCGTGTTTTGTGTTATCTAGTATATGGCTCAGTGGATTCAAGGCGAGGCAGAACCAAAGAGGACTCAAGGAGTCTCCCTGGAAAATACCTCTCCTTATGGGAATGGGATCTGTAGTGATCGAGTTGTTAGAGGTGCGTAGGTGTAATGTTGTGTTCCAACTCTTCATCGTGGCAGCTAAGAATGCCGTGATCTTGGGGTGTATTTTGTAGATATGAAGAGTGTGTAGGAGCCAGGAATGAGGGACAGAATCAAATGCCTTCTTGTAATCGATGTATGCGATATGTAAGCTCCTATTCTTCGCGCGTGCCTGGCGCAGGATTACAGAGTCAATAAGGAGTTGCTCCTTACAACCCTGGGAATTCCTGCGACAGCCCTTCTGCTGTTCGGAAAGAATGTTATATGTCTCGATGTGTGTGTAGATCTTGTCTGCGAGGCAGGAGGTGATGAGTTTGTAAAGTGTGGGGAGGCAAGTGATTGGGCGGTAGTTTGCAGGTTGCGCTGTTTCAGTGTTCTTGCTCTGTAGGTATGTGACACCCTGTGTGAGGAAACGAGGCATATGTTCTGGGTGTTGGATTATGTCAGTGAGTGTAAGCGCTAGTTTTAGTGCTGTCTGTATGTCTGCGAGAGTAATCTCATGGAAGGACATGCAGGGTAAGTGTTCAGTGAGTTGCTGTTCCTCTGTTATCCATGGTGCTTTATCATTGTGGGGGATAGGGTTTGACCACAGAGACGACCAGTATTCAAGTAAAGCCTCGCTGTTGGGAGTGTTTGTGTTAGTTGCAGTAGAGGAAGATGTAAGGGATCTGTAGAATTTTTTCTCATTGTATTGGAAAGTGTTGTTCTGTTGTTTGCGCAGAGTGCACTGTTTGTATCTCTGTAATCTTTTTGCAAGTGCACTGAGTTTTTGTTTTAGTGTGTCGAGATGTTCCTGAACCTGGTTATGATGATTTGAATGTGAAGGGCGAGTATTTATGTACTTGAATATCTTTCTAACCTGGGACATAAGTTTCTTTGTTTTGTTTCCTGCACAGTATTGTGTGAGCCTGGCTATGTCTCCTCTAAGGTCGCTGATGCGGCCCTCAAGGCGACGTCTCCAAGGGGGGATGTATTCTTGTGTCCGTGCAGTGGGAGGTATGTTGTGTTGTTTGATTCCAAGTGCCCGAATGGTTCCCTGTGCAGCACAGTAGAGTGTTGTATGTATGTCTTCTAATGTTTGGATGTTGTCAAGGTGTTGTGGGATAGTGTGTGTGTTGAGATGATATATGACTGTGGCGAGTTGTTTTGATGTGTGTACTTTGGGGAGTGGCGGCCTGAGTGTGGGGTCTGTGCCTGTGTATTGTGCAAGTGCAGTGTAGAAATGATCATGAACTGCACGTAATATTTCATTAGTTGTATTGTTGGGGCATGTGTACTGAGGGGTAGAGATTGTTTCTGTGTTTTCCATAATGGTGTCTTCTGGTGGGGTGTGGTTTGGTGTCCTGTGGTTGGATTCAGCGACTTCTTCTTTAATTTGTGCAAGTATGCATGGGAGAATAAGATTGTTTACTACAATTGAACGTCGCTGATCCGCTACCCGCTGTTCGCTAAGCCCTAACGATGGATAGCGTGTGGTGAAAGCTTGGTGTAGTGCCTGTCTGTATCCTGTTAGTTGAGTACCTAACTTTGTAACAGTGAAGAAGTCGCGCATAAGATCCTGGTTCATCTGTGGTGACCATCGGATGCGCTGGCGTGGTTTCCCAGTCTTGGTGGTCGCCTGCTCTGACACAGACGAAACACTTCCGACTGTTCGGGCTGGATGGTGTTGCCCGGGCATTGTGGTAGCCATACTACAGGATGGGGTGCCACTTTCTCCACCACCACCTGCGGGAGACTGTAGTATATTTTTCGAACGGAGGCCTCTGCCTAACCCCCGAACGCGGGTGACTTTATCCTGCGCCACACCCGATGCAGCATGATCTATATTAGAACGAGTTCTCATCATGGATGGTTGGACCCTTTAGCCTACCCTAAAGCTAGTGTAGTTCCCGCCCCCACCGCGAGGAGGTAGGGTCCATGGGGGCTTATTATTATTATTATTATTATTTTTATTATTACATAATAACTTAATTTTATATATAATAACTTTTTTTTTTTGTATTATTTCAAAAATTTGGGAAGGCAGTCCTTTTTTTACATTGTTTTTTTTTTTTTTTTTATTTATCAATTTTAGCTACTTGAAGGCAAGGTTTATTTTTTTTTTTAAAGGTAAATGAGAGTAAAATTGGTCTTATTGAAATTCTATTCTTATGATTTCAGAGAAAAAAAAAATGCAAATATTTATAACATTTATTTAAAATATGCTATTTCAACTTGTATTTTTTTTCTTTACTTAGCCCTCTCTGAGTTTCATGATATATATTTTTTCTTTTGATGTTATTTTTATTTTGAAATCGATACATATATTTCAGTTATCTTGATTAGAAGTAATAAGGATTTTTTTATGAATATAAATTCATATTGAGACCTTTATTTATTTATTTATTTATTTATTTATTTATTTATTTATTTATTTTCAGTATTAGAGCATGTATTTACAGGTGTTTTTCTGTACATAGCAGTGGTTCTCGAAATGCGGAAAGTGAAATCATTGTTTGTTTTTGGTTGATTGGTAACGTGCTAATTTTTTTTTCATGTCTTGTATTGAATTTTTTATATCAAAAATGCCTATTTTAGATTTATGATTTTTATATCTAAGATTTAGCTACCTTAGCATATTATGGATTGGATCTCTTGTTTGTAACTCTTCTTAATTTGTATCGGAGAGATAAAAGGATTAGGGCGAAAAAGTTTTGAGTATATAATTAGAACTCGAAATATGCATCCCCGTCCATCTGTAATCACGATAACTTTATCCTCCTCAGCTCAAATTTGAAGGTACTTGTTATAAGGAAGATCCTATTAAAAAGTGGAGAACTAGGAGCACAAAAAAATAACAAAAAACGAAAGTCGTTAAAGCGCTAAAAACGCGATAACTCAAAGCTAATTAATCTACGTAATCTGAATTCAAAAGCAAATACAAATGACCAAATATCTTTACGAAATTTTTATCGATATTTTTATCAAAAACTAACAACCACCGGGCTTGCAAAAATCGCACAAAACAGTTTTAAATTACATGAATCCTTCAAATTTATTAGCATTGATTTTCGGTAAAACTATTTGGATCTCATGTATATTTCGGAATACTAAGTAGTTATTCCTAAAGTTGGCACGCCAATTTTATTAATTCACCAAAAACGCTGTCCTAATTATCGAAATGTTTTTGTTACTATTACATCAATAACTGCAATCGACCGTTACCAACTAATTTTAATTCCTATTGTTTAACGGTTTAAATAGTAATTTGATTCGTTCTGTAAAATTTCTTCGATCCGTCGCGGATTTTGTCAATCTAGAATCTTCTAGCGTAAAAATCAATAAATTGCTTTTGAGCTCTAAAAGAGAATACTGGGTGTTCTTGGTGCAGGAACAACTTCCTCTACTCAATAACTGTCTTCCTATTCACCTTAAATGGCTTCGTCTTTAAAAGATTTTTTTTTCTTTCTAATTTAGGTTATATCCAATAAAGTTTAATTAGCAGTAATCGTAAAATAAAACAAAAAAGTTCCTGAAAGAACGTAATGTCTCCTTTCTTTAAATTTTTTTTTTTTTTTTTTTTTTTTTTTTCAGCGAAAGTATTATAAAGAAAACCTATACCAGATTAAACACGTGAAATTTTCCTTTTCCAATTGAACATTATTTTTCTTCTTTATTTATTTGATTGTATCGCTTTAAAACGACTGGAAGGATTTCCTTAATATATGGTACGAGGCATATTTTTCGTCCAACTTTCAAATATGTCTGCATTTATTTTTAGTTTTTAACCCTCACCCCTCGTTTATCCTCAAAATTGATTCTCAACTCTGCTGACTCCCTACAATGCAATTTATACATGAGAGTATTTCTACTTGTAGGTTACATACCAGCAATGGCATAGCAAGGGGGGGGGGGCGGTCCGCCTCGGGCCCCCGCCTGGGAGGGGCCCCACCAGCCAGCCTAGGGGGCCCCACTAGCTAGCTTATTTCCTTTTTTTTTTGGTTGTTTTTTGCAGCCAGCCTAGGGGCCCACCAGCCAGCTTATTTCCTTTTTTTTTTTAGTTATTGAAATAGAGATTTCGTTTTTTTTTTTGGTTGTTGAATAATGGAACTCCCGCCCCGGGCCCCCAAAGGCGTTGCTACGCCACTGCATACGAACAATCTAATTTAAAATGCATTACAGTGTATTGTTAATTATTCTCATAGTTAAAGATAAATTGTTTTGCTTTTCTGCGCAGACTTTCATCACCTTCACGTACAAATTGCTTGTTTTAACTTTTAAAATTCATTACACAGCTAAAGGTGAAGGAGTTTCCTTAGTTCGTTGCGTTTTTGTACTGCCTCTCATACTATATTATCGGCGGTGGTCGAGGATTTTTCCATGGTTATTTCTTCTCCAGATGGATCATAGGATCACCCAGCCCTCTGTCGATTGGGTACCGAGTTTCTTACTCGGGGGTTAAAAGCGCGAGCGTCGGGCTGACCATCCGACCTCAATTAGTCTCGTTGGTCGAGAGCGAGCCTAAACCTCTCGCGCACCTTATGACCTGCATGGCCTATTGCGGTACATTTTAACTTTTCATACTGTATCTGTAATGTACTTGTGATACCATTTTGAAAATCGAAACATATAATTCATTAACTTGCAGGAAAAGTATCAAGAAATGAAAAACAAAGACTGCACGTCAATAAGCAAATCAAGAGTTTCAGTTTGTCAACATAGGGAATCAGGAACGGCCGTTTCGTCCTTCTTAGCACGATCAGCATTATGAGCCCGATCATCATCACGATCCACCTTCCCTTCATTACAAACCCAGAAAGGCGTGAAAAGAAATAGAAATTACCTTTGCTCCCGAAAGTGACTCCTGAACAAAATAAACAAACAATTAAAATCAAAGTGCTAAGGTGCATATTAAAAAGCCTTTCACCTACCAATTGTTAGGTTTAAAAGGTTTTTAAATATAAGAAAACCCAAACCAAAAAGGCAATGTTATAACAAGAAATAAATTTAACGGACTGATGAGTCTCTAAGAAGGACGAAACGGCCGTTCCCGATTTCCTATGCTGACAAAGTCAAATGCGTGATTTTGTTTATTTTATGTGCAGTCTTTGGTTTTCATTTCTTGATAATTTTCCTGCACATTAAAGTTATTTCTTGTTATAACATTGCCTTTTTGGTTTGAGTTTTCTTAAACCAAAATACCTTTTGAACCTAACAATTGTTAGGTCAAAGGTTTTTTCATTTGCAACTTCCACTTTTTTTTTAATTGTTGTTTATTTTGTTCAGGAGTCACTTTCGAGAGCATAGGTCATTTCTATTTCTTTTCACGCCTTCCTGGGTTTGTCATCAAGGGAGGATGGATTGGGCTGATGAGTCCCTTAGAAAGACGAAACGGTCGATTCCGTCTGTTTCTTTATATACATTCAGTTTTTGGTTATCATTTCCTTATAATTCACTAAGTTGTCAATTTTTGTCTGTGAATTGAAGCGAAACGGTTATTATTAGAGAAACCTTAGCAGAAGATATCCTACCGAAGTAGTTTTACAAATAAGAAAAAAGAAAGAAAAAAACATCGATCGTTTCCCTAAGCAATAATAGTCAAAAAAAGATTTATTCGATTTCTTCATGGATAGACAATGGTTCTTTACGATTATTATCCAAATGGAACTCTTTTCATTTTTTTTTTTACCTCGAAATCAATGAGCAAAATTCATGCTAAATATTATGGGCATGGGTCGGGTCCCTGATTATAATTTGGTTGTTTTTTTCTTTACTCTATTTAAGCATTTAGTAACATTTACTCCGTAATAATAAGCTTACAATTCTAAATGGAATAAGATAAAAATCAACAAAAAAGAAAGAAAAGAACACAATGTTCTTGAAAGAATTTAAAATCTACTTTCCTTACTTTTTTTATTATTTTTTTATTTTAAAACAATTAATTAAAAAATAAGAAAAAGTATCAGTATTTGTAACTTATAATTTTTAAAATCTGTTAAATTTCAAAGATTTTTTTTTTTTTCAAATTTCCCATTCCTTGAAATAAATCCATTCTAGTTACATTATACGACGTCTAATGTAGTTAATTTTAATTTTAGATAAATCAAAGCAAAAAGTTAAACGGATTTCTTATATTAGTCCTCTCGTAGATATTCACTTAGCGATATTTAAAAATTTTCTGTTTTAAAGTTTTATATGGTAACAGTTTTCAGGCACAAATTTCTTCACAAATCCATACAAAGAAGTTTTCAAATCCAGATGATAGATCGTCTCTTCTCTTCTGTGTATGCTAAGTTTCAAGAGGATCCACTGACTGCTTTAGACATTATTGTGTAAAACAGATACTCAAAACTGCTGTTTTTATGAGCCCAAAAGATACTTGTTTAAAAATAATGCAACATAATGTCTCGTCAAAGATGACAGCCTTCTTATTTAAATCTTCCTATTTAGTAGAATGTTTAAAAGTAGAATTACACCGGCGCTTCATAGACATTGTGTCTTACGAAACATCTGCACCAAACATGGTTTTCAAGATGGAGTCGAGAAACGAACGATGTCGAGCAGTTGTCCTGTTTTAGGTTTAAGTGAAGAAAAAAAAATAAGTAAAGGATATAGAAGTAGAAAAAAAAGCAATATCTACAGAGTCTTCCAATCCATAATGAATGATCTGAGAATTGAAGGCCGCCAAAGAGTTCCGAAATTCCTCCGAACATCATCTGCTGAATTTGAAAAACTATTGCCTTTCATTTGAACTATGTACGTGATTCGAATTGTCGATAAGCAATTACAATTACAGAACAGTTAGACTCTGTTATAAGCTTATTTTCCAAAAATCCTATTTGTATTTCCACTGTTGGTACGTGTTATGTAGTACAATAATTATTTACAAGAGTTTCTGAAAGAACTGGCAATATATTTTTCTGAATGGATCCGCTTTTCCTGAGGCTAATCTATTTCAGGTGTAGCTTGAGATCTTTCGCCTGCCACGGAGTTGTATTTTCGCCTGAATCTGGGTTCGAATCTTGGAGCTGGTTTGGATGTTTGTCTGTGTCTCGTCTGTTCCTTTCCATGGGTTTGACGTAGACTTCCTCTGGGTAACGGAAAAATAGTCAACAATTTCCGTGTCTTGAGAAGGTAAATGGCGCAAAGGTAAGACGTCTAGGCTTCAGACAAACCAAACTACATCAGAACAAACTCTTCGTCAACTAATTGATTCATCCCGCTATTATTAAAATGGACTTCTAAAGTAAACTTGTTGTCTGCTGTCAGACATTTCAGTCACTTCCGATTTCATCTCACCGTTATCATAAATTTCTCGAAAGGAATACTTTTTTTTCACATGAAAAAATAAAAGGTCTTTATTCATAAATATGATGTCGAGCTTTAAGAAGATCATTCATTAATTTAGTAGTTATTATGGATACATAAACGCTCAGATACACAGACACAGTAGTCTCTTTAGCTTCCGTCCTTTCTTATGAAAAATGGTCTAAAAATTATAGATGACGTACAGCTAAATTATTATGTAACAACAAAAAAGTCCTACTTTATTTATTTATTGTGAAGTCTCTGTACTTCATATGATTGGGTCTTTTTTTGTTTTTTTTTGACAAATGTTGTTTGAATACGAGAGAATCAATAGATTTCTTTCTGCAATAAATATGCAAACAAAGTCAGAGCAAAGGAAAGCAATGCATGTGCCAATCAATTATTAGTGATGACGCAAATTAAACATAGCGTATATATTCCGTTTTGTAGCTACGTTTGTCGCAATGGATATATTGAACTCTAAGCAGGTGGTTATAAGTCATACACACTATAGACAGAATTTATAGTGGAAAACGATTTTCAGCCTCCCTCCATAGGAAAGATAGGCTTAAGAAATTTCGTGTTTTCCTTAATAACTTTTGAATTAGTGAACAAATATATTTGAAATTCAAAATGGTAGATCTCGACGTACTCATTTAACTTCGCCTGAGACAGTTTCTTTAATTAAAATTTCAGAAATGGCAGCGAGATGAAATCACTAGGTTACCATTTTCACATTTGAACTGAGATGCCAAAACTTTTGAACTAGTGGACAGATCTTCATAAAGCTTAATATGTCCGAAGATCTTTCAAAAACTTTAAACTTTTAAAACACATTTTTTTTCAAAAACCAAACTTTACAAAAACCAAAAGAATAGGGACTGAAGGAAGCTACAGATTAGGACCTTCTCTAATTCAGTTGATGCTTAATAAATATTAATTTTGATCTCTGTTTTAGTTTATCTTTAAAAATTGAAATGAAAAAGATGGCGTCTTAATGAAAAAATTGATTTGAAATTTATGACTTAAAAATAGCTTTATTAATGATTTTAATAATAATCAATTCTACTTCCCGTATATTCTTCATTCATAAAATCGTCCCAAATTTTTTTATGCATACGAACGTACAGATAAACAGACAAATAACCAATAATAGAAGATTTTCATGGGATTGTATCTAAATGAGAATTTTTTTTATCCGAATTCATAAAATAAGGAACTAACTGATAAATTTCTTTTTAAATATGTAAAATTTCATTAAAATCAGTGGAGAGAAAGTTTCTTTTTTTGGCTAGGTAAAACCTGAAGTTAAAAATAAAAAATCCATATTTTTAAAAAAATTGAAGAATTTAGATGAGAACAAAACAAAAAGGAACTGTTCTTAACAACTGGATCTTTAAGAATGTAAATTTTCATTAATAAAACACAATACTTAAAAACTATTAGAAACTTCAATAAACTTTGATCTGGTTTCGAGGTATTGAGTAGTTTAGGAATTTGTTAAAATATATTGTTTACCAGCGGCCATCTTATTTTTAGCATTTAACATGAATACTATCAGACAAGAGCAGGTGGCTCCATAGTTTTAAAATTTCTACTATTTACTGCGAAGGATAATTTAGATCTAGATATAACAGCTTGGTAACCACATATTCGCTAAAGATAGAATGATAACTAATGAGGACCTGAAATATTGCATAAAAATAAAATAAAAAAATATTCAGTTCGGAAGGAGCTTCATTTTGGTCAGACAAAGAAACAGAAATTCAAAGAGATTTGTTTTTTAAAATTCATTTTAATTTTCTATCCGACATAATATATGACGGACAAATACTTTAGTTTGAAATATAAAAAACCTAAATTCTTCTTCCTTTGAACGAGATTATTGCTAGGTTTATTACATGTATAAAAAAATATGATACAGTCATTGTGAAGGTTTACAATATTACTTTTCTTTTAATTCAATGTCTGAGTTTTTTGACAATTATACCATCAGTTTCAAGAAGAGAAATTAACTGTAGACTATTTTGCATAATCGTAGCCCGAGGAAGAAGGCAGTAGAATCTCATAGAAGGCAAGCAAAAATTCCTAATCCTATTCAATTTGAATAGGAATATCAATACCTTAAAACAACTGGCGCTTTTCCTTTAAACTTGGTACGTTGTTTATTTAAGTGCAACTTAACATATGAACAAGTTACGTATTTTGGTCTCCAACACTCCCCTAAACCAAAAGTTTTTTTTTTCGTTTTATTCCAGCTCCTTCTTTTTTGGGTCAAGTTACATGAAAATCAATAGGAATTCATAGAAACTTTCGAACATCAACATTTTGCTTTAATATAACATATAAACAATATGCAAATTAACGTGTACCAATAATATTTGAGGGATTTGAAATTTTTCTATTCCAAGTCCAATTTTTAGGCTTCATACTTTGAGCTTCTTCAGGAGAAATCTGAAACCTATATTAAAAAGTCCTTATAGTATCTCGGATAGGAATATCACAAGCATCGTCCATTCCAAAACATTGAATCTCACACAATATCGACAAGGACCTTTTCAATGTAGTTATCAAATTTCGTCTGACGAAACACTGAAGGTACTGAGCCGAAATACTCAACAAACTATCTGCAGTACAAAAATCCTATTTTATTATATCTGGAGGCACGGCAGTGCCCCCGCCAAGACGAGCAGAAGGCAGGAAGGGCACTACGTACCTTTTCTAGAAGCGTTTCGTCGTATTTTCGAACCCTCATAGCTTCGGCCTGGATAATACTAGAGAGCTCAAATTTTCAGGATAAGATGCAGTTAGCAGACTAATGAAATACGCAAAGTTTCATTTATTTAGCTTTTATACTTTGGATTTTAGTAATACCTAAAATACGTCGATTCCGTTACTGATTCACTCACTCACTGACTGACTGACTCATGATCATCAAAACC
>JAFIDM010009631.1:261878851-261896877 GCA_023159025.1 Thereuonema tuberculata | reverse complement strand
TTTGATCCACAGAATTATGAACAGCGCACGTAAAATCTTTCTCTCAAAAAAAAGAGATGTACTTGAAGATGGTTAGAATGTAACCGAAACCGGGTTGTACTATATTTTTATTTAGTTATTAAATTGAGTTTAATTTAATCAGGTGTGCCGGCTTACTCCTTTGATCCACAGAATTATGAACAGCGCACGTAAAATCTTTCTCTCAAAAAAAAGAGATGTACTTGAAGATGGTTAGAATGTAACCGAAACCGGGTTGTACTATATTTTTATTTAGTTATTAAATTGAGTTTAATTTAATCAGGTGTGCCGGCTTACTCCTTTGATCCACAGAATTATGAACAGCGCACGTAAAATCTTTCTCTCAAAAAAAAGAGATGTACTTGAAGATGGTTAGAATGTAACCGAAACCGGGTTGTACTATATTTTTATTTAGTTATTAAATTGAGTTTAATTTAATCAGGTGTGCCGGCTTACTCCTTTGATCCACAGAATTATGAACAGCGCACGTAAAATCTTTCTCTCAACTTATATGATTAAGTTTGTACTAAAAAAAATTGAAATCAAACGTTTTATTTTAACCGCAAAATGCGACAATATAATTGCAAAACATGGAAAAAGGTACCTAAGTCACCCATAATCTGGAAAAAGGTACTAAGTCGAAATTTTTAAATATGTCTTTGTACATTTGCATACTGACCTAAAAATAAACAGATGACAGGCATGGGTCGGCTTCACAGTCGTTTCACACCACACCAATGGATTTTTAATTGCTGGCTCTAGTTTTGAATGTGGAAGGTTTTTTTGTGTTTTCTCAGTTTGGTATTTCTATAACTTAGTACCTTTTTCATATTTGCGATTCAATTATAAGTAAGAATTTTTTCTAGAAAATTATGTAATTTTTAATATATTAATATTCACTTTTTCATAGTAGTAGACCATATGATCTCCGCTTCAAAATACATTTTCATGCTCCCAGCAATTTATCCATTCGTTTATTGAAGGCCGCCAAATAATAGGCCTAATTCGGAACACTTTGTTTAATTGGAAATTCAAAAAAGTTTACAAGAGACAGCCAAAATAATAATGCCTTCAATCTAATTTCAATTCCTAATGCTTGTTGAATAAATTAATTGTAAATGTATTGAAATAATACAAAATAATAATTTATAATATAATTTATTAATTGTATTGCTATAATAAATTTACAATTACATTGTATTATTAAATTACTATTGTTAATTATATTGTAAGTGTTATATTAACTAATATAACATGTTTATAAGTCTCTTGCGTTATACAATTGTTTTTTATATAATTAATGTATCTCATAATTAATATTATTACACTAATAAGTAATTGTGGCGTTGTATTGAACAAAAATAATACAATATAACAATGTATTGTTTAAAATTTGTAAATAGTCTTAGGCTATCTTCCTATTACTACTACCTTACGCGACAGATGGCAGCACAGTTAATCAAAGATGGCTGCGAATGATGTGTTGATAAAGTAATGAGTTGTTGAATCTTAAACTGCGGATGGTGAGCTGCCGATTCCTAAGAAGATGTTGGAGGATGCAACTAAGGAATTCGAGGACTGATCAAAGCTACGCCAAATCAGTCCCTTGACTTTATAAGGTAGTTGTCAGGTTAAGTATATAATATACATGCCATTCTCATAAAGTGGAAAAGATGGAGATTGTACTGAAAAGTGACAAAACTCCTGTTTCACTGTAATTTTATATTGTTATTTATTTGTTTTTTCACTTTTTTGGTAAATTAATTGAAAAAAGTATTATATCAAACATAGACATTGCTTTATAACCATTCCTTATTCTGTATATATAAATAAAATTCTAAGCTACTGCTACGAAATTTGAGATGAATAAATCATTTCTTTCAAATGCTATTTGTTAGATAGTTTGTAAATATTATGAAATATTTTGTAATCTTAACGCGAAAAGTTTTTGAAAGGAATCCATATGGAAAACATTTCAGGAATCAATAAGGAAAAATTAAATGTGGATACAAAAGTTAGATCGCATCTGTCGTCGTAAATGTGCATGCCATGTTTCAAGAACATCCATTCTCCCCGAAAGTCATTGAGGAGCAGGACGCGCCACAGAATTATTGATTTATATATCTTACGTGACGTTCCGGCAAAGGCCGAGCGGTCTGGACTGCGCGGCGGTCTGCCGTGCAGACGTTGTGTCGGAATCTGGGTTCGAATCCCGGGCGTGGCTTGGTTGTTTCAATTTCCTTTCCTGTGTTTGTTAGCCTCTTCTTCACTTTCTCTTCGGTCTGAAGCCATTCCCTAATGCTGCCTGAGGAAGGCCACGGGAACCCACCTTAGGTTCTTTCCCCAGATGCTTTTATGGGAATTCTTGAATTCCGTGAAATGTTGATCTGTCTCCGGACAGAATTACTACGGATTGATATCTTAAAGCCGTTTTACACTTACCATTTCACACGCCATATGCTCGCCATAATAGTCGCCATGACCTCGCCATCAGTCATGGCGAGGACATTGTGGCAGTTGGAGCCTGTCCTATTTTCGAAGAGATGGCGCGCCATCAGATGGCTCGACATCGAAACTAGCGCTCCTGGTGACGAATTGTAGAACTTGAAGTCCAATCGATTTGTATCTATTTATTCGAAATTACCGATTACAAAAACGATATGCACGTACGGAGGTCATGTTTTCCTTATGTTTTCGTGGATGCTTTCAGAAAATGTTACATTATTAATCAAAATCATTACAGAATTTCGGCCTGAAAATTTGAATCGACGAGCGATTGAAATCTCGAAAACATATCGTGGGATGGTCGAGATTTAACGAGAACTATCGAAACTGAAAACAAAGAAATACAAAACAATGAAAAATGAATATTTAAATGAATATTTTCTATTTTAATTAATTAAAAACATTCTTTCATCTATTCAATGCATTGAATAAATGATTTTTATATTAATCAATGCAATTTTTTTCGTAAATACACCGTAGGCATGATGACAATTGAGAAATGTAAATTTTCCGTGTGATGGAAGGCGATATGGTAAGTGTAAAACAGTACACTAAATCACTGGCCATCTTACCCTGACATGGCCTGCATTATAGCCTGCATTATGACGTGTGAAATGGTAAATGTAAAACGGCTATTAGGTATACAGCCTAAGAAAGCATGTCGTTTTGTTTCTATTTACTTTTCGTAATTTAATTATAAATTAATTAGAAATAATTCATTTCATAATTTAATTTTCATCAGAAAAATAATTTCTTTTTTCGTTTTGAGATCATCAAAAAACCAGTCAGCCTGTGTGTTTCTAATAACTTTTGGATCTTGAAAGATGGCAGAAATTAGATAACATTACTTTTGTATTGAAAATTTCACACGCTTTCTTCTTTCTCAGATGCTTCTGAGAAATTCTGAAGGTACTAGAAATTCCCTTCCCGGGAGTTAAAGGCGGGCGGGCGTCTGGTTGACCTCCCGACCCCAACTTTGTCCCGTGGTTTGCATCGCCGGAGCCTGACCTTGGCCTGACCTCCTGCGCCCCAATATACCTGTATAGGCCTGCAGCGAGGGGTACTTTAACTAACTTTTAAAACTAGAAATTCCCACAGGAAAACATTAGACCTAACACGATGGATATTTTTATTTTATTTATTTTTTTTTTTTTTTACAAATGCCCGGGCTCGTAGACTGATCGTCTTTCTTTAGGATAACAACAAGGGCGAGATATGATGCCTTTAACCGACGAATTGTTGCCCAGGGTACGCCATAGGAGGCAGCATCAAGTGATACCCGCATGAACGGACAGAAGGAGAAACAGAAGAAGAAAGAAACATCCATGCCACGATCGGGATACGAACCCGGGTACCGGTATACTGGCCGCACGGCAGACCGCCGTCGAGACCGCTCGGCCACGCCGGCACGGCACACGATGGATATTAATCCTTGTATTTATTTATTAGATATTTGTTAGTAAATATTAAGAAATATTTGTCACCTAATGATCAAATCTCTTGAAAGGAATCTGTATGGGAAAAAAAATACACATTAAATTGAATTTGCTTTGATCTGATTAAAATTAATTGGATTTGGTCAGTTTAACTAGATGAAGTGGATATAATTTATTCCAAAAATGAAGATTGGTACTATTAGCATTCAGCAAATGTTATAATTTAAAAATAAACGGAGTCTGTTGTGAGTTATTTTTCTCGTTTTTTAAAACCATAACGTTTTAAATAACATAGGTTACAAGATATTTCAGAAACTTCTTGCTTAAACTGAAAATAACTAAAGATGTTACTGCAAAGCAGACTTTGGGTGCATCTTTAAGAGATTACTTGAAGGTAAATTTAATTCTCTTTTTTTTTTTTTCGTTTGTAATTGACCGCGGCCAGACTCTAATCTTCTTTATTAACATCCTCTTAAGTGAAAATTTTATCCGCAAACATTTTCTGGGATCTCAACTCTCTTTCAGGGTGGATGGGTTTAACGAAGCATGTGATAATGTTCCCAGGCAGCCGATCGACTTTGAAAGTAACCAAGGCTCGTGCTGTATCGATAATGGCCAGTTTCTCTGTTATAAAAACATTGGCTATTTCAAGTGGACTACCTGAAGCGTGTTTCAGTTTTAGGCTTAACGTTTTCGTAATCCAAAAAGAATCTTATTCATCAATTATGTAGGATCTGATCAGTGGGAAGCAAATGCTGTACAAATATATCCAGTTTTTTTTTTGTTTTTTAAATATCCGAATAGTTAGTTGTCACTGAGTATTAGAGGTTTGCTCTATCGTTTGTAATGCTCATTAATATCCATCAGAGAGAAGAAACTGTTCGTTTTAGAATGTACTTTTAAATCTAAAGCATCCATGTTCTTTTATTTACTGTCAATGTAATTCAAAAACTGAAAATTTAGTAAGATGAATTGTACAGATAGATAAAGATTCTGTTGATTTTGAAATAACTTACAGTGACCATTATTTAAGAAGTTAGGGGGAAAAACCCGGCAAGATACTTTGTAGTTAAACTACATTAATTACGTTAGAAAGCTGAAATTTTAATGGTAGATAAACGTTATCAAATGTATCTCCCGATTGATTTTCATAGAAATTGGACCTTAGGGGTCAAAAATTACCAACGCATGAGTTTTTGATGAATTCCAATAAATTTAATTACTTACAAATGTTTAACATTTATCATCATTGTCATTTGGTATAACTATTGGGATAGTTTGGTCCTGAAGGAGGAGTGGGATATGATACTATATAGGTCCTTTTTTTTTTTGAGGGATTTCCTCACTCCGGGATGAGATATTATCTCGATATTTCTGCGCTCACCTTGATGTAATTAATATTTATACATCTCCCGAAGAAGGCCCGAGGCACCGGGCCGAAATATCGAGATAACATCTCATCCGGGAGTGAGGAAATCCCTCAAAAAAAAAAAAAAGAAAGAAAAAAGACCTATATAGAACTAATGGGATCTTATACCAAATTATTTGTTATACCATTCGATATTCCAAAATATGGATGCCAACTATAATTTTCTTATAAGCATAACTAAATAATTATTTTTGTCAGTTTCTCTCCAAATCTTCAAAATTATAACAAAGAGCATTGTTAACAGTATGGTTAACTCCCAAAATGAAGGCAGAAAATTTACCAGAAGCCCCCCCCCCCCGTCCCCTCCCGCTACTTCAGCTTTTCGTGTAAATACAAAAAAACTAAAATTCTAATGTTTTCTAGGACCACGTCTGGTCTTGATGACGATAATACTCCGTCGAGACATTGACAAAATGAAGTTCTGAAAGTAGTCAAATAGGAATTCATGGTATCAAACACGAATTGTGGCTCCCTGAAGATTTCTGAGGATCTTTGGTTTCTTTTTCTCAACTGCATTTCTCATGACGCCTACAGTTCTCTTTAAGATTAAGATCAACTAAGAGTTCCCTGGTTAGCAAGAGTTGTAATGGACCTTTCTACTAATTATTTTTTCACCTTTAAACAATGTAAGAGAATTACTGCAGAACTTCTACTGTAGAAATGAAGCTTTAGTAACTTGCAGAGTGCCTAGTTACACTTTGGGCACGGTGATAGCAGTAGAGTCGTCCTGAAAGATGCAGTTTGAAATGATCTGTAATTGTTTGCAGCTGTTTTCTTTCCAATACTGCTTCATGGTCCTGAAAATTGAAGGAATCTTTAGGAAATGCAGGCGATATATTCCACATTATGAAATACACCTCCAGAATATTTGATTAGTAGGGAATTTCATTTTAGACATCATAGAGTCTGGTTCATATACTTCGCCATGTTTTCGACGAATAGTGTGAATAGATTGAATTTCATTTCATCAGAGATGAAAGTTGACATGTACCAGAAGTGTTCATTTGACAATCTTTCCACTATTCCAGTCGAGCCTGGTGTCAGGAGGAGATTCTTCTTCGGAGTTCGGACGACGGGCAAAAAGTCTTCTGATTGTTACTGTATTTGCTATCACTCCCGTATGTTCTTCCCATTCACGTTTCAGCTCAGCATAATGAGCTGAATGTTTTGTTAAGACAATATTGCTTCAAAACATTATCATAGAGACTGATTTGCGGCTGGTTCCTTTTTTCATGTCAGTAGACCCAGTATTGGTGAGTTTGGAAGGAAATCTACCGACTGTGGACTGATTACAAGATAAATGATTAGTACAGTTGACTCGCGATAATCCGACATTTGACACGCTCGCTAGTCCGACGCAGGTTGGTTCGAAAACCGACCCGATTGAGGCGGTCACGGAGGTGAAATGCATAATCACTTGCGATGAAGGTATGTCGGCTGCAAACACTTTGATACGTTGGTGTGAGGAGAGGGAACTCGACTACGAGAACAATTTAATGTTAAAAGATATTCAAGAAAAAGCCACGACAGACTCTTTACGTAAGAAGAAATAAAAAACGATTACAGATTTTTTTTAAGTCGTAAATACATATGTACGTATTTTTATTTTTTATTTTAAGACATAAAATTATATTTTACATTATATACTGTAATTTTATTTTTTTAAGACAAATACAGAAATAAATTTGTGTTACATGCATACGGATTCATTTGTGTAAAACTATGCCTAATGAGTTTTTTTTAAATATCACATAACTTAGATTTTCTTGCCTTAGAAGCCAAAATTCAGTTTTAAAATATCAATCTTTGGTAATCCGATATTTTTGATAATCCGACACCACCTCGGTCCCGTAACTGTCGGATTATCGCGAGTCAACTGTAATATCATGCGGTGAAAATCTTTCTCCCTTAAAACAAGAGTAGCAACTAGAGTTTTTTTTTATCTTAGCATCAACTGCACATAACATGTCATGGCGATACACATACGAAATGACTGTAACTCCTGTAGTCTTCTAGAGCTGAAAACAGCAGATGATGCAATAACTCATATGTAGGGTGAGCACAAAAGAATGGTGGGGTTTCCAATACATGCATTTTCTTTATTGCTTAACGTATTCAGTCTTGACTACTCTGAATTGGAGTAAAGACAGAATAATTAGTCGAGCGTTTCCTACGAGTTGGCCAGCCCGTTCACCTAATCTCACTGCCATTGACTTTTGGGTTATGAGGATATTTGAAAAGCTTGGTGTACCAAAGAAGCGTGGATAACTTAGTAACGTTAAAGGATCGAATAATGCCGTACGTGAGGCAAATCAGTGGAGAACTGTTGCGTTCTGCTGTAGGAAATGCTGTTCACAGAATATAGTAATTGGAACAGTGGCAAGGAAAACATATTGAATCACATCTGTAAATGACGCCAAATAAAAATTACTATTGATTGTAAAATTTATTTATTTATTACGCCCAATTTTCTCTACACACGCTTCCAGCGCCAATTTTTCCCTTGTGTCGAAATTTTGAACTAATTTTTTTTTCTTTATAAATCACAACCTATGGTCTAAATAGTGTTCACACCAAATTTGGTGGCAGTTGGCCCAATATGTTTTTGATAATTGAGCCTCTTTATTAATTTCCACCAGGTATACAGTATACCTTATACAGCAGAACTATCGGTCTCAAAGCAACTAACTTTGTTGGATATGTTGAAATAAACATTTCTTTTTAGAGTATATATGTACATAAATAATGTTCTGTTCTGTACTGCAATATGAAGAGTTCATTTTAATGTTTCATTATATGTGCAGTACTGTACTTTAAAAAATACTTTCTGTGTTTAAAGATTTGTAACACTGTACATACATTACTGTAGTTTCACAATAAAATGTTGCTAGAGTGATTTTCACTTATGACCCAATCATCGGGATTTCTACATTTATCTGGATCATGTCAATCCCCAATTAATCCGGATAATTGGAGTTCAATTACATATACATAAGTTAATCTCATTAAGGCTCTTCAACTAGAGGTTTTCCTTTAATAGAGCAAATCCTTTATTTGAAGACCAAAACCTTTAATTATAAAGAGATGAATTTCAAATCTTTTGAGATCATGATCTTGGAAAAGATCTGAAACTTTTTAATACTTCTGATTAAAAAAAAATTATGTTGATGTGAGATGTTGCAGTAAAGGAATGACAAAACTAACAGTTTCTAAGAATTATTTAGAGTAAAATCTACATTATGTTAATTTATGAAAACAAGACATCATGCGTATTCATTTCTAATAATGATTTTAAGGCGTTTCGCAACTGAATTGTTAACTTGGTCACGTAACACCAAGAAATTTAATAATACTGAAACATATTTTTAAAGAACGTATAAAGATTTCAACTCTAATGTGCTATTTATATGTACTATGTACTGTATAAGAATTTTTTTTTTTTTTGTTAAATTTTCTTTAATTTTACATAAGTAGGACTATTAAACTGATTATGGAGGAATTATTTGCAAGTTAATGATTATCTTTTTTAATAAATAATAATAATAAAAAATCATCGCCAGCCTCATACTGTGATCGCGATGATTGTAGCAAGTATTTACTTAGTAATAATTTTAATAATTATTTACATTGATTTTATTCATTATTATTCATAGTGTGTGTAATAATATAATCATTATAAGACCATATACGCCAATAAAAAAGAAAAAAATTTATAAATCAAGACATAATAATAGTAACATGTTTTGAAGATTCATCGTTTGTTGTAAATATGTTTATGTAAATTTGTTGTAAATATGTTTATGTAAATTTGTTGTAAATATGTTTATTTACAGTCTGACTATGAATCTTCGAAACATGTTACTATTATTGTGTCTTGATTTATAAAATTATTTCTTTTTTATTGGTGTGTTTGGTCTTATAATGAGTACATTGATTTTGTAATATAAAACTCACTTCAAAATTTATTGTCGTGTTTGTCAGTTTCTCATGGCTACTTGTGATTAAAGTAGAATGTTTCAAATTATAGATTATTCCTAGCAGAAGGTCATCGGTGCAGGGGTAAGGCTCTTGAGATCGAAAGGGGACAAAGTTCAGATGAAAGGCTTAGTCCAACATTTGTGTGCCCCGGGTAAGAACTTGGTAATCAATCGATAGAAGGCTAGGTGGATCCTAAGACTTGTCTGGAAGGAGAACAGCTGAAAATAAAAAACAATCTCGACCTCCAGTCTGCAGACAATTGCCATATCTGAGCGACGGAGCCAAATAACTGTCTTCAAGGATTTTTATATTTAATATTATTAGGCAAAAATTGAATGGCAGGAAATGATATTTTAAAGCATGATAGGTTTTTTTTTTACTACTTGTGGTACCGAAAAAAAATGTTCTTTTCTGAATTTCCTATTTGTTGCCCCATATCGTACAGAGGAGAAAATTGATTACGCAATATTGGAATAGAAACAACCCAAATAAACGAAGGAATATTAATTTCAATTAAAATTCATTGTTTATCGTCAATGAGAATTACTTTTTAGCTTCTAAGGCTTTTGAAGGAGAGTTTTTGATAAACTTCAGTAGGAAAACTGTATCGCTACTGGAATCCACATAGAAATATTTCCAAATATAAAAATAGACAATCTTTTCTGCATTTACATGCACAAGTTTCAAGAAAATCCAGTTGTGCAGTTGTTTGAATGAAATTCAATATCTTAAGATGGTAGTAAATAACTACCCTCACAAGAAGTTTCTGAAACAACTTAAAGCTTACTTTCCATAAAAGTTATTTATTATTTTTCTTTTATTTTAATCGTAAAAAGTAAACAAACGAAAAACTTGCGTTGATTTTCAAATTATATCTGCTGAATACAAATAGTATAAATTTTCCGTTTTCTTAAAAAAAAAAAAGGATTAAATCTGCATTCTTTACTCAAATTTTCTGCAGCCAATTAAATTTAATCACATCAAGCCATGCGCTAATGAATAAAGGAATTACCGTATTTGCCGGCTTAAGAGATGCACCCGTTTTCAGCGGCATTTTTTTGGGAAAAAAAATGTTAAATTGAAATAACAATACAGTATACTCTCGATATCTCGAAAACCTCGATATGTCGAAAAATTATTTTTCCCCTTGATATTACATATTCATGTAATCTCGACCTTGCTATCTCGAAAACTCGCTATCTCGAATTTTTTTTAGCGTTCCTTCGACTTCGAGATATCGAGAGTATACTGTATTTACTAGTAGATTTCAAATATGGTCTAATGTTTCTAAGTCATTTAACAAGCAAACATAAAAAATATGTATATATATATTGTGTGTGTGTGTGTGTGTGTGTGTGTGTGTGTTTTCGATACAGTTAGTTTTGAAACAAAACATACAAGTAATATAAATAATTAAGACTTTCTTTTATTATTTCTTATTTCTTTATTATAGACATTTACGTATTCTTTAAAAATGGTGAGCACACATATCAAAAAATATATACTATATATTAATCATTTTTTAATATATGTGCTCACCATTTTTAAAGAATACATAAATGTCTATAATGATTTCAATCCGTACACGTTAAATATTATTTTAATTATTTCTTTATTAAAAACTTTAGTTTCGAATGTTGCCACCAGGGTAAAACTGGCGCTGTACACTGACAGCCGCCCAGTGACAGACAAAAGACGTCATCAGGCGAATATAAACTTCAACATGATTGGCATCGGTCAGTTCGATCTGCTTGACGGTGATCGCTGTGAACGTTACTATACGCAATGCTGTCTTTACGTGATCGTACGTTGCTTGTAAAGTTTTATTACCAAAACAACAGTACTGCGTGCAATGCACAATTCCAAATTCCGAACAACGAACGGTCTACGGAAAGTTCCCAGGATTATTACCAATTTGCGAAACATGATCTCAGGTTTGGAAAATACCGGATCTTTACAAGTGCAACCAGGACGCGGACGCAAATCGGTATCAAATGACGACGTTTAAACTGTTGCAACGTCCGTAATGGACGTTTCCGTAATGGACGCTTCCGTAATGGAAGCGAATGCTGCACACAGATCTAGCAGTGCTTGGGCAGTATCCAGACATAGAATTGACAGTGCAGCAAGTCCTACGTCAGCATTTCCCGAAGACCACATAATTAGTCGAGCATTCCCGACGACGCGACGTGGCCGCAGGTTCGCCTGATATCACGCCATGTGACTTTTAATTGTGGGGTTACTTGAAAGCATTGGCTTACCTAGGACAAGTTGATAGTTTGGCAACATTGAAGGACCGAATACTGCTTCACTTGAGACAAATCTGTGGAGATTTGCTGCGGTCCGCAGTAGAATCTATGATCCATAGAATGCAGATTATGGATAACGTGCAAGGACACATTGAACCGTATGTGTAACTGACTAATAATAAAACCCATTGTCAACAGTACGCTTTTGTTTTCTTTCCTGTATCTGATTAGCTTAAAGTCACTGTTTAAAGTCTTTGGACGCAAAGACCATACAGTGACTTTAGGTTAGCTCATCATACAGCGCCAATTTCCCCCTTGGTGGCGCCACTGGGAACTAAATTTTTTTCTGTGAAATCGTAATTCCGTAGTCTGAATAGTAGGTATATCAAATTTGGCCGTTTTTGAGCCAAGAGTTCTTTTGCCTATCGTGAACCAAACACCTCATGTTTAATTATGGTCATCCAGTATATAAAGCATTTAAACACGGAAGCTCTACAATGAAATTTTATTTCGAAATAATCTTGTCTATTCACGATCAAAACAGCCTAAAACTACTTCCTGAAAAGCTGAAATCTTATTAACAAGTTTAGATCTTTGGAAGGACGATCCCGAAAGCTCTATGAAAAGTTCTATTAATTAATAAGATCTATTAATTTTGGTGCTTACTGGTCCAGTAGATAAGAACTTTCAAAATAAAAACAAAAAAGTTTAACCTACCAAAAGAGTAATAAAAAATAATAAAAAAAATTATACAAAATTTTCATCGGTGAGAGTCTGGGACGCCTGTTTCGTCCTTTTGTGGACTTGACAACCAGGCCTACTCCCAGACGAAATGCTCAGATTGGGTTTTGATTTTGGAGGGAGACCATTTTCGGGAGCGAGAGTGGTTTCCATTATTACCATTGCACTCTCTGAGCGTTTCGTAGGAAAGCTGACGAGTCCACAAAAAGGACGAAACGGCCATCCAAGACTCTCACCGATGAAAGCTCAGATATTTTAAGGATTGTGTCATTTGTTTATTATTTTGTAAAACTTTCAAAATGCGTACGTTGATGTTCAATTCAAATATCACGATATAAAAACAAAACAAAAGAAGAAGAAGTAATGGTTGGCTTTCCTATGATATGTTCTTCTCTTGATTGATATTCATACTATTTACTTTTTGATTTCATTTTTAGGTGGACGTCTAACGACTTTTTCTTGTTTACTATGTTCTTAATTTTTTTTACGTTATAAAAATTGATTTTCTTCTTCATTTTTTTAAATAACTATTGGAGCGATCATTTGATTCGTGTATTCAAAAGCTCCATGCCAACTGTACTTGTTTTTCAGCTGCATTTGTATGTTTTTCAGTTCATTAATTTAAGTGGAGTTTATCGACTTGTGTGAAAACTGACTTTTTTGATACATTCTCGACTTTAATATTGCTGCATTCTTCCTTGAAAATGTTTTTTTTTTTTTTGAAACAATAAGTTTTGAAAGAAAACGTATAAGTAATATAAATAAATAAGACTTTCTTTTATTATTAAGAATCTTAAGTTCTTGCCAGTATTTCAGGCTTAGTAGGTTATAAATCTTTTTTATCTTTCAATTTTCTTCTTCTGAATGAACCACCATCTTCTAATCGACTGCCAACGCGTTTAACAATCTGTTATTTTATGACGAATCAGGAAATGCAGGCAATTTGGACATAAAAACTGGATGAATAGAATCATTATCGGTTCAATGGGACTTTCTGCTGCTAATCAATACATCAATGCAAAGTGATTGGTGCAGTCGATAATTTGTCTCATTCATGATTGGTCGAGAGAATATGAAAGGCGGAGAGGAAAAAGGATTTATGAAGAAAAAAAATGACAATCTTTTCTACAGACTAATAAAAAAATGTTAATCACACAGACACAAACAACTTATTGTACTTTTTTATTTTATTTTTTTAGATAATAAGGTTTAAAAATTATGCAAAGTTTTTAAATTCATTTTGAGCATATTTTGACTATTCTTAAGTGATATTTGAACAGGATGTCTGCCAGTTTGTGACAGGAACTTGTGTGCACGATAACTGCAAGACTGCATCGAATTTGATATTTAAGACTTCGAAACCAATGTACACTGTCCGGCCACTTTATTAGGGTAAACCTACCTAGTAGCGTGTTTAGCCCTCAAAACAGCCTGAATTCGTCGAGGCGTGGATTCCACAAGATGCTGAAAACATTGTTGAGGTATGCAGACATGAGTGTGTGACGCAGTTCCTGAAGATTTGATGGAGGTATGGACCTGGAGCGGACAGCTCGTTCCAGCTCATCCCACAAATTTTCAATCGGGCTGAGATCTGGGGGCTGAGCGGGCCAGTGCAGCAAGGAAAAGTTATCGTCATGTTCCTCAAACCATCCCTTAGTGATGCGGGCTTGTGCACCGGCGCATTATCCTGCTCGAAGTAGCCATCTGCATAAGGATAAACTGTTAACATGTAAGGTTGCATTTGATTAGCTACGATGTTTAGGTACGCTCTAGCATCCGGACGTGCCTCCAGAGGCATCAATGGACCCAACATGTGCCAGGAAAACATCCCCCACAGCATGACACTGCCCCCACCGGCTTGAAGAGTTGTTGTGAGTTACAACATTTGTGCGCACAGCAGAGGTGTACCTAACAAAGTGGCCGGGCAGTATATATATATGTATATAGGCCCACATACACTCATTAACAAAAAAAAACGACGACCCTAGAAGAAGTTGTCCGATGGAGACAAAAATTGGTGGAGAGGAAGATTATGTACAGAATAGAAAATGATTAAAATTTCAGACAAATTGAATGATTTATTTCAGAGTTACAGAGTTACAAAGTAACGAGCTCAATAAGGTGTTGACCCACCTCTAACCTGAATGCAAGCTGCCACACGACGTGGCATAGAGTGATAAAGCTCGCTGATGGTCTCCAGCTGTATTTCTTGCCAAATTTGCTCCAATTGTCGGGCTAGGTCATCCATATTCCCTGGTGGATGCAGTCGCCTTCCCATCATATCCCAGACATGCTCGATTGGAGAGAGATCTGGAGATCTGGCTGGTCAAGGAAGTGTTTCACAAGCTGCAAGACAGGTCATAGCAACACGTGCCGTATGTGGTCTGGCGTTATCTTGCTGAAAGATAAGGCCAGGGTACTGCAAAAGAAAAGGTAGCAAAACAGGTCTCAGAATGTCGTCGACGTACCGCTGTGCTGTAAGTATGCCGCTAATGACGATCAAAGGGGTCTGGCTATCAAGGGAAATGGCACCCCAGACCATAACTCCTGGTTGAGGGCCTGTGTGGCGTGCAATAGTGAAAGCAGGATCGGCACGCTGCCCTGGGCGTCTCCAGACACGTCTGCGACAATCGTCAGGACACAGTTGGAAGCGGGATTCGTCGCTAAACACTATACGTCCCCAGTTAGCATCATTCCAACCGGATCGAGCCAAGCACCACTGTAATCTGGCCCGACGGTATGCAGACGTGAGTGGCAGGTGGCGTAGCGGTCGGTACGAGCGTAGATGTCGCTCTCTCAGCCGTCTGTGAATGGTCATGGTGGACACTCGTGTGCGGGTCGCACGTCTGATGGTTGATAACGATGATTCAGGCGCTGTGAGAGCTGATCTGACAATCACTCTATCCTCCCGCTCTGCTGTGGCGCTAGGCGACCGCTACCTTCATGACGCTGAAATCTGCCATTGTCCACCCATTCCTGCCAGCATCTTCTAATCGCCGCATCACTTCGACCCATATGACGAGGGATTCTCCGATTTGTCCAACCTGCTTCTTTCAATCCAATGATACGACCTCTTTCAAACGTTTTTTTTTGGTAGTGAAGTTATGTTGGAAGAAAATTTATCATAAAAATTTGGTAAAATATACATATATATATATACATGTTTTACAGGCGAGTCTGCGGGGTGCTACTTTTGCACCTTAGCCATGCCCCTACACGTGGTTTGAATATTACACACGAATTTTGCAACACCCTATATGTATAATTGACCAAATTTTAAAGATAAATCTTCTTGAAAGGCTACTTTTTAGAATAATCCAATCATTGTGAATTCAGCATATTTTCCTACCTGAATGAGGATTTGAACCAACTCAATTGCTGGACTACAATGTAACCACTCTGGTATTGAAGCAGTCTGTGTAGAGTTGTAGGCATATATGTAACCTTCCTAATAACTTCTAGACCGATGGAGGAATAATCTTGAAATTTGGCTAATTTATCTAATTTATATCTATTTACTTTTTTTTCCGTATGGGTATTATTGAGAAATATAGGAAGGCAATAAATTGTTGCCATATAAAAAGCGTTAGAAGTGAAACAATATTTTTTTTTTCTCAACGCCCGGGCGCTTTGCACTCTCTGCCTTTGCTCTCGGTAACCCTGGGAAAACTGAGTTATTTAGCTGAACAGGTAGATGACAGTTGACATTACACCCGCAGATACAGAAGAACTACAACAGAAGAAGATAATATCCTGCCAGCTCAGGGATTCGAACCCAGATTCAAGATATCAGTCTCACGGCAAGACCGTCACTCTGGAATGGCACACTCAATTTCTAACGACGTGTAATAATGCTTATTAATCTGCTGAATAATCCACTGTTATTTGCACATGATTCGGTGGGATTTTAAATAATTCGATTTAGATTAACTGAAATATTTCCGGCAAATTAAAAGGTTGAGAACCAGTATTTTACTAGATGACATCTCAGGATAGCTATTTCACGCTCTTTAGCGTTCATCAGCTGAGAATAGTCACCAGCAAAAAACAAGGTCTCAGTATGGAGTTGAATAGAATCTTAGTCGAAAATTGTATGTACCTCCAAAAAATTAAACTAAAAACAAAAAATACATATTTAAAATAAAATTTAGAAAATTCATGTGCTACCCTCCGCTAGCCTCCATGGATTTCACAAGCGCAATTAAATAAAGTGCCTAAAATATTTATCAACAACACATTAGAAGGTTGAGACCCAGCAAATGATCGCTAATGAGCGTGAGTAGCTATCCTGAGATGCCACCTAGTAAAACACTTGATCTCAACCTTTTAATGTATTAATAAATATTTTCGGCGCTTTATTTAATTGAGCATGTAAAGTTCATTGAGGCTAGCGGAGGCTAGCACATGAATTTTCTATATTTTATTTTTAATGTATTTTTTTTTATTTTTTGTTTTTAGTTTAATTTTTGGAGGTATCCTCCTCCTTTCGACTTTAATATTTCCGGATTTAATTATTTTTTACAAGAAATATTATAATATATTTTGCACAAATCAAAATTGATAAATATATGGAGCATTTTTTTTTGCTGTTCAATCGTGAAAAAAAGAAAAAAGAAAAGAAAAATATAGAAAAAACAAAACAAAAAAAACTCAACATTTTAAGAAAACTAGGCTTTATGTTTTTTCAAGAACTATTTTTTTTTTATTATGGCGTTAAGGCGCTCCAGTGTGCGATTTATCAAACAAAGCCTTTCGCAACCTTCTTTGTTATGACATGCTGTCATCCCTTCAATATTGGAGAAAATAAAATAATCATTATAAATTCAAATCTAAACAAATCAATCAGAGTAAATATTAACTCAATGCTTTAATTTAACATCCATTAAAGAGATACGAAATCACAATACACAAGCTTCGATTTTAGTTTAATTTCGGAGTTTACTTTCATAAATCATTAATAAATGTTTTAAAACTTGAATCTTTATTGAGTCTTTAAAATAATTTAATGACTTTACTTGCAAGTGATTTATTGGACTGAATTGAAAAGCAACTTTGTAGTTTATCTTTGTAGTTTATCTCTTTTGTAAGCTAGGGGCTATATAAGCTTAGGGTAAAAGGGAACGACATTTGAAATTCTGATACTAACTTGATTTATTTATTTTTCTCGTATCGCTTAAATCTAATTTATGTTGTTCAAATATTTATATCCAAAGCTAGTCACAATGAAAATTCTGTATTGTGAAATTAAATATTAATACATTGACTTAGAAAAAAAAAAGACCATAACATTGTACAATGAGCTTCTGAGAATTATGATACAGAAGGATCAAAAGAAACAAAGAAGACTTTAGGGGAAAAAAAGAAAATAAAAAGTTTCTGTTAAAACCTACTCGTTTCTGTCTCGCCTTCCACCCCATCCCTTCTGTCTTTTTAAATTTATCAAAATAGTTAGTGAGAGTGTGTGTATTCCTATACTGCTCGCGGCGAGAGTTGAAACTTCCAGAATGCAACGCAGATTATAGATTTTCCTTTCCTGGCCGTTCGCTCACATTGAAATAGAAGAGAAACTGGCGGTCGCTGCTTCACATTCAACATTTCGACGAGGAAAAGTTCTCAACAGTCAAGCTAGGGAAATTATTCTTAACGTTGCTCGTCGATTTCCCTAGCTTG
>JAFIDM010009631.1:261864434-261878451 GCA_023159025.1 Thereuonema tuberculata | reverse complement strand
CTTCTATTTGAATGTGAGTGAACGGCCAGGAAAGGAAAATCTATAATTTGCGTTGCATTCTGGGAGTTTCAACTCTCGCCGCGAGCAGTATACTACCCTTTGAACCAGAGTATGAATCCTCTTATGCTGACAAGAGACAATCTAACTTATAAATGCATTTGAAAAATTTCCAGTCTGGTTTGCGCATGAATTTGATAAAAAACAGAAAAGTATCAGAACGAAACAATGAATTTCTGTCGAGGTCTAACAATTAATCCACTTAATTATAATTTACTTTCATTTGCGATACGATTACAATGAATAGGATTAAGCAACTTTCACAAATAATACAGTTTTATTTCTTTCCAACAAATGGAAAATCTCACATTACTCTTTGTAGGAGGCAAACATTGCAATTTACAAATATACGGATAATATATTTTTGTAATGTTTCGACGGCTTAAAAAAAACAAAAATAAATCAACAAATACAATCAAAACCCACGACATTGTAAGAAACGTTTGCTTTAAGTTCTTTTAGTAACTTATTATTTAAAAGAAATTATGAAATGTTTATCAATAGTTTTGAAGTTATTCAAAGTTTTTAAACCATATCAAAGTCGTATCGCTAACAAAGAATTGTTTATTTATAATCATCAGATACCTTTCAACTAGATAAAGCCTAAAGTAAATATAGGAACTAAAAACAAAGAAGCCAATCAGCAAAATTCACTAATCATCTGCAGCACAAAAAAAAAAAAAAAGATATAAAGATATAAAAAAAAAATGATATAAAAATTGATGTTAGGCCTATTTTCCTCAATAGAGTTTAAAGGACAGTATATGAAGATATCGGATTCCCGAGAATATCTGTAAAGCCATCGAAAGTAGCTGTGCTGTCCTGTTATTGATCAAGTCTTAGAAATTGCTCGAGTGGATTATAAGGCAGAGCTGGAGGACATTCTTCATTCCACAGACGTTCACGTTCTGATTCAATTCGATTGCGAGGCCTAATTTGATAACGGCATGTGCACGAGATTAATGCTGTAACTGGAGAACGAGAATAAAAAAACCATGAGGTGGAATTTTATTATCTTTCTGTTATTCGTTTTATTTCCTTACAAGAATGAGTGCACCGAGTTTTCCGAATTTCGGTAATGGACTGGACTTCCGACAAATGTTTGCGATGAATAATAACAAAGCAAAGGCCATTAAAGACGATGGAAGGGAAAAGAAAAAAAAAAGAAAGAAAACGCTTACATTTAAATTCAAATTGGGGAAACAATTTTTACTTGCCCCCAGATCCATTTTTTATTCTTTTTCCTCCCTATCAAAGAAAAACTTTGGGAATTCTTATCCTAAAAACAAATATATTCTCAGTTTCACATCACCGTTACTCAAAGCAAAATAATTGTTAAGGCTTTTGTTTCTTAGTTGGCTAAGCTACTAAGAACTATATGCAGCCATATTTCTAAGAATATTTGAGGAAATGTTTATGGAAATGAAGCCCATTAATATTTCCCAATTAAACGTGGCAATATGTTACAGTTATCAGCATACAGGGAACACCAATTCTCCTTCTGCGGATTTCACAATTTCAAATTATTCATGTAATTTTCTTGTTCATAAGAACTTTAGTAACTACAAAATTAATAAAAAATTGCAATTATTATTTAAATTATTTTACATAATTTTTATTAGTCTAATTTAGATTAATTTACAAAACCAGTGAATTATTCTAGCAATTATCAATGTGGAAGCCTCCAAAACTAAAATAAGCAACAATAGAAGATAGGTTATAAAATTCATGTGCCAGCATTCTGCGGCCCTCAAAGAGCATTGGTAGTGTTTTAGAAGAATAAAAATATTCACAAACATCAGTTGATGAGACCAAATGATTACTTGCGCTTTACATTTTATTCTTTTACTGCGCTCACATAATTCATTTGTGGTCGGCGAAATGCCAGCACACGAATTTCTTAATTTATCTTTTATTACGAATTTATTGTTGCTTATTTTAGTTGTGCAAGGTTTCACATTGATTTCCAGATTGTTTTGTTAGACTGTGTACCGAGACTTCACTGTTTACTGGTGACTACTCCTAGCTGATGATCGCCAAATAGAGAGCTGTTCTAGATATCACTTAGTAAACACTAGATCTCACCCATTGATGTTTATCAGTAAATACAAACCTACTCTTCTTGAAGGGCGCCCAAATTTACGGACTCGGTACAGTTCATACAATTAAACATCATATTTTTTTTTTAGGGTGTTGATTTTTTTTTTTAATTATTTTCTTTTATTCTAATCCTTTTCCAGAAAGTATTCCAGTCCATGTTAATCCCTGTTAAAATTAACGACACTTTGATTAAGATGATCCGCTTGTATACGTTAATTAAGTTTCTTGTTGGTTAGATGTATTTGTTGTAAAATCATTACAATAAATGATTTATGAAATGTCTCCTGTGATAGTAATAAAACTGTGATATGTGGATTAAAGCATGTAAATGTTTCATGTAAATGTAATCGATAGATACATAAGTTGACTTCACTTCGGATATCCATATTATTGTAGCAATGGGTAATAGCCCTTTTGAAATGCCGCCGGATGAAGAACTCATTTTGTAGCCATTTTGTATCAGAAGAGTATGAACGTTTTCAAGCTCGTTGTTAAAGGTTTCACATGTAGATGATAAATTAGATGCCCTTTTTATGAACATTGAATTAAGATTGATCTTAAATGACAACGGAGAGTATGATGGGTAGTTCTTAGTTATTCCAGAAAATGTGGGTTTACGGTAAACTAAAGTATTAAAAGTTGCACCAGCTGAAGTGATTAATATATCCAGGAATGGTAACAAATCCCTTTCATGTTCAACATCCATTTTTATATTAACATGAATATCAGAAAATATATCACAAATGCCTTATCGCATAGGCGATAATATTGTCCACATATCTGTAATAAATAGACAGATGCACCTGACCATCCTTTAACAATGAAAGCGCATATCATAGCCCATTCAGCAATGATAGCAGAAGCCGATAAACCCATAAAAAGACCTTCACTTTGTTTCTAAATTTTACCATTAAATTAAACTTTGAAATTTAGAAATATTGATGAAGTTCACATGAGTCTTGTAAATAATGTGCTCAATGACCGTGTGCACCGATTCTTCTGAAATGGATGTGACATTTCAGAAAAGAGTTTACATCGAGTGAGAATAAATCATAATTGTCACGCGTTTGTTGTGCTCTGATAATACGGACGAACTCATGACTATTTTTCACACTATATTTCGAAGTTACATTCAGTTTTCTCATTTTATTGTAGAGATAGTCTGAGAGGAGTTTTATAGCTGAGTTATTGCAATTGATGATGGGTCTTATAGGAAACATGCCTTCACTATTCATTGTCTTATGTAACTTAGGAAGCGCCTTTAATTCAGGAATCTTTAATTTGCTGTCTTTCAATTTGTCTGCAAATTGCTTTGAAATATCATCAGTTGTACACAATTTTCGAAAAATCCTTACGATTTTATGGTTTACTGTCAAGAGTGGAAACCATCAAACCCGCCTTGTTTGATCAAATACAGTGGTAATTACAGTGGCATTCAAATTTATAAACAACTTGTAGGCTATACATTCCTACCACATCCTAAAGAACAACTTAAGAAAGGTTTGAAATAATAAAAAAAAAGTTCGATTTTGTGTTTTACACCGTGATTACTGAATCGGGCCCACTGTGCGTCGTAGGAGAAAAACCCCTTTGAACTTCCATTAAAAAAAAACAAACAATCATTTCCAATAATTAACCCAAAAAAAATTGTTCTTTCCTTCTTATTTCCAATATTGTGCAAAGGATGAGAATAAGAAATAAACAAACGCGAAAGTTGGATTTTGTAAAAGCACTTTTCCTATTTAATTACTTTTAGGTTATTTTCCCAGGCTCTTCAAGTAAATCCCTCTTCTTTTGAATTGTTGGGTAGATATATATTTAATATACCTACACTAATTTAACGCATGGTCTCTTAGGCTGGCCATCACTGGTTTAAAAAATATCTAAACAACTACTTTTTACGTCTTAGTAAGGAGTTTTTTAGACTACATTTCTGGACTGCTTTCCCAGAAGACTGAGGCTTATCAGATTGCTCAGTCTTTGTGCGTGTTTTTGTGTATTTTCGCTATCCCCAATCATTTTTGAATTGCTGAACTGATCTTTTTAAAACTTAGTATTTAAGGACTATTCAACGATCTAAATTTTAACATTTGAAATCTTTCCAAGTGGTTCTTGTCGAGAAATGATCACAAAAATTCCCGTAGAAAAGCTTTGTCGTGAGAGTAACGCACTTGAGATTAGCGGACACTTCTTGGAACTGAGGGTGACATGACGGTGCTAACAACAAATAAAGATTTTAAACATTGTAAAGAATATAAATAAGGAGAGAAAATATTTAAATTAGCATAAGTTCAAGCTGTTGGTGGGAAGCATCAACAGTGCCCGAGCGAAACGTGTGTGCCGATTAGCTGTAGGTTAGGTAAGAGGAGATATGACCCCCTTCAGGATGTTTATATTGAAAAAATTTAAAAATTAGCTTACCTGGGTTACAAAAGGAAATTACTGTTGCCACATGATAAATTTAAAAACATTTTATCAAATTTAGTAAACACAGTGCACTAATCTCACAAATGATGTGAGCTAATCTCACGGTGCGCTACTCTCACATGCACTCCTCTCACGAAATCAGAAAAGCACTGGAATTTAAACAATAGCTTTGTCTCCTATTTATACGCATACAATGAACAATAAATTTTTATCCTCTTTTAGCTAATCCATTAATTAGCGTGTGATTTGATTAAAGTTAATCCGATTTCGACGACTTAAATAAGGAATGCGAAAATAATAATTTTTTAAATTATTTTTTTCAGAAAATGCAAAATTTTAACTATTTATAGTCAATAGATTTTAGAATTCGAAAATTTAAACAATTCATTTTTTATTGTTGGCACGACTTAAAAGAAATGAGAAGGAAAAAAAAAAAAAAAAGAAATTTTAAGAAATCACATTTTAAGAAAAGTAGGCTTTAAATTCTTCAAACTCCTTGTTTTTTCCTGTCTAGCTCCTATTATTATTTCGTTTTGGGTCCAAGATTTCTGCACTTTTATTCAGAATTTTGACGTAAATTAAAAGAAAATTTTCATTGGGTAAACTATGATAAATGCTGTTTGAGTTACTATAATGGAAACCTTTTAACACTATTTGTGATGTTGTGAAACTATTCACAATGGGTGAAATTTGTGTAAAAAATAAACTTGGGAGTGTAGATTAAGTAATCTGATTTACCAAGAAAATTTAAGCTTATTGATAGCAATTTAACGTGTGTTGTTGACACATGAAAGTCAATTGAAGCAGACCAACATACTAATATAAAATAAAATACAATTTAATTTAAAATAGATACCAGACTGTTCGTCCTATACTACTGGTCTTTATTAATGGTTTTATCAATTAGTTATTGATAACGTCTCATTATGTAGGACGAAACGTCTTGTGTCATTTTAAATTAAATTGCATTTTATTTTATGCTAGTGTGTTGGCTTGTATCAATTGACTTTCAAAATTTAAGCTTCTCAAGATAAAATATTTTTGGAATTGTTATAATCAGATTTAAAAATTTAAATGTTAATTTTAGAACAAGAATCGTTACCTGTGACTTTTTTATTACAAATCAATGGAACCTTACTAGAACAGCTGAAATCATTCTAGTTTCCTAGTTTAAAAGTTAGCTTGATTACGGACTTAATGCTTTCGATTTAAATTTTCATATTTATGAAGCTATTTGTTTATTATTCCATACATTTCGATTTACAACGGATTTTAAGGGTATATAAAAGTAAGGAATTCTCTGAAATGATGTATGTGATATAAACGCAACATTAAATAACAAATTTTTTTTATTTTTATTTTTATTTATTAATTTACTTTTTGTTGTTGTTGTTGCAGCAATTTCGTAGTAAGTTTAATCGCATTCCTTTATTCCTTGTCTAGTTACATCAGAACAATCAGACAAGGATTGAAGTTCACGTCCAATCAGGGAGCGTCTTTCATCAGAAGCAATAATTTGTTGCCATGGCAACCGAGGAAAAACGCAGACAAAGACTCGTAAAGAGATCGTCCTGCAAGAATTTGAAAATCGATTCAATTAATTCGATTGTAACGACCTTAATAACGAAACATTAGGAAATTATACTTTAATAACAAAGATGTTAGGAAAAAATGTCAAGGAAGATAATTCCGATGAAAATTTTATGCGTTTTTACATTTTAAACAGAAAACCAATTTTCGTTGCTTCCAATTCTGAATTTATTATCATAAATAACAACGTCTAGAGAATTCTCCTTCAATATATCTTAATCATCAGGCCACTGAATAACAAGCTCAATGTTACTTTTTTTAAAGAGAATAGATAAGATATTGTGAATTTAAATTAAATTTAAGTCTACATCAATGTTACAAAATTTTACCATACAAGTAATGTAGCTGTGCAAAAGTTCGACAGAAGCTACCTAGCAAATTTAGGAATATTCAGGAAGAAAAACGGCTTATTTTTCATTAGATTTGATTATATTTCTGTGTCTTTTGGTTCGGAGGAGATAGGGCCAGAAAACAACGGCCCCATCTTAAAAACAACAATATATAAATTAAGAATAAAAAAGGCCAAGCAATTAAACCCATCTAGCAGACGCTTCGCTGATAAAGGATTAAGTTTGTAGAAAAAGAATACATACAACAACAAATTTCACTTGCGTAAATCATAATAACCACAAAAATACTAAAAACAACCCAGCTCAATGAATCCTTATTTATGTGCGTTTATGTTTTTTTTTTTTTGGTTGTCATGTTAATAATATAAAATTTCCATTTTTTGAAATACAGTAATTAACTGTATTAACTAAATTTTAGTAATTAACTAAATTCACATTATTTACCTGAAATGTCTAAAGCCGATTAATTTTAATCATATCAAATCTCGCGCTAATTAATGGAAAACCTAAAAGGATTAATACCCATTGATTGATTAATACCCGTTTAGTTTCTAATGCTTTTTATTGGAAATCCAAGGCTTTAATTTCTCGACACTAGTTCGCGTCTTTTAGTTCTGGAATAGACATACCAAGTTTCAGGAAGATCTATCCAAAAGTTCAAAAGTTTTTAGGAGCGAAAACACGGATGCACACACAGACAGACTGACATATTTGATCAGCCTCACTTACCTATTACGCAACATGTCCCAAAACTAAGCTATAAAATCCAGTCAACTCTAAATCTATATTATTAAAAAAAACAGGCTGTGCTCACATTCGCAACAATTGAAGTTCTCACGTGACGTGCGTTGCCAGGCAACAGGATTATTGTGGCGTGGTCAAAGGAAAATAAATAAAATGTTGTTTTCCATTCACACGCGAAGCACATGGCGAAGTAATAACACTAAATTTTGACGTCTAGTTATAACACTAAATTTTACAAGGAGGTGTTTTACGCTAAATCAGTTTCTCTTAACCCCCAGGGGGAGGGCTCCTGTTCCTTTTGTTACTGACTCGCCCACTAGCCACTACACGATTGGGTCGTTTTCTATCTTTTAAGTCTGGTTCCCTTGTTTTCCTCTCAGCTTGACAAAGGATGCCGTACCCTTAACGCCGCTTTACATGTACCATTTTACAGGCAATCTGCGCGCCATAATCGCTCCATAGCGGGATGGAAAGCGCATTGCCTCTTTTAGAACGTGTTCTAATTTCAAAGAGATGGCATGCCATTTGTAAGGAGCCGTCTGACACTAGCGCTCCTGGTGGCGAATTGTAGAACTTGAAGTCCAATCGATTTGTATCTATTTATTCGAAATTACCGATTACAAAAATGATATGCACGGTCATCTTTTCCTTATGTTTTCGTGGATGCTTTCAGAAAACGCTACATTATTAACCAAAATTATAACAGAATTTCGGTTTGAAAATTTGAGTCGACGAGCGATTGGAATCTCGAAAACATATCGTGGTTGGTCGAGATTTACGAGAAATATCGAAACTGAAAACAAAGAAATACAAAAAGATGAAAAAAATGAATACTTTCTATTTTAATTAATTAAAAACATTTTTTCGCCTCTTCGATGCTTTGAATAAATGATTTTTATGTAAATCAAAGCTATTTTTTTCGTAAATAAAACGTAGATATGATGACAATTGAGAAATGTATATTTTCCGTGTGATGGAAGGCGATATGGAACATGTAATAAAGCTTTTTTTTTCAGTAGCAATATATCTTGAAATTGCCATTGATATAGCCTACTCAAATGACACGCCTAAAGCGGCCTTTAGGCACCCGAAACTAGTGTTTATATCAATGTTTGTTTTTAAAAATTGTGTGTGTTCCATTGTTTCAATTTCTATTCATTTTTAACACACATTAAAAATATTTTATCACTGCAATATTGTTTGTTTATTTCAGACAAGTTTTTTGAGTTCTTTAGTAGAGTAACTTAAAATCGGTAGCAAAAAAACCTTATTAAGGTACATTAGGCTTTCTTAGTCGACCTCAGCCTCCAAAGAAATCCAAATACATGTATTCTGTAAAATATAATCTGAAAAATATCTCTATATATAACTTCAAACTCTAATGACGCTTCGGGCTCTTTGACTAAACTTTGTAAACTGAATATGTATCAGATTTTCATTGTTTGAATTGTTGTGTGTAAATATTCTACTACAGATTGAAAATGAAATGTTTAGTAAACATTTGGTAAATTAGATTATTCTTTTACGAATGTTAAATATTTTCTTAAAGTGAACGAAGTTGATATTTTCCTTATTTTGAGATAAGCATTGCAGTGTTAAGCAGGAATATGATACTTATCAGTGCAGTAGAGATCCATGCAGGCCCCCCCCCCCCCCATCAAATTCCATGGATCCATGGCCATACTTCCCTTATTTCCCACCAGTCGGTGGCGCATCTCCTAAGCACTGAAGGAATGCTGGTTGTCTGTCAAAGTGGACCAAGTCCTGGTTGTCTTTGTTTTGAAAAATATGTGCTTCAACGCGTTTAATTCTTCAAGTTTAATCAAAAAAAAAAATACCTGGTGTTAAACTATTTTGTCAATTTTTGGAGATAGTAGATTAAACAGTGCCGTCTCAAGAGAAGACCTAAGAAGATCTAAGAAAGTTTAGATTTGTGTGACGGTAAGTTAGGTGTGATGAAATAATAAACTTAAAAGTGAGCAGGATTCTGAGAATAAAAGCAACTAGACCAGCAAAGGGAATTGTAGACAAATTTCACTCGTGTAGACAAAGCAGGCAAGTCATTAAAGATGACAACAGTGCAGTTTCCAAAACTACGTTTGTTTGTTTGATTCACAAAAACACCACCTTTTCCTAAACACCTCAACAGTAAACTAAAAGAAGTGAGTACTATTAACTAGTTAGAATGAAGAAAACAATAAAGTTTTCTTTGATTGAAGGATTTAAACTTTGAAGGAGTTTAAAAAAAAAAGAAAAAAACTCGGTTCTGATTTGGTTAGGGTTGAGGCTGGGTTGGGCTGATGAGTCCGTTGAAGGACGAAACGGCCGTTCCCAACTCCTCCCCATAATCTAAAATCAGAAAGGCAATCTCTTATTAATTTCTTATTCAAGTGCTGTTTTCTTTTCCTTTATAAAACAGTCTTTTTTTTTGTTTTTTTTTTAATTTGACAAGAAAAAGATGAATCGAAAATAATAAATTAAAAATATATAATATTGTAAAAAACAACAAAAATAATAAATATAAAATATTATAGCGTGAGGACGAATACGATAAGCAACAAGAAGCAACCTACAACGACATTCCAGAAGCGACCAAGCAATAACCCTAGTGAAGAAAGGAAATGATAACGATTGGTTTGGCAGTGATCAAATGCCCCCACAGACGTAGAAAACGGACTTTATAGTCCAACAGACGGATCTTGACGATCTCGTATTTTCGTGATTTCACGTAATTTACGCGAGAATAGCCTCTATCCATGTCTTCTCTCAAAATGACGAAGTAAATTGAAATATTTAAATGAATTATAATACGGGGAAATGCTTGAAACTTTTACTACATTTTAATATAGTTTTCATAAGTTGAAAACAGTCAATAAACAAACAATAAATTCATTAGGTAGCATTTTCTTAGTGACAGACATTAAAAATACTAAATTCCTTGAGACCTGCTGAAGAGGCTAATGGCCAGATCTCGTGTTTTCCGTAATTCTCACGCAAACGAGATCGTCAACATCCATCTGTTAGACGGTAGTTATTTTATTGATTGTAAGTCCTCGCGAATAACATCCCGTTTTGTTTTTGACAAAAATGAAAAAGTAGATTTAACAGAATTAAAAAAAAAATTCTAAAATCATGTAAAACCTTATTTATTTTTGATTATAATAACCCTCAGGAAATGACTGTTTTCCTTAGTAACTTTTGAACTCTAGATGAATCCTCTTGAAACTTGCTATAGTATTTCAGAATTAGAGACTATCTAACTTTTACATTCGTAATCTTCCCCTGTAGGGTCCTTCACGAAAAATTAACGCAAAAGACATTAAATCACAAACAATGAGTTTTTATGGATGTCTTAAACAATGAATGTTAATCCTGTAATTTGCATATTTTTAAAATTAATCCGATTTAGACAACTTAAATAAGTAGTAAGAATTTTATTCATCTTTTGAAAACTTAATAGAAATTTTCTACTGTGCTGCTGAGTCTTTTCCATTTTGTTGTTTTAACGACTTAAAAAAAAATAGTTTCATTTCAAAAATAATGAAACTGAAGGAACTGCATTTTGAGGTATGTAGGCTTAAGTTATTTCAGGAAGTTCTTCTATTTTCACTAATGTATATATATTAAATAAGATAGTTATATTTAATTTAATTTTCTAAAATTAAATGTGCCTTTTTCTTGAATTTAATGTTTCATCGTTGTTTGTTAAGTGTAATTTCAAATCTTTTTTAAAAGTCTCAACGAAATAAATGAAATAAATTTAGATTACAGATAGCTACAGACTTACAATGAACTTTTGTTTTTATGAGTATTTTTTTAAATTCTTGTTTTATATCCGAATCACGTGAGTCTTTGTTGTCGGCTTTTAGAGGAAAACAGAGAAGGTAGCCACTTGGTTAAACATAGACAGATAGTGATCAGAGGATCGTATTTCAAGAGATTTGTCGTAAATGACTGAGCACAAGAAAAAGGAACAGCAACCGTTACTTTTATCAAACAAACCTCGGTAAATAGCACTAAGGGAAAATGACAAATAAATAAAGAAAATCAAGAAAAGAGATAAATTAATTAGAAAACAAAAAAAAAAAAATAAAGAAAAGAAAATCAAGAAATAAATTAAATTTATTGATATTTTATAGTTTTAAATCGTGATTTTTTTTTAAATAAATAAAAATTTGGCTTAATAAGAATTTGGCTTGATATTCAAATTCTCTTATTAATTCTCTTATTAAAACAATTTTATTAGTATATTTCTTAAAATATATTAAGAAAAATATTAACTGGATTAGTTTTATATTCGTGATTTTTTTTTAGTTTGCTTAGATATGAAAAGAGATACTCATAAAACCAATATATGAGTATTCGTATCTACGTATATTTTCGCATAGATTTTGAGTGAATTTCCATGAGTGCATTTTCCCCTAATAAGTTTTTGTTAACTTTGTGTTTGACAAAGTTAATATAGTTGAATGTGGGGGCGATTGGGAGCTCAAAACGGATCGGACAAACACCTAAACCGACCCATTAATGTAGGAGTCTGATGAGAGCCGGCCCACAGACTCACCGGTCCACCGGGATTTTTTTCGGTGTCCCAATTCGTTCCTGGATGAATGCCTCAAATTTATCCAGAATATCGCAAAAAAAAGCAGACATTCTTTAATAAAGCATTAAATGAGAAATAATGGATTTCTGTTGATGCTTAACTTAGCGTTTAAGTAGCGGTCAATATAGCAACGAGTGTAGAGGTATACTCGTTCTGTAGCGGTACAAAATATAATTGCAGAATTTATTTCAGATATTACAATAAAGAATATTTAAAAATTCAAAACAATTTTACAGATAAACTTTACGTCCCTGGAAACCCCGCGATAACGGAAACCGCATTTGTGAATCATTGATCCTATTGGGAAAACAGGGTTAGGTTCCCACGGATCCTCTTTTGCTATCCATATGCTATCAAATTTCCAAAACGAAGCAAGATAAGCACACGAATCTTCTCCATTAAGCTCAGCACAATGCGTTGCGCTTAGGAGCGCTTGCTGAAACACTTTCATTAGCACTATTCTTCACTGCCATTGTTAAAAATTTAATAAATTAAAACAACATAAAGCAACAACAAATAAACTAAACAACATTTTAATTTAATAAATTAAAAACAATTGAGGACACATGGACTATTACCAGAACGACGTGGAGACTACAGAAACGGCAAAGACGAGATTGCAGCTTCCCTTGCTAGAGCTCGAGTCGACATTGTGCGATAGACCTATCAGAAGAAGATAAGCGAATTCGCGGAAAATGAGAATTGACTGCATCTTTTTCGTGATCTTATGAGTAGGGTTGCGAGAACTCAATGATATGAAAAGAATTTTTCTAAAATAAATCTTATAAAAAGAGAACAGACATCAAATTTAAATATAATTGTCAATAGGTTTATAAAAATGTTTTTATATACCTATTAACTACTGTAAAAATAATTATACATCAATGTGAAAAGATTGCCTTGTAAATAGCAAGAAGAAAGCATTTACTTTAATTGTAATTAAAATATTTAAAAGCATTTTTCAAATGAGACGGAAGAGTGGAATTAATATTAAATACAAAAAAAAAAAACAAAAAAAAAACCCACGATACATTAATTTTTAATCACCAGATTCATGTCTCTCAATTTTTTTGAATCCTTAATATCTGATAGCAAATAAGTAATGTGGAGAATAAATTAAAAGGTGTATAATTTGTTCTCCATATATAGTAAGAGTATAACATAAATGCATGTTTATGTGCGTATGTATGTGTCTGTTTGTTGTGTGTGTGGTAAGAAATTTCAGTGAATTTATTTGGTTGTTTACAGATGCCGAGAAATTGTCAGCCCTAGGTCTGCGATAGCAGTCGAGAGGCAATGGAGCAGGTTGTAAAGGCTGTGAAAAATGGTGACATTTCGGAAAATCATGCAGCGAAAGAGTATGAAGTATCTCGCCAAGTTCTTCGACGATACTTGAATTCGCCAGCTACGGATTCAGATGGAGGTCTGTCTGTCTTGCAAATTAGGCCGTAAACCAGAATTAGGAGAACGAGTAGAACTAATTCTAATAAATCATATCAAGAAATTATCACAGCAAGGGTTTTCCTTAACAAGAAATGATGTACGAGTTCTAGCATTTAATTTAGCAGATATTTAAAGATTCATCATCGATTTAATAAAGAAGAAGGTTTAGCTGGTTGGGACTGGTAATGGGGCCTCCTGAAGCGTCATCCTGGACTATCCATCGGGAAAGAAGAAAATCTTTCAATTGCATATGCTCTTGGGATGAACAGAGTAGTAGTACATTGCTACTTGATCTTCTCGAAGGGTGGAACTTAATTTGATGATTATAGCTTTGGTTGATGAAAGCATGTTTAAACTAAATACGTTGGCGAAAGAGGCTGTTGCTCCAAAAGATGACAGACTTGTCCATGGGGTCGCGCCTAAAGAAA
Source organism: Thereuonema tuberculata (assembly GCA_023159025.1). NCBI lineage: Eukaryota > Metazoa > Arthropoda > Chilopoda > Scutigeromorpha > Scutigeridae > Thereuonema > Thereuonema tuberculata. The sequence continues at coordinate 261,864,709 of JAFIDM010009631.1, read as the reverse complement.
AACGGGAACGAATTTACATAATAGATTGTTTCAACGCAGCTGGAGGGTTATCAAAGGTATCCACTCTGCCTCATTATCAAAGGTATCAGAACCATAGTTAGCTTAAAAGAACGCTTGTTTATAAAACCTGGTAGTAATGTTTTTATGAATGAAAATCTGCCTATGCTACTTGAATATCTTTTTCAAAGTTTTAAAAAGTTACTTTTATATCTTTTACAAATATATATATATATATATATATATAGATATAGATATGTATCTCTCTCTCTCTCTCC
>JAFIDM010009631.1:261852487-261864334 GCA_023159025.1 Thereuonema tuberculata | reverse complement strand
ATATATATATATATATATATATATAGATATATATATATAGATATATATATATATAAAGCAGGAAGTTTGTTTGTTTGTTCCCTATACACTACTAGACCCTTTGACCAAGCTGGACCAAACTTTGCACAATTACTCTTTAAGACCCTGCGAAAAAACAGGCCAAAATGAAGCCTAGTCATATCTCCCCCTCCCTCTCATTTAATTCCTTTGACACTTTTATATAATTTTCAAGTTTGACCTATCTCTTAAATGGAAGTGTTCATGTGGAGCAGCAGTTAAACGCTAGCTTTTGAAGTTATGGTTACCGGGTTCAAATCTGCTTGGTGGCAATAATTTTTTTTCCTTTCTTTTTAGCGATCCATTTGGGAGCTATTGACCAAAATCGTTAGCTATTGCATCCGTCCGTCTGTGTCTGTCCACCCCTAACAACTCCCGAACGGAAGTTCGGATCGACAAACTGATTTCATCATCGTGTTCAGTGGGCAAACACTTTAGGAATAGGGTACTTTCAGGGGCCAACGGCCCTCCCCCCTCATGTTCGAGATATTTGGCATTGCTTTCATTGGATTTCCGGTATTAGAAATGCAATCATCTTGTCTCGGTTGTCAACTACAGATTGATGCTTAAGGTCTTGACTCATATTCTGAAGGTTATTGATTCGAATCCGTATATCTACCCTTTTTTTTTCTCTTAATCTTTTTTTCTCAATGTCCGAGTGTTTTTTTTTTTTCTTATTTTGCTAACTTTTTTTTCTAACTTTTTTTTTTTATATTTCCTTACATTAATGTACTTCCTTTTTATTATTATTGTTTTAATTTTTAGCGCCCCTATGTTACAACTTGCCTGTAAAACATAGATGACCGCTCTTGGTTTTATGTCTGCTGGATGTCACAATCTGTCACACTCTGTAGTGGCCAAATGGTTAGAGATACTACAATGAAACTTCACCATTGTGTTCAGCATCAAAAAGTAGGTGAACACGTCAAAAAAATCAGACCTCTATGAACACTCCCTGACCCCTAGGACCACTCCTTGGGGTCAAAAGTGTTTTTATGCTTTCCGGATGTCACACTCTGTAGTGGCCAAACGATTAAAGATATTAGAATGAAACCTTCACCATTGTGTTCAACATCAAAAAGTAGGTGACCACGTAAAAAAAATCAGACCTGTAGGCATGTTTTAGCGGCCCCTGTTACAGCTTGCCTGTCACAATGAAACTATCATTGATATTGTTTTAATTTCCTTAGTATTATAAATGTTCAGCTGGAAACACGAAATTTCGCATGAGTGTTCTTTGTCAAAATCTAAAATATACTTATCGACGAATTTTCAAAATTCACATCTTAAGGGGTATAAACAGAGGTGGGGGAACAAACTTCAATGAAGGGTATTTTACGGGGTTTTCAGCTTACAAAATAAGAATATCACGTTACTTTGTAATCATCACGTGCTTTTTTTTCCAACTGGGGAAGGTTTGAAGTGATAAGGGTGTGGAGAAGAGCAGAAAGAGGTGGCAAGTCTTATATTTCCGGATTTCGATTTTAATTTGATATCTAGGGTTTATCGATTTACAAAATAGGAATATAATATTAATTTGTAATTACTCTTTTACCAACTGGAAAAGTTTTAAAGTGATCACACAATTACAAAATGATGTCATCCACATCAGGACAACTCTTTTCTATAAAAAGAGCGAAGCACAGGTATTTTTGCTGGTGTTTTATAAAGTTCTGGGGCACTTTGTTTCATACTTCTGTGTGTCAAAAGTTGATGCCGTTCTTCTAGTTCTTGAGGGACATGACTCTCACTGCAGTAATTCACAAGTAATTCACAGTGAGGGCTCTTGACTAGGCTGAGGAAAATGGAGTCCACATGTCTTCTCTCCACATACAACAAACTAGCTACAACAGGCAGATATTTAGGACAATTGAAGAAAGCCTTCCTCGATGTCGGCAGAAGATTTTTGCAACTGCTTCCAAAGAGCTTTCACAAAAGTTGAGTTTGGTGATTTGGTAAGGATGCGTGGGAGAAAGCAGCAATAATTGGACTTGCAACAGGTGCATTCGTGCTAAGGGAATCTGACCATTGAACCGGGATGCAATTCCTAACTATGCATGCATTGAAGAACAAGTGCCAAGTGAAGTAACACAGTCATCACCGAATTCACTTAAGGAGCAGGGCTCATCTTTATCTAAGGGAACAAGTTCTGGTGAAAATGAAGAAGACAGTTTAGATCCATCCACATCGGGAACATCTAGGAGCAATAACACCCAACAATCACTCACCGATGAAGAAACCAGATAATCCAATACCGATGAAAATCATCATCAAAACACCATCTCCGTTACCAGTTCTTCAGAAAAAAACCCAACATCAAACAGACGGAGAAAAAGAGTAGTCTCCACGGTTTTGACGTCTAAGGAAGCCATCGAGGAAGTACAGCATCACTAGTCAGCTACTCCAATGAAAGGAAAAATGAGACCAGTTGTGAAAAGACAAGTAAAAAAAGAAACTGATTCTAGTTGATGATGACTGCAAGTGTCAATTTGCGGAGGAAATTATAGTGATGTCTGCAATAGAGAAAAATGGGTAAGACGTAAGAATTGTAGCACTGGTCAATTGAGAACTCTGTTTACACGTAAGACGGAATCACCTTTTTTATTTGAAATAAAATAATTTTATGGGAGTGATGTAATGTAATGTGATATAATGTAAAAGATGGGTTGTAAATATACCTAGCACCGCGACCTAAGGTCTGTTGTATTGGGAAGTACTTCCCCTAACCTTAATCCCCAAAAAGACCTGTAGCCACTACCTGTAGCCAGTAGTTTACTTTTAGGGACCGTAAAGAAATCCTTTGGTTCTAAAAAGAAAGATTCTAGGATTTTATGTCTAAGCACTGTGAAATATTCACAGTTAGGGGAGGGTGTTGTACCTTTGACAACCCTTGATTGTGATGTCATCTATGAGCATACTTTAAAAGCTTTTCTGTTTAATGTGTAATATTCCCACTATTTGCGCCTTTAAACCTTCAGTAGCAGTTAGATCTTTGCTTGCAAGGAGTGAAAAATATTTTTCTAATTTCATCACCGAAAAGTAAGTATTTTGCAAGTGAATATTTCTTTAATAACATTGTTTGTTTTCTTTTGATTATTATTTTAACAAGAATGAGTAATATATATATATATGCATATAGATTCATTGTTAGGACTTTTAAGATGACTGGATTAACCTAAAAATTGTAGCATGGCGTGAAACATAAGTTCGACTGATGTTGTACCTTTGACCAAAGCAGGGTATTGTTCCTCTGACCAGGTCAAAGGTACAACATTACTTAATAATATGTAAATGTTTTTACTTACAGTCAATTTAGCATTATATACGATGGAAATTTAAATATTTTTTGCCAAATTTTTATTTTTCATCAAATCTTATCTAAAGAAAGTAAACAATCGATTATTTGTCCACGACTTTGAGTCTGATGTTGAATATTCATGAAAGGAAAGTATTTTCAATTTTTCGGATGAATGCCAAGAGTTGGAGAAGGAATTAAACTTTGAAACAGAAGATTTAGTTGAAGTAAGTTATGTCCTTGTCAAGCTGACAACAACAAAAAAAAAATAAAAAAAAAATACTTTTTGGCCCGAATAAAGGAAGCAGCAAGTAATTATTTTATAGTTAAATATTTGAAAAAAAAACTACCGAAGATGGCGAAATTCTTCCAAGAAGATAATCAGCTGAACGACATAGAACTACAAGATATTGTGGCCAGGCTACCAAATCCAACCACAGCTGGTGGCACAGCTCGACTAAAAGAATGTCTATCTTTTGGAGTTGATTTTTCATTCTATAATGTAGAGTAAAACGGGCGGGAGTAGGCTACTTAGGCCATTAGAATTTATTTCATATTTTATTATTCTACTTTGAATTGCAAATATTTGCCAAATGTATACATTTCTGAATAAAAATGTTAATTAAATAACTTGTATCTAACTGTCAGCTTCTACTACCACTATTGTCAAAGGTACACTTAGTTGTACCTTTGACCACAAGGTATAGTTTTTTTGTAAAATAAAAATAAAATACCTATACTCAAAATATAATAAATAAAACACATGCAGTTGATGGCAAGTTGAGTGAAGATCACATGTATCCATTCAATTAAGGATTTACTTGAGTATAAAAAATTGGAAAATTCATTTAGTGAAAACTGGTCAAAGGTACAACACCTTCCCCTACATAGGATGGGGAATCTCATCTTCTGAATGACAACTCCTACAAACAGGATTGTCTTTTAAGTTTAAGAGCCATAAATGAGTTTCTTCCGTAACACTAAAACTCCATAAAAGTTTGGAGGCACGTTTGTTGCTAGGTCCTTGAATTAGCATCTTGGCTAGCCTCTGACCATCAAGCCTTTGCCATGACTTAAGCTGTAAAGCTCTCATTTTATTAAGAAAGATCTTTCTAATTATTTTATTGGATAAACCAGTAACAGGTTCCTTTAAAGGTCAACTCCGAGCATTTCGATGCAAAAGAATTGGCTTTCTCATTGCCCTCAAGACCACTGTGTCCTGGCACCTAAAAAAGACAAACTTTATTGTATTGTGCCAGTGAAGACCGCTTTAAGGCAATCAAAAACGATCTTAAAAGTAATGCGGCACTGATTCAGAGCATTTAGTGCTGCTTGACTATTAGCAAAAATGTAAATATTCCTATTTCTGATATTTCTGTCCAAACAGATACCGGTACAAGCAAGAATTGCAAAGATTTCTGCTTGAAAGACAGTTGCAAAATTACCTAGGTTATACGAAAAACCATACCTACCCGTTTGGTAATACACACCTGCCCCGGAGCCATTGGCAGACTTGGAGCCATCCATAAACCAAACAGACACGTCTGTAAGTATAGGAATTGATCCATTATCCCACTCAGCTCTACTTGGAAAGTGTACGGTGAATGGTCTCTTGAAGAAATAAAAAGGAAGCATTTTGTCAGTAGTCATTTGCAAAACAGACTCCTGACTTTAATGCTGTGTGAACAGCTTGTACGGTATGACTGCTTACCGAATGGATGTAATACCACTCACCCGCAGTCTTCAGCCTTAGAGCTTGCAGTGTGGCTTCAGCCTCAATATGTAAATATAGTGGCAAGAATTCCAGTAGTAATTCATTTCCAGCTGGAGGTGCGGTTCTCATTGCCCCTGAATTTCTACAGAAACACACTCAAGTTGTTTTTTTTTTTTCTTAAATTTATTTAAAGTATTTTCACAAATGGGGTTTAGAGTTCTAATTAAGCTTAAAATGAATTGTTCATTTAATTTTAGTTCTTTCACTGTTATTTTATCTCTGCTTAAAAATTTCAAAAATAGTTGTATCATTTCTACCTCTCACCTACACTGGACTAATGAGAACTTATGATGATGTAAACCAGCATATTTTTTGACAATTTAAATAATGTTTAACGCTTGAACATTTTTTGAAAATTTAATGCAATGTACATAATCATGGTAATTAGAAAAAACATAAAAATATTAATATGCCACGATATTTCCAGCTTTAAAGAAGACGCTCATATTACCGTGGGCCTAGAGTAATAAGAGCAACTTATAGTTTTGCTAATTGCGTATAGCAAGAAACCGTGGTAAGTAATGTACACTATAGTATACGTTAAGTTACGGGATACATCGAGGGATGAACTGGGCGGAGCATTGAATATAGTAAGTAATAAAGGATGACACCACTTTTTTTGATGAAAAACGTTAACTATGCTCGTATTTACCCCGACTTCCCCTAAGTAATAACTTTCTAAATTTCCATTTTTATGTAAATTGTCATTCGTGGAGATTATTCTACAGATAACAAAGATCTCATTATTAACCGTAAAATACCTTGAAATTTAAACTTCTCAATACTTTCCAATATTAGTGTTATGTATTATTTAACTTTAGGTCTGAATATATTAGACTTGAGGGTGCGTCTACAGACATGTGAACTAGTGGCCGTTCTCTGAAGTGGCTACTATCCTATTAGTAAGATATTTGCCAAAAAAGTACAAGTTTTAAAACTTATTACAGTAAAACCTCGTTAAGTCGTCACCCGGATAAGTCGTCACTCCGTTTAAGTCGTCGTTTTCCTTTGGTCCCGACAAGGTCTCATATACAATAATGTAAAATAACCCTCCTTTACCCGTCTCTAAATTTCATTCTACTCCGGATAACTCGTCACCCTCAAAAATGGCCAAAAGCATTTTTCTTCGCCATTTTACATTAAACATTATTCTTTCATCGAAACAAGTAATTGAAGAAGCTGACTGCAAAGACAAAAGAAAGAGAATGAGGAAATCGAAGTTTGACGAGATCGGGGAGGTTTTAGTTCGATGGCTGAAACCTGCCAGATCGCAAAATGTGCCGATTTCTACCATGATTCTCAAAGAAAAAGCCATGGAAATTGCTAAGGAGTTGAACATTGAAGATTTCGGCCGCAGCAATGGTTGACTGGAACGTTTCAAAAATTACATTGCCTGCCTTTTAAAACGATTAAAATGTGGTAACTGTAGAAAGTGTTTTTTTTTATTTTATTTTATTTTCCACTCATTCATTTGCATGCATTGATTTCTGAAAATCTTGTTTTTCTCACCGAATCCTACAGCAATTCATGAAAATACTGTATTCATTGGTTTTTTTTTCAAAAATTTCGCACCCCTCCTAAGTCGTCACTCGCTTAAGTCGTCAAAAATGTTTGGTCCCTTGAGTGACGACATAACGAGGTTTTACTGTATAATAAACGTCTATTTGCTTTTCAGCTATTCTACTTCTACGACCTGTGATCACTCTTCGATAATTCAAAAAAATCTACATTAAATGATGGTTGACAATTAAGTTGACAATTAAGACAATCTTAATAACATCTAGCAATAACATCTAGATAAATGTTTATTTTTTTTTTTTTTTTTTTTTACCAGTGGTTATTATTTTGTTATTTCTTTTAGATTTGTAGGTATTCTAAAAAAACATTTTCCTTCCAATGTTAACGCAATTAGAACATTGAAGTGCTGAAAGATCCCATGAAAATTAAAATATATATTTTACAATGAACATAACACCTTAAATCAACGAAGTAAGAAAAGTCTTTAAACTCCAAATTGGAACTTCTAATTTTTTTTGTCTTATCATTTGCTTGCAATACAGAATTTTTGTACATTTTCACAATATCATTGATAACTTAATATAACTTAATATTTTAAGTTTTTTTAGTTGAGAACAATGTGGAAACAATGTGCAATCTCCAAGTCTTTACTAAAAACAAAAAATAAACAATAAAAATAAAATAAAGAAATTCATATGCCAGTTTCCATTAGCCTCAATGAATTTTCTATGCGCATTAACTAATAAAAAAAATGACTACTCTCAACTGATGATCGGCAATTTACCGTGCAACAGATGTTTTGGGATGTCACTTGTAAACACTGGGTCTGAACTTTTAATGTGTTTAATTTTTTTAAAAATAATACACTAAATTTTAAAGTAATTTGCTAGACACCTGTTTATTAGAATAATGAATTAAGGTTAATAAAATGATTAATTTTACAACATTTTAAAGTAAAATGCTTTAAAATTCTTAGAAATATTTTGTATTATATGATTTTTATTTTTAACAAAACTTTAATAAAATAAATACTGTACATTATTTTCTTTATTTTATAAAATTTTTACTTTATCTCATTTTTATTGATGTCCTGGATTTTCTTATAAAGGCTGTTGGGAATTTTGTTTTCTGTATGTGATGCTGTTGTATTCTTTTTAATATTCTTTTCGTTTGCTAGGTCTTACCAATGTCTTACCTTGTGTTCACTATCTTGATTTCATTTTCTATGCAAATCTTACAAGGAGCAAAAATTTTAAATCATTATTAAAAAAGAAAAATGAAAACGAAAATGAAATTTGGAATACAATGGGTACTGTTCATAAATTAAAATGTAGAACTTGTCAAAAAATGTATTTTGGAAATTCAGGAAGAACCTTAAAAGAGAGAATAAAGGAGCATATTGCTGCTTTCAGGAACAACAAACCAAAAGCGTTGGAATGGGCGGAACACTGCGTTAATGAAAACCATAATACGGACCCAATTGTAGAGATTTTATTCAAAATCAAAGACAAACACACAAGGTATATGATAGAAGCCTGTACTATTAAAAGCTACCCACGTATCAACAAAGATAGAGGTTACACAGTGAACAGCAATACATTATCTCATTTCCAGAATATAATGAGACAAAAAGAAGAGAAATTTAAATAATGGTTATCAAAAAACATGCATCAACAAAGATAAAGGTTACACACTGAACAGCCATTGCATGTACAATGTTGATATTATTATTAGGATGTATTATTGTTATTTTTATTTGCGAAAAACTTGACAAAGCGGAACGATAGTTTCCGCGAAATATCGTTGAAGAATTTTGAACAGATTGATAAAATGGAAGAAATATGATATTTAAGTTTTAATTTACTACAAGATAGATCTTTACTGATTTTATTACTTAATACGACCAACATGTACACAGATAGATTATTAAATATTAGGATTTATAATTATGTTTATATTTAATGATGTAAACTAATATCATAATCTGTTATAGACAACTACATTGTTTTACATGTAGAGATCCAAATAAATGTCATTGAAGATTATATCTAGCACTGCGGTTATAGCATGCGTTGATATTGATAATCTAAAATAGTCATAAATATTTTAGCTCATTTCTTTTTAATGAGAATAATTGTATTATTGCCAAAACCCAATATCCACTTTATACTGCTTTTATTGAAGGGGGACTAGGGAAGATCGTGAGACATTATTGGCCAGGCAGAAGAGATTCCAAAAGCAACTTGATATAAGAAATTAAAAATGCTTTCGACAGTAATAAAAAACTTCCTTATTTTTTGTTTTAAATTTGTATAATAACTAGCCATAATAGGAATTACAGTCAAGGTCTGACATGTAACGCTCTCAATATGGATCCGACATAAAAAAAGATTAAAAAAAAATCAAATCAAAACATGAATGTACATTTCCTGCATCTGGATCAAGATAAATCAAACTTATGATGCTGAAACACTGTTTACACATTTGGGTTCTTATAAGGAAGATCGCTACTAATTTGGTATCTGTTGTATCTGTAGGATAGAAGCAAAGAGCCAAAAATGCCAAAATATCGTGGCATTCAAATCGAAACTGTATAAAACAAGAGTTCGCTTTCCAATAATACATTCTTTTTTTTTTTTTTAACCGATCTTTGAACTTAAATTTTTGTTTTTGTTCAATTTTCGACAGCATCCAATTTTCGACTTCAATTTTTTTTTTCAAGTTTTCAATTTCTTTCCTTTTTTCTTTAACATTTTGTTAAAATTTAATTATTAATTTTTTTTCCCTTGCGATCTAGCCGTTTGGAATTGCAGATCATATATTGATTTTGTATTAAAATCTACGAAATGCGACTGAATTTTCTATTTTGTGCAAACACGGACATTGGAAAATACTTAAAATCAATACAAAACTTAATAGACAGTCTTCGATACAATTTCATTAGAAGGTCTTTTGAATTCAAAAGACCTACGCATTCAAGCCCCTTCAAGATATCTTTTCTCAAATAATTAATTTCAAACGTCAGTAAGGGATTGATGTCTATAGAAAGCATCGAACTTCGTTGATAAGCCATTAAAAAAAAAGACCTTATTTTGAAAAGACTAGCCAATCGAAGACAAACATTGATTGGGGCGTCTTTTACTCTAGAATTAATTACCTTTTGTTCTGTTGGAACTTCAGTGGAATGTGACCCCTGCTCTGCTCGTCGACGGATATAGGTTCCACGTCACGCTCTGATCAGGAATGTTGAACTTCTCTGGGGTTGATAAATGAGTCTCCTACCAGCACTGCAAAAGGTTTAACCCACACCGGAAATGCACTGTCAACAAAAGAGCTCCAATTAGTTTTCGTTTTTAAGTGGATCGTATTGTTTACATTGTAAAAGCGCTGCTATCAAAGCAATTGAATTTTGTCTAATGTTCAGAAACTTCCTTTAACAAGCGCGTCCACTTTTCATAAGGTTAAAATGAGAAAAAGCAGCAGATTTTCTGAGGAAAATTAATTTTCTGTTAATTAAGGCCCTAATTTTCGTGATACGTTCTACTTTTAGTTTTCTGATAAGTATCAGAAGACTTATAATCCCGGTTTGTCTGTCCGTCTGTGAACAAGTATCATTAAAATATCATTAAACTATCATTAGTATCATTAAAATATCATTGAATTATCATTAATCACAATAATCACAATAATCGCAACAATTGCGGCTTTTGCATTCGCAGCAATCACATTTATAATAATAAGGAAATTAAGGCACTTTCAATTATATTTTCATAGATGTATCCGAAGCTGTTGCGAAGCATTGGGATTGGTTTACTAATCGCTATCCCTAACTTGTTTCCCCCCAGATCTCTGATTATCTTTTTTTAACATATCGTAGTTATGTATTCAAACTTTTTAAATTTTAAACTAGGTAAATGGTGCTTTTAAATTAGCTACATTTTAAATGAAATAATTTTTTTTTTCCAAGAATTAGTCTCTTATTACTTCTTCAGTTGTTTTTTTTTCCTTGCGCGCATCCTACTCTCCCCCGGAGCTTGTATACTGTTCGGTTTTGTTTACGAGAGCCTTCAACGCTTTTGCGCATGCGTCAGGTCTCCTTCGATTTCATCGAAATAGGGGTTGTTTACTTTTTATCAGAATTAGTTTACCGGTGGCAGCATTCTATTTGCGCTTTTCAGGAAAGAATTATGGAAAGAATAAATACTATTGCAGAAATGCTCCTCCTCTATTTTTTTCTTAAAAAGCAAAAATGTCCAAAAGAATTTCTTAGGAAAGTACCCATCTCACAGTATCACCCCTCTGCGGAGTAAAGTCGTCTGCCAGTGGTAGGTCTGCTTTTTGAAAACGGACAGTTACTAGTACTGTTAGTTTTGTATGTGTGTGTGTTTGTGTGTGTGAATAGAAAGGGTATAAATGAACACATATTACTAACTTCCAAGAGTTTCGGGAGGTCAGAATGGGTCACTTTTTGAACATAATTACTACAATGCACCGTTTCCATGCTGTAGGCCCTCCTATCCCATTTGGATACTTTGAACGGCGCTGCTCGTTTTCCGTCATGCAGAAGGATATTTTTGTTTTTATTGCATCACATATGCTACAGGAAATGTTCGAAGTGACTGCACTTGCTGTACCTGCTCTAATACACTCTGGCCTGCATTGGATATCTTGGTCCGCGGCATGAATTTGTGCAATAGTGTTCCTTAGACTCAGCATGGGTTTTATAAGCAATACTCATTTGTTCGAATTTGGGAAAAGTCTGTTGGAATTAAATTCCGTTGAAGATGGAGGCCATGCCATTCTACACTTGTTGTGATATGACATCTTTACAACAATCTCATACCTCGCATGAAGGAAAACGAGCCGCATCGTTCAAACTATCCAAATGGTAGAAGACCTACATTTCTGGACATGAGTTCTTTATCACAAAAGTGACTCATTCTAATTCCCTTATACGCGCTAAAAGTTTCTAGCATGTATTCCCCAGTGTAATCAATCCTCTGCATCATATTACTATAAAGTGAATTTCACTTCTAAAAGTGAATTTAGTTTTTTTATAATTACAAATTAAGAACTCATTATTCATCCATACAAGGTTATCATTCGGCCCCCCCCCCCCGAAATAATGAAGGTATGTCCTCCCAACGTTTTTTTTTGGTTGAACAGATAGGTTTCCATGGGGCGTCTACTTAATTATATTAAT
>JAFIDM010009631.1:261816404-261852387 GCA_023159025.1 Thereuonema tuberculata | reverse complement strand
TATACGCCACTGCTGTCAGTCGGATATAAACAACTTAAATTTTTGATTTTCAAAAGATAAGATATTAGATTCAGATATTAGATTCAGTTGTTTAAATTCAATTAATTAAAATCGCTGGCAAAATAGTGGATTTTTAAACGAACTAGTCGGCTGCCCGTCGCTTCGCTCCGGAAGCCTCGCGTATATAACGGAAAACAATTTGTATTTATTAAAAAAAACACACACACAAATTACATCAAGTAAAATAAAACTAAAATTTTTTTAAAGTTTTTTTTTGTTTTAATTTTTTCTGTCTATATTCTCTTAACCCACGACTGCTTTTAGAATCAGCGTGTGAATCATATCTGTGATATATTTTTATTTTTTATAGAGATTTTATTAATATAGATACACTTTTCAGTGGCTTTTGAGTTACAAATAGTGAGTTTTCAGTATTCTACTTATTAGAAATAGTGCTTCTTTCTTTCTTGAGTGTCTTTTATTTCCATTGATACTTTACAGTGGTTTTTGAGTTATAAATAGTGATTGTTTTTGAGTAACAAAAAGTGGTTTTTCAGTATTCTACCTAACAGAAATAATGATTCTTTTTTTTTTCTTTTCGTTTTTATCCAATTCCAATTGATACTTTTCAGTGGTTTTTGAGTGACAAATAGTGAAAATTATCTACTAATCTAGGCCATCAGATTGTTCGATATAGATATTTAAAGAAGAGATGTTAGGATGGACGTTGGTTGATATAGATGATAAATGAAGATCATAGCTTGCATACGAAATTCTTCGCGACAAATTGATTGTGACTATTCTTTAGAGTGAAGATAACCAAATTCTGTTGAATTGTGACTCAAAGACATAAAGTTGTACGTGAGTGAAGACAACGTTTTCCAAATATATGGCAACTTTATTTAGAGTTTGTCCTTGAGCTTTATTGATAAATATCGTATAAGAAGGTCTGATCGGAAATTGTTTTCTTGTGAAAGTGAATGGAAGTAGATTATCGCATGGTTCCATAGACATCCTATGGATGAAAACAAAATCTCCTTTGTGAGTTCTGTTATAATTTCGGTTTCTATGAGATCATTATCGAATGAACGGCATTTAAGTTGAGTTCCATTGCAGTATGCAAACTTGGAATTGATGTTTCGCAACAATATTATTGGAGATCCAATCTTCAATGACAAACGATGTTGAGGAATACCGCTGAGATTCAATGCGTTCAGATACTCGGGCAGGTAGAAATGTTCGTGTGGTGGATTATCAGAAGTGTCAATTTTATTCGCACTTGTATGCTCTGTAGTCTCTCCTTGTATTCTTAGACTTATCATTCGATTGATGTTATCGACACTCTCGTTCATCTTGGTTGATGAGCCGCATATTTATCGTGAGTTTTTTGACTTTGATGTGATTCTAGCTTTATGAGTTACAAATAGTGATTTTTCAGTAATCTACCTAATAGAAATAGTGCTTCTTTCTTTCTTGACTCTCCTTTTTTATTCCAATTGATACTTTTGAGAGGTTCTTGAGTTACAAATAATGATGGTTTTTTGAGTTACAAATAGTGATTTTTCAGGATACTACTTAATAGAAATACTGCTTCTTTTTTTCTTGACTTTCCTTTTTTATTCCAATTGATACTTTTCAGTAGTTTTTGAGTTACAAATAGTGATTTTTCAGTATTCTACTTAATGGAAATACTGCTTCTTTATTTCTTGACTCTTTTTTTCATTCCAATTGATACTTTTCAGTGGTTTTTAAGTTTCAAATAGTGATTTCTCAGTATTTTACCTAATGAAGTACTGCTTCTTTCTTTTTTGACTTTCATTTTTATTACAATTGTTACTTTTCAGTCAAAGTCAGTTCAGTTTTTACAGATAAGTCAAAAAAGCAATATGAAGAGAATTGTAGTTCCCATAGCCTATTGGATAAGATATCTGACTTCGGATCAGAAGGTTGCAGGTTCGATTCCTGTCGCGGATGTTTCATTGTAAAAATTCTTTCTATTTTTCATTCTCACAGAAAACTGCGCCGGACAGACAGACAGACACACACACACACAGACAGACAGAGAAATAAAAGATTTTAGTAATATAGATTGTTACTTTTCAGTCAAAGTCAGTTCAGTTTTGACAGATAAGTCAAAAAAACAATATGAAGAGAGTTGTAGATCCCATGGCCTAATGGATAAGATGTCTGACTTCGGATCAGAAGGTTGCAGGTTCGATCCCTGTCGCGGATGTTTCATTGTAAAAATTCTTTCTATTTTTCATTCTCGCAGAAAACTGCGCCGGACGGACAGACACACACACAGACAGACAGAGAAATAAAAGATTTTAGTAATATAGATTAGGAAAGGGAGCCGTAAGAAAGCAGAAATAAGACAAAAAAGACATCTATTAAAGACTAGTCAAAATACCCGTGCCTCGCGCGGGTTACAAAAAGATTTGTCCTGACGTGGATCTCGAAGAAATTCAAATTGTGAGATCATTTTGAAACTTTTCCAGATGGTAAAAAAAATCACGTGGTAGTTACAAATTAATGTTTATTTCTATTTTGTAACTCGATAAGCTCTAGATATCAAATTAATATCGAGATCGGAGAATATAAAACTACACACCCCTTTCTGCCCTTCTCCACATCTCTATCACTTCAAACCTTCCCCAGTTGGTACAAAATCATGTGATGATTAAGAATGTTATGTTCTTATTAACCTGAAAAGCCCGTTATCCTTCAACAAAGTTTGCCCCCCCCCCCCCGTTTACACCCTTTAGGACCCGAATATCGAAAATTCGCCGAATACGGATGTTTTAGATTTTGACAAAGAACGCTCAAGCGAAATTTCGTATTTCCAACTGAAGCGGTTTAGGAGATATCAATAATTTCAAAAAAGTCTCCTCCCCCGTTTACACCCTTTAGAATCCGAATATCGAAAATTCCTATCTCTTCGATTTTGACCAAGAACACTTTTGTGACATTTCTTATTTCCAACTAAAGCGATTTCCGGGATTTGCGTACCCTTCAACTAAGTTTGCCTCCTTTTTACAGTTTTCGTTGTTCTGTAAGAAGGTTCAAAGTGCATTAAATATAATATGAAAACGGAAAAAAAATATAGAGAATGCACAAATTCGTTTGCTTTCACGCATTGAGCCATCATCGACGGCAATCTGGGATAGATGTTACGTCCTTATTAGGACTCATCAGCCAGATTTAGCCTCGATGATCAAGCTGAGAACGCGTGAAAGCCTATCGTTCCTTCTCTGATCATCGAGGCTAAATCTGGCTTTTAAAAATTTTTTTCAGCCTTATTACAATTAAGTTTAGAAACAGCGATATTATGCTCCTTTAGCCTGTTGGCTAGGGGTCTTTTGGTTTTCCCAATGTATAAACATAAATATTCCCGGCAATTAAGGTTATAGATGGTATTACATTTATTGAAATCATTGTTAAGGCCCACATCAACATAACTTGCTAAGTATCTTCCAACGGTCTGGGTGGACTTAAACGCCACCCTTATTCCAAGCTTCGTCAGGATCCTTCTAATAAGGTAAAATAGTTCAGATTGTAAGGCAATGAAATAAATTTGAATGGCTTTCTTGACGATTTTAAAGATTTATGCGGATTACAGCTGCTCTGTAATGTGAAACAATATAATTTGCTGAATGAACTGCAGGGGATATCCGGTTTTTTAATCAATACGTTCATAAACACTTTCATTTCATTTTCAAAGAATATTTTATTGGAACAAACTTTGAAACCCCTATCCATCGAAATAATTTCGTAGGGACAAGAATGGAGTAATGCAACAACATCACTACACTTTTCCGAAAAACCTTTGTAGTGATGTTGTTGAATTCTCTTTTTAACGTAATATCCAAAAAAGATAACTGGCCGTCCACTTTCACTTCCAACGTGAATTGTATATTTTTATTAACAGTAGTAAAACTTTCATTAACCTATCTAGGTGTGCCTTTTTTTATAATAAGGAATAGATCATCGACACATACATCTAACATTGTCTTTAATAAAAGGAATAGCCTTGGCTATATTCTCGATACACGACATAACGTACTCTGCCAGGACCGCCGACGAAGATAAGCCCGTAGTTAAGCTTTTAAGCTGACGTACAATACACCATTGAATAAAAACGTTCGCATCTCTAATAAGTATGAGATTAAACTATAAACCATTCAAATCAATCATCCTGATTTCCTAAATCGAATTTTTATACTTACATTCAACGGCTTCCATCAACACATCTTTCGTATTATTGGTAAATAGTGCAATAACATCGAGAGAATAAATTTACAATCATCAATGCTTTGACAATTTTGTATATTACTTATGAAATGTATTCTTGGTGGGCCCTGTAGCCGAATGGTAAGCTGATTGGCTGAGAGTTGGAGGAGGAAGGGATTTTCACGCTTCATTCTCCTTCAAACGTGTTCTAGGGACTGCTTAGCTCTCTATGGAATGGGTACCGGGTTTTTTTTCTCCGGTGGTCTAAGCGGGCGAGCGCTACCCGACCTCATCTCAGTTCCATTGATGAGAGAAACGTTGGAGCCTTACCTTCATCACCCTGTGAGCTGTGGGCCTTGGGACAAACCTAACCTTATCTAATATTGTTCTTGAGGGAGTATTCCAAAAATATCATTAATGGTTTTAATTTATCCACAAAACAGATGGAAAAATTGTGTATATAGTATAAGTCTAACTTTGTACAATCTTGTTTTATCATTCTGTTTATGAACTTTAAGCAAGCCCGTAAATGTAGGTAACCTGTTGCTAATCTTATCCATTATTTTTCTCTGATTTATGCTTTTTTGTCTGCCTGATTAAGACACTGTTCTCATGACTAATTTGGCTATTTCACTGTCCTTGGACGTCTTGCCTTCTTTCTCGTGTGATGTTGTTTTCAATTTACCAGTGGATTCGTCCGACCAAGAGATGTTTTCCTGCTGTACGTCTCGTTCCTCATTTGGCTACATTCTTCCACTTTTTCAAAAGTTCAGGATTCAAATGAGGTGTTGCAGAAATTCCGGTCCTAGATAATTCACCCAACCAAGTGACTGCGATAGATTGACACAACCACTCTTCGTCCTTCTCCGAACAAACACTAATTTTTTTCTCGAATCCAGGTCGGACTAACATTTCCGACCCGGAAAATTTTCTTCGTAAGATGGAATTCCTGATTTGAGCCAAGTCGTAGGAATTGATGAAATCTTCTGCCACAGAAGACAGTGTGTTCTTACATCGAAATCCAACCGAGGAATGGTCAGACAGTCAGTGCTTTTAGTTGTGGTTCGGAGTTCCAAACTTGAAGTTTGCAAATAATGTATATTTAATAATTTAAAATTATTTCTCTTTAATGAAATTGTTAATTATT
The DNA here is from genome assembly GCA_023159025.1 of Thereuonema tuberculata. Lineage (NCBI taxonomy): Eukaryota > Metazoa > Arthropoda > Chilopoda > Scutigeromorpha > Scutigeridae > Thereuonema > Thereuonema tuberculata. Next base: position 261,847,010 of record JAFIDM010009631.1, on the reverse strand, counting down.
TATACAGACGTTATTCAAATTATTAACTGACGCTTGGATGATGAAATAAATATATGTTCAGTAAAAAAAAAAAAATCACTTGACTTCAGTTCTATTAAATAATTCAATGCAGACTATCATGTCCATAACTGAATTAGAGTAACTAGTTCTAACTGTTAACATCAACTGGTGACTGTGCCCCAAAGGGTGATGTTGTGCCCCCCGCGCTTTCTTAAAACTAATGTCTCTAACTCTATTGTATTATCAGGAGCGCTGCCATAGTGCACAGTATAACTGATGAGTGGTGCTATCTAAGAGACTATTCACAGACTGCGTTCTCTTTATGATGTTCCTTCTATTGTAGTTTTTGGTCGTGTCCGTGTGTATCTTGGAAAATTTGTGTTGTTGCAGAGGGACGAGAATATTGGCAGAAACAATTAAGTATTTACTATATTACTATATTAGTCATTAATCTGATATTACCGTATATATACTCTGACTTTCTTAGTTTTCTCGCATTTGAGAGAGAAGTGAAAAAACCAAAGATGAAGAGATGACTTTGTGCCAGTAACTGTTCACTACATAATACGATATTTTTGACATTCTCTCTCTCACAGTTGTAGGGTTTCTCCCATGTTTATTTCAAAATTAGTGTCATTATTCATTAGTTTTGAAAGTATGGGAAACAACAAGATTACTAATTCTAAATCTTTATTGTTCTGATTAAAGGTTAGGAAAATGCCGCGAAAATACAAAAAAAGTCCCAGGATGTAAAGCATACGGCAATTACACGAATTACATGTTAGAAAACATTGTCTCCTAAACCCATTTCAGTAAGAGATTATGAATATAAAGGAGAGCTGTTCCATAAACTAGTCACTGCGATTGATATTGATTCTGCTCGAGTGAGTGCTTTACAGAAAAGTGGGAGTTTTTGGAAATGGCCTCAGAAAAAGGATGAAATATATTATAGTTACACCGACATTTCCAGAAAATTGATAAACCTATGTTGAAATAAAAAAAAAAACTCTTCCATACTCCAGAGTTGAAGGAATTTGGGGGCAATAAATGTGTCATTAAAGTTTTGTAATAATAACATCTGGGGGCACGGCAGTGCCCCCGCCAAGACGAGCCGAAGGCAGGAAGGGCACTACGTACCTTTTCTGGAAGTGTTTCGTCGTATTTTCGAACCCTCATAGCTTCGGCCTAGATAATACTAGACAGCTCAAATTTTCAGGATATGATGAAGTTACCAGACTAATAAAATACGCTAAGTTTCATTTATTTAGCTTTTATACTTTGGATTTTATTAATACCTAAAATACGTCGATTCCGTCACTGACTGATTCACTGACTCATGATCATCAAAACCTCTAGGGTACTTCCTGAAGTCCTAGAAAGCTGAAATTTGGTATGCAGGCTAGGATTAGCACACAAACAACAAAAAAATTAAGAAATCCGTAACTTTCACATTCCAACCCCTCATAAAGGGGGGGTCTGGTTATTTATTATCGAACCCTCATAGCTTCGGCCTGGATAATACTAGAGAGCTCAAATTTTCAGGATAAGATGTAGTTACCATACTAATGAAATACGCTAAGTTTCATTTATCTAGCTTTTATACTTTGGATTTTATTAAGATCTGAAATACGTCATACCCTCAATGCTTCGGCCTAAATAATACTGTGTAATAATGTGATTTCTTCCAAAGTGCAAACAGCTTGTATATACAAGTTGACCAATAGAAAAACAGAAAAGTAGGGTATTGAAAAAAAATCCATTTTGTAAATAATCTTAAAACTAAATTTAGTTGTAATAGATAATCCCACCCAAAACATTTCATGTAAAATAAGTTGCCAAGACTCACATGCTCATAACGCTTTCACTGTTAAAAAGTTATCAGATCTCATCTTACAAAAAGAAATGAAATCCCACCCAAAACATTTCATGTAAAATAAGAGGTTGCCAAGACTCGCATGCTCATAACGCTTTCACTATTAAAAAGTTATCAGATCTCATCCTACAAAAAGAAATGAAATCCCACCCAAAACACTTCGTGTAAAATAAGTTGCCAAGACTCACATGTCATAATGCTTTCACTGTTAAAAAGATATGAGATCTCATGTAGAGCCAAGCCCCTAACTCTACGAGGCCTAACTCTACAAGCCCTAACTCTAAAAACCCTATATCTTGGTCAAAAAGTATGGCTTGGCCGTTTCATGGAACTATTTCATCTCACCCAAAATATTTCTTGTAAAATACGTTGCCAAGATGCTCATAACGCTTTCACTGTTAAAAAGTTATCAGATTTCATATAGTGCCAAGCCCCTCACTGTACATGCCTAACTCTAAAAACCCTACTATCTTGGTCAAAAAGTGTGCCTTGGCATACTCCATATCCTTTACATAACTCCATGGGATTGTCTGTGTGACAGCCACGAAACGGCCAAGGCATACTTTTTGACCAAGATATAGGGTTTTTAGAGATAGGGCTTGTAGAGTTAGGCCTCGTAGAGTTAGGGGCTTGGCTCTACATGAGATCTCATATCTTTTTAACAGTGAAAGCATTATGACATGTGAGTCTTGGCAACTTATTTTACACGAAGTGTTTTGGGTGGGATGATAAGTACATTAAAAAGTAATATTTCAAAATTTGTTCTTTCCCTATCAAAAAGCAATCATGAATATAGTGTCAGATTGCGCCATACACTGTTGTAGCATTTAAAAACATGCATTAGATGTAGTGGCACATCTAATTTCACATCGGAATTTTTCACTTTTACATCTTTTCTATATGACAAAACTTCAGTCATATACCTTCTTTATTCTTTTTATAAAACACTGTTATTGCACACTTTTGTGATGTCTCTTGCTATTAATTATCTAGAATCACACTACTGCTCACACCAATATTTTTTTAATGTTTATTATGCAGAAACTTTAATTTCATTTTCACTATCATAAATTTATTTATTTGGAGATGAAAATTTCTTTCGGGTAAGGTTTGTTTCACTATAAATTTCAACAGTATTTTGCTACCTTGTGAATTGGACCTCTTCAACATTGCATACAAGTTCTCACATTTACGAGAATCAACATGAAAGTTTAATTTCGATTATTATAGAAAATATCCAAATGTCTAGATTTATTACCTAAATTCGAAATGAAATTCTTATCTAAATTCGAAATGAAATTCTTATCTAAATTCGAAATGAAATTCATACCTAATATTAATGCAGTGTGCTATTATTTTATTCAAATTTTTCATTATTTACACTTATTTTTAACATTCATTTCTCGAATGAAGGTGTTTTTCTCTTTAATATCAACCATTAAGTCTACATAATGGTAACTTTAACATTATTAATAATTAATTATTCATTGAAAATGGACCTATTATTTGTTCGATGCTTGTAATGTAATCTCATAATTGTAGGTGGCAGAGATCTTGTAACTGAATCAATTAAGTGCTGATAAATTATGAAACTAATTAATTAAAAATGAATTAGTTAAATTAATAATCAATACACTTAACGATGTTATAATGATTAGTGCATAGATCAAGTGACTGTGTATTCTTTTTCAAACTAGCAATAAAATTCCGACGTCACTGTCAAATATCCTTTATTTTTAAAAAAAAATAAAGAAAGAAAGAAAGAAAAAGCGTAATTCGATTAAGAATTGTGTACAAAAACATAATATACTGTATGGTAAAAACATAGTTAAAAAAAAAAAAAAGAAAAAGAAGAGAGGTTTATATTTACTTATCTCTCTTATCTATGGGCATTTTTTTTTAAGAAAATCAAAAAGGAACTTCTAAGCACTTAGATTGTCTACGAAAGTTTTAGTTTTGTAGAACAATTTTTTTTTTTTGAGCTACTTGATCATATACGAATGAACGGTTTTTGATTCCTACATCCTATTAGTCGAATATCTATCAAATTAAGCAGGAACTATTCTTTTAACAATCTATATCTATCTCTAAAATTTGAGCTTTTTAGGATGTATAGTTTTCAGTTACTGTGATCACTAAAGTAAGTGATCACAATACTATCGAAAATCATAGTACTAGCCTATGTGATTACATCAACACTAAGCTTGTAGAGAAATTATAAATTATTAAAAAAATAATATAAAAAGACTATACAGACTAAAGAGTTTTACATTCTATGTTTCTTTACATAAAAATAATAATTAAAAAATTCCTCTCATTTTAAGAATGCCACTGCAAATGCGTTTTCAGCCTAGTTTCCTAAGGACAATGAGAATCAGAAAATCAAACGTCCTGAATGTATTTATCCCCTCCCATCTCCAATAACTTTTCAATCAATGAACGAATCTTCTGAAAAATTGGCGTCTTTAATTTGCGAACAAGAAATGATCTATTTTTGTTTTCGGAATTTGAGGATTCTGTGTAGAAATTTATGAGTTCTAAAAATCCCTGAGAAAAGCTCTGAAAGCGAGCGGTTACTCATCCTGACGACAAACGATGAATTTCTAAGCATATAGATTACAAAGTATCACAATTGTTTTTGATAAATAAAATTTGTTCGTGTTTTGATCTGATTAAAAATAATTTTAATTTTTGACTTTTTACTATAAGTATTTTTTTTGATAAGAATGCAGTCCGAAGAGATTATTGTCAAATCTGTATGTAGATGCTAAGTTATACTATATATTTTGTTTTTTGATATGTAAAGAAAGAAAAAAAATACATCTAAGTAAATAACTTGCTTATAGTTGATTAAATAAACTGTAAGTTTCTACAGTCTTTTAAGTAGATATAACATAATATAATATCTTCTTCTTCTTCTAAATATACATAAATAAAGGAGGAAGTTTGTTTGTTTGTTTGTATGTTTGTTTGTTAACTATACACTCCTAGGCCCGATATGGATGTAACTTTGCAGAATTACTCTTTAGGACCCTTTTTTTGTATTTCATTTCTTTCCCCTTTTTATTTTTTTTCCTGTTTTTACTTTCCTTCTATATTTATGATAATAATTCTTTTTTTTATTAGCCTATAATTTAGAAATATTCTTCTTCTTTTTTTTTTTTTTGTAATTAAATGTTCTTAATTTAAGAACATCGAAAACCTGAATCCGGACTAAGGGGTGCAAACAGAGGGGGGCAAACTTTTTCTTGAGGCTACGCATGCCTCTGAAACCGCTTCAGTTGGAAACACGAAATTTCGCATGAACGATTTTTGTTAATATCGAAAAGATACGTGTTCAACGAATTTTTGATATTTGGGTCCTAAAGGGTCTAAACAGGGCGGAGGGGCAAACTTTCTTGAAAGTACTCGATTCTTCAAAACCGCTTGAGTTGGAAACACGAAATTTCGCATGGTTGTTCTTTGTCAAAATCTAAAACATCCGTTTTGACGAATTTTTGTTATTCGCATCCTAAGGGATGTAAACGGAGAGGGGGGGGGGTATGTGGGCAAACTTTATTATAAAATACTTACGGGTTTCAGGTTACAAAATAAGAATATCACATTACTTTGTAGTTTCACGTGTTTTTTTTTACCAACTGGGGAAGTTTTAAAGTGATAGAGGTGTGGAGAAGGGCAAATGGGCGGGAAGTCTTATATTTTCCGATCTCGATATCAATTTAATATCTAGGGCTTCTGGAGTTACAAAATAGGAATATAACATTAATTTGTGACTATCATGTGACGTTTCTACCAACTGAAAAAGTTTCAAAATAATCACACAATTACAATTTATGCGTCATCCACATCAGAACAACTCTTTTTGTGTAACATTCGAAGCACGGGTATTTTTGCTTGTACAATATATAATCTAATAGAGAATTGTATCTACCTAAATGTAATATTTAAACGCAATAACACAAATGCACTTATAACATTATAATGTTTATGCAATAACTGTACGGCTGTTTTAAAAATTACATTCTTTGTTAACTGTAAATGATGCTAAATTGGCTTAAAGCTGTCTACAAGTTAGTCAGTTACAGTAAACTTTTTAATTCGATTTTCAGTTAATTATTATAAGTTCTCTACAGGCAATTTGGGAAGGAAAATTTCTTTAATTTCTTGGAACGATGATTTACTTAATTAAAGCAAAAAATGAGAGACGTAATGACTTAGAAACTGGGAGCAAACAGCAGAGGAATTAACTCCCACCCCCATGTTTCCTGTTGACAGACCTTTGAGAAAGATTTTAGTGGGTTTTTAGAGATTAACTTATCAACATTAATTTAGGCAAATTTAAATTTAAATAAGAAACTTATTTGACTTAGAACATGGAAGTCCTTGCTTGAAAAGCAAAACTAAGAATATTTAAAGTTTTCTCTTCTACTAATTCTCAGTTTTTATTTATTAAAGTAATGAACAAAACAAATTCAAGGAAAAAAAAAATTCAAGAGATGTTTAGATATTGATTCGTTTATCAAGATAAAAAACATATAATTATGAGTTTAATTTTCATATTGAAATAAATAATTTTAGGAACAACAATTATTGACTGGATACTATTCCGCTTTCAATTGTCTTCTCCATTTATTCGTTTGTACGTGCATCACGCTAAAAGAGCTAGAAGGATTTTCTTTAAAATTTGCTACGATGTTAATTTAAGGTCCAATTTAAAACATAAGACTATTTATTTTGGTCTCCATTCTTCGATCCCTAAAAAATGATCCCCGAAATCCCTCTCTAAAGTGGCTGGACTGATTGCTTTAAAATTTGCTGCATTATATGATCTAACTTAATAATAAATTCATATCTCTTAGAATATGAGATAGTAAATAAATAAGTATTTCATTTATTACTAAGGATTGTTACAATACCTCTTTATTATTTTCACAAGTTTCTGTCAATTTAACAAATCCATTTTCAGTAGAATGCTTTATTAATATATATTTTATAGTATTATACTTTGTACTGTAGCATTTTTTTAAGCAACTGAAAGAAAAAGAAATTCCAGAAATAACTTGAAGCCTACTTAAATCTTACGGTTTTATTTTTCTTTGTATTTTTTTTTTAATATTATACATTATATAATATATTAAAGCTCGCGCAGATATTAAGAAGATGAAAAGTCCCATTAGGTTAGGTTAATATCCAATGTTTACAACATCGATAAAAAAGCAATTTTTGAGTTGGAATGGTTTTCTGTGGTAATTCTGTTACCTTCACTCTCATAATTCTCGATAGGAAAATTTAAAAAAAATAAAAATAACGTCGTCTATTGCCTTAAATCTGCAATGCTAATCTTGCTGTTCAAAAATCATTAGTGGAGGAAGGCACACACAGGCTGACTAATTTGATTCAATTGCTAGGAAAGTACATTAAAAAAAAAAAAACAAAAAAAACAAAACAAAAAAAAAAAAAAACCAAAACAAAAACCGAAGAACCGAAGTTGAGGTTGGAGAGCCAAAGCTTTCTCCTACGTCAATCCCATACCATTTTTATATATAAACCCGGTATCTATTTGAAAGAGGGCTGTGACATGTCTAAGAAGAGAAATAATCAGGGTAAAAAAAAAAAAAAAGAATCAATCAGGGAATGAACAATTCAACAAACAGAAGCATTTTTACTACTTACCCTATTACTCCTTTCCTTATTTACTTTCGAAGGAAAAACAAATGGATATTATTCTACTCTCATTCTGACGTCATGAACTTCTCTTCTGAATTGGTTGGTACACCTATATATTCCCGCTTCATTTCAGCAGCTTTGTCATTCGTCAAAGCCTCATATTGGAGGCGAAACCGGTTTGAATGTTACCTTTTTAATTTTTTAATTACTATGCGCAAACGTAAATTTTTGTATTTTATTATTCTAACATATTTCTAATTTTTACTTTTTTTTAGAAGGTCATTAGTAATAAAACAACTTTACAATAAAAAAAATGCATTTTACTCTGATGATAACATGTGTTGGTTGAAAAAGAGAGAATCACAGATCTGATTTATGTATGAAAACTTTTCCAAGCTGTAAGTTGGAACGCCAAGATTGTCTTTTGTTTTTGCTTACACTGCTAAAAATCTGATGTTAAGATCTCCGAGACATAATAACAAAGAAAAAAAAAAAAAACTTTTATATGATTGAACGGTAATGGGTAAACACAGACAGAGATCGCCACTGGATTTGAACTTTGCTTTTCTTTATTTTTATGACAAAGATTGTTAAGAGGATGGGGATCTCTTACATTTGGAAGTCAAAGATAACGGAAGAACAAAAAAAAAAAAAAAATCCTTAATATTGTGCAGAACTGAATGCGGAAATATCTTTTCGCTCGAGATCCTGATTATTATTCCTTAGATTACAATATTTCTGGAGCACAATTCTGCCGTTCAAAGATATTAAATGTTTCTACACTATTAAAAAACATAGTTTAAAAAAATTACATTATTAAAGTTTTCTCTGAAGAACCTAACTTTAAAATTAAGTACAAAAGGTTCTTAAAAAAAATTAGTTGATTTACTACTAAGCAAAAGGAAAGTGAAAAGAAAATGAAATAGAAAAAAAATGCAGCAAGATGGTGCCACAGTCAATTGAAAAAGAAAATATTAATAAAAGATTGTATAAAATCATACTATTAGTTTACTAAATTCTAAGAAGTATTTAGTTTCGAAAAAAAACAAAAAAACAAAATAGAGTGTGATTATTTTAATATTTAAAATGTAAAGAAAATGTAAATAAAATAAGAAATCTTTGCTAGAAAGATCACTGCATTTTTTTTAATACTTATCACAATACTAATAACTAATTTCTATTTGTTAAATACAAATGGCTAAGTTTTTAATATTTTTGGGCAATTTTGTCCAGAAAACACACGATTTACTTTGTGTATTTGTGGTCATTTGCAGAGGGCAATTAACAATTAGATAGTGCGTTTCAGTGACAAAATTCCCATAGAAAACTAGAAAGATTCGATTTTATAAAATAATATTGTGTAATGCATATTATCTGCAAAGTAATCCACCAAATTACGCGTGCTTTGATGTGATCAAAATTAATTGAAAATTAATTAATTTAGTCAATAGATAAGAATTTCTAAGTATTTCTTAATTATTTTTTTCAGATAGTAGAGAAAGAACATAAACACTTCTCAAAATAAGTTTATAAGGAAATAAGATTCCAGGGTTGATGAAATAGATTGCTTGAACGTTAAAAATAACTTATTTTAACATTCTTTAACAAGACCGCTATCGAGAACCGTTAACGCTTCTCCTAGGAGGAAGGACCTGGTTGATCACGTGATTTCTCAGCGCCCTGGCCTTGTTTCTCGTCGGCCTCGTAGTTTTTGCGTTCAGTCAAATTAAGTTTCCTTCCCTTAATTGTCCTGTATCCAGCGTTGCCTTCGCTGTTGGTTCCTTCCGAATTCTGTCCTAGAATCCTTACGCAAAATCCTGGAGTTCTAATCGGAGCAATTTGTCTAATTTAAACTCGCCGCCACGCTTGTATCTCGTACAAGCGGCGATACACAATTCTCTCTTCAGAGTTCTGACACATCACAAGTTCTTGCCTGACATCATATGCTTAACCTGGCGGCTATTTCCATTTCAGCTTAAGGGTCCGGGTTAGTAATGGGACTGACCCATAATTATAATTCTTAATTCACTAACACAGAATAATGTGATTTATTTTACTCCAAATAAATTAATCTTTAAATTTACTCTTAATATTAATTTTTGTTTGAAGCTATGATAAAAATACTTTTAATAATTCAAAAATATTTCGGGGGCGAAATATTTACTTTATTATTACACCTTCACTAGTCATCTCAAAAATTAGCATTTTTAGCCTTCTTGCCGAAGTGAAGCCATCAAATCAGTCAGTCTGTATGTCCCCTACAACTTTTGAATTACTGGATTATTCTTCTTGCATTCACATTTAAAGGCAAGAGACAATAGTACTTCTACATTTGAGATTTGTTCCCTATGGTAACATTAGAACCGGATCATTGGAGTTCATTTGATGTTTTAACAATGGATATTATTCTTCCCTTTAATCCTTTAAATATTTGCGCGGATATCTTATATTAATAGTAATTAGATTGAATCAATGTAATTCAGTAATGTACGTTTTTGTTGTTGTCAAAACCTAAAAATTTCTACTATTTGTATTCAGCAGATATAATTTAACAAGAACTGCGAAAGAAGACTATTTCTTAATTTTTTTTTCTTTTTCTTTTTTTAAAGTCTTAAAAAAGACAAAAATGAAAAGTTTACATTTGTATTTCGATTGTATTCTCTGAATACAAACATTTTGCATTTTCTAAAGAAATGAATTAACTCCGCATATCAGATTACTTTAATTGTATCAAAAGCGTGCAGCGGATTAAGGATTTAATACTCATTGTTTAAAATAAGGAAATATTAATACAGATAGGATAGAAATTCATTGTTGATATTCCAGTGCTAGGAAGTTTTATCATCTTCTCGTGTTAATTATTCAACAGGGACCCAATTTGTAATAAATTCCAAATTTCAAGTCAAATAATGGCCATTCCAATTTTCAAGAAAATCTATCCATAGATTCAAAAGCTATTTGGAAAGACACACACTACACCAACTGATTTATTTGGCGAGCCTCCCTTATCTTGGAAGAAGGGCTAAAAAGAAACAAGAATTGTCGTTTACGTTATTTTCATGGTAAAAAAAATAAGAAGAAAAGATTTCAAGTTTTTCAAGGAAGTTCTTGTTTAATGCTTCTTTCTAATTTATAAATTATGTACAAAAACAATGAATAAAAAGTATTTCTTTGTAGCTTAATATTACAACTATCATTTCTCTTATTTTAGCATATGAGTTTCTTTTCTGCAATGAATTTGGATTACCAAGTGTTAACATCAAGACAATATTCACCTTTGTCTTAAAGCAAGTTTCGAGTAAAAGTTGTCATTTATTTAGGAAATGGTTTGTTTTGTTGAAGAGTGCTTCTCCAACGATGCCAAAAGCTCTAAAGACGCCTGTTTAACGTTTTCTTGCTGTTTTCTTTTGCTGTAATTTGCTACTCCCACGACGCACGGTAACCTCTCTAGAGACGTCTTGGTTTTGGCATCAAGCAGCTATAATGAGTTCTATGAGGGGGAAACCGAGTGGGCGACGGGAGACACGCACACACTGACTTGATTGCCTATCCAGAAACTCACAACTATTTTAATGATCTACACTGAACCTACATTAATTTCAGAGTGAATGTAAATCAAGGAAAAAGAAATTTCGGAACTAAACAAAGTATAGTTGACGTGAGAACTTTTGAATAGTCGGTAATAATTCCAAAAATCTTTTTTGGAAACAACTTTTGTAAAAACGAGTGTTTTTCAAAGGTAAAACGCAAGGTAAATAGAAGCTTTCATTAAAAAAATAGTATCTACTGTTGTTTACAGGCTATAGCATTTTATTGGACTCCGTAATATATTTATATAAATGATTTACAAGGAATTTGTGTAAAATTCATTATACATTATATTTAAAATAAATCAGATTTATTTATAAAGATCATTGATCAGATTATTACAAGACATAAATCATATTAAAGTTTAAACTGGCTCTAAAGCGTTGTCTAAATGGTATGTTGGTGGTTTGTGACTTAAGATACTCAACTACGAATGTAATTTGTACTAAAATCAATAGGGAGCTGGTGTACATTAATCGTTACTATTCAAATTTCAGTTATCTAATTTATGTAAATTTTGCTATAATGATTACAGTAATGAGTTATGAGAAAGAATTTCGGCCATTTTGTCCGATACTTTTTAATTACCTGTCCGATTTGTATCAAAATCAATAGAGTTGCTTATTAATATAAATGTATTAGTAAATTTCAGCTTCCTAGGAAAACAAAGTTTTTGAGTTATCTTTATTGCCTGCTGACATGTATTTCGGCTTAAAAGTCAAATTTTAAATATTCTGAAGATAAATTTGCTTATACAATATAAATAATATAACTACTGTAGTCAATAAAAAAAATTAATTTTAGCTCTTAATAAATACAATTCTGAATTGACTGCTGAGGAATGTTAAAACATCTGTCAACTCCCGACAATCCTCATTGCCTGTTCACCTCAAAAAAGGGGCATTTGATATTTATGTTCTAACTACAAAATTAATAAAAAAATTAAGACTTTAATTTAAATGTCAGTTTTCTATTTCTAATCTATCTGATAAGAGCAACTACACTTCAAAGAAAACAAAACAAAACTGGAAATTTGTTGAGTAAAGTCTTTCTTCATCTTCAAGTGCGATCTCCGAGCACGGAGGTACGCATTCTACATACATACTATCCTTTCACTTGAGTTTTATTACTGCTGAATGCTTAGTAGTAAATACATCTATTTGAATATTTTTTACTTATTCGAAGAAATTCGAAGAACTTAAAGTCTACTTTAATTAATACTTATTATGATTTCTAATTTTTTGTTCCTATTTCTTTTTAAATATAGATATATTTCGACTTACAACAGGATTACGTTCCGAACAATTGATCTTACGTCAATTTTGTTTTAAGCAGAAAATTGTCCCTCAGAAATCAGATTTACAATGTTACAACATACATTGTCTAAGTCTTACATATGTGGGTGGTAGGTACTATGTATAATACAATGCAAAAATCCTGCAAATAGTACCTATTATTGCAAATAATACAATGTGCACTACATTTTACTACAATATTTAAATAACCCTAATACAATAAGAATGACAAAGTAAAAATAGAGTAGGATATATTTTTGCAGTAAGAGAAACTACGCACTCTCACACTCACTGACATACTCCAACACCCGCAACATATGCCTCTTTTCCTCATACAAGATGTCACATACCTACAGAGCAAGAACACTGAAACAGCGCACCCTGCAAACTACCGTCGAATCAATTGCCTCCACATACTGCAAACTCCTCACCTCCTGCCTTACAGACAAAATCTACACACACACATAGAGATACATAACATTCTTTCTGAACAACAGAAGGGCTATCGCAGGAATTCCCAGAGTTGTGAGGAGCAATTCTTTATTGACTCCGTAATCCTATGGCAGGCGCGTGCGAAAATCAGGAATTTACTCATCGCGTATATCGACTACAAGAAGGCATTTGACTAGGTCCCACATTCCTGGCTTCTACATACTCTATATGATGAAGATCTCCACAAAATACACCCGGCATTCTTGGATGCCACAATGAAGAATTGGAACACAACACTATACTTGCGCACCTTCAACATTACAGTCCCCATTCCTATAAGGAGAGGTATTTTCCAGGGAGACTCCTTGAGTCCTTTTTGGTTCTGTCTCGCCTTGAATCCATTAAGCCACATGCTAGACAACACAAAACACGGTTAAAGGCTTACCTCAGGCACTCTGACACCACACAAAACCACACACTTACTCTATATGGATGATATTAAACTCTAAGCCACAAACAACGCACAACTTACTAATTTACTACAAGTCACCACACAGTTCACCAAAGACACTGGAATCGAATTTGGAATCGCAAGCTACATATAACATGCGGGAAGACTTCGAATTTGGAGGGTTTTGAACTCGACCGAGGGGTGGCCTTCTAATCCATAGAAGAGGGAGAGATCTACAAGTACCTGGGTTTCCAGCGAACCCGCATCACGGACAAAACTGCACTCGAAGCACTACAACGCATAACACGCACTACATTCACGAAACACAACACCCACCATCCTAAGTCCGCGACGGAAAAGATGACCCTTCCCACAAGGCTAGAGGTCGAGCATCATCAACCTCATCATCCTACATGAAAAACAAGTACACACAGGGAGCACTTCCACCATAGAGCGCAACACTCCTCCCTTCACTTAGCCATTGTCAAGGCTGATACACACCTCAGCCCCCCGGACCTCAAAAACCCTTATCCAACACTCACCACCCCCGACAATCACACATAGTAGCTACGTGAATCATGGGCTCGTAAGGACATCACGGCAGACATCGCCACGAACTCAGCTAACCTCATGTCGACATGTAAGCGTCGAATAGATGACTGACGAGTGGTAAGTTGGTCGATGATACCGAAGGGTTCATGATCTCGATACAGGACCAAGTCGTCCCCACACGCAACTACAAGAAACACATTCTACACGACGCAAACACTCAAGACAACACTTGCAGGAAATTCCACACAACACATGAGACGATCGACCACGTAATATCTGGCTGTCCCTTCTCTCCCAAACAGTTTACCTCCAACGAAACAAGCAAGTAGAGTCGATCGTCCATCAACAGCTAGCACACAAACACTCACTTATTAAAAATACGGTCCCATTACTTCACATACGCATCACAAAACGTATTAGAGTCACCCTCACATAATCTATACTGGGACGTCCCATTCACACAGACAAAACCATACACCACAACAGACCTGACATCACACTTGTTGATAAGGTCAACAAACAGATCTATTTCATTCACATTGCAGTGGCTATCAGCAAGAACATGCAGAAAACTCACGCAGACAAGATCAGTAAGTATACTAACTTAGGACACGAGCTCCAGAAGCAGCGGCGGCAGGACCGAGTACGTGTTGTACCCATCGTCCTGTCCGCCACTGGTCTGGTGCCTCACACACTGCACCACAGCCTCAGCACACTAGAACTTCACAAAAACCTTTATGCACAACTCCAGAAGGCTGTAATACTCAACACAACATGCATAGTTAGGAAATTTATGGACAAATACACATCCCTAACATTCCTAACCCTCCTTGCACACTTCTTTACACTTGGCAATATGTGCTTTGGTCCTTGAGCCGCCATATTGTCTGCTGGGGAAACCAAAGGTTTGAATCTTTTACATAATAATAATAATAATAAGAAGAAGAAGAAGAAGAATTACTGTATTAACGAAAATATTACTGAAGACCTACTTTTCTTCATCTGTTGTGTTCTAGATTTTAAAGTCGTGAGCATCATCTATTTGTAAACTATATCTGCCGACTACCAACAATATATATTTTGAATGTTCTATTTTCTGAAATCAATTTGTTCAAAAAATAATTACACAATCTGCTTAAATCCAATTAATTTTAATGAAATCAAATCTTGTGCAAATGACAGTGGATTACTGAACGGATTAATTAACATTGTCGAATATCATCAGAAAGTTATTACTTCGCTTCTGATATTTGTACATCATTACTTTGCTATTCTCATAAGCAATTTTCTCCACAAAGAACCTCATAAAAACATTTTGAAATAAAACATTTCGATTGTCTCTTATAAAATCCAGAAATCCAATATTTTTGCAGAAGATCCTTTCCCCGTTATAACAACTGAATATAATTTTGTGCTAAAGCATAAATTTAAAGGCGACCCATAATAATAATAAAAAAAAATAATAATAAAAAAGGAAGTACATAAAGGTAAGGAAAAATAAAAAATAAAAAAAAAAATTAGGAAAAAAAAATTAGGAAAATAAGAAAAAAACAAAAAAACAAAACATGAAGACATTGAGAAAAAAGATTAAAAGGAAAAAGAAAAGTAGATATACGTATTTGAGCCGACAACCCTCAGTATATAATTCCTACGGAGTTTAGGCCTCTGAACACAATGGTGAAATCTGTTTGTCGATCTGACCTTCCGTTCGGAGTTGTTAGGGGTGGACAGATACGGACGGACGGACAGAACATTACCGATTTTGGTCGCTATCAACGTAGCTCCCAAATGGGTCGCTAAAAAAAGATTAGAAAGGATACAAACATACAGACCTGTTGATTGTCTGAGCCTCAATTTCTTTAGGGAATTAGGCGAGAACTGCAGTTTCTTCTGTAATTTGCCTTTTTCTTAAAAAAAAAATGAAATAAAATCTGTTGACTACAAACAATAAAAAAAGTTCCATTTTTTGAACTTACTGAAGAGTCTTAAATTCGATTCATTTTAATCATATCAAAGGGTGTGGAAATGATCCTTAACAATGAGTATTAATCCGTTTATGAAATACTCATTTTGATATCATTGTTTCAAATGCTTTTCTATGAAAATGTTCGTCACCGTCTGGAAGCTAATTTCTCGACAAGGACCAAGAATCACCGTGGAAAAGACCAAGAATCACCGTGATTTCTTAGGACATAGATGCAGAGATTATTAAATATAGACTTAGGATAATAAAAATAAAGTAAAAAATAAAAATAAATAGTAATGCATTACAATATTGACTAATAAAAGAATAAATTAATGAGGCACAAAAAAATATTGATGACTTTAATCCTTTTTAATACTGAAAGTTGTTGTAAAATCATAAGTGCATGAAAACAATGAACGAAGTGTGACTATGCTGTGAAACATTCAGGAAATGAATCACTTGATAATTTCATTGTGTCAGCGTTAATTTCGATTGAGTAAAAGACACTCAGAAGTTTTCTATAGCCAAATTCAGTATTTTTTTTTTATGTAAATCCTGTAAAACTTAACTTAAACTTAAACTAAAACTGAAACTTAATTAACTAGATTCTCTTAAGGGTCCTATTGATTTTGAACGTTGGACTAATAGATGTGGAGCCCAAGCCTACATAATTCAATTCCAACAATCTGAAAAGAAAGAAACAATCTAGAATTCGCTTCCTTGTAATGTAGTGTTCTCTTCTTCTTGCTTTTTACTTTTAAATGATGAGGGTTTTTTTTAACCCATTTTTCAGAAATCTACAAACGCTTTTTATATAAACGGAGGAAATGCCGACACACAAATTAAAAAAGGTTAAAAAGATTTTTACTAAAAATCCATTAAAAATACGACCGGTTTTTATGTGACCAGGCTTTCACAAGTGAAGATAATTCAGAATACATGCGTTTATAAACAACTAATAGACCAATAGAATTAAATATTGGGAATCCTTGAAGTTTGTGGGTCAATGTCTGAGGATGAAGAATCACGTGAGCCGGAAGTTGGTAGCGGACATGACGGAAATGAAGGAATCGACATCATGACTTAAGTGTGCTGCTAGGAACTCGATCTTCATTTGTAAAAGCCAGGACACATAGGCGAAACCGGTCGTATTTTTTATGTATTTTTAAAATGTATAAATCTTTTTAACCTTTTTAAATTTGTGTTTCGGCATTTCCTCCGTTTATATAAAAAGCGTTTGTAGATTTCTGAAAACTGAAAATATATATAAAAAAAAAAGTCCTTAAAAGCAAAAAGCAAGAAGAGAACACTACATTACAAGGAAGCGAATTCTAGTTTATTATTACTTCAACTATTACTGCATACGTTAAACTTATATCGCTTATTATACACTGTCCGGCCACTTTATTAGGTACACCCCTGCTGTGCGCACAAATGCTGATGTCACAACAACTCTTCAAGGCGGTGGGGGCAGTGTTATGGTGTGGGGGATGTTTTCCTGGCACACTTTGGGTCCATTGATACTTCTGGAGGCACGTCAGGATGTTAGAGCATACCTAAACATCGTAGTAGACCAACTGCAACCGGATATGTTAACAGTTTATCCTCATGCAGATAACTACTTCCAGCAGGATAATGCGCCGGTGCACAAAGCACGCATCACTATGGGATGGTTTGAATGGCCCGCTCAGTTCCCGATTGAAAATTTGTGGGATGAGCTCGAACGGGCTGTTCGCTCCAGGTCCATACCTCCATCAAATCTTCAGGAACTGCGTGAAACACTCATGTGTGCATGGTATTGTGATACTTAAACAACGTTTTCAGCATCTTGTGGAATGCATGCCTCGATGAATTCAGGCTGTTTTGAGGGCTAAACACGCTACTAGGTAGGTAGCGTAATAAAGTGGTCGGACAGTGTATATTACCTTGGTAAAAGTCATTTTTATGACTGAATCCTTCCCCCGCCCTTTTTTTTTCCTTCTTTTTTTTTTTGATTTTTTATCAATGTTTTTCGTACCTTACACTAAAATATTCGAAAGTTGCCACGCCAAATTCTTATTTGATGTGTATTTCCAAGAAATATTGATTTTTTTTTTTCATCTTATTTTATTGAATGTTGGTTTTTGAATAGAGTTATTTCTCTCTGCGTCATTTCGTTAAAACTGAAAAATAGATATTGGTAAGAATTTGAAATATCAAAATTCAATAACATTGGAAATTCTTTTGAGAGAAACCGACCTCTTTCAATGGATCTTTTTTTTTTTTGCTCTAATCTTTTCTTTGCAGTATCAGATTTCGTTGCGAAAACCAATACTAAAGCTTGTATGTTTGCTTAAGGAAACGAGTTTCTCTGTAAAAGGACCTTTGCTTGAGTCAATATTTCGTATTAAATTTCACCACAACAGTTTCTTCATCTCTTAGACGCACATAGAAAAATAGACGTACTTGGAAAATTTTAAATTTTACAGATGGTTTTTTTTAGGCAAAACAAAAGCAACAAAAAAAAAATCTTAAAAAAAAAAAAACAAAAAGCAAACAAACTTTTAATTTACAACAAAAAATAATTTAGACATTACTACTAAGCTCTACCTTAAGTTTGTAACGTAGCCAATTTACTTACATGACTTCACTATATCTTTTCGCCCCAAGAATGTAAAGTTGATGCAAATTTGTAGTTCTAAAAAATCGGTCAAAAAATAAAATCGATCAAACTTGTCATAAACAAATAAACAAACAAATAAATAAACACGAAATTGTAGAAAGAACTTAAAGCCCACTTTCCTTAAAATATTATTATTAAAACTTTTTTTGGAAGTCGTGAAAACTCAGTCGTGAAAACCTTTACAAACGGAAAACCTACGTATGATAATACTGTATCTGCTGAATGAAAGCGGTACAAATTTTCTAAAAATAAAATAAAATAATTAAATCTATGTTATTTAATTAAATTGTCTAAAGCCGATTAATTTCAACCATTTCAAAAGATAATTAATGGATTAGATAAAATGATTAATGATTCATGTTTAAGACATTGGTAGAATTCCATTGTTCAGATTTCAATGCTATATAAATAAAGAGCTACTTGCATAGAAAGCTCAAAGTAAGAAACACACAAGTGTTTATTGACCATTTGGCAAAGCTAGGGAGGGGTTGCTAAGGGTTTGTAATCTCCCCACCCCATCCCATCCGGAAAGGGATATGTTTTGGTTGAACTGCGATCACAACCCGTCCCATTCCTAATTTCTGGGCTCGCGTCCGCTATCATTGATTTTCGGAACGACGATTTTTCGGATGCCAACTTACTGGTACTGCAAAGTTGACACGACAACTATATTTTGTTAATCTTCAAAATTTGTTTGAAAAGAACGAAAACGGATTTATTAATAACTAGTCGGGTACCGTCGCTTCGCTCCGGAACCCTTGCGTACATAGCATAAAAAAAAAAAAAAAAACAACTTTATTTATTTAGCAAATAGTGGCCTTCTCCGGATAACTCAGATGTATTGCGGGTTGGCGCCACACACTTATATATCGATAAGGCAACTTTAAAGCGAAAATGTAAATCCTATTTATTCCCTATCCCGTGGGAATTTCGAAACATCCGGCCTTATTCCATGTCTACATCATAAAGGGAACCTATGTGCAACATTTCAGCTTTCTAGGTCCATGGGTTTGGGCTGGGTGTTGATGAGTCAGTGAGTGAGTGAGTGAGTGAGTCAGGACTTTTCTTTTTATATATGTAGATACAGAAATAGTCTTTTTTTTAAATGTATTATTCAATAATAATTTTGCTGCTTCTCTATGAATATTTGTTGGATTTTTTTTTTTTTTTTTTGCTAATCAAGTCATGAGGTTCATGTAATCCAAAGTAGCTGATGACCCCATGAACGCTGTTAACGAAGTAGCATTAATCTGAAAGTGTGGTATTAGTCAACACGGACTAACAACAGACAGAAAATTTCAAAACTAAGATTCTGCTCATTATCCTATAAAGCAAGTCAACTATATACTTATTGAATGGTATATATTCGTTGATAAATTATCTTATTTTTAATACTTTACTAGTTAGAATAATTCGCAACAAAAAACACCTTTGAGAAATAATAAACAACTCCAAAGCTGTCGTGCATGTTAGTAAACACATTGTCAATAGATGGCGCCTTCTACATTTTTATAAAAAGGTTGACCCGCGCGAATAATTCGCGTGGTATCTTGATCAGTCACTGAATCGTAATGTGGAAATAAATAAATGAAGAGATTGTCAATAGATGTCTACATTTTCATAAAAAGGTTTTTAAATAAAGTTTTTTAACGAAAACATTAATTTTAAACACTTTGTTTATTTTTCGTCATTAGCGGTGATAGTAAACTTCAAAATGATATCTCAATCATTGATTTTGATGAAGTATTAAGAGAGATAAAAGAAAAAAAAGATGAGAAATAATATATGAGAAGTTGACAAATAAATTTTTGTTTTTTATTGTAATAAATCGTTTATTTTTATTGAAATATAAATCTTTGTTTGTCTTTTCATCTGTTCTTATTAAATAAACGATGAAATATCATTTTAAATTGCATTTTATTCAAAAAAAGGATACATTTGAAGTTTACGACGCTACTTTATTATTAAATGCATTATTTGAAATGTCGTTTCGCTTTCGAAAGATAAGTCGCTTCTGTTAAAGCGTGTCCACATTTATATAAAAAGGTTTTTAAAATAAAGTTTTTTAACGAAAACATTAATTTTCTATACTTTGTTTATTTTTCGTCATTAGCGGTGAACGTAATCTTCAAAATGATGTATCAGTCATTGATTTTGATGAAGTATTAAGGGAGATATGGCGTACCGACACAAACACACCTTTAAGAAATAATATATAATGATGATTTGTAAAAAAAAAAAAAAAAAAAAAAAAAAATAGAATAGAACTTATATATATATATTTGTTTTATATTTTAACAAAATATATTTCTAAAAAATCCGCAAATTATATAGTGGTCTTCAAACATAGAGAATTACTTATATGCTGTTTCCTTTCACAGATTCCTACATTTCATCGATAGAACCATGATAAACTTACAATTTCTAAAGCTCAGCAATGAGATGTAACATTATTTAATACATTACACTTTACCGAGACCTCACCTCTGTACTCTGTACTCTGTACCGAGATTTGCTGTTTACTGATGACTATTCCTAGTTGACGATCACCAAATAGAGTGAAACAGCTGTTCTAGGATGTCACTTAGTAAACACTTAGTTTCACTCATTGATGTTTGTACTACATTTTTTTTACTTGAATTTTAAAAACTTGTAATGTTAACAAAGGAAAAAAAAGACATGTAATATACATAATACCATTGAAGTCACCTATTGAGAAGACTTTTAAAGAATGAAGCTTCGCCTTTCCTCATATAATCAATTGCCAGTGAAACCTTCAAATGGACAAACGATCAACGAAGAATGGTTTAAATCAATAAATACATTTACAAATTTACAATTTACATTAATAACAAATACATTCTAAATAAAAATTACAAGTCAAATTTATTTTATATTTTCATATTTGAGTATTGAAAATCGATATAATCGATATAATATAGTATTATGCTATATAGTATTAAGCATATTTTTCCTCAAAAATTTTCACACTTCGAAAAATTTATCTCTCAGGAATTTAACCGCGAAACTTTTTGTTTCGCGGTTAAAAATTATTTGTACCTGTCAAAATCTGAAATTTGGTTAAAATCAATCAAATTTCAGATTTTGACAAGTATACATAATTTTTCATCAAAAATTGTTTTTGTTCAAAGCGCATTTGAGTTATTTCTTTACAGCGCGTATGAAAATAAATATTACTAGGCCTATAAATTTACTAGTTTTAAACATTTTTTGTTTGTCTGTTATTAAAATACTTTTTGGCCTGTTTTCCTGAAACTTTCTTCCAAATTGCTGAAAATTCGCGATCCGTGGTGACCATCTTGGCTTCCTCAAAGTTTTAAATCCTCTTAATTGGTACTGAGTGTGTGTGTGTGTGTGTGTGTGGTAAGAGCCTTGGCTAATATTAGTAACCAGTGGCTTTCATTGTTATTGGAAGATTCTTTTCTATTCCAATTTAAAGGTAGCAGATGTTATTCGTCTGTTCAACAACGAATCTAATTCTAAGAGATCTACCTATTCATTACAGCCGCTGGCAAACCCAAATCTCAACATCTGTTTCGAATAACTGCGGCCTAGTCTTCAGGAACATGTGTCATCTTCCTCTTTCTCTTTTAAGGAAACGCCAAAGCCACCAACGGGAGACATACAGCTTGCATCATTGAAAACCTGCAAAGTCACTCAAAATAAAATCCACCTTGGCTCAA
The DNA here is from genome assembly GCA_023159025.1 of Thereuonema tuberculata. Classification (NCBI taxonomy): domain Eukaryota; kingdom Metazoa; phylum Arthropoda; class Chilopoda; order Scutigeromorpha; family Scutigeridae; genus Thereuonema; species Thereuonema tuberculata. Next base: position 261,824,820 of record JAFIDM010009631.1, on the reverse strand, counting down.
ATGTCCTTCATAAGACACTTAAAGTGAGTTTAGGATAATAATGTCTCATTAATCCCATTGCTTGCAAAAATTATCTAAGCTAGCATTCTGTCATGATAATAAGACAGACAAGATGTTCTCAAAGAACTTAAAGCCTACCTTCCTTAATTATTATTTTTTTATTATTTTTCTTTGGCTTTTAAAGCCGTGAAAAAATTTCTCCTTTGTTTAATGAAGAAATCAAATAGAAATGTGTATATATATATATATATATATATATATATATATATATATATATATATATATATATATAAATAATATAAAGATCGTCTCTTGTCTTGAAATATTCATGTCGAACTTCCAGAAGATTCAGTCAGTGACAGAAATCGTGAGGTTTCTCACAAGTTATACACAGGTTCACACAGGTTATACACAAGTACACTGATTTAATAAGCTTAACATTCAAGATGTAAGTACACCAACAACAGCCTGAAATTAAACTACTGTTGATATCAATTTACAGTTTTCATATCAATTTACTACTTTTCGTAAATATTTGTTGATATCGCTCTTTTGCTATAAGAACGACATAACTCAAAAAATTGTCCAGAAATTGAGTTTGGAAGTTTCGAAAGTGAATAGAATGTGTTGATGCAATACTAACACAATTCATGGCCGCGCGGTTGGCGTTGTCGCTATGACATCGGCCTCTCACCTCTGAGTACCGGGGTTCGGTTCTCATGTGGGTTTCGTGTTGGTGGACGATCCGCGCTGGGCAGGTTTTCTCGGGGTTCTCCCGTTTCCCCTGCACTTCTCCCACCATACTTTCTCAGTCTTTCTGTCCTTCTTTCCGTGGGTTAGTACAATAGACCTCCGGTCGCAGTGCTTGGCTTCACTACATAAACATAAAACACAATTCATTCTCTCTTAGTGAGGTTTATGTCATTCTACTAGTAAAAAAAAAAATCCATTGACCCATTTTTTTTTTTTTTTTTTTTGAAATAACCCGAAACTGATAATTTTTTGAGTTATGTTGTTGTTGCAGCAATCAGCGCTGTATAGAAGATAAAATAAGATCAATATCTTACCTTTTAATTTGGAATTCAGAGGAAATTCAATTCGATGTTTCTTTTCGAAGGAAATCTATTTCCTTGGCAAAATATCGTTGGCGTTTCAATTTATTAGATGAAAGGCGTTTATTTCTTTGAGGCACTGAAACCTCTCACTAATTATGTTTCTAATTATAAAACCCACTTAACTTCTTATGAATGTATCTCCGCAGTGTAATTTTTAATTCGTAGTCTAAGCGCTTCTTTGTAGAGGAATAAGGAAGATTTTCTATTAATATGATTGAAGTAGATGTAATACAAAGAGCAGTTTTTGATTTGCACATTTTTCTAAGAATCTAATTTTTTTCTTAATTTGTATGTGTACTGAAAATGAGTTCATTCCTTCTAAATATCTTTTTATTCACTACAGCGGCGCAAAGTAAAAAAAATAAATAAAGAAAGCCGTAAAAGATGTTGATTTCAAACCTATCAGATATCCATAATTTCCGTATCTTTTTTACAATTATTTCTCTGCTTTAAGAACAAGGTTAGAAAATAAAAAACTAGCAAGGTTCATGCTTCTCTCGGGTTACAAAAAAAAGAGTTGTCCTGATGTGGATGACGAAGAAATTGTAATGTGTGATCACTTTGAAACTTTTCCAGTTAGTAAAAAAGTGATGTATTAGTTACAAATTATGTTATAAACCTCGCTAAGTCGCTTCGCTCCGGAAGCCTTGCGTACGTAACGTAAAAAAAAGCTTTGTTTCTTCAAAAAAGCAAATGACATCACATAAACTAAAAACTGAAACTTTGAATTAAGAACAAAATGTGAAATTTCATGTTTGCAACTAAAGCTGTTTCGCAGATATGCATACCCTGCAGGAAGTTCCCCGCACCCTCCCCCCATTTCCACCCCTTAGGATCCGAATACGTATACATTAGTATTTGATAATGAACACTAATGTGAAATTTCGTATTTGCAAATCAAGCGGTTTCGGAGATTCCCATACCCTTGAAGAAAGTTTGTCCTCCCGTTGACACCCTTAGTCCGGATCCGGATTTTCGTTGTTCATACATTATTCTGGGATGCATGAGAAACTCTGTAATTTGGTAGAGATTCGTGAGAAATGGCGACGTTGTTTCAAACAAACAAACAAAAAGACACACGCTCTTATTAAATAGATAGGTAAAAAAAAATTAAACTCGAAAAAATTTTTTTTTTCGATTTTTTTTTTTTTTTATCAAATAATGGTTCTCTAAGTAATTACGTCACAATATCTACCTGTCAAAGTCATTTTAATTATAAATTAAACTGAACCACGGGATAGGTGCTACTTCGTTTCAAAGAATCTATAGAAGGAAACCGAAGCCGTCTACGCGCTGGTCTAAAATGTTTCAATAATTATACATACCTATATTTACGCAAAATATAATAACGATTATAATTATATAATTCCTATTATTATTATTATTGCACAGAGTTTTATTAATATTCCAGTTCTCAATAAATATATTTTTATTAATTAATTTACAGTTATTCAATTTCTCAAAAACTGCAGAAAAAAAATGTCAAGCAGTTTATTTTTGTTGATTTTAAGTACAGTAGAACCTCATTATAATGGACTAATAGGGGCTGAAGGTTGTCCGTTTTAATGAAAAGTCCGGTTTATAACAAAAAATTCTTATAGGGGTGTAATGCAGCAGGGTTTACGTCAATGGAAGTACAATAGTTACCTATCAAAAGTGTTTATTATATATCAAATAAAAAACAGCCTTCAACATAGTAGGTTGAATTGAAAAAGAGGTGTATGTGTACACTGCATTAATTTTTTGAACAACAAGGTCCTGGTTCATGTTGATTACTTACATTCATTGGTTTGAAAAAATAATTTATTTTCTGCTATGTTTGTTTGCTGCTTATTTCTTCAGTTAATAACTGACGGAGGTGCCGTAAGTTTTCATAATATGCAAACACATTTTCATTTGCCAATTGTTCAATATACTGAATAACAAACTTTAAATGGTCTTTTCCATCGCTCACTTTAATTGTAGGCTGCCAATTTTCTTTAAAACTGTCCGTTATAAGCGACGTCCGTTATAATAGGGTCCGTTATAATGAGATTCTACTGTATTTTCAAAAATTGAAAACTGATTTGTAGATAAACAAATATCTCTGCAGCGCATGCACTGTGATGAGTGTACTTCCCAAAGGTGAACCACTATGAGATTTGTGAATAGTGATCCGTATTGGTTGAAATACAGTACGATCCGAGTTCTTAAGGGTATCCAGCATCTATAAATGTTTTAGATCAAAAGCTCAAAATTTACGGCAGCTATCCACGTCCCATCGTTGAGGTGATGCCGCATTTCTAAAGCCCGCCCCTTAAAAACCCGACTTTTTTTCGACTTTTTTGCTACTTATTTGTAGTTAAAGCAATGACCTAAAATCTCTAGATGTTTGTGGCAAAAAGCTCTAAAAACAACTTGATTGTAAGGTTTTGAAGATAGGAAAAATCGTTGAAAAGTGGAAATATATTTCGTTGGGGAGAAGAATTTGAATGGCATCTATATTCATGATTTAGGACCTGTGATCGGCGCGTATCACAAGGTCCCGGGCTCATCTCTTCAGGTAGGGGAGAACGCAATAGTGTATTTTTCCTTTGGAAATACACTATTTGTGTTTTTCCTTTGGAAAATATACTAAACGAAATCAGAAACATAACGATTATGTACGTATTATTAAATTGAATTTATTAATCATGTTTAGACATTACAAAATACCATTTGTAACCAAATTACGTATAATAATAGAAATATAATATGCAATTTAATGTGTATGTGTGTGTGTGTGTGTTTAATTCCTGTGTAAATGCTCCTCACTTTACGATGATTCGCTTTGTAGTCCAGGCAAACTAAATTAAAAATACATAAATGTGGGCTTAATTGCAACAGAAGCTTTTTAAATTGATTTTTAATCAGTAAGCATTACTGAACAACATATCCAAAATCAGACAAAATCCGATTACGGGAACACCCCAAAAAACGGATTTCAAAATGGCGGATTGAGTGATGTGTCGTATTAGGTTGTTATTTTTATTAAGCTGTGATTTTTTTTCTGTTTTTTATGCAATTATAGCAATATAAGAACTAATTTAAGTTTTTGTTTGTTTCAGATTGAATTTTGAATGAGCCCGGGACCTTGTGATACGCGCCGATCACAGGTCCTAAATCATGAATATAGATGCCATTCAAATTCTTCTCCCCAACTAAATATATTTCCACTTTTTGACGATTTTTCCTATCTTCAAAACCTTACAATGTAAATAAATTGTTGATTCACAATCATGAAATTACATTATTAAAACAATTGAAAACTTCCTTATGTAAGATACATCATAGTAAAGAAACTGTTGACTCACAATATATTTGACTAACATACATTAGAATAAATAAATTGTTGATTCACAATTTACTTAATTATTAAATTTTTTAAATTTTTTAATTTTTAAATTTAGACCTTAAATTTTTATTACAACTTATAATTTTCTCAAAAATAACAAAAACCAAAGGATATATCATTCATCTTTAATGATTTGTCGTTATGCATGCATTTAGATAATTTTATAAAAAATTATAGGAAAGTGTGTGTATTTGAGTTCTTTATTTTAACCTTAAGATGTTTTAGGAGACTACTGAATTTTGGGTGATTGTAAACAAAAAATAGACAATGGTCAAATCGTAATTAAAATTTTGCAAAAAGGAGCATAGGGTATAAATAAAGCCAACCGGAGCCATAAAAGTGATATAGTTGCAACTTCTGGAATAAGTGTTCATGCTTCATGTCGGAAATCATTTACTGATAAAAAAAAACCCATTTACATTGTAAAACGAAAGGCTGTGAAGAAATACCAAAGAAAAGTGCACGCTTAGTTGAGGGTCAAGTTTCTAGTGCTACTCACTGTTTGTTTTGTGAGAAATTTGTTGACTTTTCTTGCAAATATAAACTTAAATCAAAACACGTGAAAGTAAGAACAACAAAGTGTGCTGAAGCTATAAAGCAATATTGTGAGCGCCGCTGCGATGAATGGTCATCTTATATTATAAAAGCGTTATTCTGTCATAAGACTTTACGTTTTTCCAATTTTGTGACCAAACTATAAGAGATAGATTGGTCATGTAAATGGATAAAATGTAGATCTTTTTAAGACAAACAAAATGCTACAAAAATCTTTCGAAAAAAGTTTTTGGTTTCCAAGATGGCGCCTTTTAAAGGGTCAAATTTTGACTTTTTCTCAATTTAAACGTAAAGTATAAAAGATGGAAGAGAACATTATATTAAGAAAATGTTGGTATTTGAAAGTTCTATCGAACGATGTAATCACTTATTCACAAACGCTTCAGCGTTTGCAAGATACATGCAAAAATGTGAATTTTCGGTGTGTGACGCCGACCCGCAATACATCGAGTTATTCGGAGAAGCCATAACGGGCTGGGAAGTTATATATTCTCCGACGATCGCAACATTAATTTGCTAAATAAATAAAGTTTGTTTTTTGAATGCTATATATGCAAGGGTTCCGGAACGAAGCGACGGTAACCGGCTATTATTATTATATTTTATAAAAACGTATATTACAAAAAAGGTTATTCTGTCTGTCATTCTATAAGCAAAATGTTAAATTACAAATTACTAAAACGTCGGAAAAAAGGAAATCGTTTGGAAAATGATTAAAGAATTTTCACAAAACACGCAATTTATCATGAAGTTTTGTAATAAAACCTAATATGTTTCGTTATCAAAACTGTGTTTGTGTTATCAAACACAAAATATTAACATTTTAGCCCTATATAAACCAACAAAACACAAAACAATGCAGTAGCCTACAGAAATACCTAAAACTTATGTGCAATAATGGTTTCAAAAATTGTCTTTACGGAACAACAAGAAACAACTGTGCAATTCATAAAAATACGAAAACAAATATGGATCATATTTTCATAAATAAGCATGGTATCAAAAACACCAGGAATAATATGTAAAGAACGAATCTCGGATAATAAGAGTTGAAAAGGAGAAAAATAACAGATCCAAATATAATGTATAAAGAACTAATCAATGAGGTTAACAAAACAAAATTCATGGAAATCTACCTATATAAAAAGAAAATTCCTGACTCCCTCACTGACTGACTCATCAACGCCCACCCCAAACCTTTGGACCTAGAAAGCTGAAATTTTCCACAGAGGTTCCCTTTATGATGTCGACAAGGAATAAGGCCGGATTTTTCGAAATTCCCACGGGATAGGGAATAATCTGGCAAACTGATCATGAAGTGTGCGACGCCAACCCGCAATACACCTGAGTTAAGCGGAGAAGGCCACAACTGGCTGCGAAGTCGTATATTCTCCGATCTCAATATTAATTTGCTAAATAAATAAAGTTTTTTTTTAATGCTATATGCAAGGGTTCCGGAGCGAAGCGACGGTACCCGGCTAGTTTAAAATAAAAGGACGGTTGGCGTATTACACAGGTGATCTAGTTGCTGCACACTGTGTTTTTTTGCCAGAAATGCTGAAAATGTATGTATTAAATTAAATGGAGAAAAGGTGGAACAGGTCAAGCAATACAAATATTTGGGAAGCATAATACAGGAAGACGGCAGATGTAACTTAGATATTAGAGATCGAATTCGTAAGGGTAAATTTGCATTCTATAACAGAAAAAACTTGTTCACACATCAGATGGATATTGAATTAAGAAAAAGACTTATAAAATGTTACATTTGGAGTATATCCTTGTATGGTTCAGAAACTTGGACTCTGAGAAAGAGAGATGCTGGGATGCTAGAAGCATTTGAAATGTGGCTATGGAGGAGGATGGAGAAAATTAAATGGACAGACAAGGTGACTAATGACAAAGTTCTCGAAAAAATTGGGGAAGAGAGAAGTTTATTAAAGAACATTAGAAGAAGAAAAAAGAACTGGATTGGTCATGTGCTGAGAGGTGAAAATCTCATGAAGGAAGTATTGGAGGGGAAGATTGAGGGAAAGAGACCAAGAGGAAGAAAGAGAAAAATGATCCTGGATGACCTATTGGTTACAAGTGGATATCAAGGCCTGAAAGAGGAGGCAAGAAATAGAACAACTTGGAGGAAGAGACATTGCTGACCTTATTTGCTGCTTGCCATTGGACCTGTCTACGACAGAACACTGATGATGATGATGAATGTAGTTTAAATTTTCGTACTGGGAGAAATATTCCACGCGAATATTGCTCTGCTAACAAATTTTCAGAAAAAGGACGACCAACGAATGAAGAGCATTATCAAGTATTTCTTCGTATTTGCGAATACCTTGAAGATAACGATGAGGAACAAATGGTTGTTGGAGACCTCATTTCTAAAATGGAGGAATATCTCGAAGAAAGTTAAAACAGTATGTATGAACGTAGGCAGATGAAGAGAAAACTTTTAGAACACTATGGGGAAAATACTATAATATCGAATGAAAGAGGGAAGTCAGATGTAGTAACTCTGCGTGAGACAGCAAATGATATTCTTCGAAGTTACAATGAGAAGCCAAAGTATTGCGATATTGAGCTGCAGAGAATTCATTTAATAGAAGCTGCTGCATGAATAATCAAAAGTGATGTCAAATCCCTCAAAGCAATTACGGTTGATGAATATCCATCACCTAATGACCTGACGAAGGAGAGTGTTTTATATTACATTCCTAGTAGCTTGAAGTTGCTATTATCATAATTATTTGTGGTAAAGGATATGTCCGTGAAAATCGGTGCTGTTGGCCAGACCGTTATGCAAGCTATTGTTCTAGAGCATTACTATGTCCGCTACAAATTGGTCTGTCCGTTCAACTTCATCACAACTACCGATCAAGATATCTTATTGACATTCTTTACAATCTTGGGTTTTGTTCATCCTTCACAGAAGTAATAAGATTTGAAAGAAACGCTACAGTATCAGGCGACTGCACTTTTTTGAATGTTGCTGAAAACACCACATTACTTCTGACAGCAGATAGAGTACAGAATATCTGTACTCTGAATGGGAAGAATACCTTTCATGGTATGGGGATGATTGCAGCAGTAACTCCAAAAAACAACATCTATCCCACTGTCAATAGGCTTACTGTTGGTGACATTGATATTAAGAATTGGAAAAGGCCAGACACACAGTTTCTAAAAAATTAACTTTATGAAATTAAAAATACAAAATACACATACGTTTCGGCTTGCCGAAGTTACAAGCCTTTCTCAATGTAATTTACAAGATAGGAAACAACTCCTTATTTATACAGCTAACTAAAAACAAAAAGAACAATCATGGGATTCTACCCTTTTTTTGAGAACCCCGTAGCCGAAGGATCTG
>JAFIDM010009631.1:261797841-261808082 GCA_023159025.1 Thereuonema tuberculata | reverse complement strand
AAAAGCCGTAGAAGTCTCAGATTCTTCTTTCACGTTCTCAAAAAAAATAAAAAAAATAAACATTGACAGCAACTTTGCCAACCTGGACCCCTTGGGGAAGCTAGGCTCTGCCCGTCACAAGCCGGGACAAAGGAGGAGTGATCGAGGAGTAACACCTCGTTAAAACCTTCGCTCACCCGCTCCAGGTGATAGTACCATGTGAGGGCCCCTTACCAGGGTTACTGTAAAGACCTCAACGGCAGTAAAAGCATAGATGTAGTTCATTAATATGGTGGAACTGGCGGAAGGGGCAACCCTCCCCAACTGCCTTGTAGATAGAGAAGGGATTCTCAAAGGCTTGGGCACCTACCCCGAGAGCAAAGGGCTCTAGGGCTTACAACCTTAGTTCTATTCTTGAAAGCAGGATGTCCTGTTTTCCCAATGATTTCAACAAGTGGCATGATGGAAAAGTCTTCGGTTGAAACTGCTCTAGGGGGTAACCAGAAACGGGAATCCCCCACCACCAAAGGTGGTGCACCCAGGCCATCGGATTCTGGAGAGCCTGGAACATCATGTACGGAAGAGTCGGAGCTTCCTGGAACCCCAACGTATAAAATACGACCCAAGCGAAAACATCTGCTTGGGACACTAAATATAAGCACTCTCATCCAAACAGGAAAACTAAAACAACTAACCAAAGTTTAAGAAGAAAGGAACATATATATCGAGGGCTCTATGACATAAAGGCCTAAGTGACAAAATCTCCATTCCGAGTTATTAAGGGTTTTATGTTTGTATTGCCTTGCCAGTTCTATGGAAGTAGCTTTTTATGGAAGTAGAATTCTACCAGTTGCAATGAAATTTTCAGTTAGGTCTCTTTTTCATATGAAAGATATGGTTCTCGGATTTCACTTAAGACATGTTTTACAAAAATGTCACTTAGGCCTTTATGTCATAGAGCCCTCGATATTTTGGCATTGCAAGAAACGAGGTTTCCAGATGATAACACAATGGAATCGGATGGCTTCAGAATATACAAGGGCAAACCGGGGCACAAGGTCTCAAATGGAAGATTACCAATTTTAGGGACAGCCTTCGTGGTCAAGACTTTAGCCAACTCAATCACAAACTTTGCCTCACCATCCGAAAGAATCTCATTCCTAACTTTCAGATGCGGAAATAAAACCTATACGATCATCAATGCCCATGCCCCTATAAATCAAGACAACAAAAGGAACAAAGAGAAGGTAGAAAACTTCTGGGAAACACTGGAAGACGAAACGTCAAAGATTCCCCGCAGAAATGTTAAGATCTTGGTTGGGGATTTTAATGCACAGATAGGAAAAGAGAGGAAATACAGAATGACTGTAGGAGAATATCCAGCCCATAAGAGGACAAACAGAAACGGTGAGAGACTAATAGCATTTTGCAGACAATTTAATCTAAATCTTATGTCTACACATTTCAGAGCCCTGCCAAAGAGGAAGAAGACGTGGCTATCCCCCAATCCAATGTTAGGAGAATTTCAGATAGATCATGTTGCAATAACAACTACCAATAGAAGTGAAATTCTGAACGTAAAAGTGAGGAAAAGTACGAACATCAACACAGACCACTATCTTTTGGAAATTAAAACGAAATTTCAGCCGAATAGACTCCGTAACAAAGCTGGAAGCAGAAGAAGGATCGACATAGAAAGTCTCAAACGAAATGAAAATACATATCGAGAAAGCTTATCAAAGTGTAATATGAACAACTGGGAAGAAATTAAGGAATCTTTAACAAAAACAGCCGAAAACTTGCAGGAACCGAAAACGAAACGGAGACATAGATGGTGGAACGAAAGGTGTGACGACACCCTCAACGATAGACTAAGGGCCTGGAAAAGGTGGCATTCCAACCGAACAGAGGAAACATGGAATGACTTCAGTCAACAAAGGAAAATTACTGCAAAGATCATCAGAGGAGAAAAAAGAAAGTATGAAAAAGAAAACTCGACTGGAAAGTTTGGAAGAAAATTTCAAAAGAAATAACACTAGAACATTTAAGGAAGAATTACAACAGTACCAGCCTCCAAGTCTCTGTTTTAAAAGACAGGACGGTAGCCTTGCATTAGGTAACAAAGAGAACTGCCAACTTTTGGCGGAATATTTTGATACCCTTCTAAACTGCGAAGCACCGTCTGAAAGACTCGACTTCAAGAAGCCATCCGACATAAACCCACTGTCAAAACCACCGAGCCTCATTGAGATAAAAAGTATTATTAAAGAACTGAAAAATAATAAAGCACCAGGGGAGGATGGTATTGTTGCAGAAATGTGGAAGTTCGGAGGAGATAGGGCAGTAGAAAGCTTGCATCATCTGATTTGCGATGTCTGGGAAAAAGAAACAACACCAGGTGATTGGAAATGTGCTCTGATACATCCGCTCCACAAGAAAGGTGACCGCACAGACCCTAACAACTACCGAGGAATTTCACTGTTACCTGTTTCTTACAAAATACTCTCCAAGGCCTTACTTAACATAGTGGAAAAACAGGTGGATCATCAGATTGGAGAATATCAGGGAGGCTTCAGAAAGAGAAGATCCTGTGTGGAACAAATTTTTTGTCTCAAAAGCATCCTGAGAATAAGAGCGTTGAGGGGTAAAAACACAGTGATTTCGTTTGTCGACTTCAAAAAAGCATATGACTCGATAGACCGTCAGACGCTCATCAATGTCTTGGAAGAATTTGGCGTGGATAAAAAAACAAGATCTATCATCAGACAAACATTAATAGATACTGTCTCTAAAGTTAAATTTCAGGAGGAAATTTCAGAGCCCTTTCAGATTAAGACAGGAGTTAGGCAGGGGGATGGACTTTCACCAATTCTGTTTAATATCGTACTGGAAAAAATTATGAGAACATGGAAGAATGCCATGGCGGAAAGCGGAATTGAAGGAATCTGTTTAGGTGCGAAGAAGAAGGGTTTAAAAGTTGAGTGTCTAGCATTCGCTGATGATTTGGCGTTGTTAACAGATAAGAGGGAAAATGCCAAGATAATGCTTGAAAAACTGCACGAGATCGCAGAAAAAACAGAATTCAAGATCTCATATGAGAAAACTGAATACATGGAATACAAACATAACAGAGAAACGCATCTGAATACAAGATATGGAAAGGTTAAAAGAACTGACAAATTTAAGTATCTAGGAGAATGGATCCAGCCAAATGGTCTTGATAAAGAGGCAATCAAAGGACGCATCAGTAAGTTGGAACTGGCATACAGGTTAGTGCAGAATATATATAACAAAAAAAAAGCTCTCTCCTACAATGCAAAATTCAGACACTATACCACAGTTGTCAAGCCGGAAGGGATCTACAGTTCAGAATGCCTAATTTTAAACAAAAAAGGGGAAATAGAGGAACTTGAAAAGAGAGAAAGAAAAATTTTAAGGAAGATACTCGGACCGGAAAAAAGAGAGGATGGTACATGGAGAAAGAGGAAAAATATGGATTTATACAAACGGGTGGAAAAGATTACAGACACGATACGTAAGAGAAGACTGATATTTTATGGTCACCTCGTAAGAATGAGCGAATCTAGATTGACTAAGAAGATCTTCAACTATATCACCAACTTAAAGTCGACGACTAAATGGGTTGAGGAAACTAGAAGAGACATGGAGCAAGTTGGGATTAATTCAGAAGAGATCTGGAATAGGAAAGTGTTTAGAATGAGAGGTAATGGATTCAGGGGGTTCACGAGGACCAAAGTTATCTGGTCAGATGATAGAAGGCGGAAGCAGAGTGAGAGAATGAAGAAATACTGGGAGGAGAGGAAAAGACTATTCATCTAGTCAATTGTTTCCCGCGGTCCATAGTAGGCCAAACTCGTAAGAAGAAGAAGAAACATTGACAGCAGTCGGATTCAAACCCACCCCTCCGAATAGCCTGGTGCCTGAAGCCAGCGCCATAGACCACTCGGCCCATAGATTAAGTAAGAATAGATGGGACACTCCCATAGACTCCCAGCAACCAGATCGGCGATGGCAGCGCCAGTAGCGGCATCGTTTGGTACTAACACAAAACGTCACTATGACGTCACAGCATTTTCGCTTCCCTTTCGCTCCCCACTCCTTCTGCAATCGCAATTTCTTTTTCGGGTTTTTATATACTTCTGTTAATTAGCAAATCCTGATATGCAAAACAAAACAAAAAACATTTTATTTAATAAGTTCATAACATGTCTAAAATACAATATGATACAGGAATAAAGATATCTGACAAATATTCTTAAATCTTTCAACTACAGTAAAGGAAAGTCACTAAACAAATAAGTAAAAAGAAAAGCTAGTAGCTAAAAGTAAATAGCTACTTTACAAATGAAATGTAAAACTGTAACCTACATCTGTCTACATTGTTAGTGAAGTTTTTTAGTGTACATTTAAGCAAAGTTCTTCAGGCCTTGGCTACACAATAAACCTTACTAACAAATTTCACAGTAAAAAAAAAACAAAAAACAAATAAAAGAATGTACAATTTGACTGTTCACACCAATGAAATTGTCATCATCCAGACCTCCGTAGAACACCTTCAAGCACGTGGGCCACAAATCGAAGAACAATGAGGTCGAGGCTATGATATTAGCTCAGAACCAGACAGTTTCGAGGTGTAGTTCCAAATTATATCCCTTGTGGCGCCACTGGTCAAAGCCACGCCCATCCTGGTCGGTTTTAGGCCGAAGTGTCCCATCTATTCTTACTTAATCTATGACTCGGCCATACTGCCTTATTTTTTTTGAAGTCGTAAAAGTCTCATTTTCTTCTTTAACGTACTCAAAAAAAAAACTTAAAACAAATCAAAATCGACAGTAGTGGGATTCGAACCCACGCCTCCGAAGAGACTGGTGCCTTAAACCTCCGACTTAGACCACTCGGCCATACTTCCTCGATTTATTAGAAGTCTTAAAAGTCTTAGATTCTTCTTCCATGTACTCAAAAAAAAAAAAGTAATAAATAAATAAACATTGACAGCAGCGGGATTCGAACCGACGCCTCCGAAGAGACTGGTGCCTTAAACCTCCGACTTCGGCCACTCGGCCATACTCCCTTGTTGCATTATAAGCCGTAGAAGTCTCAGATTCTTCTTTCACGTTCTCAAAGGAAAAAAAAAACTAACATTGACAGCAGTGAGATTCGAACCCACGCCTCCGAAGAGACTGGTGCCTGAAACCAGCGCCTTTGACCACTCGGCCATACTGCCTTGTTATATCATATTCTTCTCCAACATAGCCTCTTCGTATGCGTGGGTTCAAATTCCATCATCATCCTATTAATAGGCAAAAGTTGTACGATCTTTATAAATTTGTAGATTTGTAAATTTGTAGTTATGTAAATTTGTAATTCGAAATAAATAATCACAGTGCAGCGTTGGAACATGTCAGGCATGACGTCACGCCCAAGTTTAAAGATGGCGTCTCTACTATTTTCTCCACTTCGCCACGAAGAATCGCGATTACATAATTACTATCAGCGTATTGAGATTTTCTTTCCCACATAAATGAAGTTTACACTGAAATGTATGAAGTTCATGCGTCAAAATTTATCAGAGAGTTTTGTAAAACCTCGGTTTTTACAGAATTTCGGCTGTGAAGTCACTCGCTCACTAATCAACAAGTAGGAGACAATGACGATGCACGTGCCGTCATTGTTGTCCAGACAGGATTATTGGTATTGGCTGTTGGACATTCGTTATTGTTATTATTATTGTTGAAACTGATAAATCAATTTTTTATTTTCTTTTATTTTAACAAAATTTGGCTTAGTCATTCAAATTGTATATGACTGGTGCCCCTTAAACCTCCGACTTAATGTAGTAAAAGTCTTAGATTCTTCTTCCACTTACTCAAAAAAAATATATATATACAGTATATAAATAAATATGGACAGTACTCGGATTCGTATCCATGCCTCCGAAGATACTGGTGGCCTAAACCAGCGCCTTAGACCACTCGGCCTTACTGCCTTATTTTATTGGAAGTCATAAAAGTCTCAGATTCTTCTTTCACGTACTCAAAAAAAAAAAAAAAAATAATCGACAGTAGCGGGATTTGAACCCACGCCTCTGAAGAGACTGGTACCTGAAACCATCGCCTTTGACCACTCGGCTATACCACCTTTTTTTATTAGATTCTTCTCCAACATAGTCTCTTCGGATGGGTGGGTTCAAATTCCACCATTGTCAATTATTATTATATTTTTAATAATTGTGAAAAAATCTAAACACCTTACTCTGTAATATAAGGCAGTATGACCGTGTGGTCCTAGGCGTTGGCTTTAAAGGAGTCACTTTGGCTTCGTGGGTTCGAAAGCAATACTGTCAATTATTATTTTCTTTTAATAATGGTAAAAAGAATCTAGACTTTACTCTTTTGTAGTGTTGGAATCCCACTTCTGTCAATTATTATTTTCTTTTATTAAGTGGGAGAAGAATTTAAAAACCCTATCGTGCAATAGCAATCATAAACTTTGGTTTAAGGCACTACTCTCTTCGATGGCTTTGTTTGGAATCCCATAACTGTTTTTTATTACTTTCTTTTAATAACTATTGTCGGTATTTAATTCTTCTAATGACAGATTTTTAATGGATATATAGCAAAAAATTAAAAAATAAAAGTTAAAAGATGAAATACAAGTTAAACTGTAGTTAGATGATGTAGCTGGGTTGGCTTTTAGCTGTTAGAATGTTGTAAACTACAAATCTTATCCAACAACAGCCAAATAAAGAAATTAATAAGCTTCAAACCTTTATAAAATAATATACGTTCGAATGTTTTTAATGATTCATAGGTATCTATGATTCTATTTATTTCATTTCTTTAGAGTTCATATTTTTTACTTTTGAAAGTAAAGTTGTTTGTTTGTTTGGTTTTTTTTTTGTTTTTCCTATTTCAAATATATAACTTTGAGGAAGAAGATTTATAACGTTTTAGTTATTTACCTATTAGCCATTTCATTTAAATTATTTTGTTATGTCACTCCTATTTCACTTAAATTGAGTATAAAATACATTTTTTTTCAATTTTAATACATATCGTATGTAAACGATTGTTTTTAAATTATCAAAACAGGTTTAATGTTAAGTTTTCCTTAATAAACTTTGATTTGACTGTATGCCATGATTTTGATTTTTGTAATGTTTGTAATCTTCAAATTGAAATAATATATGAGATGTTTATACAATCTCTGTATATAAAAATGTCTTGCATGAAGAAAGAGGAATAATTTTTGTTTATCTAACCAAATAAAAAGTAAATCTTATTTATTTTCCTTAATTTCAATTTTAAAACTTTAGAAAGTAGTACATAATAAGAAGTAGCTGCAAGAAATCTAAATTAAAATTTATGGATTAAAGTAATTGATTGCTTAAGTAAAGTTTTAATTACAATAAGTTCATTAGTTTTATTATCAATAACCTGTTTTTATATTTTAATAATAATGAAATGGTAGCCTCAATATTTCATTCGTTTTATTGGATTTTTTTTAGAAACGAACTTTGTGAAAACAGCAAAAAACGAAGGCACAACGCAAATAACAAGAGAGGAAAAGATTCGCACCCTGAGTTGTCATCGGGAAGAGACTGGGACGGGCCGTTTCATCCTTTTTAGGACTTATCAGCCAGCCAAACTTCCCCGGTGACAGACTCAGAAGGTGCGTGGGGCACCTTTTCCGCGTAATCCCGGGAAAGTTTGGCTGGCTGATGAGTCCTAAAAAGGACGAAACGGTCCGTCCCAGTCTCTTCCCGATGACAACTGAGGGTGCGAATCCTTTCCTCTCTTATTATTTGCGTTGTGCCTTCGTTTTTTGCTCTTTTCATTGAATTATCAGGCACGTAAAAATCTCTTTTTCTTTAATGAATTTACGGCATATTTCTATTTTAAATGCTTTATTAAATTCCTCTCGTGCCTAGCCATGTGCAGGCCAAGGAATAAATGTATGCTTGAGTGATACTTATTAATTGTTAGGATTTCTAAGGGGGAGGTCCCTTACTCGAGAGCGAGAACCGGGATTACGGCCCCCATCCACCTTGTGAGTCTGTCACCGGGGAAGTTTGGCTTGCTGATGAGTCCCAAAAAGGACGAAACGGCCTTTCCAAGTCTCTTCCCGATGACAGACTCAGGATACGAATCCTTTCCTCTCTTGTTATTTGCGTTGTGCCTTCGTTTTTTGCTCTTTTCATTGAATCATCAGGCACGTAAAATCTCTTTTTCTTAAACGAACTTTGTAGAATCACGGAAACCCATTACTGACGTTAAACCACCGTTGACAAGAAATACCACTGGTTGTGACGTCACTGAATACCAACTGAGGTCTTGCTTTCGAAGGCCACGTCGAAACCCACTACTGTCAATTATTTATCTAAAAAGAATAATCTAAAAACTTTACACAGTAATAATAAAAAATACAGTATTGCCGAGTGGTCGAAGGCGCTGGTTTAAGGTACCCTTCCGCTCACTTGCTGCAGAGCAGCGACTGCAGCCCTGGGGCGGCAACCTTGACTGCCCCTCTGTTGTCCCTTCTATTTTCAATACAAACCCATCCGTTCACTGCTGCTGCACGTGACGTCAGAGCAGCAGAAGGGCTGCAGTCAAAAAGGAAGGAAAAAATGAGCAACCATGTTGGCTGCTGCATGCAGCAAGCGGTCAGAAGAAAGAGTTTATGGATGAAAACAAATGCATTTTTAATATTTCAAAATTTAAAAAAATACGTTCAGTTAATGAATATGATATTTGTACCCTTCCGCTCACTTGCTGCAGCAGCAGGTAGGGGAGGTGTTGCTGCAGAGATATCTTTCGCTGCGCAGCAGCTACCCTTCCGTTGACTGACTGCCGCCCTCTGCTTGGAGGTATTTTCTCCCTTCTTCGACCTACTAGGGGTTGCAAAACTGATCAATTCAGTCAACTTGGACAAGAGACAATACGTAGCAATTTTAGGAATATGATTAAAAACCAATATTACTTTAGAATAATAATTTCCGATGTACTTGTAAAGTTATTTTAATTTGAAATCTGATGATTGAAGTTTATAGTTCCATGTATAAAGATTAAAAAAAAAAAAAAAGGAACAACATTTTGATTTATATTACATTTGCTATTTACAAAAGATTATTTTTTTTCCTATAATTTCGGAACAAGTATTTGCTAATGGGTTGAAAAAAACTGGAGGAATGTTGATAATCCGCTTACTATTTGTGATTTTTTTTCGAAAGGATTTTTTTGAAAATAAATAAATAAATAAATAAATAAAATGTTATTTTGATTTAATATAATCCAATAAAATAAAAAGGTGACAATATGTGAAAACCTTATTAAATTTTCTCATATACATCATTTAACATTTATTTTTAAATGTACTGTTTTAAATGCATTTGTATTGATTTTTAGGCTGTTTTATTTTTGGAGAAATCTTTTTAGTGAGTTTGTTTTTTCTTTGTTTTTTCACATATCTTCTAATTTTATGTGAATACATAAATAATTAAATGTTATTTTAATATGATTGAAATAAAAAAATAAATATATAGATTATTACAGAAATATCATATTCATTAACTGAACGTATTTTTTTTAATTTTGAAATATTAAAAATGCATTTGTTTTCATCCATAAACTCTTTCTTCTGACCACTTGCTGCATGCAGCAGCCAAGATGGTTGCTCATTTTTTCCTTCCTTTTTGACTGCAGCCCTTCTGCTGCTCTGACGTCACGTGCAGCAGCAGTGAACGGATGGGTTTGTATTGAAAATAGAAGGGACAACAGAGGGGCAGTCAAGGTTGCCGCCCCAGGGCTGCAGTCGCTGCTCTGCAGCAATGAGCGGAACACTGCTGTCAGAAACAGTATGGCTGTTTTTCCCTGTGGTGTTGTGATGCCAATGTGCGTTGAATGTTTTTTCCTTTTTTTTTTCTTCGTTAAGTTTCAGTCGTCCCTGTTCAATTGAGTATGAATAGCTTCTTTAAATGTCATGAAAAAAATATTCGAAGAACTGTAGAATGTAATGATTAACACAGTATCACCGATTGATCAAAGGCGCTGTTTCAAGTACAACGGTATAAGAAGACTTCTTATACCTTATGAGGGGCGTATATAAAGCGGGGATGTGGGGCCGAGGGGGCCCGGGCCCCTCCCGAAATAATTTTTTTTTTTTTTTGGTTGAACAGATAGGTTTTCATCGGTTTTCTTGGTTGAATAGATTTTTTGGCCCGGGGCCCCCCCCCCCCCCCCCCC
>JAFIDM010009631.1:261749445-261797741 GCA_023159025.1 Thereuonema tuberculata | reverse complement strand
CCCCCCCCCCCCCCAAAAAAAATAATGAAGGTATGTCCTCCCAACGTTTTTTTTTTTTGGTTGAACAGATAGGTTTCCATGGGGTGTCTACTTAAAATTACTTAACTTAACCTTACATTAATCTTGGGCCCCCCCAAAAAATATATTCTGTATTCGCCACTGATACCTTCATTAAGATTTCTACTTTTGCTAATTATAATTTTTTGGAAATGAGACGCCAAAAACGTTGCAAAAAAAACTGTATATTATAATAAATAAGAAATCAGTATGGACAAGTGCTCTAAAACACAGGTTTTAAGCACCAATCTGTAGGAATGCAATTCAGAAGACAGGTTAGTCGAATGGTCTAAACTGCTAGGTTTTAAGTAGTAGTACCGGTATACAAAGAGTTGTCGGTTGATGTTATTGTTCTGTTGATTTTGATCTCTAGAATTACCAAGGCAAAGATTCTTATTAGAACAATAATTTATTGTTAGGGGCTGTTCAAGTATTACGTAACCACATTTTTAGTCTTTATAGACTCTCCCCCCTCCTTGTCAGCAAACATATGCAGTTGCCCTTTTTAGTTAAGTAAGATTTGTCAAATCATTAACACTAAATACCACTGAACAATAAATTAAAATTACATGATATTCAATCCTGAATTAAAATGTAACAAATTAAATATAAAAGTACACATGAAATACTGAGGAAAATGTCTATCTCGCGCAGCCCGCTCTCTCGCGTGCATGTTTGTCTGTTTTACATGAGCATTGCTCTGTTTCCCCCCTTCCCCTTGTCAGCAAAAATAATCAAATCCTGAACCCACTCCCCGTTTACGATACTTCAACGGCCCCTTATTCTAAAGACAGAATGGTTCAGTGAGAAAAAGGTTAGTTTTTATTAATTAGTCTGTACAGAAATGTGTTCTAACCGAATGAATTAAGCAAAATGTTGGCTGATTTCCTGATATTATATTGTTGGCAGATAGTGTCGGAGGAAGGAGCAGAAACTATGAAATATCTTGCGACTAAAGTTTAAATAACAGCAATAATTCGAAAATGATAGTTCTTAGAAAGGTTAGACTTGGACATTAGATAAATGTTCTATTGATGAGTGCCAATAATTTGATGTAAATTGAGGATTGAAGATTTTTAGTCCAGGAACTGATATTAAAGTTTAATCAACTTTTTTTTTTAACTTTTGAAACAAAGAATTTTAGTCAAAATATTTGTATAAAAAGTGGTATTTTTCTCATAGATTATCGATTATTTGATTGTAGTTAATTACTGAGTTTCAATTATATTACATTAACTAATTATGCATTATAGTCTCTTTTTTTTTCAGAAGTAGTACACCTGTTATTTTCCCAGTTGTTTTACAATTGCTATTGGCATTTTGATAAGTTTTTCACAGTGAATTATTGGAAATTTCGTGTGGTTATTTACATTGATGGAATCGGTGAATCAAAGCTAATTCAATATGAATGGAAATTAAATGCCAAGCGTTTCATGGTAGTTAAGTTTTGGAAATCGGATTCATTACGACTTGTTTATTTATGGAAACAGAATTTTGAATGAAACAAGTAAATTAGATGAAATGGAAGTAAAAAGCTAGAAACACAATGAATAAATGTATTATTTCATCTGAAACAAACTTACTTAATTTTTGTTAAGGATGATCCTTGTAAGATGACAAGAAAAGAAATTATTATCTTGAAAAATTTAATGAGCCTATCTTTCGAAAATTCTACACTACTCACTGCCGTTATCATATTCAATACCACTGTTTTCAGATGTGTTCAGATCTTTTCAGATTAAACTTTTTTTAGCATTAGGCGAGAAAAAATGACTTCGGCCGAATCTTTTGAAATATACAGTAGTTTTTATGCCTGTTTCCAATTCTTTCACACGAGGACAAGCGAGAGGAAAACAGAGTAGGACACATCTTCAGATGATAGATGACACATAGATCGACTGTGTGATATTATGGGCTCCATGAAAGTAAAACTAAAACTTATGACTTAGGAAAGGTAGCATTACTTTTACCGGCAAAAAATAATTTCTTAGTTTTCTAGGTTTTGTTATTGTATTCACTGAAGATGATTAATTTTTTCTTACCAGTTATTTATTCTTACCATTCTCTTGTTTTCTTCTGAACTTGGGATTTTAATGATAACTCTCTTTTAAATCTTAGCCTTAAATAATATAATATAAAGAAAAGCTTATTCATAAAGATGCTTTTAATTCATAAGAAATTTGTTGGGGTGCGACTTTCGGTTGCGGAAGTGATCTCCTTAACTTTCTTTTGGTGCACGTTTGAGTTTTTTTTTCTTTTATTGAAAGCTTATTCACTTTAAGTGTATATGTCATGAATATTGCATTTGTTTTTGATCATGTGGTTTAGTTTTCGTTCCATTAATTTAATATTCTTTACATTTCGTTTAGAATTTTATTTCTACCAATAAACAAGTTGAATAATTGATTTGAATCTTTTATTATTCTTGCGTTTTCTGCTTTGATTCGTGAAACTAAGGAATAGTAAACACTTTCATCTTTACGAGAAAGAATTTTTTCTTCAACGCTGTGATGTGGTTGAAATAGCTGTCAGATAATAGCTGTTCACATAATTGTTCCTACGGAAATAGAAACACACTTATCTCTCTTTAATTCCTTTTATCTCTTATGGTAAATCAGGATTGTCGGCAATCTTTGCTGCAGTTATTCGAAAGTTGCCATGGCAGCTATGTCTTTTTTAATATTTGCAATTGTACTATTAACTTTTGCTATAAAGTTATAAAACTTATCTTTGAATTTTTTACTAATTCGTTCACGAGTTCGGGAGAAATGGAGAGGATGTATAACTCATTTTTTTTTTTGGGGGGGGGCTCAGATAGTTTATCTTAACTAGTATTATTTAGAAGTTTAAAATAGAGCTACTTCCAATTGTCTCAAGTGTACAGCTTTTGAAGTACTGCACACCGTTGTCCTTCCCTTGTCGAGACGGACATTGATTCGCCAGGTCCAGTCATCCTCATCCTAGTAATCAATATTCAGCGCCACAGGCAGTAACTGAACGAGGGTCAAAGTGCACCACACCTACGCATTTCAAAAGACGTATTAAACCTGGGTCATTTGATGAAGTAGGAAATGCGAGATTACTAAATCCAAATAAGCCATCACACTAAATCCATCATCAAGCTTTAATCGAAAATAACGTCAATAATAATGGAGTTCGTTTTGTTATTCACTTTTAGATAAAAAATAACAGATATTTCCGTCTTGAGGATGATGGAAATTGCGTAGATAAAATGAATAAATTTCGAAATAGAGCTTTGGAAATAAAAATTTATGATTTTTTTTTCTTTTTTTAAAGAAAAAGTAGAAATATAGCGAAGAGATGTTAAGAAGTGAACCTTCTTAATATAACAAGTAATTTATTAGCTTGAAATTGGATTTTACGGCGTAAGTTCCTCCACAACTCAAACTCTCAAAATTGTGGAGGATGCATCTGATGTTTTTGTAAACTTTAGAAAAAAAATAACTAAGGCAAATTGAATCATTTGAATTTAATAATTTAGATTCTGCGACCTCCAATACAGAAAGCAAAATGTAAAATCCTGAAATATTTTTTTGCAAAGAACATTTTCAAATGATAATGAACAACCAGTACATTCCAGATTGTATAAGCTGTATTCTATTTAAACTTCTTCTTAAACAATATAAAATTTTAAAGATTTAAATTGCTTGGCTGCAATGATATAGTATTTCTTTTTCAACTGCTTATATCTATTGTTACATATAGTGCATATTGGTTCTGTTTTCTGTTTATTATATAAAAACTCTAAATTTTGGTTTTGATGTAGAAGATCATAGAAGAAAAGAGCAGTATTAAGCAGTACTACTCCACCATCGCTTGCCGACACCATATATGCCTTGTTCTTTCCTTAATTGTTTTATGTGAAGTAACTTAGAAATTAATACATTGTTCAAAATTATATTCATTTTTCATATAACTAGTTCAGTAGAACTCATTTATAACGAGCACGGGTGTAAACGATTTCGGCTATTACGAGCAAACAGGAAAGAATTGGTTGGAAATGATGTATTTTATGAGCAACATATCAGGGGTTAAAGAGGTAGCGGTAGTTGAGAGCTTCACGGGAATATTGAGCAAATCTTTGACCGATTCACAAATAGGTATGAGATAATCTCACATCAGAGACAGTCGAAAACTATTTTAAGAAGGCAGGTATAAAGCCCACAGAAGTTGATGAAGATACTGAAAAAATTATGAAAATATTCCGCTAACTGGGTATTGGGCGGCACTATGGCCGATTACAAGGTCGTGGACAACAACCTCGTGATTGCCGAAATACGAATGTAGTGTCAAGCGCAGATACACAAACCGCTTTAAAAACTTATGAAAGAAATAACATTGATCACGAATTTCAATTGTCTCAGTAAAATGGAAGACATTGCACGTAAATTTCAACTAAGAAAGTTGAAACAAGTGATTTTGGAAGACATCTTTAAAAAAATAAAAATATATTACGAACCATATTTTTCACAATTTTTTAACTATCAAGTTAAAATAATCTCATTATTCAGTATGTAAATAATGTACGAGTACATACAGGGTGCACGGGAAAGTCCTAAGTCACCCAAATAACTTTAGAACGAAGATAGCTTAGAGTTACGGAAATTAGGTATTGGTATGGGAAAGTGACCATGCGCTATCAGATGAGACTGACGGCAGCGCCCCTAGCGGAAAATTATGGAAGTTCGTAACCCTATCTCGAAACTATGAGAGAAACGGAAAAAAAAAAAATGAGAAAGGTGTAGAGCTTCACCGAATTAGTAGGAAATGACATTTTACAGAAAAGAATCGTGGAAATAGAAGGCGGGAGACGCTAAGTTTTCGGATTTCAGTTAATACAAAAGCTTACTTCGCCATATAGCAGTACCGTCTTCGCTCGAATAATCTGCCATGATCTTTTGTTTACAAGATATTACGTAGTCATTAACGAAATATTCGACGATTCTTTATGGACTGCAAAGCATAAGTTTTATCTGCAGAAGTGGTGTCACTTCTTCGGTCCGTTATAATCGATGTTCTCTATACTTTTACAAATGCGTTATTTTTCTTTTGTTGGTTTTTAGAGTCCATGCAAAAAGTGTTAAGGGAGGGCGAGGTTCGAGTCCTTCTGTCTGTCCGTCCGTCAGTACCTCTAAATCTCAAACTGTAAGTCGGACAGACATGAGAGATACTTACTGGAAAGCTTATGATTTTTAGAGGTGGGGAAAAAAAAACAAAACATGAGTTCCGGTTTTGTGTCACTTCCTATCTCGATGGAAGTGGAACTGGCCGAAAATGAAACATCTACAAAATACTCTCCCGCTACAGGCCTAAGTCGAAGAAGCTGCCAGACGCAAAAGGAATGGTTTCCCGCTACAGGCGGTCCTTGGGTGTGGAGGAGGTTCAGGCTCCCAGCGATTCTCGACCATAGGACTAGTTGAAGTTGGATGGTTAGCCTGCTCGCCTTTATCCCCGAGTAAGAAACCCGGTACCTGGAAGAGCTGGATGAATTCTTTCAGGATAAGAAACTACCTTGGAAAAATCCGACCTGGGCTCCTCCAGTCTGCAGTGTAACGCCTAAACCACTGCACAAACCTACTGTCACCACCTCTGCATCGTAAAATACAAATTGGACAGACATGAGTGAAACCCTTATGACTTATAGAGGTGGGAAAAAATCCTGTCTTACAGGCAGAGCCGTTTCTAGGTGTTCTGCCACCCTAGGCGAGAACTGAAAAATGCCGCCCTCTTCCCTTTTAAATGCCGCCCCCACCAAAAAAAAAAACGACAATCCTATTTTAACAATCAAAAAATAGAATCTTCAATTCAACAACCAAAAAAAAAAACGACAATCCTATTTTAACAACCAAAAAAAAAAAAACGGCCACCCTAAAATTTTGCCGCCCTAGGCGGCCGCCTAGTCTTGCCTAATGGTAGAAACGGCCCTGCTTACAGGACGTGACTGAAAATGAAATATGTAGGACGTCGCTACTGTTTCCTGTACAATATGAAATCAGTTTTTCCTTGTTTATTTTGTTGTTCTTGTTTGTTTGTTTTTTTTTTTTGTTTGCTTTATCCGTAATTTTCATGAGTATGTTGCTGATTCGGATTAAGGGTCCGAACTCCATTTTACTGTTAAACATTTTAAGCAAATTAGTATCTTTCATATAATTTGGTGACTCTGACAAGAGCCTCTGCACATGGGATTTATTTTCAGCTGGGGTTGGGTAAAGGAGCCGCTGCCATCTTGCTACCAGTAAATCCAATCTCCGGAACAAGTTTGAATGATCAAATCAACAATCGACTTAACCCACAGTCTCGTCATGTTTCGCTCAAGATTACTGTCAAGATTACTATCAATAGACAAATCAGTGTTTCTGTGCAGTTTGATCTAGTAGTCAGAACATCTGAAAATCGTCTTTATTATCTAATTATTGAAAAGCATTCCAATTGACACTTTTACTTTAAAAAATTTAAATGTTGCCATGGTTTCTTAAACTGTCATGTGGACTCAAGGTTTAAGCGATAACGCCCAAACATGGAAAACATTCATAGTAGAGGACACACTCTTAAATATTGGAGGCAAGAAAAAAATAAAGAACACTTTCCTCTTTTAGTAGTTTCTCATGACGAAATTTTGTATTAGTAAACTTGCTTGCTAAAGCACACTGTTTGGGAGTAACAGATTTGAATTACCTTTAGATGGAAAATCTTTTTAAAGATGTTTTAATACCAAAAATTTTTATATTAAAAAATATTATATTACATTAAAAAAATTATATTAATAGTAATGGATAAGCAATTGAAAGAAATTAGGAAAACTAAATGGAACTTCACATTTTTGATGTCAACAAAGTTGCGATTAGAACTTTTGTTAACTCTCCTGAAATATTTTTCACAATTTTAGATTTAAATAATTTCCAATGAAAAAATAAATATCTTTAACAAAATCTATTCTTTTTTGATATTCTTAAATTTTTTCATAATTTCAAAATTTTAATCTTCGAATTTTCATCATTTTTGTTTCAGTTTTTAGAAAAGTTTTTTATTTAAAACTTCAGAAAAGGTCAAATAATTATCCGATCAGAAGCAAACGTTGGTCCACGAGTTTTATAAAAAACTTAATGATTTCATCCAAATTTCAACGAATCGAATTAAAACAAAAAGGCATTTTCATCTATAAATGGACAACAATGAAGTTTAAAACGCATTCTGAATAAAAATAAGCCTAACGGTGATCTAAATTAATTGTATACTAAAAGACGCACTTAAATCTTCCATTAGCTGTTCCCAGAAAGTAAAAATAGATTACAAAAGACAATTTTTGGGATATTTATAGAGGAATTCTTAGCATGTTCGGTCACAAGTCGGAACTTGACGTAAAATACGACTGTGCGAACTAAACAATGGACAGAAACAAGTGGAGACTTATTCTCAGGGCAATAAAAGACAAAGTGAAATCAAAACACATTACTCAAATAGCCTGTAAGCCAATGATCTACTCTGTTACAAATGACCTTTGGTCCAGACGTGCTTCATTTTCAGTGAAGGCGCTACCGAGCAAGGGAACAACTCCTCATTTGTAATAACACTACATAAAGCACAAAGGATACGTAGATTTATAGGTTGTAATAATAATTCACTGTAAATTAGAGGGAATTAAAAATTGTATTTTAAAAATAAAATCATTAATTATAGATTGAACATCGTTAACTCCACGGAATCATTTATTTTAAGAAGAAAAAAAATAAGTGCAATTTTATTATTTTTAGTCTCATTCTAAATAAAAAAATTATAGATGCAGACCATCCATAATTACAGAGCAACCTGATTTCTTTATCACTTTTCATTTGAACTTAAATAATATTCTCCAATTTGTACAATATTACATGACTAAATCAAAATTTCAATAATTTCCTGCGATCTAAGCGGAAAAATGAATCTATGAACACACCTCTGAAGGTGTTGACTACATTTTACAGAACCTGGCTTTAAAAAAATTGTTCACGAATACGAACTTTGTAATTGAAGATGGATTAATGTTGATTAATGTTGATATTTCTTGATTTCTTGTGTATCTAGTGAAATTCTGACTTTATATCTGTTTGCTTCTAAATTCCCATAACTGCCTTCCTTTCACAATGTGAACTTTACATATTATTGATATAGGCTTTCTAACTTGTAATGACCTTTAGAATGTTGTGATGACATTTCTTTCTGAATATATACATTAGATATGTATTTAAATTCACCAAAATCGATTATTTTTTTTTATTTAATTTTTTTTCCAAATAAATGAATAAATTAAACGAAGAATACTGAAATCCTAAATGCTTTTTTTGATAATTACTTTCGATGCCAGCTTAATTAGTGAAAAAGAATAAAGACAAAATGACAAATGCTAATTCAAGATAAATTTTCTGAATCGAAAACAATTTATCTCACTGCATAGCAATACCAATCATGATTTAAATATTTAATTCCTTGATTTGTATTTTGCACCATGCGGAACCGACATGATTACTTGTAGTCTCAGAGGTCATTAGAGAATTTCGTCAATTTCACTGCTGAAGTTCCACGCGGCTCATTTGAAATTCGTCGAATGGAGTTGCTTTTAAAGAAAAAAAAAATACCACTAGCATTCCGAAATTCAAATATATGGTGTCCTCTTTTTTTTTTCCTATTTCCTATTCATTTATTCATTTATTGTAGGATGCACTTAATCCCCTAAGTCATTAAGCTTAACATAAGAATCTTAATAAACTGGAATAAGGGCAAGAAACACAACATCCGATGCTACATTCTTTTCAGTATTAAAAAATGGTAATAACTAAGACTGCTGAAGCAAGCCAAGTCGCTTTTTGTTCCTGTGAGAATAAATTGTTGTTGGGGTGGCGTTCAACGTTACCAATCCATTTCCAATTTCAGGCTGCGAGATTCACATTTTCAGATAACTTTGCATTGATTTATTAATTCATAATCCCGCCACTGTAAAATTGATAAGTGAGCAGGTAGATAAGTAAGCATAATCCATCAAGGTCTGCAGTAGCCCTGTGTGGTTCTGGAAGTAAAGACTCTCAACTTTTCATGGCCCGTAACTAACATGAGGTCGAGTGGTCAGCCTAACGCTCACCCGCCTTTAACCTCGGAAATGAAAGAAACATGGTACCCATCCTACAAAGGGCTGGGTGAATCTAAGAACCACTGTGGAGGAGAATTTATCTGGAAAAAATCTCCGTCCTGGATAAATACGGTTCCTCGG
This sequence comes from Thereuonema tuberculata, assembly GCA_023159025.1. NCBI lineage: Eukaryota > Metazoa > Arthropoda > Chilopoda > Scutigeromorpha > Scutigeridae > Thereuonema > Thereuonema tuberculata. The sequence goes on along the minus strand of JAFIDM010009631.1, from coordinate 261,788,422 downwards.
GCCCACAGTCAAGTGTCTTATCGCTTGGCTACCACAGGAACATGTAAAGCTGCAATTTATTTAACTTTTGACGTAAGATTTGAGAACTCAAGTAATTTAGGCGTTTCTCTACGGATTGGAGGAGCAGGTTCAATTCCCGAAATAGATTGGAGATTTTCTTCCCTTCAGACGAACCCAGTCTTCTAATAATTCACTTGGCTCTTTCTTAGGTTTTTAATGAGTGACTGTCGGACTGGCGTCCCTTATCCTATTGGAAATAAGCAATTACCTTACAAAATCTATTACACGAATAAAAACCTTTCAACTTCGCATAAGCTGCACCATTAAAAAATACTTTCATTTATTTAATTTCATCGATATCCTATTACAGTTATTAATTTTCCTTTTTGGTATTTTGCTTCTGAATCGTGATTACTCTAGTCGTTACATCTAATCCGGCATATCTTAATTTATCTTATCTTTTCGAAAGTTGATTTGTGTCTTTCAAAATTCTTTTTTTTTTTGTCAAGTACGCTCCTAACTTTCCTAAATATCCTGAAATATGTTATTTCGCTTCACTTCACAATGGAAGCCATACTCATAGAACACGTTTTTGTAATTTTTTGCTCGAGCAACAGCAAATTAAATTAACCAGATTTCGCAAAACGAGATTAGAATAGTGAATTACGAAGTATTTTAGTAACTTTTGCTCCATAAAACTTCTTAATAACAGCCTTTCTAGCAAATTTCATTGAAAAGTCCTTAAGTCAATTGCAATCGAGATTTAACAATGATTTTATGACACTACAAATCTTCTGCGTTGCTGATTGCCTATCGTAAAAATATAATCTTCAGTTTCTGTAGGTTTCGTCTCTTTTGCAAATGTAATTGATTCACAACATTAAATTTTACGACTCGTAATTGCACAGGGATGTTTCTTAAACGTTCATATGCCATAAAATTCTTTTTAATTACTACATTTACCAATTGAGTCAATCAATTAATAACATTGGCAAAAAAGATTAAGTGGAAAAGACACTATTTATAGAATCATTTTCTTCTTCATTTTTAAGCCTACTTATTTTTACAAGTAAATTGAGGCTTTTACAAGCAATCAGTCTGTGTGTTTTTATCTGTTCCAGAAATAACTTTTCAAAGAAAGGAACCTCTGGAAGGATCTTCTTGAAATTAAGAGTATTTAAGAGACTCTTATTTTTTGTATTTGAAAAGTTTTTCCTATTTTGTATTTGAAAAGTACGTAGATCATTGTCGTTATTTGCACGTGAATACGGGAGAAAAACTCTATTCAAAAACATTAGGACCAAAACAAGGAAAATACGTTTTAAATTCTTTCAGGAAGTTTTTACTTAAATTAATTAGAAGCTTTACTATACATTTACGGTGTTTCAAATCTGTATGCTTTTCGAGGTACATTTTAATCTCTTTTCTATATTCCTAGGAAATGAGGCTTATTATATCAGTCAGTCTGTGTTCTTATCCGTCTTCCTCTCGGCTCTTAATAATGTTTGAATCGTTGGACTGATCTTCTTGCAACTTTTAAAGGCTAGAGATGGTCTAACCTTTATATTTGAAATCTTTTCCAATTAGATCCTTGTCCAGAAATTAGATCGAGAAGGCAACAAAATTCCCATAGAAAGGCATTGGAATCTAATCCTGACTTCAGTAATTATGCGAATTTAATTAAATTTTTTTCAGAAAATGGAAAATTTTACTGTTTGTATTCTTATTAAGAAAAAAAAAGAAGAAAAAAAAGGAATTTTGCCGTTTGTTTTTTTTTTTCTTTTTCTTAATAAAAAAAAGAAAGAAAGAATAATTTAAAGAATATAGGTTTAAATTCTTTCAAACTTCTTGTTTCGATTATACACATAAGTTCGGTTATAACGCGATCTTTCGGATCCAAGATTTCGAAGATCGCGATATAACCGCGATATAACCGAACTTTTATTACTTCGCGACGTCAAATGTCGTATATTGCACCCTATTATCGCCCACACGATTCCAAATCGATTTAAAACGGTCATTTCGCCATTACCTACATCAGTCAGAGCTATGTGAGAGAATTTTATATTTATAAATACATAAATCATTACCTTTTCAACACTTTGATGAGTTATATTAGCCAAAATTGATTTGGCGCCGCCATCTTGGCATCTTGTACAAACGACGAGTCACGTGGATTGAAACTAGATATTCGTATTGTGTGCCTATTAGATTACATGGGCCTCTTTACTGGTTGTCATTGGCAGAAAAATAGATCTCGATATTCATTTTGGTTAAACGAAAAAGTCCGCGATTCTGGTATTTTTTTTAAAAAAATATTGTATTTGATGCATTTTCGTGACATTAGGGTGGGTATAGAGTCTCAATCTATATTACTAAAATCTTTTATTTCTCTGTCTGTCTGTCTGTCTGTCTGTCTGTCTGTCTGTCTGTCTGTCTGTCTGTCCGCCGCAATTTTCTGAGCGAATGGAAAATAGAAATAATTTTTACAATGAAACATCCGCGACAGGAATCGAACCTGCAACTTTCTGATCCGAAGTCAGATGCCTTATCCATTAGGCCATAGGGACTACAACTCTCTTCATATGGTTTTTTTTACTTATATCTCCTTTGCTTTCCCCCATCAATAAGGAATGTATTCAATCTTTTTTTTGAATCTCAAGATTATTTATTTATTTCACATCAGTCAGTTTATTTGTAATTCGAAACTGACAATTAGAACGATAATTGCCGAAACGTTGCAATATTTTAAATATTCTGACTTAACCAAATCCTATGGGATATTGAAAAATATGTGGGTGTACACGCCAGATGTTGGAGTAAAGAAAACAGAGTCAAGAAAGAGAGAAGCACTCTTTTTTTGAGGTGGATTACCGAAAAAAATCACTATTTGTAACTGAAAAACCATCAATAAATGTAACTCAAACGTCACTGAAAAGTGACAATCTATATTACTAAAATCTTTTATTTCTCTGTCTGTCTGTCTGTCTTTCTGTCTGTCTGTCTGTCTGTCCGGCGCAATTTTCTGAGAGAATGAAAAATAGAAATAATTTTTACAATGAAACATCCGCGACAGGAATCGAACCTTCAACCTTCTGATCCGAAGTCAGATGCCTTATCCATTAGGCAATAGGAACTACAACTCTCTTCATAAGGTTTTTTAGCTTATATCTCCTTTCCTTTCCCCCATCAATAAGGAATGTATTCAATCGTTTTTTTTGAATCTCAAAATTGTTTATTTATTTCACATCAGTCAGTTTATTTGTAATTCGAAACTGACAATTAGAATGATAATTGCCGAAACGTTGCAATATTTTAAATATTCTGACTTAACCAAATCCTATGGGATATTGAAAAATATGTGGGTGTACACGCCAGATGTTGGAGTAAAGAAAACAGAGTCAAGAAAGAGAGAAGCACTCTTTTTTTGAGGTGGATTACCGAAAAAATCACTATTTGTAACTGAAAAACCATCAATAAATGTAACTCAAACGTCACTGAAAAGTGACAATTATTATAAAAATGAGAGTCAAAAATGAAAGAAGCAGTACTTCTATTAGCTACAATACTGAAAAAACACTATTGTAACTCAGAAACCACTATAAAGTAGCAATCTAAATTACTAAAATCTTTTATTTCTCTGTCTGTATGTCTGTCCCGAAGGAATTTTGTTTGAGAATGTGAAATAATGTTTATAGTGAAACATCCGCGGCATGAATCGAACCTGCATCCTTCTGATCCGAAGTCAGACGTCTTATCCATTAGGCCATGGGGACTACAACTCTCTTCATATTGCTTTTTGATTTATCTCTTCTTCCCCTTCCCCCATCAATAAGGAATATTCAATCTTTTTTTTTGAATCTCAATATTGTTTATTTATTTGCCATCCGTCAGTTTATTTGTAATTCGAAACTGACAATTAGAACTATAATTGCCGAAATGTTGCAATATTTTAAGTATCCTTCCTTACCAAATTCTATGTGATATTGAAAAATAAGCGCATATACACGGCAGATTTTAGAGTAAAGAAAACAGAGTCAAGAAAGAAAGAAGTACCCTTTTTATGAGATAGATTACTGAAAAATACTATTTGTAACTCAATTACCTGGAATCATGTCAAAGTTAAGAACTTACCAAAGAACGAGATTGTCGATAACATCAATCGAGTGATAAGTCAAAGAATACAAGGTGAGACTAGATAGTATTTAAGTGAGAATAAAATTGATACTTCTGATAATCCACAACACGAACATCTCTGCCTGAACATCTGAACTCATTGAATCTCAGCGGTATTCCTCAACATCGTTTCTCATTGAAGATGGGATCTCCAATAATGTTGTTGCAAAAAATCAATCCCAAGTTTGGACACTGCAACGGAACTCAACTTAAATGCCGTTCATTCAATAATGATCTCATAAAAGCCGAAATTATAACAGGAACTCACAAAGGTGATTTTGTTTTCTTCCATAAGATGTCTATGAAACGAAATGAGAATCTACTTCTATTCACTTTCACAAGAAAGCAATTTCCGATCAGGCTTTCTTACACGATGTTTAACAATAAAGCTCAAGGACAGACGCTAAATAAAATTGCCATCTATTTGGAGAACGTTGTCTTCACTCACACGCAACTTTATGCCTTTGAGTCACAAGTCAACAGAATTTGGTTATCTTCACTCGAAAGAATAGTCACAATTCGTCGCCAAGAATTTCACATACAAGCTACGATCTTCATTCATCATCTATATTAACAAACATCCATCTCAACATATCTCTTCCTCAAATATCTATGTCAATCAGTTTGCACACGAGTAATGGTTGTAATTAAGAAAAGAGATTCAAGAAAGAAAGAAGCACTATTTCTATAAGATAGAATACTGAAAAATCACTATTTGTAACTTAAAAACCAATGGTCTTTGTAACTCAAAAACCACTGAAAAGTATATCTATATTACTAAAAGCTTTTATTTCTCTGTCTGCCTGGTGCAATTGTTGTAATTTCTGAAAATAGAAATAATTTCTTCAAATTCACTACGTTACTCGAACATGCAACCATCTGCTCCGAACTTAGACGTCTTAGCCATTAGACCACGAGGACTACATTCTAATCTCCATAAAAAAATAAAAAAAAATATCATAGATATATGATTCACACGCTGGTTCTAAAAGCAGTCGTGGATTGACAGAATATAAACATCAGAAATTAAATTAAATTAAAAAAAAAACTTTTAAAAACTTTTAGTTTTAGTTTACTTGCTGTAATTTGTGTGTGTATGTGTTTTTAATAAATAAAAAGTTGTTTTCCGTTACATATGCGGAGGCTTCCGGAGCGAAGCGACGGGTAGCCGACTAGTTACTGTAAATAATAAGGAAACAAGCATATTAATTAACACCTTTGATTTGATTTTAGGCGAAAAAATGGTAAATTTTGCAATTTTACAATTATACACCTTTTCAAAAATAGACGGGGTCCAAGACCAAATCGCGTTATATCCGAATTCGCGATATAAACAACCGCGTTATAACCGAGCTTCAGTGTATATGTTTATTCAACATCATGCTTTGCCTGACATTACAGACCTTGAATTTGAATCCAATCGATCTTATTATTCCTTACCAATAAAAGAGTTCTTACCAAATAAAGCACTTATAATTGAATCCTTAAATTAAAATTTGAAAAATCGTTTACCTGACTGTTTCTTATTTAGTCCGCCAGATGGTGTTGCGTAGATTGCCCAGAAAATAAAAGAAAGTTCCTTTACTTGTTCATATCTGTATAAAATTTTGTAAGATCAGTTTTGATAATAGAAATTGTAGTAAACAAAGACTTCTATTGAGATGCTTATTGAACGGTTATGCTGTTAGGATGTCGGAAAAAATAATAAAAGCATTTAGAATTAAACCCTTAACTTTTAGTTTGAAAAATCGTTTGCCTGAATGTTTTTTATTTAATCCGCCAGATAATGCTGCATATACTGAACAGAAAAGAGGACATACAAACTTCCAGAAACTAGAAATCACAAGTTAGTGTTAGAATTCCTATCACGTGTATAATTTGTTTTTAATTTTGTTTTTATTTAAGGTTTTGTAATGCAATCTTTTGTGGTTCTATCCTAAAGCCCATATATATTTTATTACTATGGCAGATATGTGTCCATTTTCACTAGATAAAAGTAATCAATTTAATTTCTTAATTAATACATATTTTTCAATTCCTTTTGATAATAGTTTTCTATTCAGTGAAGTGAACACATCTTCCAAGGCATCAACATAAAGGAATTACTCAATTAATCAATAAACCAAAAAGGCACCAAAGTAAACAAAAGATTTCGCCTCTGAGCTATCAACAGTGGGAGTGTGGGACGGCCGTTTCTTCCTTTTTATGGACTCATCAGCCACACAAATCCTCTGTCGAAAGCTCAGATCGCGAAACCAAGTAAGGAAATCGACGCACACGCCTGAGGGTTCCCAATACAACCAAAGCAAAATAAAATATGAAAACAAATTTGGTGCCTTTTAGGTTTATTGATTAATTTTAACAGGCATGTTAAAATTTCTTTGGGTAATTTATGTGGCTTTCCAGTAGCCTTACTGTTTTCAATTTCCTTTGAGCCTGACGGATTCACAGGCCAGGAATTGGAGCTTTTTCTTTTGTTTTGATTTTTTTTATTTGCTTTTGTTGTATGGGGAACCCACAGGCGGGTGCGTCAGTGGATTTCCTTACTTGGTTTCGCGATCTGAGCTTTCGACAGAGGGTTTGTGAGGCTGATGAGTCCATAAAGAGGACGAAACGGTTTCCACACTCCCACTGTTGATAACTCAGAGGCGAAACCTTTTGTTTACTTTGGTGCGTTTTAGCTTTATTGATTAATTTATAATAGGCACGTTAAAATTTCTTTGTAATAAAAGCATTATCTTATAGTCTACGATTTCATTTGTATGGTTTTCAATAATGTATTCAATACAATGTAATTAGAACGTAAATAAATCAAAAAAAAGTTGATTAATCTTCTTAATGACTTGTTTTGTTTGCAATTTATATACATTGTTAATTAACCATCCGATTAGGGATGTTTTTAATCTGAATTTTTTGAGAATGATCTGATCTTGTTTTGTTTATTGTTGTTCTACAGCAAATACAGAATGAAATTTCCAATAGCTATTACTGAGTTTGGGATATCGCAAGTTATCTCGTCTCCTAAATTATAATTGTATAATTACAATTATTAGAATTATTACATTATGTGAATTATAACTACGGAAGTTTACGAATGCAATTTCTCGCAATTTGTCCGATTACTAGGTGATGGTTTAAGTATACAATTATAATCCAAGATAGATCAAATAAGCTTTAACTACGATTCATAAATGTAATAGTTTAGGAGATATCTCACAACTTTGCTATTTAAGGTTTGCTATTTAATATATAGATTAAACTTTAATTTCCTTTTTTCCGCAATTGAGATAAAAGTGACTGACATAAATAGTCAATCAATCAAACTGAGCCTCCGCATCAGCATTGATGTACAGTAGAATAGTTTTCAGCATTTATCAATACGATGGAACATAGGCAGTGAACTGTGGAATAAATAACTGATAGAGCAACTAGGATATTATGTCTGATTTGTTTTAACGTCTGCCGTTTCATCTTATTTTCAACCAGAAGTGAACTCATTCAATACAAGTAAAATATATCAAGCGAAACGAATTGTAATGTAGATGGTTCAGTTTAAAGGTAACCATTTAATTACAAATATCGATCGAGATTGAACAGTGGCATAAATGCAATTAAGGAGAAGATGGACAACATCTGAGCTCCGAGTGGAGATCTCAGACAAAACGATTAGTCTTTCTCGATTCTGAATGGTATCAACAAGCTTTTATACTGTCTTCTCCTAAAAAGAGGAGGAAAATAACAGAAAACTGGTTTTAGGAAGTGTTTACTTTGAAAATCATCTTATTTTTAACTTTAACGGTAAAACAGTAAAGTTATTGTCAGTTGTTCTTATTATTATCAATTTAATTTTATATATATATACAAACCATTATTATCAAGCCTGCTGCACTTTGTGAGTGAGTAAGTGAACCCGTATTATATACGTGTGTGAATTATGACATAATCTAGTAACTTATTAAAAAATATCTAGTTATTTTGTAGTTTTTTGTATAATTTTATATTTTATAATTTAAATTTAATTACCGGTATTACTGTATGTAAGACATATTATCAATTACTATAATGATATCATATTTTGTTTATTATTAGTCTAATTCCAGAGGCTCATGAAATTAGTCAGTCGGGTACATATGAGGAGATTAGTTTCAAAACCCGCCATCTCCAAAATTAAGTTTTGGACATGGCGGGCTTTGAAACAGCACTCGTATCGAAATCGTATCGCAATACATTGTTATAGCGGCTTTTGAAGTTAAACTATATGCAAACGGCGGGTTTTGATATGAATTTAGCAACAAACTCCATTGGCTCGGAATTTTCATTCGTTGGAGATGGCGGGTTTTGATACTAAGCTCCTCATATGCTTCCATGTCCTTCATCCATCCCCAACCTAATGAGAATAAGAACCGCTAGTTGGATCTGCTTAAAACTTAGTATACATATTTAAGACGATCTAACTTTTAAATTTCAAATGGGTTCAAAAAATTAGCACGAGAGAAAAATTAGCACCACAGAGATACATTAGAAACAAAATCATGGATTTCTATCGATATCATAAACCATCGCGACTGTAGAGCATTAATCGGCTGTAGAGAACTTAAATAATGCGTATTGAATTCATTAATCTCAGCAAATAGAAACTTTGTACTGTTTGTATTCAATAGTTCTTATAATTTGTAAATAAACACATACATTTCTTTTGTGCCTTTTTAATGAGTTTTTTTTTTTTTTAAAAAGAATAAAAAAAAATAATTTAAAAAAATTTACATTTTAAATAAAGTAGGATTTAAGTTCTTTTAAAATTCTTGTTTGTGGTTTCAAATATAAATGTCTAGAAATGACGATTCATGTTGGAATAATTCTGTATTTAGAACAAGATGACTAATTAAAAAAGAGACAAAGGATAAAAATTACTAAAATGAAAAAATAAAATTCAAGCTAAAATGCTGACACTCTGTTGCAATAAAAGCGATGCACCCCTAAAAATGGAATGAAAGTCGCGAAGCTCGTTGTGCAAATGATTAAAATTTCATCGCCAAAGAAGGCTCCAGAGCGTATGAGAAGGACACATTCTGTGGGTAATATAAGGAGCGGCGTTTCACACGAACGAACAAATCTGACTTGTTTTGCTAATTCGTTAGTTTAAGTAGCCTGTGAAGATGCCTCTAGATGCTCTTCTCGGCAATATCAGCAACTGAGTCAGTTAAAGAGAGGTCATATCATTGGCTTAAAAGAAGACGGGTGATTATGCAGACATGTTAGCCATCATCCAGTTCGGAGCGATGCGGGAGTCACAGGATGATGGCAGCAATGGGTCCAGAAGGGTACACATAATTGCCATGAAACATCTGGACGTCCAAGAGAAACAAGTGCTCGGTGATAGTGCGATCATGAGAGCAAACGTAATGATCCAATGGCGTCCCTTTCATCCATCCAAAGGCATATTACTTTCCTTTAGGCATTATGCAGTATCAAGGGACAACATTCGGACACTACTGGAAGAGGCGGGACTTCATTCTTGACGTTCCTTAAGACATCTACCAATGACCACGTACCATAGGCAGCACTTTCTGGAGTGGTGCGAGTCCGGATATCCTGGACGGGGTCCAGTTGTATTGTATTCAGCATCGTATTGTAATCAGCGAAGAATGACAGCCGATCTGCTCTAATTTGACGATAAGATACTTTGACAGCATACCTGTACGTTGACGACATTCTGCCAATTGTACTGTCTATGCTATCACGCCTTCTAGAAGTTATTTACTAACAAGATAATGCCAGACTTCACTCCGCGAGATTCTCTCAACAATGCCTCCGTGGGCTTGATACCTCCGGCTTCATACCTCCTTTGGCCAGTCAAGTCCCCAGACCTTTCTCCAATCGAGTAACTTATGTCTGGAATATTCTGAGAAGGCAGTTGCAGCCGTCACGAAATGTGACGGAACTAGCTCAACAATTGCAGAACATCTGTTAGATGTTAGGACAACATAGATATAAATTAAATCCCTACCGTATATCGGCTTGTACCTTCGCCAGACAGGGGAAGACTAACTCCTACGTAATAAAGTGTGATCGTTATGTTGTCGTAGCGATGTAATAAAAAATCCTTTTGTAATGAAACAGTAATCAAATAAAGAACAAAGAAAGAACTTTTAACGTACATTCATACATATTCTTTGCGAAGTTGCATAGCAATGTTATTCATAGCAATAGCTATTCAAAGCAACATGAACTATTCATATCAAGGATTGTTTCTTCGGTGTGTATCCTTTTTTTTCTGCAGGCTGTATTAAAATTAAAGAAGTTTCAATAATGTTTTTGATTTTCTTAAATATATAAATATATATATATATAAATTAAAACAATACACTTTGTATACTAAGAAATAATTAATATATAGAAGATTAATATATAGAAGATATATAAATAAATATAAATTACTTAGCTTTTTAAGACAGTTTGTAAATTTGAACCAAAAAAATAAATAGCTCCTGTAGCCTACTTTTCCTGAAGTGCTGCGTATTTTATTTATTTTTGTTGTTGTTGTTGTTGTGAAAACAATGAAAATTATAATTATAAATTCTCTGAAAAAATAGGCTACCTTCAAACTTTCCATTTCAATCTGAAAATCAAATGAATTAAATTTTAATCAGATCAAAAACATGCGCAAATAAAAGTATTACTCTGCATTGTTGGACGTTGAAAGAAATCCAGATCCAAGGAATATGTTTAGTTTCTTAACGGACAAATTATTCATAAGGTATCGACGCTGAGAAGTTTTCAAAAATAAATTATATATCGTCTCTAGTTTGCAAATACGAAGTCAAATTTAAAGAAGACTCGGTCAATGGCTCACAAGTTATTAGCAAAGAGGGAGTGAAAAGCAAAACCACACATATACTGATTTTATTAAAAACTTTTCTTTCCTAAGCTAAAATCTAACTTTGCTTCCTTTGTTAGAGAAAAAGAAATATTATTATATTAATTCATTCTTCAATTAACTTTCCTTCCATTGGTTATAAGTACTAAAACTTATAACACTCATTTCCATTATAATAAAACAGTAGCTACTGAAGATAAAGTAGGAATAAACTGAGAAAGTAAAGCGGAAGCCGGCAGAAAAACACTACGAAGCAGCCAAAGTAAAGAAAATCAAAAATCGTGAAAAGTTAAAAAATCTTTAAATGTAAAAACCAAAAGAAAACAGCTGAATGGCAATAAATACTTGTATGTGCGATGAGTCTGAATCATAAAAAAGTAGTTCGAATTGAAAACGACTTTAGGAACTGTATCAGATAGCTAGAGTGAAACATGGGCTGTAAATACGACGTAAGAAATAAGTAGTAGTCGAAGCATTATACGAATTTCTCCAAACTAAAGCAGTATAAACAGTTCGGAACAAATGTTTTATTCAGCTAAAAGTTTTGCCCTTAAACGAAATAACTTTTTAAGATAAACTTACGTGTGAAATATCCATACTATGTCAATAAGAAATTTGATGTACATCTCTACCTTAAAAAAAAAAAAGGTATTGGGACTATAAGAATGTGGCCCTTCAAATAAAAGTACAATGACAAAAGTTAATGAGATCTAGGCAAGACGAAACTCTCAAATGTGAAATTTAATGTAAGCTAGATATATTATTCTTTGAGTTATTCAAAGCCACAGAATCTTTGAGTTAAATTTGGAGTATCCTTTAAAATAGAGCTACAAACGCCAAAATCTAATTAGCATTCAGAAGAATTTTTTCATCTTAAATTGAATGTTTTGATCAGCGCATTATACTTAAAGTAATTTATGTTTTGATCCTTAAGCAAAGAGGTACATAGAATAAGTCTATAAATGAAGGGATCAGTGGAAAACAGGCACATGCCATAAAATTAAAATTTTACAGAAAGCAAGTTTTAGAAATCTTAATTGCCTGTGGATAATTGATGTCTACTTTGTAATTATTTAAACTGGCAGTTAAAGTAAATGGTAAATTGTAGATGATGGTTAATGGAATAAATACGTAATAGATGGCAGGATCTACTTCATGGTAATAAAAAAGTCCACATAAATGTGGCAAGTGCTTCTTTTCCTCTGGACCTCAAATGTCAAAACCAGTAAGATTTAAATACTTACACTAAACTTAAATATAAAGTCGAATGTAGATCGGATAAATATCTGAGTATCGTAATGAGTATCGTGTTCACGACAGTCCCAACCACGACATCCACAAACTGAGATTATATTCATCCACTGACTAAACATAAGTCTTTGAATTAAGTTTAATTTGATCATAACTCTAAATATAACAGAAAGGAGAAGGACTTGTACAATACTAATTACTTCCAGCTTAATCACCGATTCGCAATTGTTGGTCAACTGAATCAAGTAACGAATAGCCATTTAATATTTTCAATATTTTTTTATTTGCCTTTTTCTTCCGTATGAACGAAAATAATGCTCCAGTAAAAAAAAAAAAATCTTTTCCTCAATACACAACATTACTAACACTGTTTGTAGCTCTTCAGTTCCTATGGAATATAATGTAAGTCACCACCTGATACATTAGGCGTAGTGGCGTTCTCATAGGTCATCACAATGAGGCCTGCATTTTCAATACTGTAAATTAATAGTCATACGAAGATATTATTACGTGGATCTGTTGCAGAGACTGCAATCTTACAGCTTTCGTAATGTGAATCAAAAAATACAACGATTTTTCTGGAATTCGTTCAAACACTTTAAATTAACCTTTTCCGCAGAATGAACACGGAAAAATCAGAAAACCCCTCAAAAAGTGTTGTTTTAGTAAATTGATGCCACTGAGATATTATTTCTGAGTGCAGTGATCTAACTGTCCAATCGAAGTGTTTTAGTTTGAAAGAAGCTGAAAATAGTTAGTAAGTCGTTATATAAATTTTAAAATTGACCAATTTAATTAAGTTTGCTTTTTAGGTAAAAACAACACACATGCAAGAAAAAGATAAATCCACCGAAGAAGTGGTTACATGTAAATTTTCTCTTTGTGGATTTGGAAAATTAAACGGTAGAAAAAGGATATGTAAAACGAACAAACTTTGGACTACAACACAACGATCTTCTTAAAACTATTGAAAATTACAGGAACGTTTAAAACTCGAAAATTTTCAACACGTTTTTGAAATGTGTATGCGGTACATTTTCCCACCCTTTACAGAACTTCTCGATCTTCGGATGGATCCAAAACTATATTCAGGCCAAAAATAAAATCCTCTTCTTACTGGAAACCACTATTTTGGGGTCTACCTCTTACAAAGAAGTAGAATTCTATGAACACTGAGATTGACGATGAAATGCGGTAAAAAAAAAGAACTTTCACTGAAAATTTAAATCTAATGTGTATTCTCTTAGTGGCATAGTGAACATTTGGTCACTAAAGGTCAAAGGCTGCAGAATATGTAAGGAAAAGATAAACATACAAGTATACATTCAATTTTTTACATGTAGGCTAGAAAGTCAGTTACATGAAAGAGCATTAAGCATATTAGCTAGTTTTAATCATTCTTAGTGCTTCTCAAAGAAAGCAACTTAGCCTAAAACTAAGAATAAACTTCAGTCACTGAGTTCCACTTCAATGTTGTTTGACTTAATGATGTTACACCTGTTTACCAAGAATTAGCAAATTGTAGCAATGCCAAATCAATAATAAAAGCCTGCATACATCAGTGTGGGCGTTTGATAGATAATTTATGTTGTTGTCGTAACATATGGATTCAAATAGATACACAGATTGAAAGATGCAACTGTAATGAAAGCGAAACATTTCAACGCAATAATAATTAATTAGTGATTAACTCCTGATTTAAAGTTCAGTTTTAAACTTGACAGAAGACAACATAGAGTAGTAGTTTAGACAAAAAATGTGCTTTAGAAAGCTTCTTATCTTTCGGGTTATGATATATTTCAAAGCTATGAATATGAGATTTTACAATAGTCAATAAGCAGTAATAAAACATGTTTCATAATATAAGAGGTCTGACGAAGATTTGTTTTTTTATAGATAAATAAGGAACTCATATAATTATATAGTACACTTAAGTTATTTAACTCATATTAACTTATATTATCAATATAGTAAAAAATATTTTCATACAAGAACTAAAAAGATACCTTATTATTAATTCTAAATTAGAAGATTTTTTTACATAATTTAAATTATCTTATCAATGAATTTACAAATAATAATTTTCCAAATAAAGTTTTAAATACTTATATTTCACAATTTCAGAAAAAATTTAAATTTCAAATTTATAAAAAATATAAAGTTAAATATATTCATAATTTTTTTTAATCATTTTATTCTTCAAAATAGGACTTGTTAAATTATAATCATTTAAGTTATCTTATGACAATTCAAAATTAAATCCTTTATTTAAGGTAGTTTTGCGTTTGACTTGATAACTGTCATCTATTTAATTTTTAATTTTTAATTTTTATTTTTAATTTTATTTGTTTTTTATTTTATTTTATTTTTTATTTTTATTTTAAATGTATATACATATAAAAATATAAAAAACATTAAAAAAAGTAAAAAATATTATACAAAAGAAATTAAAAAAAGAATTAAAAAGGAAAACTTAAAAAAGAATATTTATAATAAGAAGAGCAAATTTCTCAAAATAATGTGATTTTGTGACTTCCAAATTTTATTTTAGTTTCAAAATTTAACACCAGATGCCGCTGACGAAGTGAATGTAATTCGAAGCCGATACATTCACAGAAACAGTTTTTTGAAATTATATTGCGATTTTATGTTTCAGAAAGCTATCCGGCTTAGCTATATGTTTAGTAATATAAGTTAATTTTATTCTTATATTCTTTACGCTCTAAATTTCTAAATTGCAAATGATTAATTGAAATCTTTGCATCGCTAAACTCGAAATGCCGCTGATGAAGTGAGAAAATTAAAACTCACAGAAACAGCTTTCTGAAATTTGTATTGGGTTTTTTTAAATTTCAGGTAGCTGTCCGGCTTAGCTATATATATATATATATATATAATTTTTTTTATGATACATGCAGAACAGCTCATTTCACCTTTTGAACTGTCAGAATTAGTCATTGTTTAGAGGTTCAGATGCACTAGACTCTAGTGACCAGAGAATGCACCAGTGATAAAAGTCACAAACAGCAGTTTGCTCGTTGGGCTGATGATTGCAGGAACTTTGCCTCCTAAACTACCTAAACACTACGTAATGCTTTCAGTTTTAATAACTGAATATTAAAAAGACTAGAATTACAAGTTAAAGTCAACTTTAATTTCTTTGTCAACTATTTTTTTTCTTTAAAAAGAAATTTCTTCCTACCCAATATTCATTTTTTTTATGCTTTGTAAGTTTGCGCAGATATTCTCTTACCACTCTTATTATTTATTTCAGTTGCTCTTTCTAAGACAATGGCTAACTGTAACTGATGACTGAAACTGAGGTCGAAAGAGCTGTCTTAGAATCCCATTCAAAATCAGCTAAGAACTGATTCTCTTTAAATCCTTACCTGAATCTTTAAATCTTTCTTTGTAGAGAAGATTAGCACCTTTTAACATTAACATCCAATGGTTCTAAACTTTTTAGCCTGTGTGATCCTTCTCGAGCGCAGTAAAAATGAGGAACTTCTTTCAGATAATTCTGAAATATTTTGTTGCGAGTATGAACTATCTAATACAAGGAACATGTTAGCCATGTAATCATGGAGCCAACAAACTTCAAATGGCCATTAAATATATTAAGTTTAGTGTTTTAAACTTTAAAAAAAAGAAATACTTAATTCAATTTTTTTATAATTTCAACGAATACAATTATATGCAAATAAATATTCACTAAAATTTTTCGAGATAGTTATTAATGAAAATTGAAAAATAATAATATAATTTAAATTACTGTGGCTGGAAATGAGTGATGGTCCTTCAGGCATTTAAAAAAAAAAAGGAACACCTTTAAATTAACGGCATTTTCTTTTTAGACAGACATTTCTTAAACTTGGCGAAGTTCCATCAATTAAACCCATTTTATTAAAGCCACATGCATTTGTTTTCTAATTACTTTGGAAAAAGTTCCAAATTGCTATATCAATTTGAATTATTCAAAAGTTGGGACAGATGGCATTAAATTAATCCTAAATTATCCGGGTATTATTGAAGGAAATGTCATGATTAAAGCGGAAATGAATATTTATTTTAAATAAAGTAGACTTTTACCTTTCCTTTAAGCGTAAAGTTGAAAAATGCTCCGTTGTTCTTTAAAATAGAAACTTCAAAACAAAACCCCCTACTAATTCTTTTTCTGTACATTAAACAATGTATCTATTGAAATGTTAAAATTACGATTCTGTAGGAAAAAGGAATGAAAAAATTGAAAACCTATTTTCTTTAAATTGTTATTCTTTATCTTTTTTTTTTATAATTTTTCTTTAGTTTTTTTAGATTCAAGAAAACTACAAAAGCGAAAAAACCTGCATTTATATTTAAATTCTAATATCTACTGCATACAAACAATACAAATAGTGCATTTCCAAAAAAAAAAAGTAAAATAAAGTCGCATACTGACATTATTTTACTTTTTTAGACAACTTAATTGGCTTAATTTTCATCATTAATTAATGCACGAGCTATAATAATTAATTCCCTGGAAGAAGTATTTGAAGTGCACCAAATTATCATTAAAGCAAAAAATAATCCACCAGTGCACATAAGTCTGCTTCGCTCACTGAGCCATCATCGATGGGAATCCGGAACAGCTGTTTCGTCCTTATTAGGACTCTCAGTCGGATATATCCATGATGATAGGCCCAGAACTGCGCGAAAGGTTACGGATATTACTTCCTCTCCCGGCAGTGGTATTCGACAACAAAAACAACAACAATAAAAAATAAACTGTGATCTGCACAGCTTTAAACTCCTTGTCCTTCAACTATAAGGAATTTCGATATAAACCGAAAAACACCAAAGATGAAAAAAAAAATTGAAAAAAAGTATTTAACATGCACTAAATTATCATTAAATCAAAAAAAAAATTGTGCGAAAGCATACTTACGTGCACTGGTAGATTCTGTTTGGTTTAAGAATGAACTCCCATTGATGTAAATAGACTACCCATTGTTTAGATTGTAGGCCTAATGATTTTCTCGAATTTTTTTCTCGCGTTAATTTCTCGATTTCAAATATAAAAGTTAGATTGTCTCTAGTCCATCAGTAAGAAAACCAATTTCAAGAATGAACATTCAAAAGTTATTAGGGGGGGGGGAGGGGGGGACAGTTTTCTAGGAAATTAGGCTAAGAAAGGTCAAGGAAACGAATGTTAAGAAAAAAACAATTATTATATATTTAAAAAGTTAAATCAAACAAAGATCAGGGTCAGAAAAGACAAATCAGTAGTGTTTGCTAAAGAACTGAAACTCTACTTTTCTTAAAATGGTGCGTTATTTATTTATCGATTTTATTTATTTATTTTCAAGAATACAAATATAAATTGCCCGTTGTTCTAAATTATAATACACATCAAATATAGATGCTGATATTTATTTATTAAATAGTTATTATATCCGCAAATCACTGCATTGCAGATATACAATGATATTTATTATATTTAATTTTCATTAAATCAAATGAAATTTAAGAAATTAAATAAATAAATAAATAAATAAATAAATAAATAAATAAGTTAGATAGGATCATCCTTTCTCTTCTAATGTCTTTCTGTAGGGATTTCTGTCAAATTCAGGCAAATCTGTTCACAAGGATCCATTCGAAGAAATCATCAAATGCAAAACGTAGATCATCTTGTCCTTTAATAAGCATACCAAGTTTGATGAAGATCCATTCATTACTTCAAAAGTTATGGAAACACCGGTAAACAGCTTTATATTATTAAATAAACAATAGTACAGAAAAAAAAATGCTGCCGTGCTTTTCAGACAAGCAAAAAATGTATTCTTAAATGTAACATTTTAAATACAGAGGATCTCAAATGGTATAACGAACATATATTCTCCATCTGTGGGCCGACTGAGAAAGCAATCAGTAGATGGAGCAACATTTTACGTGGTCATAGCATTACCTCTGAAAGACTTAAAGAAAAGTTAAAAAAATTAAGAGGGATAGACGAATAGACCTTTAATTTTCATCCAAATTAAAAGTGGACGTTAAATTTCTTTATTTTGCCACGTTTCCAGATAAACGTCGAGTTTAATAGTAAGCGATGTGTTTATTGATAGTTTCATCGTTTGACAATATGAGATTGATTATTTATTTATTATTTTTATTTATTTATATTTGACAATATGAGATTTTCGCGCTTTTTTATTAAAAAATACTGATGCGATTCATAAAAAATGAATTTTTAAGAAGTTCTTTTACATATTTTACAATACCGGTACAGTAGAGTCCCGAAAACTCGGCACTCGATAACCCGGCAGTCCGGATAACTCGGCCACCCCCTGGCAGGGCAAAAAAACCCTGCGCGTAGACCCATTACAAGTTACATTTATATACAGTTCATGTATTAGGTATTTTCTTAAGTTTATTTGGACAGTTTAAGTTTGAGTTACAGCATTCTTTGTAAACTGTTGTATTCTCAAACAACAAATAAAAGGATTTCATGACGAAAAAAATCTTACTTATTCTTTTTTTAACACCTTTCTCGATAACCTGGCAGTTTCACAAACTCGGCCACCCTTCGGTCCACATTAGGCCGAGTTTTCGGGACTCTACTGTACTGGCATTAATTTATTTCTTAAAGATAAATGAATATTCCACATAATTAATATTTAGTGTCGGTGGCCTAGTGTTATGAACTGGAAGAGCGTGATATAATCAGAAATCGGTGATTTTTTCCCCCAGATTATTTCTCCTCGAAACGGACCCTAGGGATCCCCCCAGCCCTCTGTTAAAAGGGAAGCGGATTTCTTTAACCGGTAAGTAAAGGAGGACGAGCATCGAACTGATCTCAACTAGTGCCGATTGGTCACTGAAACATCGTAGCCTTTGAGTCAGCCATTAGCGAATGGAGGTTAATTATTATTATAATTTTAATTTTATATATTGTTTAATTGTTTATACTGAATTTTTGCTAAATAGAACTATACAGAAGAAGGTTGTTTTAAATGATATAGCAGTGAAAAGTAGTTTTTAATCTCCTTTCCTAGAAAACTGAGATTCATCAAATCAAACAGTCTATGAATGAATGAATCTTCTTGAAACCTAGTATGCATATTTAAAGACGGGAGATGATATAACATTTATATTTGAAACCTTTTCCAAGTGGATCCTTGTCGATAAAAATAAAATCCTCTTAGAAAAGCATAAGAGCTATGGGTCCAATGAATATATCTTAACCAATGAATATCACTGGCCTCTCACCTCTGAGTCCCGGGTTCGGTTCTCATGTGGGTTTCGTTGATGGTGGCGATCAGCGCTGGGCAGGTTTTCCCGGGGTTCTCCCGTTTCCCTGCATTTCTCACACCATCCTTTCTCAGTCTTTCTCTCCGTCTGTCCTTCTTTCCGTGGGATAGTACAAAAGATCTTTCAGGTCGATGTGCTCGGCAGTCGTGACACCCACTTTCAATTAATCTAATCTAACTAATGAATATTAATTTTTTTCGTAAATCCATTAAATTAATCCAATTTAGATAAGTTAATAATGTCAATTTAATATTTTTTTTTAATTTTTTAGAAAAAGGAAAATATATACTGTTTGTATTCAGTAGATATTGTAACTTGAAAATAAATTTATGCATTTCGTTTTTGTGATTTTCACGACTTTAAAAGAAAAATAATAAAATAAACAATTAAGAAATTATATTTTAAGGAAAGTAGGCTTTACGTTCTGTCAGAAACTTCTAGTTCTTAATTGATTTTATATATATATATATATATATATTTCTTTAATTGAAAACTCGAATAACTAAATTAAATATGGATAGGAATAATAATAAAACAAATCTCCTTTTGGCTTGTAGATTTGGAATAGCTTAGAAGGGTAACAATATTTGAAGAAGATTTGTGGCTCCGTTGCGGTAGACACGTATTCGACTTCTGGGAGTTCGACTAAACTTTTCCTACTTTGTTTGTGGTCCATTGTTAAGAAGGCGACGATTCGTTCAGTCTCTCTGAAGCTGTTTTTGTGGCGGCATCTCTGAATTACGGCCTCGTAAAAGTGCGAAATCTGAATGAGAAGAAGGGTCTAGACGAAACGGTGGGCGAGCAACGACTTCGTCGGAGGTCGATAGAATTCTGGGCGCGATGTTCTGTGGTACTTGAGCTGTGGATGCGTCAGGCAAATCACTTGGTGCTAACAGCGCCGCCGAGAATTAGAGCGGATTGAATGCAAAAAGAAAAAAGTGTTTCGTTGGAGGAAAGAAGTAACGCTTACATACCCAGTACTCCACAGTTAGTTGAGCTTTACACATTCTTTACACAGTTCCGGAATTTTTGACGAAAAAGTTGTTTGGAGGGACTTGCACAGACACAATTGCCTCATCCAATCTTTTACAACGTTTCTTTTGCTGTTTGCATTCTACTTTCCTTTCTTTTATTAAGAAAAATGTCTTTATTTTTAATATAAAAGGAAAGAAGTAGTCATGGTAACTGAGGTATTTGTAGATTTTGTTTAAGATTTGTAACGATCCTTCACATGCGTCGAAGAGGAAAAGGAAGTTAAAACAAAAAAGTTTCAACACAGTCGAAATATGTGTATCTATAGTAATGAAAACTGAAAAGATACATCGTAAACATATGAAATTTTAGAGATGAATATATGATGATCTCTAAAGATTAATAATATAATAAGAAATATCCCGACTATATTCGTACGAAACACATTATGTAGATAAGCAACTATACCGTGACCAATGTATGATGAAGGTCAGTGAAAAACTCTTTGTCCTATACAATGCCAAAACTTTGTCTGAAGACTGACTAAAGTGTCTTTGAGGACGAATTCGATTGATTTTAGAAAAAAATCAAAGCAGTAGATGTAGAGCTAAGGTCTATTCATTCATTCTGTAGGATGAACATCGATAGAGCTAAAAGCAGTCAACTTAAATGAATAAGTAACTGTGTCTTGTTTGTTTCAAATAAAATAAAATAAAAACAAACAATTTACGACTCTTATCATATGGTATTGGAAAGTTGGAACGATATCTTTATTTGTTTTTTTCTTTTTTGATCTAATTACAAGTGCTTCTAAAAACCTGTAATTGCTGAAGATTTATTACACAATTAGCAGCATCTAATCACATTCCAACAGATAATCACAATAATAATTTCTTATGGGCCCGGTAGCCGAGTGGTCAGCGCGCTTGGCTGCGGGTTGGAGGTCGCGGGTTCGATTCCCGGCCTCGGCGGAGGGCGGGAATTTTTCCACGCTCCATTCTCCTCCAAACGGGTCCTAGGGTCTACTACCCAGCCCTCTGTAGAATGGGTACCGGGTTTCTTTCCCGGGAGTTAAAGGCGGGCAGGCGTCGGGCTGACCCCCCGGCCCCAACTTCGTCCCGTTGGTCGAGCTGCGGGAGCCTGACTTCCCGCGATCCCACAGGCCAGCCATGGCCTATCGAAGGGAGCAACTTTAACTTTAACTAATAATTTCTTGTAATTAATATTAATTTAAGGTTTGTAATAAATCGTTTATTTTTATTGAAATATAAATCATTGTTTGTTTTTTTATCTTTCTTATTAAATAAACGATGAAATATCATTTTAAAGTGCATCTTGATTCAAAAAAGGATATATTTGAAGTTTACGACGCTGTAGCATTTTTTGAAATGTTGTTTCGCTTTCGAAAGATAAGTCGCTTCCGTTAAAGCGTGTCTACATTTTTATAAAAAGGTTTTTAAAATAAAGTTTTTTAACGAAAACATTAATTTTAAACAATTTGTTTATTTTTCGTCATTAGCGGGAACGTAATCTTCAAAATGATGTCTCAATCCTTGATTTAGATAAAGTATTAAGGGAGTTACGACGTACCAACACTAAAACACCTTTGAGAAATAATATATAAGGACTTTTCAGTGAACAGATGCAATCTAAATTTTGCTACAATTTCAGTTCTTAATAACTAAGAAAAAAAAAGCATCTCGATTAATGGAGATTTTATACATTGCTGTTTACGAATGGATCAGTTATTGATCACAAAAAGACTGGCCTAGTGTGAAAGCAATAAAGACTTCAAAAGCTCTCATCACCAAAAACAAATCTTCCATTTTCTCGTTACCCAGAATCATCTGAAAGTTGTTATGAAACAACCACAACTTACAAACAATGAATTTATTTGTCCCATAATATCCTTCTCATGAAAACATATTACCTTTTGAATTGTGTTTAACCAGAATATTCTGCAGTCAATCAAATTCAATAAACTTAGAACTTATTTATTAATTAGCATAAAAATTGAAGCAATAAGTTTTTTATAACGCCCTTCAACTTTACAGAGAACGATCGCCATGCTTTTAATCAAAATATCCAACTCAAGTGTTTGTATTTTGAAATTTCATCTTATTTTTATGCTCATTCTTCTAGAGAAATCTGCTTCAATTCAATTTGAAGAGGCAAACTGAAAACAAATAAAATACGAGAACGTTTATCCAGAGGCTATTCAATTCGAATTTATTCGTTATGAATATGAAAAATCCATTGTTTACTTCAGTGTTATTAATTCTTAATTATCTGGATCTCGTGTCGGTAAAACAAACAACGAATATCAATAGAAAGTTCATAAAACTTGATTGAAAATGCAACGATATAATATTACATTCAAGATGAATTTGGTATTGAATTCATAAAGGAGAACTACAACTGAGAATGAATTCGTTTCCAGCTATGTATGATTGTTGATTGAGAGTGAGAAGTCTTACTAATTCACTTGAACATTTTCCTTCTATATTCGTCCATTTGTCTGTTAGGGCATCAAGTTAAAAGGGATGGATGGATTTCCATAGAATTTGATACGTAGTTTCATTGTGGTCCAACTTAAAACGCAGGCACATTAATTTTAGTCTCCACGTGGCCCTCACATCCTTCAAAAATTTTCGCCAAATCTCTCGCTAATTTGACTGGACATATTCTTTAAAATTTTAAAGATTTTGATTTAGATGAGCGAAGCGAGTCTCTTTATTCCAAACTAGATCACATTTTGTGAACCGTTTTGTTTAAAATCTACAGTAGCTGATAAAAAAAAAAAAGGCAATCACATATAATTATATTACAAAGATTTTAAACACATTAAAAGTACAATGGCACGACAGGTTTCGTCCTACGACGGGACATTAACTAGTGACACAAAATTACAGGAGAGCCCGTCTTTATAAGCACAAGTCCAAAGCTACTGGAGGAAATCATCCGGAACGCCACCTGATGGAGCACAGGAAAGTTGCATATCCGGCGAAACTTAAAAGGCTTCCTATCGTCTACTGCGATGAATGAAGGCAATCAACATCTGCATTTCGGTTGCGAGCCGTAATTAAGTGAAACTCTTGCTTCGATCTTTGGAACAATATTGTGGAACAGCTTTACTGCTAATTTGAGTAATGAACAGGAACCTGAAACTAAAAAACTTTAACAGAAAAAAAAAGAAAATAAATAAATAATCCTCATTAAAATGGAACATCCTGAAGACTATATCAGGCGATGGTCTGTACGGAAATATAGTCGTTATAACAATCTTTATCAAGAAGAATTTATAACGACTCTTCTGGAGGAAATTGTTTTCTTCCTTACAAACAATAACGGAACTGTCAAGAACAAGTGTGTGTCCGCTACCCATAGCGTGCAGGCAGTATAGTACTTGCCATCATTTCCAGGAATAGTGGGTCTGTGCTGCACCTCGCGTTTATATACTGGCTGCCGAGTATCTCTAATATAACGACAAGCCCCCTCGTTACATCGGATAGCATAGACGATACCCCGAATTATCAAGAGAAACGGAATTTTTAGAAAAATTAATAATCGAAGCTATAGAACTATTAACAGAGGCTTACTGATAATAAACTTAAAAGAATTCTTATAAGGGAGATCCAAAAGGACCAAAAATCATAGTCTTCACTATAGTCTTCATAATTCCTTGTAAAATTGCGACACATTGCTTTCCTCAGTTGATACTTATAACTTTATGTTTATTTTCTCCCCTTTCTTATTCCAGGCCGGGTGACAGTCGTTGGATTGTCCCCGGGGACTTTGGGATGTCAGCAACCTGGTGGGTCCAGGGGTGGTGGATACTGGAAATCTTCATCTCTACGGTGCCCGAGGACACTGTCGGAGGCAAGACAGTGCGTTGCACCCCGAACCAGATTCTCCCCAATCCAAAGTGTCATGCGAACTGTGCCAGTATTTAGGCCCCCTGCGAATAGGGCTCTGCGCGGGTTGACCTTTTTATACCCCAATTTTCTGTGGCCCCATATGTATTGTTCAAATATTCTATGGGGGGTGGGGGCCTCTGATGAAGTGTCCCTCCTACGATCCCTATTCAGGATACAAACGAGAAAGTTGCTTGTCTCGATATTTTAGCGGAGGGACAGTCTCTATTAAAATCCTCCAGAATCTCAAAATTCTGACTCCGGGAAGGTACCATCAAGGGAACTCACCGTGAGTTTACAGGACTTAATTAAACGCAACACAATTAGTGGTGCGGAAAGGAGAGTCTGCTGGGAGGGAAGCTGGCGTAACCGGTGCACGAGAAAAGGTCGTGGAGGTTTTGCTCTAACTGACTTATTAGGGAGGGTTGCCAACACGCTCAACCAAAGGTCACCGGGACCTGCTGCACCCTCAGGTGAGGCCAAAGAATCTGGTACAAAACGTACCAGACCACAAGGCAATATACTACCACAAGTCACATCTGACGTAAAAAAATATCGGGGACAACCTTCCAGTATCCCCGGCACAAGCAGCTTTGCTTGCTGTAGCAGCTGTGGATCTTGCCCTCCAGGTGGCTATTTGCAAAGCCAATAGGACAGAGAAGATGAGCACATGGACCTGTCTTATGCAGTTGGCCAGCTGATTCGAGAGATCCCTGAAGGAGGTCAAGTATCTTGTTTCAAGGGAACTAGGCGCAGGACAGATTATATCTTTATCACTGCAGACAACATCTTAGTAGGGACTGGCTTCTAAATACAGTTCCCAATCTGAGAATCTGGGAAGGGGTCAAGCTTTTCACTGTGGAAGCTTCTAAAATCCCTCGTTTCACCAGAGTCTGAATTTCCAGGAAAGTCTCCAACCCAAATGAAGAAACCTAAGGAGAAACCTAAGTACTTAGAACAAGAAGGGACTCCTTTTCAGATCACAGAAGAAGATGCCAAGAACAGGAGCTTCTTCTAACCTGAAACTATGGAATTTTAGGTAGGTATTTTTACTTTCTTTTCCTTTACCTATTCATGTGCTAAATTTAACATGCCTTGTTCTTTTTTTCTTTTTACAGATTAATTTACAGCAATGTTCAGCAGCTACTGTGGTACTCTCTAAGGCGATCACAGAGCTGGATATTGACTTTGCTCTTATTCAGGAGCCTTGGCTCTATAGGGACAGAGTTAGAGGTCTGGGAGACTGTGGAGGTTTTTTACTAGTGCAGACTACTCCACGTGCTTGTATTTTTATAAAGCACAGAAATGTCCTCCTTCTTTCGGAATTTTGCACCAGGGATCCTCCACGTGCTTGTATTTTTATAAAGCACAGAAATGTCCTCCTTCTTTCGGAATTTTGCACCAGGGATCCGGTTGCAGTTAAATTTCCAAGGAATAACAAAAGCGACATCATTATCGATCTGCTTACTTCCCCCATGAGCCTAACTCTGATCCACCCCCGTTGGAGGTTAAGAAACTGGTTTCCTTTTGCATGAACTCTGGATTGCCTCTTCTTATGGGATGTGACGCTAACTCCCATCATACTGTGTGGGGCAGCAGTTTCATACCAGAGGGAAACTCACTAGAGTTTCAAGCTAATGTTGATCTGGACAATTTAAATAAAGGTTAGGGTTCCTACCCTCTTTACCTCGTATAGGGAAGAAGTTTTTGATCTTATCCTTGCTCCGCATGTCTTAGGACAGAGGTTTGCAAATGGAGGGTCTCTAAAGAGACTTTGTCGGACCATTGACAAATCCTTTTTTTCTCTGAGCACTGAAATGCTCAGCGAAGTAAGATATAGAAACCCAAGGGTTATAAATTGGGATTTCTATATGGATGATCTCAAGCTGCCTCTTATCACGATGAGTTTGGCTTAGAAAACTCTATCTGTTTTCTCTCGAACGCCCTCATCTCTGCTTACGAACAGAATTGTCCACTTCGTCATAAGCGAAGGAACAAAATTACCTGGTGGAATCCATATTTGAATAGACTTAATAGACATAAGCTGCTTAATGAGGCAAAATATATGGTTACTTCTTATGCTTGGAATTCTTATAAAGAATCCCAAAAGAAATATAAACGTGCCATCAGGTACTACAAGAGAACATCCTGAAGAGCCTTTTTTGTGGCCACAAGACTGACTAAGATTTTATCCAAACGCTCTGAGACTAGACTGGGATCCATGTTACTATCCAGTGGGAACTACACCTCATGTGAGGAAGAGGCTTACAAGTATCTGTTGGATGCAGAGGCGTCACTAGGGTTAGTGTCACCCAGTGCGGTAGCTCATGGTGTCGCCCCCTTCTAAAACTATCTAAAACCTTCTAAAACTATCTGTTCAACCAAAAAAAAAAAAAAAGAAAAGAAAAGGAAAACCTTGTAAAAGCATTTTGGTGTCACCCCTTGTGATGGTGTCACCCGGTGCGGTCCGCACCCCCCGCACCCTCTAGTGACGCCACTGGTTGGATGTACACTTCCCAGACTCAGGAGCTACCGATGAATCTTTACAACATACAACTTTTGGCAAGACTTTCCTTTGCCAAACGCATTGTTTCTTAAGAAAAGGTTAAGCAAGCCATTGCTAGCTTTAAACCCTTCAAAGCAGCAGGAGAGGATGAAATTTTCCCAGCCCTGCTTTTAAAAGGGATGGAGATCATTGTACCTCCTCTCATACATTTTATCGCTCTTGTCTGGTGCTGCATTACATTCCTATGAACTGGAGGAAGACAAGAGTTTCTTTTATCCCCAAGGCAGAAAGGTTTGACTGTACCTCTGCCAAATCATTTAGACCAATTAGTCTCTCCTCCTTTCTTCTAATGGCTCTAGAGGCTGGTCGATCGATATATAAGGGATGTTTCTCTTTTAAAACATCCTCTTCATTATATACAATATGCTAATCAAAAAGGACTTTCTACTGAAACAGCGTTACAACATCTCGTACACAGTATAGAGAATTCTGTGTCTCATGGCTCTTGGCGCCTTTCTAGATACAGAAGGAGAATTTGATCGTACATCTTATGACTCCATTTGTTATGCAGCTGAACAACATGGCGTAGATTAGAAACATGCTTTAATTTGTGTACACCTTTCTGACAACACTATCACAACTCAGGCTATGAGAGGATGTCCACAGGGAGGTGTCATCCCACCACTTCTTTGATGTCTGGTAATGGATTCCCTTATCGTGGAACTGCAGGAACTTGGTTTCTACTCTCAAGCCTGTGTCGATGACCTTGCTATTCTTGTTAGTGGTCGTGATTCTGGCACAGTTTTTGAGCTCATTCAAAGTGCTCTTGTGTACAGGGCTGGTGTTACAATATAGATCTTAAGGTTAATCTTAGCAAGGCTACCATTGTAAACTTTACTAGGAAGAGAAAGATAGGGAAAACATTGACTTTAAACCTATTTAACAAGCAAATTGATCTCTCCAATCAAGTATCTTGGAGTTATTATCGACTCCAAACTGACCTGGAAAGAACATTTAGAATCTAAAATCAAGTAGACCATCGTCTCCTTTTGGATGTGCAGAAGGACTTTTGGCAGTTTAAGTGGTCTTTAGCCAAAAAGTATTTACTGGCTTTATGTAACCCTTGTTAGACCTTTATTTTGTTATGCAGCCATTGTTTGGTGGACCAGAACGAGGCTAAAGATTTTTAGGAAGCTTTTAAGCAGGATTCAACATCTGACCTGTTCAGGTATCACCAGATCTAAGAGGACGGCACCTACTGCTGCTTTAGAGGTACTTTTGGATTTGCCACCTCTTTAAGTTTTTAGCGAGCATCAAGCCAGAAAAACCGCCTTCAGGTTGATAAACCAAGGCAAATGGCGTTATAGCACTCCTAATCACTCCAGTATCTGGCAGGAGGCACAGAATCTTTGTCCTATGCTTTCTCTCAGAAAGCATAGTCTTTTAGATTCAACATGATACCCAGCTTTATCATCCTTTATCCCAGTAGGGAAGAATGGCTTGACAAGGGACATAATCTTTTACCCTCCTGGAGCTTGTTTGGTTTACTGACGGTTCCAAGGTTGGTAACAAGACGGGAGTCGGAATATACGGATTAAGACCAAGAGCTGATTTCTCTCATGCTCTAGGTCTCTCTCTTATTACAATGTATTTCAATACTAAATAGCAAGCTGAGGTATTTGCTATTCTTTCTTACGCTTTAGAAAACCTCAACCGTTATTATGTCAATAGGACTATTTACATCTGCTCGGGTAGTTAGGCTGCATTGCATGCTCTGAGCAGTCCTGCTTGCACTTCGCAACTTGTTGCTGACTGCAGGGAAGCCTTATCTTGTCTGGCCAGGACAAATTTGGTGAATTTGTACTGCGTTCCTGGACATCTTGGCATTGATGGAAACGAGAAGGCGGATTTGTTGGCCAGGAGGGGTTCTTCCTCACTTCCAATTAGCCCGAAACCATTTTTGGGCTTCTCCTTTGATTTAGGTTTCTCCTTTGGGAAAACAGTTCCGTAGGCATTGGATTGCCTCGCAATATTTATTTAAAGCAATATTTATTAAAAGTCCTGGCCATTGCTTTGTCAATCCTAAATTTAGATAGGAAACATTGCAAAATGATTACAGGAAGTCTTACAGGACACTGTATAGACACTTACATTTGCTTGACATTTGCCAAAGTAATATACATAGGAAATGTCGAATGGATCAGGAGATTCCCGAACACATTTATGCTTTTATCCAGCTTTGGCTAGGAACAGATGACAGATTTTTGTTAAAATTCGTCTTACTACCGATATTATCTCCACCTTTAAAATCAAGGTCATTTTATCCTTTTTTTAAGTCCAAAGGACTTTTTATGACCACTGAATCTCATCACAGTTTTGAGGATTTCAGTGTTTATTACGAGGGGACACAATGAACCCATTTATGAGGTCCGAGTAGTTAACGGTGGTTAGCTTTATGAGGAGAAACAATGAGCCCATTTATGAGGTCTTAGTGATTAACGGTGGTTAGCCGACCCTTATTTATCCTTATTCCCCTTCTTATTGGATGCCAGAAGCAGCAACGAAGTTTGGCCCCTGGTGCAAAGTAGTTTCCTGCACCTCTATTCTTTTTTATTAATTTTAGGGACATGTAATATCAAATATCAAAGTAACTTGTATTAGTATCATTGCTTTTTTATTAAACAGAAAATTGTTAAAAGATAAAGAAAAGTTACAGAGGTAAGATTTCGACGGCGTTTCCATTGATAGGGCACCACTCGCATCGCCTTTGCTGCATCGCTTGCTAGAAGCCTTACAAACGATTTCGATCATTTTTGTTACGACATTTCCTATCATTTTTTTGTCCCTTTCAATACTTATCCCTTTAGAGATATCTTAGGGATAGCTATTCGAGAACTGACAAGCCAACTGTTCTATAATACAGTTGATTCGCGATAATCCGGCAGTTACGGGACCGAGGGGTGTCGGAATATCAAAAATGTCGGATTACCAAAGGATTTAAAACTGAATTTTGACTTCTAAGGCAAGAAATTGTAAGTTGTTATGTATGTACAGTACTACAGTACGTATATTGTTACAATACAAATTGAGTACATATTTTACGGCCTTTGAGGATATAAAAAAAAAAAACTCAATTAGGCATAGTTTTGCACAAATGAATACGTATGTATGTAATATTAATTTATTCCTGTATTTGTCTTAAAAAAATAAAATTACAGTACATAATGTAAAATATAATTTTATGTCTTAAAATAAAAAATAAAAATACATACATATGTCTGTATCTGCAGCAAGTGCAGTGACCATCCGACGCGGCGTCGGACTACCGAGCCTGTCGGACTGTCAAATGTCGGATTATTGCGAGTCAACTGTATATTTAAATATGATGGTTTTGATTTATAACAAAAGAGTGTTATGTGAGAGAAACGTTTGGGAACCACTTTTTTAAGCAATCAAATTCTTATAATATTAATAAAATAAGTTTTGAATTGACAAAACAGTTTTCATTTAGAATATTTTTGCCTATTACAATACGGAGAACTCTTCAATCCCTGTAATAATTACGGACCAGGCTCTTTCTTATCCGGTGAATGAATGTTTTTGTTAGTTGTTTTGTCTTTTCCAATGACAGTTTGATGATTCCACGTATAGATATTGACTTCTGTCATTTTGGATCAAATCGAAAAATTAGTCTTACGATGTGAATGCATTCCATTGGGCTGTTTTTACATAAAATCAATTTCAGTTAAAATAATGTTGAATTTAGTTCTATTTGGAAAACTCACAAATATCTTGGTAAAACTAGTTCACTGATTTCAACAGTTTTTGCTGAAATTGAGACTTCTGCATATTTACATCTATAAAATTATTGAGGTTTGGAAGCAAACTTTCTAAAAAAAAAAGTGAAAAAAGAAAAAAAAAAAATATACAAATGGTATTAAAAAAGGAATTTTTGTATATTAATAGTACAGTTGATCGTTGTAATAGTTAATAGGTATCAGATACTGAAGAATATTATGAAAGCCCCTTCATTAAAGCCCTTCAATTTGATATCAAGAGTG
This sequence comes from Thereuonema tuberculata, assembly GCA_023159025.1. Taxonomy (NCBI): domain Eukaryota; kingdom Metazoa; phylum Arthropoda; class Chilopoda; order Scutigeromorpha; family Scutigeridae; genus Thereuonema; species Thereuonema tuberculata. The sequence continues at coordinate 261,757,375 of JAFIDM010009631.1, read as the reverse complement.
ACCAAAAAGTTGTTAAAAAACCCAGCTTTTTATTACAAATTTAAAATAAGGGTTCTGTCAGTCAAACAAATCAAACAAATTTTATTGAAATTTTGGTTTTAGATAACAATCTGAGATCTTTTTCTTGGCTTTGGTATCTCTACTAGACTAGTTTCGATAGCTTGGGATTAAAAAAGAAAGATGTAAATCTTACCTTGCTATTATTAAAATTAACTTTCGTTTTAAGTTAAGTTAGTTAAAAGTATCAAAATCCTTTTTTTTTCCTTTCTATGAAAAATAAAATTACAGTCCAACTTTTACAATATAAAAACGTCTTTTATAATGTCCTGTATTGTAATTCAGAATATAGTGTATAATGTTCAAATTAGTGGATTTCCGGTAGGAGAGCACTGTGATGATTAAGTGAATTTGTGAGCACATCCACCGTGCCCTTTACGTTTTGCCCTAAAAGGAAGAAAGAGAAAGAAAATAATTTTTATTATTAGCCAAGTTAGTGCAACAGCAGAAATATAGAACAAAAAAGCACAAAACAATGCTTTGTTTAGGGAAATTAGACCATCAAAGAAAAATACATTGACGAAGTATTTGCTATTTCAAATTCAAGAACATTTTACGTGTGCTGAACCGAACTTATGTGTTCAAAAATAAAGCCTGCACACCTGCTTACTGACAAAAATTTAATTAAAAAATAAAATTTAAAATTTCCACAACCATGGTTTCAGTTCCACATGAGGAACTCACATGAGGAACTGCTGTCAAATGAGAATAGTTTCTTATGTGAAACTGAAACCATGGTCGTGTAAATTTTAAATTTTATTTTTTAATTAATTTTTTGTCAGTAAGAGGTGTGCAGGATTTAGTTTTGAACATGTAACATATTTGCTATTTCTCTCACTTTAAAATGAACTTGCAGTTTTGCTTAATCATGTAGTTAACTTCCTTAAGTGATCCTAAAGTGTTAAGAACCTCTCAAACATTGTTCTGCATAATTTACAATAAAAAAATAATAACCTTCAAAATAACTTAATAAATATCAAGCTGCCTTTATTGGCCTTTCCTGTAGCCACAGAAAAGTCTGTTGCCTAATATACACTGCTGGACAATTGCGAAGGACGGATGACACTATCACCCCTAACAACCACAAAATGGAAGGAACCCATATGTCAACCATTGGAATAAGTGCAGGATTCAGTAAGAAGAGGTGTGCGTATGCAAATTTTGCATTGCTACGCCTCTGCGTCACCTGACAGCGCTGATAAGAGATTTGAAGGATTGAACGCGTGTGGACAGTTGTTGTTCGAAGGGAAAGTTTTACTGGAAAACGTTAATTGACGAACTTGAAATTTTCGGCGTGTCTTCCGATATCACTTAGATGATTTTACGCGTGGCCGTATTATTGGAAAGATCTAAGAAGGCGACAAATAACAGATGTTGCCATGGAGTTTGGAATCGCCCACAGCATTGTTTCACGGCTATGGAAAGCATTTACAATAACTGGAATATGTAGTAGGTGTCATGGGGGAGGTCGTGTTAGAAGTACGACGCGCTGCAGAAGACAGGTACATTGCCCTAACGGCAAAACAGAACCGGCGCATCACAGCTCAGCAAGTGGCAAATTAGTTTCTAGCTGCCACAGGAAAGCCGATCTCCCGAAAAACTATAGCCAGATGTTTGGGACAAGGAGGTGATTCCCTACAATGAATTGTCAGGCGTCGTGCGATCAGGACTTGATAGTGGCCGCTTCAATGGAGCTTTCACGTGCAATGAAAAGGGATCGAATCGATAAGCGGGACATTCATACCCTCCCCTTGTTCGTATTATAGCAAATAATTTAATAATTAGTTTTGTAGCAGATCTAAACGAGTACATCTTTCTGTTTGACTCTTGTCCAAAGCATTTAACAAATTGGTGTCAAAACCCCGGTAACTGTATGTTTTATATAAGAACCGAAGTTTTTTGAAAAGATAATTATGTAAATTCAATAAGAATATCTTTAAAAGAGGAGGGAAAAGTGATACTTACATTACAAAGCTCCATACACAGATGATTAATTAGAACTCATCTACAAGGAACATCAACTATTTGACGAACAGAGGAAGAGGATCTGGGATGCCGAACATTGCATACTTTTGGTAGGAATTATAAGATGACAGCAAATGGTGATCGTTAGACGAAGAATATGACGGAGATAATAAGCACTGCTGCATGCTTGTAGGCGGAGCAGGGGGATGAGCTACTGGCGACGCCTGAAGGGGAGGCTGTTGCATTAGATGAGGTACTGTCGCAGGTATCATGCTGGGAGTCACTGCTGGTACTGCGGAAGGTATTAAGCCGGAGACCAACGTAGCAACTTCTTGTGGTGGTGGAGCGGGGGGCTGTTTCGTTTGATTGCCCTTTGCGCAACAACAGTGGGAGCAGCATTTTCGGGGAGCATCCTCTTTGGCTTCCTGGAGTTCTCTGGCGTACCGCTGCCTTTCCTCGTCTCTGCTACCATCGTCCACTTCTTTGAAACATTTCTCGCAGTGACGTTGTGGAAATATGGACAGACAATGGGGGGTCGTTTGGGATCGCATTGTCAAGGTTGTCGACAAATTGGAGGGTATGGAGGGTGATAAGAGAAGGAATGTGGCTGATCTGAAACGGTTGTGCAAAATGGACTGTGATCGGCCGAACAGTTTCGATAGGTCAGTGGTGCAATATATAAATGAAGAACTAGTCTAAGAAAAAAAAAATACTGTTAGAAGTGAAAGTGTAATTCTCAATAATAACATATTATACGATTACAAATACAGATGTAAAAAAAAAAGTTATTGTAATTATTTACGATTTGTTCTCAGATTATATAAAATAGAGATGTAATGGAATATGTGTACATTATTCAGTGTGTATATTTCGAGGAGTACATTTCCAGGAGGAAATATTCTGGAAGGTCATAGTCTCGGTCATTCTAACAAATAAAATTTATAGAACAGTTTATACGAACAGTTCAGAATAGGACAAATCGCTCATTTACTGCAAAAACGACACAACTCAAAAACATCTCTTTTCTGTAAAATGAGTTTGAAAGTTTCAAAGTGAATAAAATGTGTTGATGCAATATTGACACAATTCGCTTTCTCGTAGCGACTTTTATAAGGTCAGCTTTGTCATTCTACCAGTAAAAAAGAACTCCAACATTCTTTTTTTCTTTTGCAAATAATCCGAAACTGATTATTTATGTCGTTGTTGTAGCAAATGAGCGATTTGTTCTATTCTGAATTGTTTCCGATATAGAGCTATTGGATTTTAGTTGTAAAATTATTGATTACAATTATTGACAGATATTATGCACTATCTCTAATATTTATTGTTCAGTTGACAAATTTGTTACAGTTTACAAATATCCTCCGTTTTTAAAGTCAGCTTTTCTACATTTTCCACTTTCCAATTAGAATCAGAATCTATATATTCGGCGAGTGACTTACTTCTAACTTCCGATATAATCGCCTATTCTCTTAATCTTTTCATTCAGTCTGAGTACAGAAGTCTGACTTTTGTGTATACAAGGTGATTCAAATTTTCCTGTACAAACTTTAAAGGTGGTCAAGGATACAAAAAAAAAAGCGTATTTATAGTGGAACGTATGTCGGCAAACGCCACCCGAAAGTGCTAGAAGGTACACTAAGGTTCAGAAATAAAAGACAACAAATAAGTTAGGCAACATATTTATTAGCCCTATGTTTACAATATGACAGGAAGGTGTATACTTACAGGTCTAGTAGGTGCTCAAAGTTCGTTCCACCAACAGTAACTACATACCACACGGTGGATTGAGGGATAGATGATGCGCAATAGTTCGTGTACTTGTACGTGGATTACGTTCAATTTGACTTTTCCTTCAAGATTTTTCCTCCACGGCAGGTGTGGTCGAGCGTTGCCGACCACGATCGTTGCCGGTTTCCGTCGAATGATCCAGTTTCACACAATCTCTGGTGCAAACGCGCAAACGTTTAACGATTGGGCGCACGTCTGTTTGGGAACAGTTCACAATACAATCGTACAGCGGTTCCGCTTCCGTTCGCTACCCCATACTCTAGGTGCATATCTGCCCTCTCAGCAACAGTGAAGTGATACATCCTAATAGTACAAAGTCAAGTCTCAAATGACGATGGCTCACACTTACACTAATGTGCTGCCAAACAGCGCCCTCTAGCACATTCTGGTGTCGTTTCCGGACATACGTTGCACTATGAGTACGGTTTGTTTTTGTATTCCTGGCCTACTTTTAAAGTTTGTACAGGGGATTTTAAATGCCCCTATATATACAGAGTGGGCATAAAAGAATAATGGATTTTCAAAAACGTGTAACGTCGTTCGTGTCCTTTGACGAATTGTAGCGCACGCGTAGCGTAGACACGCAGATTTCTGTTTATTTCCGCTAGGCGGGGTTGACTCCGAAAATGGCGACCTAGATGCGGGAAAGTAAATAGGCACAACATCCGTAACTGGGGACAGAGCCACCACATGCAGTAATTGAGTACCAGCGTGGTTCCCCTAAGGTCAATGTCTTTTTTGCTGTATCGCACATGAAAGTGTACGGTCCTTTTATTTGCCGAAGCATCAGTAATTGGTGCCACCAAATAGGATATGTTGGAAAACTAGTTGTTCCAACATTGGACAGTGATTACAACGAATACATTTTCCAACAGGATGTTGCTCCCCCCCCCCCCCCCGCATTTTCATCATGTGCGATGCCTCCTCAATTGTGTTCTTCCAGAATGCTGGACGTGCCACAAATGCTTGGACGTGCCACAAGTGCGGACAACTACCTCCTGCGGTGGCCACCACGATCCCCGGATCTATTAATGATCAAGGAACGGATCACCCATTCAGTGGAGACCACCACACTAGACATCGAGTCTTCATCGAGTCTGGATGTGTGCCGGGTGATGAAAGGTGCCCACAGGAGGGAAAGGCCCGGTATTGCATTTGGTACCTGGGCCCGGAATTTGATGTGGGGGGCTTGAATGTATTGGTTGATTTTGTTCGCTACATTAAAGTATCCCGTATTTTTATTTTCAAAATCTGGTCACCCTGTATTAAGGCAACATCAACTTATATAATTGGCTAAGTTCGTCTGTCTGTCTGTCTGTAACTCGATATATTTAAGCTATTAAGAAAGATCCAAGGTTCTCAATGGTACCATTGAATCAAGGGGACTCAAACTCGATATATTTAAGCTATTAAGAAAGATCCAAGGTTCTCAATGGTACCATTGAATCAAGGGGACTCAAATTGGATGAAATATTAGTTCATTTTGTCATTCCATGTTGTTTCCATGAAATTATAGCCTCGGGAACTGACGTAGACAACTGAAATTCTAACAAAACATACGTTCAAAACCAAATAATTTTGTTACCACTGCACCCATTTTAATGAAATTTGGCATATTTACTCAGTTGTTTACGCTGATTTTGAAACTCAAAACCATTTTTGCCGTAGAAGCTTCGTTCACAAGTTAGCACAGTATTTAGATTACAAAGGTGAGTTTTAACTGCCTTTCGGCGTTATGGGTCAAAAATAATAATTATTCCATTCTTACTTTTAGTAAACTTTATTTGCAAGGACAAACTTTAGATATGGTTGGTATTTATTTACCAGAGCCTGTTTTTAGTTATGGACAGTTATATGGTGCTACTTCGCGAGCAAAATCAAAAATCTCGACCGAATAGATCAAGGACATCTGATAGAAGGATCTGATGCTATTTTCACAAAAAATATAGTTTATAAGGAGATATTTACTTTGTAGTTAATAGTTGATAATAAAATGATTTTTCAGATTTTTTTTTTATGCCTGTCGTCCGACAGGCTTTGCTGCTAGTTAGGAAAATATTCTGTGAACAAATTGGACTAATCATAAATTGTTTTTGTAAAATATGCTAAGCAGAAGATGCTGCTTCTCTTTCCTCTAGGCTACAATCACTTACATAAAGCACAGTCGTAAATGGACACTTTCCTTTTTTTCTTGGTTTAAGAATCGATAAAAAACAGTAGTGAAATATGTTTTACTTCACATTTGACTAGTAGTATATATTGACTTCCTTATATGATGCCAGCAACGAAAATGTAGTTCTAATTTTAAACCTTATGTTAGAGCTCTTACTCGTAGATTTACAGTAATTGAATTTCATTTAAGCTTTTATCTAAATTAAGCCTTCTGTTTTTTATTACGTAATAAAATTTCGACCCTATGATAGAAACTTACATGTTTTGAAAAACAAAAGCCCAAAGGTTTCTGATATCATCTAAAGTAATTTAGTCTTAAGCTTTCGGAGATTTTGATTCTGCAATTTTGATTAGAACATCCCATATAATTCACAAACCAAATGAGATTACTGAATACTGCGAACTATAATCTTATGTTCGCAGTGAGAACTCATCGAAAAAAATATTATTTTTATAATTTTTTAATTACGAGTTAAGTTATTCAAGGTCCTGCTTTGCATTGAAGTGAAACTTGAGCAGTTGCAATTGGAGAGACAAGAGGATATGAAATTTTATAATAGAAACAAAAATAAAGGTTGTTGTTTTTTTTCAAAAAAGTTTCCAATAGATAAGTAACACAATTAAGAAAGTGCCACATGGCTTTCAAAACTGCCTTACAAAAGAATTTCAAACTTCTGCAGTAAGTGCCAAGAAATAAGATCTGCCATACACGGATATTAATTGACGATGTCTGGGAATTCAATCATGACGCTTGAGACATCGGACTTCTCAACGAAAACAATGGATTCATGTCTGATGTGACGCTTTTGTTCTAGTTTTGGACAAATTCCACGAAGAAAGGAAATCTTCAAAATAACAATACAGCAAATTATGAAACACTTATTTAACTAAAAATAACTCTATTTTCTACCAACATACCAAAAGCAATCAAAATGTAAAATGAATAAATAAATAAGTGTACATGTAAAAACCAGTGAAAACCTATCTATCATCCTATGTTACGCAGAGATAGAAATTATTACAGTAAAAAATGATAAATTGATTTAGTTTCTACAAAAGATAGTTATAGTTGACGTTTAATAGATCATAATATAATTTATGTAAATCCCTTTCGAATAATCCCATCATAAAATACATAAAAAGAATAAAATCCTGATCAAATGAATAGCGTAATCTTTACCACTTTCATTATTCTATTCCTCATAATTAGTTATACGTTTATCATAATAATGGCGGGAATCGTATAACTTTTCCTCCTACAGGCTCGCTTGTCGTATGACTTAGATATTTTAATGAATAACCTTTTAAGAGAGTCTTTCAGTTCTTTCAATTGGTTAAGTATCCATTTACATTTATAGTTTTAGATTTCTAAGAGGAGTGTTTTTAAATAAAAAAGATGACGAATTGCATTATTTATTGACTGTTTCTCTTCTTCTAAACCCTTATCTAAAGATCCAAAATTAACAAGTACTGTATTTTGTATTACCATCGGCTAGACTTTAAGCTTTCTAGAATAAATTGTCTTCTAATCGTTTTAATCACAGAAGGACAGACAAGGTTGTTCTCAGTTGTTTTCTCCATTGTATAACTTATTTGAATATAAGCAATAGACCAAACCAATAATGTCCTTTATAATAATAACAATAACAAAATCTTTGCTGTAAATAAACAAGCAATCACATAAAAAAAAAAATCACATAAAAAAAAATAATTGCCAATTTCGAAATTTGCACATTCTCCATATTCCACCAAATATCGTATCCTCAGCTATTTAAGTACTTCCAAATTCATTTAAAACTTTAAAATATGTTTTAATATTATATTTTAATATTTTCTTAATTGCCATATTGCAATCTATATTACTAAAATCTTTTATTTCTCTGTCTGTCTGTCTGTCCGGCGCAATTTTCTGAGAGAATGGAAAATAGAAATAATTTTTACAATG
>JAFIDM010009631.1:261732908-261748670 GCA_023159025.1 Thereuonema tuberculata | reverse complement strand
ACTTACATTTAAAAAATGTTGGTTTTTTTTTTGTATATTTTTAAAAAAAATACGTAATATTACGTTTCGTCCTTCTCTAGAACTTCTTCGGATGTTCTAACATCCCAAGAACATCCGAAGAAGTTCTAGAGAAGGACGAAGCGTAATGTTACGTAATTAAAAAAAAAAAATAAATTGTAAGTTTATGATAGCAATATGGCAATTAAGAAAATATTTAATAGCATATTTTAAAGTTTTATATGAATTTGGAAGACACCAGACATGGACGTTTGGATTATTTAAATACTTGGAATTAGAAAGCATTTATATCTTGGGCTTTTGCTTATATCATACAAGGTGTGATATAATTAAAGTTAATATTTCTAAAGGCTGTAACTGGAGAACCAATTAGCAGAACGACTTCATATTTCACATGAGGATGTCTATGGCGATGGAATTTTGTTTAGCGCAAAAACAAAAACAAAAATTGCTTATGAAGGTGGCAGCTACGGAGATATATGACACTGCACTACCATAGTGGATACACATGATTCGTTGTGTATTACACAAGGACATGTTCGATATTGTTTCCCTCGGTATCGGAAACGTATTGAAATCGCAATATCGCATGCTCATCCACATCACGTAGAGTATCGCCCGTAATGTTGTGAATATGGCGTGTAATGCTGGTTTTCAGATTCCCTAAGTTGGCTAGGTATTCACGATAGACAAGATCTTTGAGATACCCCCACAGCCAAAAGTCACAGGGGGTTGAGATCCGGCGAACTGCTGGCCACATTGTACGAAAATGGGGCTGATGATTTTGTCGTCGGTAAAAGCAGCCCGAAGCAACCTCTTGACAGGGGTGTACGATGTGAGGTGGGGCACCGTTCTGCATGAAAACCTAAACTTTCGCAATGCTGTTAAGGCACAGCTGTTATTTTGATAAAAATAGCTTCACAAGAAGTGTGAGATCCTTTGTTAACAATATCATTATGCAATGAAGTGACGCATTTCTCATCTGTATATTTTTATAGCAGTTTTCAATTACGTTTCGTGGCATATGTATTTTTCATTTGCATTATCCACTACTAAAGTCACTGTATGCTAATCCAGAAAAGACGCTATTAGAAGTGAGGATATACTTTTCCAGAGCACTTCCGGACAATAGAGCTGTACGATTGGCTTCTACTCGTCACGTGACGACTCTGCAGCCATTTTGGCAGCATTTCTTTCATTTTACGATCCACTTTGATGAGGTGTTCGTGTGGAAGGTTTTGTTGATTTTAAGTAACTTTATTTCGTATTTAATATTTTTCATTATCTATTTCAAGTATTATTGATTCACATTATATTCCTGTATTCTCTAAATGCAGTGGAAGTTTTTTTTTTTTTTTTTTTTTTAAAAAAAAACAAAAGAACTCTTTAATATATATTCAAGTCCTGTCAGGATTTATCAACAATCCAATCAACAGGTGCTTAATTTATGTATAAAAAATGATAACTAAAAAAGTATCATTTCAAATTAATTTCAATTTTTTTTTTTCCCCCACTTTGTGTCTACGCAATGAAAGTTTCAAACAGATAAATAACAAACATAAAAATTTTATTATATATTTTATTATTTACAAATTATTACATATTCACCTTAATACATGATTATTAAACAATCATTCCATATATATATAAGGAAATATTCTAAATAAAGAAAAGAAAATCTTTCCTCTCTATCTTTATAATTTCTTTTTCTTCTACAATAACTAAGTTATAATAATCATTTAGATGCATTTGAAAATTCTATAAATTACAATTATAATTTAAAACATCATAAACCACACAACTCTTTAATTTTCTATAAAATTTAAATTTTTATGTAACCAATTATTTCGAAAAATTTTTAGTTGTATTTTTGAAAATTAATTATTATTTAAGCCAATTTTGCTCATTACATTTGCAATGCATATTTTACGTAAATGTGATTAATCCGGTGATTATGTATACTTACCGGTTATTATATATATAATCACCACTAAATTTGGTAAATGTGATAAATTATTGAATATTCATGAAATTCACCGGCGAGTTTATATATTTCCGAACTCGTAATGGCGAATGTGATAAATGGGTTGACTGAGTTTAGTGTTGGATGTATGAACAATGTTTTTTGAAGGGGGAAATTGTTTTAAAAAGTTATCAACACATCCGGGTGAATACGGGAAAGCCGTCTCTTGCTAAATGGGGCCATCAGCATTAAACCAGAAAAAAAAACGATGAATATTTACCAAGCCTCCGATTGGTTAGTACTTATTCGTTGGTATAGTGAAAAACACATATTTTCGCTACCTAACCTTAACGGGTGAATATTCAATAATTTATCACATTTACCAACATTATTGGTGATTATATATAATAACCGGTAAGTATATATAATCATCAGATTATCACATTTACCGTAGCGTATGTGTAGAATGATTTTCACCATATTTATTCTTAATTGAAGGAGAATTTATGTTAAATTGTCGATGTTCTTATATTTCCTATTATTTACCAGTATTTGTTCTCTATTATATATAAATTCATAATAACTATTTATTATTAATTCTTTAGCAAAAGTTTTTGCTGTGGCGATAAGATTTTATTTTTAATAAGATTTTCATTTCTTAAATCTTCATTGCTTTTGTTTCTTGTGTAAAATACAAGCTTCAGTATTTTTTTTTTAAATTACTAATAGCTCTTAGATGATTCATGTAGGTTCTAGTCCAATCTGAACTAGCATAATTTTAAAGTTATGTTAAAGAATGCAAAATATATCAGTAATTTAATTTTAATTGGCAATAAATCTTTTAGTAAATGATGGTCTCCGTGACTGGGTTCGTACATATCCTAGTGTCTCTTCGCGACAGAGCATACAGTAACTTATAATCCTCTACAGCAGAGATGTCCAAACTACGACCCGCCGGCCAGATCCGGTCCGGCAGGTGATTTTATCCGGCCCTCGAAAGTTTTTGAAAAATGTATATCAAAAATTGAAATGAATGCAAAAATCATATTTGATATAAAAGGGGAAATTTTAAAAAATATTATAAATAGATTTAGTCATATTTGCTTAGTATCGTTGTATTTGTAATTAACTATAAAAATTTTTATTCAATGTTGTCTTTTTCAAAATGAATATTTTATAATTTACATATTAATGTGGCCCGCCCAGATGGATTATAATCCAATCCGGCCCCTTCGGCAAAAAGTTTGAACTTCTCTGCTCTACTAAAGTCACTGTATGGTCTTTGCGTCCAAAGACAAGTATGGAAAGCATTTGATCTTGGCATTTGCCGACAATGCGACTACGTGATTGGCTCTAAGACCGCCACGTGACCCCATGCCGCCATTTTCGATCCATCGCTTAACTCGGATTCGGCTGCAACGCCGATTTTATGAAGCAACTACATCATTTTGCTTAGACTTTTTATCTTTTTTTTTTTTGATAAAATAGAATGCCTGATTGTTCTAATTCGGCTGTGACAACAGAGCAGAGCTTTTTTGTCGCTTTCCGGCAGGTGAAGGAAATAAAATTCGTTTGAAATGCTGGCTCCACAATGTTGGCAGGAAAGATTTTTAAGTACAGTATTTATTTTCTACTGCAATAAATTTATTTACTTATAACAATTACCGCTAGTTTTAATAAAAAAATAATTGTTGTTTTTCATTAATTAAAGAAACATTTCACAGAGGATCAATTCAAAAATATCGTGCTGACGGTAAACGAAAATTAAAACGAAATACTGTTCATAAACCAATGACGAAATACTGGTAAATAGATCTGCAAAGACTCTAAAACTAGTCTGATTGCTATTTTTTGTATTAAAAACGATAGACACATTTGAAAAGCAATACAAAAGTTCACTTTGAATAAAATGTTTAAATCATCTTCTGAAAATGAATTCTTAATTTTCCTTCATTTAATATTTTTACAATTTGTCGAGCAATAGAAACTGAATTTAGAGAAAGTAAAAAACTGAAAATGCTTGGCAAATTCAGAAGAATTTATGTGAGAATAATTGTAAAATGTGAGAAAACTTGTATGTGAGAATAATTTTCCATCATTCTCAAAAAAGTAACAGATCAGTGTTTTAAAGCTTGACTTTTTTTCTGATCAGTAATATTAATGTTCCACAAAAATTGAGAAAGAATTGTTATGGGAGCAGAAGTATGGGCATGAAAAATAGAAATAAAATGGTCATTTAAGTAATATTTATTATTGTACATGTTTCATTGTTGTTTTTATATATAAATATATTTACTCTTAACATAAATTTCTTATTGTCTTGTTCAATAAAGAATTATTTCTTTCATTGGCTTGTTTGTTGTTTTATATATTCTTCAATAAAAAATTTCATTAAAAGAATACTAAAAATACATAAACATATGTAAGTTAGAAATTATTAAACTGTATTTTATTCATTGATTCATTTAAGTTAAAATTAAATAAATTCAGTTAGTTAATTAAAGAAAAATCCGTTTTTTCTTTTTTGTTATTAATGTTTATGATCGATAATCAACTAACATTAAAAATGTAGTTAAAAACTAATAAACAATAGTTAGCTAATTTAATAACTAAACTTAAATAATTTTATAAATTTATGTATGTACAATCAGTTGAACTAATGGTAAAAAATTCCCTAAACAAAAGAATTAATTCATAAATGATAATTTTATTATTTAAAAACTAATAAAATGAATACAACAATATACATTAAAATGGATATATAAGTATTTCTTGCTTGAAAATTTTAATCATGTTCATTCTTATATTTATGATTAATAACAGTTAAATTTTCTTTAGTCATATTAATTAATAGAATCCACATTTGTTGAAAATTCTACGAAGGATTTGTATTAACATTATCAAAGAAAGGAAGGGGAAAAAAAATTATTAGTGTAATAGTAAAAAATGTAATGTGTTATATATTTTATATACATGTGTGCATGTAATGAATTTTTTTTTTTTTTTACAATCTTTTTTTTTCCTTTCTTTACTCATTTTAATTCCTAAAGAAGGTTATCATATAAAAGTAAGAGAATCCGTTTATAATGAGTTAAGTGCAATAAATCAACGATTTTAAAAATTAATAATCGTTGTTGATAAAGTTTACAATGATATTACTATAAAGTTCCTTCAAAAAAAATGAAAAAACACAAATAAACTGAAAATGTAGTTAGCGCTTTGCGCGACTCACGTCAGTGCTGTGGCTCGAAAATGGCGCCGTACGGAGAGATGTCCATACTTGTCTTTGGACGCAAAGACCATACAGTGACTTTATGCTCTACAGCAGTGGTTCCCAACCTTTTTCAGCTGGCGACCCACCTTTCCTTATCGGAATACGTCCACATATATAGAAATAGAAAAATATAGAATAAAACCATATTTGTATCGTATCCCTTCCTATTATATGATCGATTTTCGATTTTTCTGATCTTTTCTGATGGTTTATTCGATGGTTTCTGATAGTTTTAGGATCAAGTCGTGACCCACCTGTAACCCTTCCGCGACCCACTAGTGGGTCGCGACCCACCGGTTGGGAAACGCTGCTCTACAGTATTGCAGCGCCATTTATCGCCCTAGCGGCCACCTTCGGAAGAATTTTTTTTTTTGTCTGAAGATATCTTTATATCTACGAAGCTTTAAAAGATTAAGCCATAGTTTAATTATGTCATTAAGGATAATGAAAGCTATTTGTTTCTTAGAATGTTAACGATATTCAACATTAATCCTTTCATCTACCATTACAATAAGTTATTTGTAAATAAATTCCAAAACTAATTTATGTAAAAATCATGAGAACTTTTTAAGATATACAAAAAATAATGTTTAGTATAATCTGCAATTTTTTTTTACCAAGTTACACCTTCTAGAATTGAAGTTCATTATTTTAGAAAAGTTAATCCTTCATTGCAGTCGCTTGTGAAATTAAGAATTTTTGGACATATGCTTTTAGTTGGTCTATCATATTTTGTATTTTCAAACAATTGAATCTGTTTTGGGCTCTACCATGGAAAGAATTCTATTGAACATGGGACTCGGTTCTAACCTATATCTTTTTAAATAAGCTCGAAGGTTACGTAGGACTGTTCCAGTTTGTTTTGATTTGTTTGGGACTAATTATTACATTTTATGGGGTTGCAGGTTACATGGAACAAAAGGTGTTAGTGTCGGACTGACTCTAATGAAGTCTTAAAACTGAATTGTAAGAGCAAATCTCACATATGTTTTCATAAAAAGCACGTTAAGCCTAAATCACTTTCTCAGATTATTGCTGTCTTTATGACTTTACCGAAACCTTTTTCTGTTTCTTATGGCTGCGTAATATTATATCACTGCATTTAAGAACTCGGTCAACAAACAAACTGAAGAAACACATGTTAAAGCACTTCTTGCAGACGGAAGGAAATTTATTCCTTCTTGCTTATAGCTTTTCCTAAAGAAATAAAACATTTGATTTATAAGATCATGAATTTCCGTTTCCTAATTTATTAGTTCCATGCAGATCCTTTAATATGGCTATTTTATTTCTAAAAAAAAACATATAAATACATAAAACATATAAAAACATATAACACTTTATTACCAGAATAGGAGTTATATACGTACTGCGAATTACATTATCTTCTTAGACAGTATGAGAATGCAGTTGAAAAGTATGTTGTATATCTAGAATATACTGCTTATATAATCAGAGAATTATGTAGAGAATGTAGGGTATAATGTAGGGTGATTCTATATCATTATAGAGAGACCTCCCACATCAAATGAGGAGCTTAGTTTCAAAACCCGCCATCTCCAAAATTAAAAATTCGGAAAATAGAAGTTTGATAATGCATTCGCATTAGACATGGCGGGCTTTGAAACAGCACTCGTATCGAAATCGTATCGCAATACATCGTTAAGGCGGTTTTTGAAGTTAAACTGTATGAAAATAGCGGGGTTTGATTTGAACTTAGGAAAAACTCCATTGGCTCGGAATTTGCAATTTTTGGAGATGGCGGGTTCTGAAATTAAGCTCCTCAAATTCAGAGCCCAGATATCAAATGCAGATACACGATTTTATATTTCTCCCTTTTAAGCATACCATACAGTTAATACCATTAATTTTTTGAGTAAATTAATTTAAGACCAACATCTACTTTTTCCATCTCTACTGAAAAGTTTAGAAATGATGTGTAGAAAAAAGTTCAGAGAAAATTCGTTCTATGCAAGCATTGTAATGCAAATAGCTCTAAGCAGAAAAGTAGTTTATATAAAATGTAGACTTAATTATTAGTCTATATTTTATATAAACTACTTTTCTAATTTTACTTTTTTAATTAGTAAAAAAAGTCTAGAAGTGATAGGTTAATTCAAACATTTTTTTTTCGATTAAGATCTCAGCCCGAACCTTTTTTAAGACCGGGCCCCGGTGTTGAGGGACCAACTGACCGCCTCCCTCTCTTGTGGGGGCCTTGATTAAAGAGTATATTACTGAGCATTCGAAGTCTCATTATTGCACTTGAATATTTTTATTCTTTGCTTATCCATTTGTTTGTTTATCAGTTCGTATGCGCATCACAACAAAACGGCCGGGCGGATTTCCATCAAATATGATATAAGCTCCAAGATATGATATAAGCTCCAAAATATGAGCTCCAGAAGCAGTGGAGGCAGGATCGAGTACGTGTTGTACCCATCGTTCTGTCTGCCACTGGTCTGGTGCCTCACACATTGCACCACAGTCTCAGCACACTAGGACTTCGCAAAAACATTTATGCACAACTGCAGAAGGCTGTGGTACTCAACACTACACTTATACCTTATTTATGTTGCAACTTAAAACTCGTTTTGGTCTCCTTCCTCCATCATTCTCAAAATAGACCCCAGCGCTACCTACTCAATCCCCATTATATGATGGTTAGCAGTCCTAGTGTGATACATTATTTTCTAACTATGTAAGGTAGGGGGCCCAAATATCGCCCATCTAAGAAAACCTGCCCATATTCTTGTCATTTATCGTCTCAGTTGCTTGCAAACAATTACAATATATCATATGAACCTTCACTTACATGTTCCTGAACCAATTATAGATATTACTATTATTTTGTATTTTTCCTCAATTTTTTTTCAGGCAAACCTCATATTTTGAATTTTGTGAAAGTGTTCCAAATATCGCCCACACCATTAAATACTTCGTTTTTTTGCACTTCTTTGCAGTTTTTTGTTTTTTTCTTAATCTTTTCGCAATTCTTTATGGGTATTGCGAGCTTCTTTTTCTTTGGATCGTCTAAGTTCAGCCCCTTAGGACTTAGTTTCCTTTTGCTGAGAGAATTCATTAGAGCAATTGTGAATGGTGACCCACTCACAAGACTGGGACATTAAATGTTTTGAAAGCTTTCAGAAGACCCATTTTTTTTTATTTTTTACAGCTGTGACAACTTTCTGTCCCATGTCTTACGTTGAGACATCTGTAATAAACCAAAATAAAATATCGCACAGTGGGCTATATATGGAACAACGAGGTGGGCGATATTGGGCACTCTCTAGCTTGTCAATTTGGGGGACGTTACAGACAAACCGGCTACCTCTAACAAGTGACAGACATTATCAACCTATAGGTTATTTCTTTCACTACTTCACGATATTAGATGGTTGCGATGGCATGAATAATTCATAAGCTGCAGCACTAAAAGAAACAGTAGGTTCATAACTTACCAGAACCGAAAAACTTCAAGAATTCATAAAAAATAAACGGGTTGAACTAACACCACCAAACGAACACAGCGTGCTAATGGAAGGAATGGCAAATTGTTTCCATCGGTTCCCGTGTGATAGCATCACTATCCCGTCCTACATCGCCCTGGGCGGTATTAGGAACGTAGGCGATATATGGGCCCCCTACCTTATACTTGCATCGCGCATTGGGGACTGAGCTTGCAGCACCGGGGAGCCAATTCAAGGAGTGTGGCGGAAAGGTTAAAATAATCATGCTCATTGTGAAATTGGCTCCTAGATAAGCATGGTATTAAATTTTTTTTTTAAATATTCTTCTCACCATTTAGGCGAGAGATTTAATGAGTCAGTTTTGAGAGATGGAAGGGATGGAGACCAAAACAAAAGCGTCTATTTTATAATTTGGATTGTAAATAACTACATACCAAAGTTGATGAAAATCAGTCCAGTCGTTTTAAGATATATAAATAGATAAACGGATAAACAGAGGACAACAATGTTCAAATGGAATAGAGAGTTTTCTCCTCGTTAATATTAGTATAGCGACTAATGTTTAATTTTAAGCAATACATTATGTTTAATTTACTATTAAGAACCAACTTCTTTTGCAGACACTAGGTTGAGAAAATTTCGAACACAAACGTGTCGTTTGTTTTTGGTTTTTTTTTTTTTCAATACCATCTAAATGTTGAATTTGAGATGTGTTTATTATCACATAAATATTTATTCAAACGCTCAGTTGCTCAATTATTACTTGACTTTTTCAGGCAAGGACTGTATTCGAGAAAGTAAAGGCATTATTATCCTATCATGAGATATCCCAGACATTCTTGACTGTCGTTATTCTTCGTTTAAAAGGTGTCCTGAGTTGTTTGAAAGCTCGCACAAAATAAATTTAGTTCTGAGGAGAGCTGAACGAATTCTTTTTGTAACTGATATAACTGAAAAAGCCAGCCATCGAAATACCTCTAGTGGAAAACAGTAGAAAGTCGATGCCTTCGCATTCCAAGTTGGCAACCATAACAAACTCCACTGTATTCTGGTTTTTAAATAGTTACGAAAAATAAGATTGACAGGAAGAGATCTGAGACGAACATTATTTCCCAAAGAAAAAAGAGAAAAGAAAAGGAGAGAACGAAAAAAAAAAAAAAAGGTGACCTCCTATAATGATTTTCGGAGGGCCTAAGAAAAGAATGCACGTGGCCGCTTTGTGGTGCCTGCTCGGACGTCATTGTGACGTCATCACGGCGTCCGAATGCTTGTCTACAGAAATACCGCTCTATCTTATTTTCGATCTACAGATCTATTTTTCAAAATCTCCACAGAGGGGAAAAAAAAAAAAGAGGGAACACGAATCATTTTTTTTCTTTCCAAACATCGAATTTGGAAGATAAATCAACTTGCCAAACTACACTTTCATCGAAGCAGTCACTAAACTAATAAAAAATGCTTTTGACTCCATTTTTTTTATTAAATTTTCCAAAACATTGATAATTGACAGCAAACCATCCATCAACTGAAACTTACCAAATTTATTAATTTCAAATATATCGCGACATTGCTCTTTAAGCTATAATAATTATTATTATTTAGTGACTAAATTCATTTATAAAATGATTTAAATTGTAATTTATTATATATCAGAACCAAAAAATATATATTTCAGGGTGAGGTAAATTAGATATTATTGTTATCATTATTATTATTTTAAATTAACCAATTGAAAGTTTTTTCTTAACGCTCCTAGTGTTGATTTTTTAAAACTGGAGTATTTAGAAAGCTGCAGTTTTAGGTTTAAGCTTCGAAATTTAGGTTTACTAATGACTTTCTTTACAAATTGGACTGTCAGATAGTGAGCATACGTGAAAAATAAATAAATAAAAAAACACTATGAGAGATGAATACTTTCATTTTATATTTTCAAAAAGTTCCTGTATCAAACTATAATCTCATATTAGTGAATTAAAATTCAAATAAAACCAGGATAGTTTTACAGTTTTTACAGTTTTCCTTTTTCATTTCGAGTTTCCATTTTCCGAAGTCGGTCAAGCTTAAAGATACGAGTTTAAATGAGTTTGTGAAAATAAATAAATATGTAAATCTGGAAATCCCTGTGTTATTTGTAAATAACTGTTGTTGATTTATATTAGTTATAAAGGCTTCAAAATGAATTTTCGAAATGTCCAGACGGACTTGACGAGTAATGAAATGTCATCGTTAGCAATACATACAAATGATTGGATTACATCATCAAGGATATACATTTGGGATCAACATCGATTACACCTATTCAAACTGGCGCTCACTATTCATCCGCATATTTATCTGTTTTGCCCAAACCGTCGCAAGGGGATAAGCTTTTCGATTGGACTTTCCTTTTATTTCCGGATGGTTTACTACTCTTCGCTTTCATCATTCCCACCCCCCTCTCCCGCCACCTTTATTTTTTTTTTTAATATAGAAGCTTTGTCAAATGGGAAAAGTATATCATGTTTACGCGCATATAAGCCACATTATTTTTGACAAGAAATGTTTCTTCAAAATTGGGATTTTACTTTTTTCAGCGTTTCTAGATAGTTAACAGCTTTTATATCGTGATAACAGCGCTTCAAAGAGAGTCAAGTAACATTTTTTGGCCTACACATGGGAATTTCTACCAAAATTGATAATAAAGGAAAGCTCAAATTGATTAAGATTTATTATTAAAGCTTCATCGTTTTAGTAAAATTACATTTAAATTAGTGTGAATTCTAAGCTTAACCATAATTCTTTCGGCTGTTCTCTTAAGTTTTTAAGCTTTACAGAAAAGCTTATTAAGGTTTTCATAACTTCAAAAAAGTTTATTAAGCTTTACAGAAATTGAGAAACATTTATTAGGCCTTACAGAACTTCAGTTTGTTCTTAAGCTTTACAGTACTTCAGCAAAGTTTTTTGTTTGACTTCTTGATTTGTCCCTTTAAATTTATGTTCACTCCATATTTCTCCTTTTCATTCGTTTTTACAATGAAATTTATATCTAAAGAAGGAAAAAAAAAACAAAACTGGTTTTATTTTGTACATGAAACCGCTGTGAATCCGTATATGTTTCATTTTGTCTGAGAGACAAATTGGAACTCGTTTTTTTTCCCATCTCAACAAGTTCTAATAGTCATGTTTCATTTTTTAGCTTCTTCCTGTGAGACAGGAAGTGACCACAGACCGGAATTCGTATTTTTCCCATGTCATAAAGTTTCCATATCACACATGGCTGTCCGATGTATTTTTGGCTGCAGGGTTGGTGACGGACAGAACCTTCTCCCCCACTTTTTACATTTGACTGGATGTACTGGCAGGGCCGTAGCTACCACCGGGGCCCCCGAGCAAAGGGGGCCCCCGAACGAAGGAGATTTTTTTTTTTTACGAAACCATAATCACTTGTTGCCCCGGGGCCCCAAATCCTGTAGTTACGGTACTGTGTACTGGATCAAAAACAGAGAAATTACGCGAGTCTATAAGCCATTCGCCTAGGTTGTCAGAATATAGGGTTTCCCACAATTGACGAAGAGAGCTCTGATTTTATTAATGTTGACAGAAATACCGTAATTCTAACTTCGTACGCAACCGGATAAGTTTATTTGTAGTGAAAAAGAAAAACAAAATCTAAAAAAAACAGTAACTTCTTTTTTTTTAAAAAAAGAATTTACACATAGCTGAATATGTTTTAATAATGAATTTCTGAGCATTGATTGTAAACGGAAAAGGCCGTTATAAAAGCTCAATTACAGCGTTTAATTTATCTATTTATTTTGAAATATGAAGTTAATTTTCTGCCACATGATCAGTATTTTTAAAATGACAGCCAGAAAAGCTAAAGATCAAAACTAAATTAAATCAACACGTTAGATCAATAAAGAATTTGAGACCTATTGGCTTCTGTATAAGAACAACGAAGGATGTTATTGGCATCTCGGTACCTGCCAGAATTTTCAAGAAAAATGGTTATTTTGGAAAACAACATGTTTAAAGCAAACTTTCTTTAAAATATTATTTCTTAATGTTTTTTTTTTTTTTGTAAAAAGTAAAGGCCTATATTTATATTCCAATTATAATATCTAAAACCTGTAGAAATTTTCCATTTTCTGGAAAAAATAAATTAAATGTTCATTATTACTTAAATTCTCTAAATCAGATTAATCTATATTACTAAAATCTTTTATTTCTCTGTCTGTGTGTCTGTCCGGCGCAGTTTTCTGTGAGAATGAAAAATAGAAAGAATTTTTTCAATGAAACATCCGCGACAGGAATCGAACCTGCAACCTTCTGATCCGAAGTCAGACATCTTACCCATTAGGCCATGGGAACTACAACTCTCTTCATATTGCTTTTTTGACTTATCTGTCAAAACTGAACTGACTTTGACTGAAAAGTAACAATTGTAATTAAAAAGAAAGTCAAAAAAGAAAGACGCAGTACGTCATTAGGTAGAATACTGAGAAATCAGTATTTGTAACTAAAAAACCACTGAAAAGTATCAATTGGAATTGGATAAACGAGATGAACGAGAGTGTCGATAACATCAATCGAATGATAAGTCTAAGAATACAAGGAGAGACTACAGAGCATACAATACGAGTGCGAATAAAATTGACACTTCTGATAATCCATCACACGAACATCTCTATATGCCCAAGTGTCTGAACGCATTGAATCTCAGCGGAATTCCTCAACATCGTTTGTCATTGAAGATTGGATCTCCAATAATATTGTTGCGAAACATCAATCCCAAGTTTGCATACTGCAATTGAACTCAACTTAAATGCTGTTCATTCGATAATAATCTCATAGAAACCGAAATTATAACAGAACTCACAAAGGAGATTTTGTTTTCATCCATAGGATGTCTATGGAACCATACGGTAATCTACTTCCATTCACTTTCACAAGAAAACAATTTCCGATCAGACCTTCTTATGCGATATTTATCAATAAAGCTCAAGGACAAACTCTAAATAAAGTTGCCATATAATTGGAAAACGTTGTCTTAACTCACATACAACTTTAGGTCTTTGAGTCACAATTCAACAGAATTTGGTTATCTTCACTCTAAAGAATACTCACAATCAATTTGTTGCGAAGAATTTCGTATACAAGCTATGATCTTCATTTATCATCTATATCAACTAACGTCCATCTGAAATCTCTTCTTCAAATATCTATATCGAACAATCTGATGGCCTAGCTAATAGATATAGATAATTTTCACTATTTGTAACGCAAAAACTACTGAAAAGTATCAATTGGAATTGGATAAAAAAGAACAGAAAAAAAAATAATCACTATTTCTGTTAGATAGAATACTGAAAAATCGCTATTCGTTACTCAAAAACAATCACTATTTCTAACTCAAAAACCACTGTAAAGTATCAATGGAAATAAAAAAAAGAGACTCAAGAAAGAAAGAAGCACTATTTCTATTAAGTAGAATACTGAAAGCTCACTATTTGTAGCTCAAAAGCGACTGAAAATTGTATCTATATTACGAAAATCTTTTATTTCTCTTTCGGTCTGGTGCAATTATTGTAATTTACAAAAATAGAAATAATTTCTACAAGTTATCTACTGGAATCCAACATGCAACCTTCTGCTCCGAAGTTAAACGTCTTAGGCATTAGACCACAAGGATTACATTCTAATCTCTATAAAAAATAAAAATATATCACAGATATATGATTCACACGCTGATTCTAAAAGCAGTCGTGAATTGAGAGAATATATACATCAAAAATTAAAATAAAAAAAAAAACTTTAAAAAAATTTTATTTTTATTTTACTTGATGTAATTTGTGTGTGTGAGTTTTTTTTTAATAAATAACAAATTGTTTTCTGTTACATACGCGAGGCTTCCGGAGCGAAGCGACGGGTAGCCGACTAGTTTTATCGAATAAAGTCACGCGGAAAGGATTGAGGATTTAATATTCACTGTTTAAGACAATGAAACATTAACATAAATAGGACAGGAATCCATTGTTTAGATTCCAGTACTTTTTCTATGGGAATTTTGTCAATTTCTAGCACTAATTTCTCTAAAAGAGCACAATTGGAAAATATTTCAAATATAAAAGTTAGCTCGTCCCTTGTCCTCAAATGAGCATTCCACGTTTCAAGAAGTTCCACTTGGATTATTCCAAGAGTTTCAAGAGTTGTTTGTATACTATAGATTGGATGATTTGCTCAATTTCACTTTCCCATTGGAAGTATGCTAAAAAAAGCCTTAAAATTTCCTAAATTTTTGGGTTGCTCCTTCGAATCATATTATATAATGACATCCTAGTCTACATTATACGACATGTCTCTGACTCTTAGATTA
The DNA here is from genome assembly GCA_023159025.1 of Thereuonema tuberculata. Lineage (NCBI taxonomy): Eukaryota > Metazoa > Arthropoda > Chilopoda > Scutigeromorpha > Scutigeridae > Thereuonema > Thereuonema tuberculata. Next base: position 261,733,590 of record JAFIDM010009631.1, on the reverse strand, counting down.
GTTACTGGTTCCCCCGAAATAGTCCAATTGCTTAGCATGATGTTTATGTCAATTAAATTTAGTTAAGTGGATGTATAGCCATTCCAATACATCCAGAACGCCTAATCAACATCAACAATGCCAGTAATTTTTCCTTTCTGTTGTAACTGAAACAAAAAAAAAAAAATTCCAATCCGATCGAGCCCCCTTGGATTTCCGTCAGAGTTAAAAAAAAAAACAGAGAAAGAGAGAGAGAGTGACCCGTCAATACATGAGATTTTTCTACAGTAAAAGATAGTTTATAGAGAAGGCAAGATTTTTTTTAGGCTATTTATTAATACAGAATCGATTTCAGCAGTCCATAAATACTATATGGGCCTATAAGAATAATAATAGAATGATAATAATTAAAAACCAACGAAAAAGAAACTGTAATGTTTTGTTTTTGTTTTTTGCTTTTTTTTTTTTTAATTATTACTACTGAAATAAACTAATTATTTGATAAAAACCTGAAACTATAAATTAGTTGTTAAGAACATTGTCTCCTAAGAAGTATACATTTATTTTATATTTTTCCCAACAACTACTTCTTAAAAAGTTATCTATTACTAGTCGGCTACCCGTCGCTTCGCTCCGGAAGCCTCGCGTATGTAACAGAAAACAATTTGTTATTTATTAAAAAAAAACTCACACACACAAATTA
>JAFIDM010009631.1:261694806-261722908 GCA_023159025.1 Thereuonema tuberculata | reverse complement strand
TGGGTGGGATTATCTATTACAACTAAATTTAGTTTTAAGATTATTTAAAAAATAGATTTTTTTTCAATACCCTACTTTTGTGTTTTTCTATTGGTCAACTTGTATATATAAGCTGTTTGCACTTTTGTAAGAAATCACATTATTACACAGTATTATTTAGGCCGAAGCATTGAGGGTACGACGCATTTCAGATCTTAATAAAATCCAAAGTATAAAAGCTAGATAAATGAAACTTAGCGTATTTCATTAGTATGGTAACTGCATCTTATCCTGAAAATTTGAGCTCTCTAGTATTATCCAGGCCGAAGCTATGAGGGTTCGATAATACATAACCAGATCCACCCCTTTTGAGGGGTTGGAAGGTGAAAGTTACGGATTTCTTAATTTTTTTGTTGTTTGTGTGCTAATCCTAGCCTGCATACCAAATTTCAGCTTTCTAGGACTTCAGGAAGTACCCTAGAGGTTTTGATGATCATGAGTGAGTCAGTGACGAAATCGACGTATTTTAGGTATTAATAAAATCCAAAGTATAAAAGCTAAATAAATGAAACTTAGCGTATTTCATTAGTCTGCTTACTGCATCTTATCCTGAAAATTTGAGCTCTCTAATATTATCCAGGCCGAAGCTATGAGGGTTCGAAAATACGACGAAACACTTCCAGTAAAGGTACGTAGTGCCCTTCCTGCCTTCGGCTCGTCTTGGCGGGAGCACTGCCGTGCCCCCAGATTTAATTTTTGTTTTTATTTTCAGAAAGTAGAAAAATTTTACTGTTTTTTTGAATTCAGCAGATATTGTAATTTAAAACTGAAGGAGACCTGTAGTTTGTATCATTTCCCTTATTTCTTAAAAACAAAGAAAAAGAAAAAGAAAACAAAAATCGTCAAATTTAAGGAAAATAGGCTTCCAGTTCTTTTAGAAAATTTTGTAAAATTCCAGTTTGTAATGATTTTCATTCATCAATGTTTATTCAACAAATAGCCTAGTTCAAAAAGTGTTTTTCATGATTGCCAACTTATAGAATAATTTTAATGATTTTTTAAACAATGTTGGAAAGATTAGTATTGCTTTATTCCAAGTTTTAATTTTCTGCAACAGTCTTCATCTTTGCCTTAAAACGAGGAATTCGATAAATAATTCATTGGACAAACGATGCAGGCTGTTTTTAGAGTTTTAAAGATTTGTCTACATTCAAAGACAGAACTTCCATTTGAAAATCTTTTATTCCCGACGACCTAAAACTGTCGCTATGCAAATAACGCTAGATGGCATTTTTAAAGAATTTCTGAGAACTTCTTGTTTAAGACCTTCGATAAGTCACTGCAGTTTTTTTTAGGACGATGTTGTATGTCATAACTTGCCTTTGAATTAAGCGCAGATACACAACTCTAAATTAAATGTTACTTACATAAATATTTAATGCAAAACAATACAAACGACGCAACCCTTGGAGATTTCCTGAGAAGATAAAGAGGGTTTTTTGTTGTTTTTTTATTAGGGAAAAGAAACTGTCTTCTTTGAAAATAAAATAAATATGGTCTTTCGTTAGCGGAGCCATTTTTTACTCCCGCATCTACATTGATAAATTGAGGTTTTCGGAGACCTTTTGTTTACCGAGTAAAGTAAATGGATTGCAAGCATTTTTAAAGAAATACGTTATGGATCTTTTCTTATTAAAAACTATAAAAAAAATTATAAAATATCTTTATTTTAGTTTTGTTATTGCCAATCATTTTAATGTACATATTAAAAACTTTTCTTTTTAATTTCTGTTAAAGCTTTATTTTAAAGTTATACAAAAGAAAAATGCTTATTTCGTAGTCTTGTTAAAAATAATAAAAAAATATATATTTCTCCTTTATGCATTCAGTGCTAGTAAAAGAAAGACCATGTATTGAAGGTTCCAGAAGAATTGTTGGACTTCAGAGAATGGATAAAAAACGTTCTACTTTTCGTATGGAAAATTTGTTAGAAAATTACTTTCCTTGTCGTCAAAGTTTGTAGACAGGATTGGTGGAACCAAAAGAAATCGCAAAGATCACTCCTCCCACACAAAAACACAATGCTTTAAAAGCAATATGGGGCGAAGAAATTCAGAATTGATACAACTTTTAATACAGAATGTTATTCAGTGAATTGTCCCCGGATACTATGGTAGGTTGATATTTTGAAAACCATGTTTTCCAGATGCGTAAATATAAGTGTCAATCACTGACAGCAATTGTCAATGATTTCTAATGTCTATTTCATGAAGAAGTTGCACTTTTGTAACATGCCTCAAACATTAATAGTCCCAATTAAAAGTTAGAACGGATATACAGCCTATAAATTTCAGTTTGCACTTTAAAAAGAATAGGTCAAATCACTTTTCTTTACTTTCGTTATCTAATGAAGCTTTTAATATGTATTTCACCAATCAGTGGACAAGAAAGTAAGAACATAATTAGGATATGTGGCATCGTCATAGAAATTATCCGCATGCATTGAAACAATCTACAGTAAAGTTTATTTGTAATTACATAAGCAGTAAAATCCTTGCATTTTCTTGTATATATACAGTATTCTATATATAAATATTACAATAATGATATTTACAAACTTAGATTGTGAAATTATGTATGTTGTGTAATCTATGTATGTGGAAATTATACCATGACACCAGATAGGCCTGTATTATCCCAATGATAATAAACTGTATTTATGTTTAAATAAACTATAGTAAACACACACACATACACACACACATATATATATCAAACGCGTGAATATCAAACTCGATAATCAACTATTCGAACAGTTCTCTAGTGTCTTTAATGAATACAATAACGACAGGTTCTTAGTATCTCTTGATATTCCCGTCCAATCTTCACTTTAGCAACTGGATTCTTTGCCTTTCATTCAGTATTTATTTCTTGTACAAATCCATCCAATTCTACAAATTGTCCGTTAAACTTGGTCTACACTCGGAAATCTGAAATCATCTTTTATCCCTATCTTCGTTGACTTAACAATAAATGCAGGATCAGGAAACATAACTTTTCGTTTTACCCCACGTTATTCAGTAATCACTGACACTGACTACCTTAGCATCAAGACGCACTAAAAACTGATTAATAAATATACGATCAATTTTATTACTTTACAAATTTACACTCTTCATATATAATCCATCATGCTTCGTTTCAACAGCTTAACCCCTTGATTCCTTTTGTTATCACTATCACAACGTGTTTAACAATTGCAGAGCAAAAGCTTTCACAACTTAATTATTGCCATCAATTGATTTTGATTTCTCACATTTGATATCACAATATTATTATTTGTTAATATCATAACTTTATGACCATATAGCCTAAAGAAGCCATGGGCATTCACGGTAAAGTTTCCAATTAACGTCCAAGAGAGGTCTTCCCCAAATCAAATATTAGCAATACACTGAAATGCTTATGTTTCAAATGACCTTACATTAAAATTCCTAGGATTTAAGAAGCAAGGAGCCAAACCGAAGAATTAAAAATTAGAATTTTCTTGTTTTTAGTATTCTTAGTAAATATCAATAATTTAAAAAAAGAGATTCCTGAAAACCTTAGAGCTTTGTTTCCTTACAATCATCATGATGTGCGATCTTCGTATATACGAAGTTACGCGGTCTACGGAACCTAGTGACCCCCGAAGGGCGAACCCCTAGGAGAAGCCGTAGATAAACTAGGGAACAGATACTGGGGGTGGTTTCCCGTTGCCTTCCCACAGGACGCCATTAAGGAATGACGTCCGACCAGAGAGAAAGTGAAGAAGAGGCTGGACAACACAGGAAAGGAAATTGAAACAGCCATGCCCTTGCCGGGATTCGAACCCAGGAACTGGCGCACTGGACGCCATGGCTGGCCGCCGCCGAGACCGCACGACCACGCCAGCACGGCTTCCTTACAATATTGAAGTTATTTGTCTTTGTGTGTGTGTGTTTTTTTTTTTTTTTTTTTTTAAGTCGTTAAAACAGTACAAAGGAAACATCGCCGTATTCTAAGTTAAAACTTTTACATTTAATTTTTTTCCTTTGCAAAAAAATTCCGCAAATACTAACTAAACTAATCTGATTTGCAATTACAGTCAGACCTCTATTTAACGAACCTCTATTTTGCGAATTTCTCTATTTTGCGAACTTTTCTTTGGAACCAAGAACATTTTGCTAATTTCTTCGTAAACTAACCTCCAAATAACGAAGTGCATTTTCTATTTAACGAACTTTTTCGTGGTGTCTATTTTTTTTTATCCTTGAAATGTTTTTACTATTAATATTCCCTTAGAGGAAATGAAAGAAATGTGGACACAGCTGAAGGAAAAAGAAGAAATTAACGATGATGTGCTGATTGATGATTATATTTCACTTGATTTTGAAGTTGAGACCTCGGAAACACTAACTGAATCGGATATTTTGGACAGTATGAAAAATAAAAACAATACAACTATGAATTGCAATGAAGATGATGAAAATGGAAATGATCATGATGAAGAAATCAAAAAAAAAAACCTTCGTATGATGAAATGCTGAAATCATTTGAAAAAATCCGACGCGATTACAATTTGAAGAAAATACTGAAGGGTTTTTTGCAAAGATGCGAGACGTAGCCTACTATAAGCGAAAACACTTTCAAAAAAAAAAAAAAAAACTCAGATAAAATTAACAGACTTTTTTAGTAAAATTTAAGTACGCATGTGGAATGTATGCTTTATGTCATTAAAATTATTACTTTTTTAATAATATTTATTGTTTATGTATTTTAAATCTGTTTTATATAGTTTAAAGTAATTTTAAAAGATGAATCTCTATTTAACGAATTTTCCATATAACGAACTTTTTCTCGAGAATTAGCAACTTCGTTAAATAGAGGTCCGACTGTAGTTAATTTAATTACATTAAAGTGCGCGTACATTTCAAATCGCTTCTGATGCACTGTCGGATCTGAAAACGAAATTGATTGTTTGACATCATTGAGAGTTAATTGTTCCGCTTCTCCTCCACAAGGCGATACACAAGGAGAAATAGTTCAAATACGAATCGATAGATCGTTTCTTTTGTTTCGTAAAAATGATTGTCAAGTTTCAAGAAGATCCATCCCAACAATTCAAAATTTATTGAGAAATCTACAATGCTTCAAACATTATTATGCTTACAAACATAAGCTAAAAAAATACGAATTTCTTTTCGATGGATAAATGTATACTGATTTAAATTATTACACTCATAAATAATATAAACACTAAAAACTCGGTTGTGTTTATCCGAATTTGAAGGGACCGCGCTCTTTCGTGTAAATGAAATTTCGGATAATCCGGAATATGTACTAAACATGTACTGTACATTAAAAATTACAGTGAATAGGACACAATAAACAATAAACTAAAATCCGGCACCACACTGTAAATTACAGTACAGTACTTTTTGAATCCTTTTCAATATTGATACTGAATAATGTTATTAGTAGAGATAGAGTTATATAGATACAGTTACATAGTCTTGTCTATATGATAGGTGTATATTAATAGGCAAAAATTGTACGGATCTTTGTAAATTTGTAAACAGAGTCGGAGAAATAACCAATCACACTGCAGCGTTGGAATACGTCAGGCGTGACGTCACGCCCATGTTTAAACATGGCGTCTCTAATATTCGTCCCACTTCACCGTGATGGATCGTGATTATACAATTATTATCAGCGTATTGAGATTTTGTTTCCCACATAAATGAAGTTTACACTGAAATGCATGAAGTTTATGCGTCAAACTTTATCAGAGAGTTTGTAAAACCTCGATTTTTACATAATTTCGGCTGTGTAGCCGCTCGCTCACTACTCAACGAAGTAGGGGAACACGTGCAGTCATTGTTGCCCAGACAGGATTATTGGTATTGGCTGTTGGACATTCGTTGTTATTATTATTGTTATTGTTGAAACTGGTAAATCAATTTTTTACTTTCTTTTATTTTAACAAAATTTGGCTTAGTCATTCAAATTATATGTGGGTTGTTGCGGAAGTCATGGCTTTTAAAAAATGAGCTTACAACATCTTTTTCAATCTTGTGTTTTTCAAAAATTTCAGGGTATTTCAAAAATGTGGCATTTGTTTTACTTCCGTTAATATTGCCACAATTTCGACGAGCCTATTCTTTTGGGGCAGCAGGTTGCCATTATGTTTCATAATGAGAAACCGCAGAGCTGGCTACTACGAAAGTGGTAAATCAATTTTTTATTTTTTTTCATTTTAACAATATTATAATATTATTTTAACAAATAAGCCTACATTCAAATTACATGTGGGCTGTTATGGAAGTCATAGCTTCTAAAAAATTAGCTTAGAACATCTTTTTCAATCTTGTGTTTTTAAAAAATGTGGAATTTGTTTTACTTCCGTGAATATTTCACGGGTCGCAACTAGTTACATATTGATTACAGAAAAAATATTTTTGCGTATTTTTAAAATATGCTAAAAATCGTTTCGGATAAACGAGTTTTTAGTGTATATAAGCTTTGTATAAACCCAATTGTAATTTAATTGTAATCGGCCCTCTTAATTTCGCTGTGATTTTTCCCTTTTTCTTCTATTTTATTTTTCTGTTCTTTCTACTTCTTTTTTTTTTTTCTTCTTTATAAAATTCTATTTTATGATTTATGTAAAAAAAGAAGAATGGAATTGAAAATGAAAAATCACATTGAATGGAAAATATAACAACAAACTCAAATCTAAAATGTCGGAATTCGAATAAAAAAGCACTTGAGAGAATGAAAAGTGATGAATATTTGATAACCTTCAACTAGAAAACATCAGAAAGAATGAAAAACAGATAAAAACAACCTTTAAAAATTCATTTATGAATAAATCCTGAAAAAGAAAAAAAAAAGTGAGGACGTAAGTTGATGACGTGAAACGATTTTTCCGCCAGAGGCAAAGTTTAAATATTGAGCTTCTCCCCCTCCTGTTTTTCAACAACTAGAGTTCAATCAGCCTTGGTTATAAAGAATTTTTAGCAAAGCAAATGGTTCTAATGGATTTCAATTAATGTCGGAACAAAATAAGCTTCCCCTTCAAGTTTGTCTTTTAATTTAGTCTGTTAAAAATCGAAGCTGTTCACAGTAAGTTCCTTAAAGAACTAAAAATCTACTTTCCTAAAAATGATATGTTATTTATTTTTTTGTGTTTTATAAAGTCCTAAAAAGTATTTATTTTAAAACTGTGATATCTGCTGTCATGTAATCAGCAGAAAGTTTCTGTTTTCTGATAAAAAAAAAATCTCTAAGGACGGCGTGCCCCAATGTTCCGCCAAACACTAGTCAACTGATGAGCCGATAATCTTAACCAGTCATCAAATAGAAATGTGTGTGCACCAATCACTATTTGACAAAACTTCACTTGTCAAATAGGGAAGTTAGACTATGAGTCCTTAATAGCGCATCTTATTTCTAAAACTGATTGGTTAATCACATTATCGCAGCTTCCATGGAGAAGAAAACAAGATAGCGATAGCGATTAGTAAACCAATCACAGTGCTTCGCAACGGCTTCTGATACGTGAATGAAGAAAATTATTCAAAAGTTATTGAATTCAGTCTATTAACAAGGTTTGAGCTAAGAATGACGATTATTCCATATAAATAGTGAGTACAGATTGAGTCACCTTTACGTCAGAATAGACTGCGCCGGGGTGGTCTAGAAAATGCGCGCGCGAGTCTGTTTGCGACCCCATGCTATCTTACTCACCCCTATTTATATGGAATAATCGTCATTCTTAGCTCAAATCTTGTTAATAGACTAGAACTCAATAACTTTTGAATAATTTTCTTCGTTTCACGTATTAGAAGCATTGTGGGATACTTGTCCACAGACAGACAGACAAACCGGGAGTATAAGGCTTTAATCAGAAGCCTAAAAAAAAACACGTGGGTAGAATTTTTTTCTTGAAGACAAGACGTAAACATATTTACTATTATTTTAAGAACTTTTCATAGAAAAAATACATCTAATTCAACATCAAAATCACAGGAGTCGGTTTCAATTGGAGTCCATATTAGTTATCTTGGAAAAGTTGGAACGGCGTGTTTTCTGATGGAAGTTGACGAGGATGATTTGATGAACCAGATTCCTGCCGTTAAAATTTGACGACTCATCAGGGGTTTAACATCTGTTAAAACCCTAATGAATGTTGGTGCACAGAAAATATCAGTTGAGGGGAGATTTGACAACCCTCAAAGTTAACGAAAACTTGGTGCACTCCGCCCTTAATCCAATTATTTTTATTCATGTCAAAGCATGCTCACGAGGATTACTAAATGGACCAGTAGGCATAGTTGCAAATCGAGGGAATTTCATTGCTTCGTTTGTAATTTTTTTTCTTTATGAAATGATACGCATATTTCTCGACAACGACCCGTACCAAATATTTTCAAATACTATTTTTTTTCAAATATTAAAGCTATGTAGGCCTATATATATATTCTCTTGAATATAAATTTGCCAATCAAGTTCTAAGAAGATTTATTCAGTGGTTCAAAAGTTATTAAGAGGATGAAACAAAGTGAATACCCTCACTGATCTTGTGAGCCTCAGTCCCCGAGGGAAGTAGGCTAATTAGGTAACATGATTATTCTGTTCAAACTAATGTAAAGGCTCAGTCGTCAGAGAGAGGATTATACTGACAAGTGTTCAAATCATTGTTTAAGTTACTTACTAATACAGATGTGAAGACGACTAATGTGATCTGCATTAACAGAGATCTAAGTATTCCAAATACAAAAAGTTTCAAGAATTTAAAACCTTTTTCCTTAAAATGTGATATTCGAAAGTTTATTAATATATTTTTTTCTAAAGTCGCTAAATGACAAAAAAAAAAAAAATGCCTACATTCAATTTATATAATTTATATAATTTACATTCAAATTCTAAACAAAAAGTATAAATTTTTCATTTTCTGAAAAAAAAATAATTAAATTCTCATTAATTTCTTAATTTGTATAAATCGGATTATGTTGTTCAGAGATGGTGGCAGGGAAGCCGAGCACCGCTATTATTCCGACGAAAAGATGGACAGACGAAAGAATGGTGGAAGTACTGCAAGGGAGACGGGAGAATCCCGAGAATATCTGCATGTAGATCAACCACTACCATGCAACCTCATGAGAACCGAATCCCTGTACTCAGAGGTGAGAGGTCATCAACTCCAACCGCGCGGCAAAAATCGGATTAACTTCAATTCCATCAAAGCGAACGCTGATTGATCGTTCAGCTAAAAGGATTAACGTCCATTGTTTAAAACAATTGAAGTATTTATAAATGCAGGATAGAATCCGTTATTTAGATTCCAATGCTTTTCTGTGGGAATTTTTGTTATCTTTTCCTACTAACTTCTGAATAAGAACCCATTTATAAGAAGACTTCAAATATAAAAGTTGATGGTGTAAAAAGTTTAGCATATCCATTCAGCAGTTCAGAAGTTGTAGGGGACACATATACATTCAATCACAGGGATATACGCACAGACAGACAGAGTGATCTGATAAGTCTTACTTTCCTAAAAAAAAGTAAGCTAAAAAAAAATCACTGAAATTTTAGAGATGAACTTTTAGAGATGAAGTATTAATTCCTGCTTATTGTTACTTAAGTGTCATCGACATTAGATTCATCATGAAAATATCTTAAAAATATATGCAAACTATATTATATGCAAATTAAAATCTAACCACGCAATCCGACTGAACTCTAAATCTGAAATTTGTTGTAAATCACTACAGTTTTTGCTTGAATCAATTAAGAATACCTTTGCCCTTCAAATTGATCTCGAAGAAAATTAAAATTAAACAGATCTAAACAGTACTGGTAAACACTGACGAGTACTTAAAAAAAAAATATTAACAATTAAAATAAATTTTAAGATTAAATTCTAAAAAATACATGCATTGAGATTTGAAATCCATTTTAACAGTCGGGAATTTGTTGCCTGGCAAGGTACGTGCGAAATTACATTAGTACGCAGACACATAATTGTTTTAATAATACAGACGAAGATTTTTTGAACAAACAGTAATTTTTAATAGTAAGACTAGCAAAACGACCCGTTCTTCGCTCGGGTTACAAAAAACAAATGTCCTAATATGGATGATAAAGAAATTGCAATTGCGAGATCACTTGGAACGGTAGGTACAAAAACAACAAAAAACAACAACAACACAAAAGGTCTGATCTCATTACAAATCTATATCAATCCCGAAAACCTCGTAGAAGTATCTTTGAACCATGTTTGCCCATCCCAGTGTACACCTATTGTTCCAGGTTATTTGAATTTTGTAACGTCATAACTTATCACTTCAAACCTTTCCTAGTTCGTAAAAAATCATCTGATCATTACAAATCTATATCTAACCCGAAAACCCCGTCGCTATTAAGCACAACAATATTTTAGTTGCAATTGTTGCACAACACTATTTGTATAGTTCCCATTGTCGCCACCGGGTCCATATATAGCGCTATTGTGCAGAACAATATTTTAGCTCCAATTGTTGCATAACAATATTTGTGTAGTTCTCATTGTCAAGATAACAAATCCTAAAATCTAATAATAGTAACAGAAGCAAACTTTCAGCTTTATAACTTAAAGCAACGCTTTTTATCCTATCCCGGGTGAATTTCTAAAAGGTAATTTTAGTGATTATAATTACCTACTTACATGCCAAAAATTTGAAGTCTCTACTAATTATAGTTAAGGAAATAATTACGGAAATAAGAAACCTTTAATATTACAATTGTTTAACGTGTCTTAATATACATATCAATTGAGCCTACTATATAGACACTTAAAATCAATGGTTAAAATTGATAAATATGACATAAAATTGGCTACGTACGTTTCTGAATTCCTGTTCGAATTCTATTATCAAGCCATTAAAACCCTAAGATCCCCCCCAAAAGGGCTCTTTGACGAATCCCTTTGGGATAACGAATTTTAGGGGGGATCTTAGGGTTTTAATGGCTTGATAATAGAATTCGAACAGGAATTCCGAAACGTACGTAGCCAATTTTATGTCATATTTATCAATTTTAACTATTGATTTTAAGTGTCTATATAGTAGGCTCAATTGATTGAAGAAACCTTTAAATCGACAATAAACCCTCGTTATTCCCGAACCCGTGGGAATTTCGCAAAATCCGGCCTTATTCCTTGTCTACAACATAAAGGGAACCTCTGTGCAAAATTTCGGCTTTCTAGGTCCAATGGTTTGGACTGGGCGTTGATCTGTCAATGAATGAGTCAGGTCTTGTCTTTTTTATACAGTTACATAAAATTATCATCTTACTTGTCAGTTTAATATTTGAAAACAAGAAGGTGCTGAAAGAACTTGACGGCTAATTCTTTAAATTTTATTTTTATTTTAAAGGCATGAAAATATGAAAAGTCTCTGTTTATTTTCAAATTACAATATCTGCTAAATAGAAACAGTATGGATTTTCCAAGAAGAAAAAAGAAAAGAAAAAGAAAATCCGCAAGTATTATATAATAGTATGAATTCATTTTAATCGTACTACAGCTGGCGCAACTATTTCGAAGATTAATGTCCTTTGTTGAAAACATAGAAAAATCATTGATTGGTTCTAATGTTTGTCTTTGGGAATTTTTGTAGCCTAAATGTGCTAGTTTTTCGAGAAGGTTCCCTACGGGAAAAATTTTAAATATAAAAATAAAGTCATCTCTTGTTCTGAAATATGCACGCCAAGTTTCAAGAAGATGTATCTAGAGAATCAAAAGTTATCAGGGGAGAGGTCCACATATAGACTGACAAAGGGAGGAGTTTTATTAAAATATAATAAAAAATAAATATATTATTATTATTATTATTATTTTGACGTTTTATAAATTCATGAAAAGTTTATAATACATTAAAAGTTATAAATTATAATAAAGTTATTCCCTTTTGTAAACTTTTGTATACTTATATAAGTCTTTTTTGTGTAGAAAAAAAGATGAAACTTAACTTTTGAAACATTTTCATAGCAAAGAAAATCCACTTCTGTAATGAAATTTTCAATTTTTTTTTTTTAGTTATTCTCAAACGTTTCCCAGGTATTATTCGGTTATCCGAAGCGTACTCTTAATATGGCCCCTAATATGGACCCTAATGCGCATGTGCGCATTATGGGTCGGCTTCAGATAACCGAAAAGTACTGTTTTCCAAAATATAGAAAAGCAAAAAAACAATTGAAACAATAATTTTGCTAATTTTTCAAGTGAAAGTCTGTAAAAGGACAAAAAGAAGTAGAAGCCACTCCTCGTAAATAATCTCGCAGCAACTCAATCTAATTAAGTTCTCACACCTGTACAGCCCCATTTATACAACTATTTAGATTTTGAACCGAAAAGTAAAACACAGTTTTTTTGTTTGTCTTTTTACTCGAATTGCACATAAAAGGCATGTTTAGACGATCATATATTAAGTGTATAGTAAACCTAGAACTAAAAAATGATACAGAAGTGAATTAATATGCAGCAAATACGTTGCTTATCTCAAAATATTTTCGTCCTTAGCTTAAACTTTTGTTAAACATTGTAAGAAAACAGCTACACACGCAACTCTCTGAAGCTATTGAGCGCGTCATGCCGAAAGAGCGGAACATACACCGAACGTAATGAACATGGATGTACAATTAAAATTTAAAGTTGTGCCAATAATGATATAAGAATATCAACGACATCACCGATCAACGGTTCATTCATTGATTTAATGTTCTTTTTAATTTTGGGATTCTTCAACATTCTCCATTTACGTTGACAAAGGGATATTTGTTAAATATCCTGAACTAATCGGGTTTTTTAATTTTATTTCATACTGTGACCATTGCTATTCTTAGAGCATGATGCAATTGGAAACCGCTGTACAAACCAGCCCAAGTAGCCCGGTTTGGGGATAAACTACAGCCAGTGGAAATCCGCAAGATAAGTCGAAGTAGAATAAGTTTGTGCGAGAGCGGTCGAATTTATCCTTTGAAGTTTTTACCATGTCTCTTTTGACTTATTTGGTTATCACTGTGCAAAAAAATAAAAAAAATAATTCCTCATTATAATTATCACAATATGCATATTCAATGAAATGTTTTATTTAGTTTTTTTTTTTTTTTGCTTACCTGCAACCACATAGATTAAGCAATAATTAATATATTTAGCCAATTCATAGCAAAACTTTGCTTTTATTAATCAATTCCATTGCTGTTAAATTTAAATAAGAATTGAAGTTAATTCGTATTTACTTTCCCATATAGATAACAAGAAGGCCATTTGCATTGCAGATGCGGATTTAAGTGGTTGAAGCTCATTCTGCAAGTTGAGGTCAGATGAAATGTCAGATGGGGACTTTATTTCTCAATTCCATCCATTGCTTTTCCTTTAAAAGAGGAAATTAAACATTGCTTGAATATTAAATGGGATCTGCTTTCAGTTTATTCTACCTCGATAATTGAAGTTGGTCGGGTTCATGAAGCCGAAGTTTCAGAATAAAGATGACTCATATTATGAGCAGAGACCGCGATTAAAGGCAGCCACGTGCCTTAATAAAGTGGCTGTAAGGCACTCTTTAAATAAAAAAAAGTGTTTATTAAAAATTCCATTAAAAAATACAGAGGTGCTTTTAAAACAATGACCTCATTATTTCTTAGAATTTTTAGCTTGTTTTACATATTACTCAGACTAAGCTTTTAATCGTTGGAAATAAAAAGAAGCTACTGGACGTAAAACATATTTGACTTTTACTAGTGGGTTTTTGCTTTTATTTTTCTTTCTTTTCAAGTCGTGCAAAACAATGTAAAGGGAAAAACTCTTCGTGTTTTTAATTTATAATACTATCAAATACAAACAATCTACATTATGATTTTTCGTTTGCTGTAAGTCCTAAATTAAGGCTTTTAGTTCCGATTAATTTCAATCAAAGCAAAGCTTGCGTTATTTAAAATGATTACAATAGTATTTTTATATTTAGATAGAAATTCATTGTGTAATGGTCTTCTTTACGTCACCTTCATGCACAAATTGCTCTCTGGAATTTTTACGGAGAAATTATTAAACTAAATAAAAAGGCAGATCGTGTTTTATCCATCCATCTAAGTTTCAAGAACGCACGTTCAGTGGTTCAAAAGTTATTAAAAAGATGAACGACAAACAGGCATCTGATTTCAAAAGCCAAACACCCCTAATAAAGCAGGCACCAATTGAGGAATTATTGAGCATTGCAATGACAGGGAGGAAGAGGAGACAAAGTAATCGTGCTCATGTTTTAAGATTGGCGAACAGTTATCAGTACACCTTACATCACCGTTGAAGTTACGCTGTTTCATATACAGTTGAATATAAATTTGTGCCTAATTGTAGGTTTTAAAACGCAAACACTGTCTAATACACAAATTGGTTTAAAAAAAAAGAATATGTAATTAAAAATTCATTAAAAATAAAACAGTATTGGAGAGCTTTGAAGCCTATGTGGCTTACTTGTCAACAGGTATCACAATATGTAGTTCTTGGAATGAAAGAAGATCAGAAAGCAAGCTTCAAGTTCTTTGAAGAACAGTTTTTCAAAAACTTGGAGCCCATTTGCTGAGTCACAATTGCGAAAGCTTCTAATGAAGCCAATCAGTTATTACATTAATAAGGCAATTACAAACCATACCATAACACATACTGCTGCCTTCCATTTTTTATTTCATATTTCATGCTCTTTATTAAATTTATTATAGAAAGATTTTCTCAAATGTAGAATAAAGTTACAAAAGCCCGTTCTCTGTAATTCAAATGCAACTTGATCCAATAACTGGTTCAAATGTTGTAAGCGGCAAACACACTCATCTTATCAGCTTTCCTTCTTTCAGAAAACAAGATAAAAATTATCGGCCAACCTCCCTAAAGCCTAAAGCCCAAATTGAAGTACATTACACATGAAATAAAGGTCATTTCTAATGCAAACTCAATGCCAATTCAAAATGCTTGTCCAAGCTTCTGTTTTTTACGCTCCGCCGTTTTCCAACTTTAACTTAATTTATTCGAATGTAAAGTGAATGGTATTCAATATTATTCCATGCATTTATACACAACTAAAACCAGATTGCATTCATTAGCTTCTTTCCTGTGGAAAAAAATAAATGAAACAAGAACAAGAGAGACTAATTTACATTAGTTGAAACTTTGAAATAAACCTTGGATTTTGTTGTGTGCCTTGGCAACTTCTTTAATTACTCAATTTAGAGCACAATAAAAATTAGCAAGTAGATTTAAAAATTATTCGGAAACTCTTTTATGTTAGGCGACCTTTCTTTATGGCGACGTATCTCGCTTTAGCTGTACCCAGCTTCCCGATTTGAATTTAACAAAGCAGAAAGAGGGAGACAGAAAAGCAGGAATACGCTTTGATTCTTTCGGAAAATTTATTTGTTTGGGTTCGGAGAACTGCTTATCCATCTCTGTTTGAGTTTTATAAAGATTTTATTTGGGAATATAAACTGGACTGAATTCGTTGTCTGGCTGTTGCTTGACGCCGAAGACGATTTTGATTTTCGTTCAACGGGTCCCAAAAAAAACACATTTCTTTCCTACTTCCAATAAACAATGAAGCCGTGGTAATATAGACGTTCGAGTTCTCCCAAATGGGTCTAATGGAGGCGGGAAATACTGGGTTATTGCAGGATTAAAGATGATAAAAACTATTTTCTTAAAGAAACAAAATAAAGAAATTGACTTTTACTGCTGGAATATTTATTCGAAACGGATTAATCAAGTGGAATCACGTAATAAAGGAACCATAAAGTTCGAGTTTTATTTACGTTTCGGCCTCGCAGACCAACCCTGCTTTAGAAGTATACAGCCTTTCGTAAATAATTTAGCATTTCCGCATTTAAATAATTAAATTATCAATAACATTAAAATAACATGCGATTTCTACTTAAGTAGACTGTAACGTTGTGAGGAAAACAAGGAGATATTCTAGTAAAATTTACCTCACGTGGTCTTGACATTATCTTGAACTTTTTTTTTTAAAATTAGCTAATTTTTGATAATGTACAAAAATAATATTCTGTTAAAATTCAGTGTTGACAGTATAAAGTAAAGTGGATTATTATTTTGATTGTATATTAGTTTTTTTTTTTAAATGAGATGTAGAACTTTACTGAAGTCGAACACAGTAGAAATTTTAAGCATACTCGTATAATTTGTGTTCATTTCTCAGTGACAATAGCGCTTTTCAAAGATTCTTGTTTTGATTGTTTCTGAACTATATGTTCAATTTCTATCGAATCAAAGGGACTTTAGTCTGATAACATTAATCTACGAGTACAATTTCGACTTTCTAAGATAAAGAACATTGAAGTTATTGCGATTACGGCACTTAACAACAATGTATGGGTTTTTTTCTGCCGCCAATTGTTTACCTAATAATCGAGTATATACCAAATCAATAAGAATTTTATTTATAACATTTAATATTTGAGCTTATGTAAGTGTCTGAGTTCACAAGGTCACGGATGGTCGAACAGATATGCTTGTTTCGACTTAAAATTGCATTTTAGAAGCCCCCTTCTTAGCCCTTTTTTCTGAACGATGCACACCAGAAATATAATAAACTTTAGATCAAATCTATAAAATCATGAGGGTGTAAAAATATATTTTTCCTTCAAATCATAAATAACAATTTATACCGCTTGGAAATAAATTCTAACTCATTTAATATTGTAAAAAAAGTAAATAAATAAAATACCGGTATTGTGCCGTTCCGGCATGGCCGAACGGTCTAGACGGCGGT
This sequence comes from Thereuonema tuberculata, assembly GCA_023159025.1. Classification (NCBI taxonomy): domain Eukaryota; kingdom Metazoa; phylum Arthropoda; class Chilopoda; order Scutigeromorpha; family Scutigeridae; genus Thereuonema; species Thereuonema tuberculata. Next base: position 261,706,094 of record JAFIDM010009631.1, on the reverse strand, counting down.
CTACCATGTGGGAACCTGATGTGTCGGAACCTGAGTTCGAATCCAGGCATGGGCATGGCTGTTTCTTTCTTCTTCTGTGTTTCGTCCGTTTCTCCCTAGGACTTACTACCTCAGGGTTATTCTGGACAAGATGTGAATCTCCTCCCCCTTCTTCAATTTCCTAGCCTCGCCCTGACATTGTCAGGTAGGGCTAGCTCGTGGTCCAAAGTTAACCGTTGTCGATTAAAGAAGAAGAAAACACCGGTATTATTAGCAATAAACAGAAACGGACCGTCCAGAAATGGCATCACAACCGTAATAATAACTCAGAAACATACTGAAAAAATAAATTCTAACCCTCCATAGAATCTCGAGTATCCGAACTAATCGCGGCCATCTTGTATACCAGGAAATTTGGAGTTTAACGATTTTTCAAACATAATCATGATTTACTATTCAGTGTATCAGTATTACAATAAAAAAAAAGATTTCTGCTCTTTCTAGAGTTTCCTGCTCCAAAAAAAAAATGATTAAAAGTTAGATTTATTTGTAGAAAATAAGAAAGAATTACAGAAATTACAAAAAGTTCTACCATATTTACACCATTTCTTTTCCAGTTGCCTTCCTATTACATTTTTTTCCAGAGATTGAATCTCATTCATTTTATTATTATTTCTAATTTCTAGGTCAGTGATTTAATTTCACATCTGTTTGGTTCGTTCACTATAGGTATAATCTTTTTATTCGTAATGTAACGTTTTTTAAGTAAAATCATGTAATAGTAAAAGCTTCAAATACCGTAAGCGAACCAGTGAACATTGGAATGAAAAAAGCTTTCACCATTAGTGAATGATAGGTTTTCGTTGCTAAATCATCATAAGTAGCATTTCAAACCTATTAATGACACTAATGACACTTATGTAATTACGATATCTGTGCAGCCGAAAGGATTATATTTGCAATAACTTTGGTTTTATTAAGCAGCGGCCCGGTTAATGGAGACCTCGAGAGACTTGAAATAGAGATTCAACTTTACGTCCAGTTCCTTATTCAATTGATGTAATACATCAATGACCACCATTTACTTACTATTACAGAGCTAACTACTTTTATAGATTCAGACAGAAAAATACTAATGAGATGTTCAGTAAGTCTGTCGATGAAATTTCCATTGCAAAATTTTTTATAGTACTGATGTACACTCACTTCCAAAAGTTAAGCACGGAGAGGAAAAAGTTAATTTCCGTAAGAGATCTGAATTAAAGAAGCTGAAATTTGCTGTAAAGGTAGAAGAAAGTATGAAAATTATATAGGTAACAGCCAATCATGGTTTCGCGTCGAGAAATATGCAAAACAGGCAGTCGTATAAGAAACCGTCATTGTGAAGGGTTACAGGAGTTGCTTGTAAGTGCTGATGAAAGGTGTTTAGAACATTCGTACGATTTGTTTTCAAGCTAGACGTGTTTCTATGGCTTCCAGAAGACGAATGGAAGATTCTGAGCGCTGGCGGGCTGTCGGACGCATTGAAGCAGGACAGTCTACAACAGATGTTGCTCGTTTCTTCGGCGGTTCATCATTCCAACGTTTCACGATTATGAAACAATTCGAAACCAGCCAAACAGTTGTCCGAAGACCTGTAGCCGGTCGTCCAAGAGTTACGACCCCCGCGGAAGATCGATATATTTCTGTTGTAGCCAAGCGGAATCGAATCTCGACCTCCACACTTGTGACATCTATGGTTGCAGCGGCCATTGGTAGACGATATCTGCCACTACTGTTCGTCGAAGGCTACACATGTATGGTCTGTACGCCCGGGTACCACGAGTTTGTGTTCCTTTATCCGTCCAATCCAGAGGGGCACGATTACAGTGGTGCCGCCAGCATGTGAATTGGACTATGTCTGATTGGGGTAACGTTATGTTCACAGAGGAGTCCAGATTTGCCCTACAATCCGATGATAAGCGTGTAAGGGTCTGGAGGGAACAAGGCACACGCAATCGGCCCCAGAAAATCACCGAACATCACGCATTCCGCGGTGGAAGCATCATGGTCTGGGTAGGGATTTCATTGGGGTATCGCACCGACCTGCACATCTACAGGCGAGGTTCTTTGACGGCTGTACGGTATCGAGATGAAGTCCTAGACACCATTGTGAAACTGTACAGCAGTTGGTCCTTCTTTCGTTTTAATGGACGATAATGCGCGTCCCCATAGAGCAGCCATCGTTGACGAATTTCTGGAGAGTGAGGGGACTGCGCGTATGAAGTGGCCGGCTTACTCGCCGGACCTTAATCCAATTAAAAATCTTTGGGATGACCTCGGCAGTGCTGTATGTCGACATTTCCCACCTCCAGCCACTCTCAGAGATTTGGAAATTACCCTACAGGAGGAATGGCAATTACAGGACTCTGCGGTGGTTGATCACCTCATAACAAGCATGATCACACTCTGTAAACTTTGTATGCAGGTGAGAGGTGCTCACATACCCTTTTAATATCGGTTTTTATTGTTTGTTTTGAATTTAAACATCATTTTGTTAATGACGCAAATATGACGTTATCTTATAATTTATGAAAATTCAATATTTTGTTTATCTCTGTATGTAATTCTTTGTTTTGTTTCATGAATAAACATAGAGCTACTTACTTGCAGCATTTCATGTCAATCAAAGCAGTACTTGTCCATTTTTTCTCATTTTACCGCTCCGTGCTTAACTTTTGGAAGTGAGTGTGCATATCATATATATATCCGAAAATAGTTTCACTAATGAAAACTCAACTCTAGTCCCTTCAGGGGCGGTTTGAGGTCGTGTAGGGCTCTAGACAAGTGTAAACTTTCTATAAGCCATTTATATAAGTTTATGTAAAAGTAAAGAGCATCATTATTTAGTTAATTTGATTTCAAATTTGCACCATCAACAGTGGCGGCTCGCGTATAGGCACTGTGGAACTGCAGCACCCCCATTATCGATTGATATTATCGATAACATTTAATATAATGAGTCCTTTTTTCTTTAATTCTTTCTTTATACAGTACTTGTATAATATATAATCCTTAAGCTTAATGTCAGTAGCCATCCCCTAGTTTATGAAAAAGATACAAAAAACTTTATATGGAACTGTGCGCTTCACAGTTCCAGCGCAGCGGCGTGGTTTTGAATAAATAAGTTTAATGGAAGCTGTTGTGCGCATGCGCACATAGGAAGCTGCACGCGAGGTTGCGACGGCGAGAGGCACTGTCGCTGTCGCAGTGCCGCCCGGGCATGCTGGTGGAAGCTAATTTTTTTTTCTTTTCGCGCAAATTAAAACAAGAAGAATGAATTTCATTTTTAAAATAACAGATCAAGCTTGAACTGTAACAATTTAAAAATTGCTAAAAATTTTCTGGAGAAGCATCCCCACTAATTTTAGCTACCAGCCGCCACTGACCATCAAACCAAAAAAAAATTACTGAATTTCGCATGCGGAACACTAGATTACCTAAGTCTAAAAGCACCTTTAGTCCTCCCCCTAAGAAATTCATGAATATACCACTACAAACTGCCTTGGCACAATTAAAATAATAAACATCAAGTTTGCAATTGAAAAGGGTGGAATAATAAAAATCTTCTTGGAAACCAAACTCGCAATGGCTTCCATTAAACTTATTTCAAAGGAAAATGCACACGTTATTATAGTTTTTCATAGTTCCGAAGGACAGGAGACTTCACTCGAATGGAAATGTTCTTCTTTCTCTAGAAGTTCTCAAGGCGCCTCGATAAATTTTCACTTGGTTGTGACGTCAAGAATTCGATGCAGGCCTCAGTGAGCAGCCAAGCACAAGATGGAGATAAATCTCTCCCTGAAACGATATTCGTACATACTTTGACAGTTATTCGGTCTTAGACAAATCCCTCTCGTCGCATAAAAAACAAGGAGCCCGAAGATTTCCTTGGCAAGTTGGAAAGTGCTATTCGATAGGGTAAAGACTTTATCGTAAAGTGGTGCCATCTTGCGACGAGAAAACGCTGATCTCAAAGCCACGTGGGAAATGGAATGGTTTCGTTGGGTATCGATTGCATCTAATACGGCTATTCAATTCGTAAAGTAATACCAGTTTAAGATCATTAGGAAAGTTTGTTATTGTTTAATGGATTTATTGATAGTTTTCTCTTCGAATAATCATCTCATTTAAATTTCAAAATAGATATTAAAACCTTTAACGATGACACAATAAAGCATGAAATGCGACTGATAACAAAGATTGATAAAGTAAACGATTTCGAATGTGAAATCATAATATTGATTAGCCTGAAACTCGTGATACAATCACACATTAAGTAACCATATTAATGTTGGCGTGCCAACTTAACTACCCACATCATTAGGCCCATTATCATTATTAACTTTGTGTAATAAAGCAAATAGAAAATTAATGCATATTAAATTCGCAGTAATCTTTCCGTTTTTATAAGATAAATAGCTATTTCAAATAAGATAAAAGCATTTAAATAGAGTTGCGGAGTAGCGGATTTTGATCTCCTAATATCTCAGTTACGGGTCTAATTTGATCAAAATCAACAGAAAAACCACATTGAGCAATCCATCTTAGTTACAGTTCCAAGATATACATTTTTTGAGTTGTGCAAGAACTTTTTCGAATAAATTCATTTTAAGGTTCAACGATTAAAGCTAAATTTTTAAAGACTTGTGTCAATAGAGTTATCAATCAATCTAACATATCCTCAAACACACTGAACTTTTAATGAATTTACAATCATCAAAATTAGAGTTGAGTAAAACTGATTAGTGTCTTTTAACTCTCTTTAACGATAGATACTACTGCATATAGATAGAAAAGGTAGATGGTCTATAGACTGTCTTAGAATTCCGTGGACGATTGTCAGATAGCTAACTACTGTATGATGCAGTATTGATGGATACGTCTTTTTTACAGATACATTTGACTAGACATTTGCACCACTCCAACTTAATTGTTGAACGTTTTATGAACTGTAATGATGGCGTCTTCTCCTTAATGAACGTGTGATTCTGCATGTGCAAAATAAAAATGCATTTCAAGCCATGAAAATAGGGGACTAGAAAGAGAAGAATGAACTATAGTCTTCGGAATAAGACGAATAGACTGAACTTATAAACAACTAGTGAAAAGCCTAAAAATGAAAATAACAGTGCAGCGATTGAATCGAATTCGACGTGAATTTGTGAATAGGTGTGAAATGGAATTCGACTTTCCATTACCACTTCATCATAATCACGGTGAATAGCATCGAAGATAAATTATGTGTCTTTGTGCTAAAAATATTCAAGTGACCCCAGATAACTTTTTATTATTTGTGTTGCGATAGGAAATTTATCATAAAGTGTTTGTCGTGATCGTAATGAAAAGATGAAGCTTAACCTAACTGTGGATGTAGAGGAGGTTGGGAACTATGGTTTTTTCAGTTTTTAAATAATAATTTATCTATTCCATTTTTATCTTATATATAAAAATATTATACTGTTTGCTAATAAAAATTATATAATGTCAGCAGATTAAATCTCTAACAGTCAAAGTTAAAAGTTAAATGACAGATCATTGATTAGATGGTTCCCAGATTAACTGTTTCCGAAATATGAAATACCTTCAAGAAAGTTACCCCTTCCCCTTTTGCACCCCCACTGAAAAATTGTGAAATACGTATCTTTTCGACTTCGCCAAAGAACACTTATGTCAAATTTCATGTTTCCACCTCAATGATTTCCGAAATATGCATATCCTTCAAGAAAGTAGGCCCTTCCTCCCGCTGACATCCTTTAGGGTTTGATATTTCGGAAATTTCTTTCTTAGTGAGCGCTTACGAAATAACGGAACGCATTCCTAAAATTTCAAGTTCCTAGGTTCAGCGGTTTGGTCTGTATGTTGATGAGTCAGTCAGTCAGTGGGTTCTGCCTTTTATGTCTGAACTAGCAAAATCCCTACTCTTCGGGTTACAATCACGTGATAGGTGCAAAGTAATGTTTTACTTGAATTTTTGTAACTCGAGATCGGTTATATTCTCCTACTATCATACTTCCTACTATCATACTTAGCATACAGACTACTAAGTAGGCTTAAGGTTAATACAATTGTAGTATGAGCGTGAAAAAAAATTAATTGTTCTATTAAGGGAAAATTTGAAAAGAAAGTATGTGACCATTAGTTATTTAATAGTAATACTGAGTTGATTATAAGTATGATCAGCCTGTGGAATATTATTTTGTCACCCAATAGATGAGGGAAGATATAAGAGATAAATCTACTTGACGAGATGAGGGAAGATATAAGAGATAAATCTACTTGACGTTGAGCTAATATAGCTTCTCACAGAATAAAATTTAAAAATACAGTAGAGTACCGCTATTCCGAATTAATTGGGACCGAATACTGTTCGATTTAGCGGGAATTCGGAATAGGCGGATTTCATGTATAATATCAACGTATTGACTTGTTAAGGCGTAAATTAAGTGCGGGGACATCTGCTAGTGTCAGCTCTAAACAGCGTTGATCGACTTTACTTCTTAAGTGTTTGTAAATTAGTTATTTTTGGTGTTAAGCAGTGATTAAAAATGATTCTACAGAATTGTATAAATGGAGCCGACATGTACTGTAAGTAACCAGCTTTCATTCCAATTTGGTTTCAGGCGTTTTCATCAAGCTTAGGCTCTATGTACGTCTCTATTTAACTTCTTTGTACAACAATAAATATACGTTTTTTCACGAACGTCTTTCTAATTTCTCCCCCCCTTTCTCTCCTTCTCCATACCCCCATCACTTCAAACCTTTATAAAAAAATCATGTGATCATTATAAATCTATACGTATCCCTAAAATCCCGTATAAGTATCCTTCAGCAATGTTTATCCATCCCCTCACCGCCCTCCCGTTTATACCCCGTAGTTCTAATTTTTGTTTCCAGGTTAATTATTAGAGTATTATATGTTTCAAACCTTGGGTTTCCCCAGCAAAAACAATATGGCGGGTCAAGGACCAAAGCACATACTGCCAAGTGTAAAGACGTGTGCGAGAATGATTAGGGATGTGTGGTTGTGTCCATAAATTTCCTAACTATGCGTGTTGTGTTGAGTACCACAGCCTTCTGCAGTTGTGCATAAGTGTTTTTGTGAAGTCCTAGTGTGCTGAGACTGTGGTGCAATGTGTGAGGCACCAGACCAGTGGCAGAGAGTATTATTATTATTATTATTATTATTATTATTATAATTAATATTATTGTGCACAACAATGTTTTAGTTTCAATTGTCGCCATCAGATTAATCTGCGGCGCTATAATGCACAACAAGGTTTTAGTTCCAATTATAGCCACTAGGTTGATCTGTGGAGCTATTATGCACAACAATATTTTAGTTCCAATTGTTTGAACAACAATGTTTTTGTAGTCCCAATTGTCGCCTCCTGGTGCCATATGGTGCTTTCAAGAAAGTTGGCCTTCTCGTTTACACCCCTTAGGACGGCAATGTCGAAAATTCGTCTGAGTCTTTTTGATTTTGACAAAGAACACTCATATCAAATTTCTCATATCAATATCAAACTGTTTCCGAGATAAGCATAACCTTCAAGGAACTTTAACCCCCCCCCCCCCCAGTTACCTCCCTTAGGGATTGTATTTTTAAAAATCCTTTCTTAGTGAGCGCCTACTTCATAAGGGGAACGCACCCCGAAAATTTCAAGTTCTTCGGTTCAGTGGTTTTGAATGTGCTTTGATGAGTCAGTCAGTCAGTGAGTTTTAGCAATTTGCCTTTTATAGATAGGGCAAACTCGCGTAATTTCACAGTAACTCATTTATATGTTTACTACGAAGTTGTCCGTGATTTTCTGAGATCCCCCCCCAAAAAATCCCGATAAATGGCAGCACCTCTTGGACCAATTAGTACATGAAACTTCTCATTCTGCACTCTCTGATGGAATTATTTTCTAAAAGTTATTCTCTAAAAGGCGGTGTGGACTTCTTGCAGGCTTCATCTGGGAAAAACTGCTACATTTTTGTATTGTTATCACAAATATTTAAATAATTGTAAGTATTGAACAAAATTAGCAATATTCTTTATACTCTTCTGATTAATTGAAGCTTTCGCCTGTTATCTTATTCGAATTGGTTAGCTTCGAAATCACTTTTGCCTGTCGTGCGTTTCTTAGAAATTTCTTTCTGTTGTGACTACTAGCACGCTCTATCTTGAACGGATGGCGGACACTCTAAAACACGTTCTAAGATCAAATAATACCTTTTTTGTGATATTATAGTGTACTAATAGGATAATTAGTTCTCATACGCCTATTTTTAAGGACCAAAAACCGATTATGCAATTTTTATTTCTATAGAAATCAAAATCAAGAGGTAAATATGGAGAACGGTACAGTGATAATGAATTAAAAGAGGTTATAAAGAGGGTTTTAAGGGATGGATGGTCTGTGTATAAGTCTAGTAAGGATTTAATATCTCTTACAAGTTGTCAGAAAATTACGAGTGTTACAACACTCTCAAAGATCGATTGAAAGTAGATCCTCAGTCATTAAGAAAGGTCATACGTTCTTCCTTTCAAAAGAAGAAGAAACAAAGTTAAAGTCGTCGCGCCGAATGTTGAAACCGGAAACACATTATCATTGACTAATTTCTCCAGTATCAATGCCATAAGCTCCGCAGGAAATATCAATCTCAATTATCGAAAATAGGAAATATCACAAATCTCACATACATCTTCTTGAAATCGACGAGCAACGTTAAGAATAATTTCCCTACTTGACTTTTGAGAACTTTTCCTCGTCGAAATATTGAATGTGAAGCAGCGACCGCCATATTTTCTCTTCTATTTGAATGTGCGCGACCGGCCAGGAAAGGAAAACCTATAATCTGCGTTGCATTCTGGGAGTTTCAACTCTGGCCGCATTGATAATAGTTGTATTCATAATTGAGATGCAAGAATTAGGAATCGACTTATCTACCACTGAAGTAAGGCATTATCCATATCATTTAGCATCGTCTCATCCTCATGGCAGACCTCCTGGAAATGATACCGATAGAGCAGATTGGGATTGGTATAATCATAATTAAAAGTTTATATTAATTATTTTAGTTTTCAAAATTGCCTGGAAGTTCATTTTTGAAAAAAAATTTAGGTAATTCTCATCCATTAAAATAAAAAAGCATGAAGAGATCAGTGAGTATTGTGAAATTGTTCGAGGCCTTACTGCGGTATTAGCCGTGTACCTGAATAGACACAAAAAAACAGCAATAGTTTTTAGAATTTTGTTTCAATAATCTTAATAAAATTTTAAAAAATACAGCATCATGAAAAAATTACACATATCAAGAACTCCTTATTGCTTCGTTTACATATGCTCAACATAAAATTACGCCGCTTAGTAAGATATCAGAAGCATAAAACCTTAATACTGTGAAAATAGCCGAATTTCCCTTTTAGGTCTTAGTTACCGCAGCGCCATTAACTAAACAGAATGAAGAATCATTTATTAAACCCATACAAAAGACGATTTTCAGAGAATGGGACTTTTTTTTTTTTCTAATTTAAAATATTCGATTTCCTGAGAATTCACTGGGAACTTTTATCTAATAAATCCAATAACACCTATAAATAAAAAAAAACCGGAAATATCAATCAAAAACATGCACAAAAGATCACAATGGCGCATTATGTAGTATCCCTATAACAGAAGCAATCACCTCACTAAGGGAGTTGTAATGGACAATAAAGGCTGTATTGACTTGAAATATTAACATTAGAGGCGGAATATCACTCACTTTTATTTCTAATATAAAATAAACTCTAATAATCATCACCACTTTTTGTTAAAGCTGCTTTTGATCGTTTGAATTTCGCAATCAATTTAGCATTACATTTTCATTCTTATCGAACTCACAACTACTTCGAAATTATCTCTAAAAAGAATAATCTTAATGGCACTTATCAAGGGACAGCTTAAGTAATCACAAAATCAATTTATTTTTCCGATTTTTGGTCGTCTGCTCGTTAATGACTTCCTGTCCTTAATGGATTGTGGTCATATAATAAGTATCTTCTGATAACGATGAAGCCATTGGTGGAGGCTAAATGTATTAGATGTATTAATACTAAATGTATTAGATTGACTGAAAGCACATCCAGGAATATCGTGGAATATTTTTATTTACGCGATTCTTTGTAATCAAAAAGTTCGAAATGTATTTTTTTTCTCTTGATCCTTTTTTTTTTCCAAAAAAATAACAGGCAATTGATTGTTTCGAACTTTGCTTTGAATAGAAATTTTGCTTTATCTCTTCAGTAACGGTTGTTATGGATTTTACATTTACTACGCAAGCAAAAAATAAATTCACACTACATTCTGTCATTATTAAGTTGAATTTCTATATTTGCTCTATTATGTAATATAATAAACAAAAAAAATATCTAAACTTGACTTTAAAGTAAAATCTCATTTCCGATTCTTAAAACACATTCCGACCATATATTTTGAGTTGATATCTTTGTATCAGTAGATGTTTTTGTAAAATTTGTCTGTCCGTTATTTTTAGAATTTGACGGACAAGATAACAAAAAAACAAAACAAAAAAAAAAAACAAATTGGAGTTTCAAACTTTAGATATCAACGTCTGTGTAAGAGTTTAATATTATTATAAAGATTCGGTTTGATTTTTGTGCTTCTAGATCTTCTCTCAACCGTATTAAGTGCCAAAACTCTATACTCTATATTTAAGGCATGGATTTACTTCTAATTCCGCATTTAAGATTTTATCATTATTATTTAGATTTGATTTTCATGCCTGTAAATTTACTTTAAGTTACTTTAATTTACTTAAATAAAAAAACTATTCCCTTAAACAACTTGCAGAACATTAATGGATAAACTTCACATTTAAGTGTTTAGTCTATCTAGATCTGGTTAGATTTTCAGTATTTTTTATCGAAGTTAGCTGACATGCCATTCTGCGGCTAACTGCATTTGTAACAGATTTAATAATTGGATTTATGAATAGATTATGTTAGTTAAAGTATCCCACTACAGACCTATATGACTCCCACTCGCCTTTAACCCTCGGGAGAGTAGTAAATGAATAAGTTAATAAAATAAGAAAGAAAATTTTAGAATGCAGTTATAACTCGAAATATCCGTCTCTAATAAAAGACTAATGGCCAAGTGCACCAAACTTCAATTAACTTTGATGGCTGCATTGTGGACGTACCGGTAACTAAAATTAGTGGGGGTGCTGCTGCAGAAAAATGTTAGCCTTTGTTTTAAAATTGTGTGAAAGGAAACAAA
>JAFIDM010009631.1:261674431-261687317 GCA_023159025.1 Thereuonema tuberculata | reverse complement strand
TTTATCCAAATTGAGTACCCTTGATTCAATGGTACCATTGAGAACCTTGGATCTATCTTAATAGCTTAATTATATCGAGTTACGGACAGACGGACAGACAGAAAGACGAACTTGGCCAAGTTGATTTAAGAGTGAAGAAGATGTTATTTATAAGATAAGTTAGTGTTTAAGTGAAAAATTTTAAAGGATGTTTTGGGTTTAAATAAATTTCGTAGGATGGCGCTTATATCTGTCCAATCTTTAATAGAAAGTTGTGGACAAATACGAAGCCTAATAATTAGCAGTTGTTTTGGGTTTTGTGTGTGTGTGGTGTTTTTTTTTTTTGTCGCTTATGTAACGACATTGCCTGTAAGTAGATAAACATCACAGGCAATGTAGTTACATAAGCGAGAAGAAAAAACCCCTGTTAATTATTAGGCTTCGTACAAGCCCACAACTGTGCTGTTACCTGCTGCTTCTGGGAATTGGGTGTGCTACTAGATCAAATATGCCATTGGAACAAGAAGTTTAATATTAAACTGCATATAGTGGATTAACTGTTTAATATTAACAGATGAACATTAAGTTATTGTCAGTTATCTGAAACCGGTATAGGTATATTATATAGCATGTAATTTTCACCCGATTTAGTTTAAACTTGTATATTTTTATATATAAGGTAGGTGCTCCTGTTATGGCCATGTTCCTGATATGACCACCCACCTATTGTGAGTTAGCTAACCAAAAATTCCGCTAGATGGCATCACCATCCAGTGAAGGGACCGCCTAGTGTGTCACGTGATAATTTACCATCCAACCAGGTTGAGCAATATGGCGTCAGTTATCTGTTTTGTTTTTTCGTGTGACTGCTTCTTGTGTTTCTCTGGTGAGTCTCCTTTGTTTTATGCATGTTTTCAAATACTTTTTTCATGAAAATCATCGTACTCTATTCAATTTTTAATGCTCTTTCGATTGGTGTTGTCGTTGATGGCGTATCTTTTACGAGTTGTTCATAATAAACGATTTTCGTGAAAGCTGACCTGCTCCTGATATGGCCACCCAAGTGGCCATATCAAGTGCACTAAGACCGTATCAAGTTAACTTAACATTTATTTTTTCTCCTGACAAAACTACTCAAAAAAAACCTCTTTTTTTTGTGTTTTAGATATAAAATGATGTCTGACAACGTGAAGCAGAGGGGATTATGGACTGAAGAAGCCATGTCCAAAGCAGTGAGCGGTGTGAAGAGTGGGAAGTTCTCAGTTCAACGGGCAAGTAATAAGTTTAAAGTATCTAGACGTACTTAACGCCGTTATTTGGAGAAAGACGACCCCTTAAAGAAGTCCAAGTTAGGTGGAAAACCCACCTTAACGCCTAAACAAGAGAAACAGCTATGCCAGAGAATTTTTCCTTTGTCTTCTGTGGTTATCCATTGAGTCCTAACATCCTTAAACGCAACGTTTTTCGTTTTTGTCAAGAAAACAACATCCCAAATCGTTTAAAAGAGACTGCTGGTCGTAAGTGGTTCGACAGTTTTTTTGAAGAGGAACCCTGACGTTGCACGATGGAAAGCTCAAAGGCTGAACCCAGGCCGGGCTCAAAAATTAAATAAGTTCGTAGTTGCTGATCACTTTGCGAAACTAAAAGACATCTTCACCAAGTACGATTTTTTCAGATGCTCAGAACGAGTTTTCAATATGGATGAAAAAGGATCCCGCCTCCACCTTCATAAGGATCCAAGAGTTTTAACCCAAAAGGGGGCTTCACGAGTTCTTATTATGGGCAAAGAACATGGAGAAAGAACAACACGTTACAGTTGTGGCTTGTAGGAACGCTGTGGGTTCGATGATCCCTCCAATGATTTTATACTCAGGAGTGAGAAAAAAATAAAGCCTGGGAGAAAGGTCTATTTGCTGGATCATCGACTCAAATGACTCCAAAAGGGAGCATGACAACTCCAACTTTTGTTGATTTTCTGCAACATTTTGCCAGATTTAAACCCAACGGTCATTGCCTTCTGATTTTTGACGGAGCCTCGATTACAAAATTTGTGAAGAGGCTGAAAAGCATGACATTGCCCTCTATTGTTTGCCATCTAATACAAGTCATGAATTGCAACCGTTGGACAAAAGTTGCTTCAGGAGCTTTGAATCTTTTTGGACCAAGAAGTTCTGAATTTTTTCGACTCACACCGGGACGAGAATGATATCACTCGGTTGAATTTTCCTGATGTGTTCATCCCAGCAAGGGTCATACATTATATTTTCTGAAAGGACATAAAAAAGTCAAGAACATAGAACATAGAAATTTTTTCTATGTTGTTTCCATACATAGAAAAAAAAGGCTTCCAAAATACAATAAGAGAGAATAATCTTAAAAGAATCTACAAAAGATATTTTTATAGTCCTTAGTGTGGTTGAGCTCATGCCAGGATGCAGCAATGCTGATACGACCAAATGTGACACTTGTTCCATTGACTTTGTAGGGGTGGCTAACAAATAAGAATGTGCTGAATTGCTGAAGGCAGGAGGAATAAAACATAAGAAGATGACCTGGTGGTGTCACCTGAAATGAAAGTTTTTCGACAAAAATAATAGAGCATTATTGATCCTTAAAGTATTACGTTTAGATAGAAAAAAAAATTGTAATATGAAAATTTTTTTAATTTATAAAAATTTTTACCTAAAAAAACTTCTCTTAGTTCATTTTAAATAAAGAATATTGTAATAGTATTTGATATGTATTTAAAATGTCCTGTAAAATGTAAAATAAAGGAGAATTCGATAGAAATCAGTAAATAATTTAAAAAAAAAAAACGTAAAATTTACGTTTCAAAGTGCTTCCTCCAGTTATAATCTACTGATACAAATTCTTTCTTTAAAATATTGGTTATCTTCAATGAAGGGAAAATGTAAGCGATATTTTTTTTTAAATAAAAATTCAAAAATAATTCAGAAAGTTGAAAATAAATATGTGATTTAAAAGCGTATGCTTTCAAAAGATTTCATTGTACAAGAAAAAAAATCAAACGATTCTAATGCTTTTTCTAATTGAAGATGGTGGAACTTGAATACTTTTCTATAAATTTGACATTTTATTTGTTTTAATTTGTCATGTTGTGAAAACTTTATTTTTTTTTTAACTTTCATTTTAAGTAATTAGTATCTCTTGTTTCTACATTAGCAAACTTAATTTATGCTTAAAAAAGGTTTCAACTTCATTACTTCCTATCTATCTCTGTATGCGAATCTTAAAGTCACTGTATGCTAGTCGCGAAGAGATCCGAGTACTGTACTATCATCTCTTCGCGACCGAGCATTCGCATGACTTCAAGCGAATCTCGAATTGAGGTGACATCTAGTGTACAAAATGAGAAATTGACTGGAAACAAGCATTGGAAGTGCAACGAAATCAAAAGTCGATTTATATAAGCAATGATTATAACAGAAGACGAGCATTAGTTCCAAGTTAAAGAATTTTCGATTCTTTTGATTTTTATATCGGCAAGCAAGCAGTTTTAAGATTAGATTTAAGTCGAAATATTTATTTCTGTCCATCCATGAATCTGTTGTCAAGGTCTTTATAATCACTATAACTCAAAAACTTCAACATCTTAAAAGGTTGTTATAAGAAAGATCTCAATAGGTAAGAGCCAAAATCCATTAACGTAACTTAATGAACTATTTTTTTCTTTATTTATTTTAACAATTTTTTTATGGCTTTTTTTTACAATGAGGTTATCATATCTTGCTAATTATGCAAGATATAAGGTCTTGCAACAAACTTGGAACGTGTAGGATCGTGAACATGAAACTACCGTTTGACACATTGTGCTAACGACAACAATGGTATACGCAACAATCTTCTGCCCTGCATTAAATATATAGTTTGTTAACCGTTCAAACTATCGAAGTGAATGAAACAAAGAGTGTAAAAGGTGATCGGTGTTTTCCGGAGCCATATTATTTGCCTATCAGAAATTGTTCCATTTTCACAATCGTATATGCTTTAGACGTTTGTTGTATGCATGTTTGCATGTATTTATTTACATCCTGTTTATATAAATTTGTTATATCTCATATCTATTATAAGAAGCGCTGTTAAATGATAAACAGAACTTGTTTTACTGTCTCGCAGTTAATTGTTTGAATTCTTCTGAAAAATATACATTTTTTTTTTTTTTTGCATTTATCTATTTGTTAAAGTTTATAAGTAAAGGCCTTATCTCCAGTATTTGAAGTTATTTGATAACGAGCCAATTAATCCGATATAACCGATAATAAAGATGGCGAAATTGCTCTCTTTCTCCACCAACAAGCTGTGCGTGACTTAGATACTTCGCCTATTTGTATTCACTACATTTTAGAGACTAATCAACGCAGCAGCAGGGGTCTGTCCTGCCTGTAAATTATCTCGTTGTCAGTCGTCCGCTATTTTTTTCCCTAACAATTCAGATAGTAGGTGTGGGAGAAATAAAGGGCTATTCCCTGCAGAATTGAAATAAACATGCGGGCAGTGGCTTAATCTAAAAACGGGATTTAGAAACACAAAATGTTATAAAAGTTCTCGGATGAACCAAGGAAATCCACCACACCCAATCAAATCCCCGCCTTAATCAAGGTAATGTTTGCTAAATGTCAAGCACAGCTTAAAAAAAAAAAGAACATATCAGTGATACCTTAGGAAAAAAAATACTCGGTTATGAAAAAAGAATCTTAATTGGAAACTTGATTTCTTTTAATCCGTTGTCGTCTATTTCAGTAATAAATTTAAATTTAAACATTCGCAGATTTTGCTGATTGCTTATTCATGAATAACCACAGAGATACCGCAAAACAGCGCTTTTACTTAACAAGAAAATAATTATATAAGTAAAAAATAAGCAAGTCAGAATAGAACCAGTAAGTCTTTTGAATACTTTATTATAATAACGTAGTCATCCTACACGCTAAAAGCCTAATATAGAAATATCAAATTTTTGAGGGGTAGAAATATCAAATTTCTAATCGATCAATAACAGTTGATTATTATGTCCACAGGTGAGTTCCCGGCAGTTCTTTCTATGTTTTATGTACAACGTATAAGCAACAGCAGTGGGCCCGGTAGCCGAGTGGGTAAGGGCGCTTGGCTGCGGGTTGGAGGTGACGGGTTCGATTCCCGGCCTCGGCGGAGGCCGGGAATTTTTCCACGCTTCTTTCTCCTCCAAACGGGCCCTAGGGTCTACCCAGCCCTCTATAGAATGGGTACCGGGTTTCTTTCCCGGGAGTTAAAGGCGGGCTAGCGACGGGCCGACCCCCCGTCCTCAACTTTGTCCCGTAGGTTCTGATCTCTGGAGCCTACCCTCCAGCTGCATTGCGCGGTCCTCTGGGCCTGATCGCAACTTTAACTTTAACTTATAAGCAACAGCAACAAAAAATTTTCTTATTGTATAATGTAGACCTTTTGTCAAAACATGACGGAGCTGGACCAGCCTTGGACGTTGCTTATGAGGACATAAGGTCGAAGTTGTACGAAGGTTGGACCTTAATTTTGATAGGGCTATACTCGTCGCAGAGGCTTGGTTCAGCAAGGATAATATCATTGGGAGTTTTTAGCAAGGATAATGTTCGGAATAATTCAGCGAACAGAACATCATTATGAACGTAAATGAAAGAAGGCGTTATAGAGGAAAGAGGTAATTGGAGTGAAGAATGAAAAGACATTGTCATCAGCAACGAGTCCTGTTCACCTGCTCGTTTCATAAAGCTTTGACTATTTCATCATTATATCCTTACTTTGTGGAGTTTCGAAAACAAGTCATCTGTGGTCCACACAACAGTTTGAAAGGTAGCAAGAAAATTATATCCCAAGCAAAACTGTGCTATTTCACACATTGGAACCATCTTGGAGCTTGTCTGGAAGACAGCAAGGCTCTTCTATGATGACATGGTTTCTATACTTTTTGGCTATGATATAACTATATGTCATATGAAGGCCTGTTTTCAACCTCATTACATCGAAACCAAATTCTGAATAGCACATAAAAAGGAAAATTCACTTACAGGAATGCAGAATTAACATATATTACGTAGATTTCAAATTGAATTATAACTGGCATTATGCCTTATCTATTCGGCTGTAAAGGATAAGCACTTCTGCGATAGTATCACGTAGTAATAAAAGAACCTGAGTACGTGAGCTGAATTCAGAAATAAAATGGGAAGAGTTTTTCCAGGATCAAATTGATTCAAGGTATATGGTATATGGTACGAGGTATAAGGTATTCAAGGTATTGTCCTATTCGATCACGATGTTAGATTTATTTGAAGTAGGGGTTTGATCAGAGACAAGCAGGCCTGAAAATTGATGATGAATATATGGGTTTGAAGATAACTAATTAAGTCACAGACTACTTAAAAAGACAAGAAAACCATGGAAGGATTCAATTGAGGATTTGTTTTTGGGTTAAATGGTTACCTCATAAAAATTTTCATAAGCCTTATTCAAAATTCCTGGATATGCATCTGCTAAATTTAAACAAGAAAACTATAAATAATACATCAGTGGTGCCTCAAAAGAAAAAAAATACACAATGAAAAACTCACCAATGAAAAAACCAGTGAGAAAATCCATTTGCCAGCGAGAGCGGCCTCAATGAATTTTTTTAAAGCATAAGACTTCAAACTGCGCATTTGAATTGTTAAAAAAACAACAACGGATGAGACCAAATTATTCAGAAGTGACATCCTTGAACAGCTGTTTCACGCTCGTTGGCGATCATCAGCCAGGAGAAGTCACAGTAATAACAAGGTCTCCGTACTGAGGTTAGTATGAACAATACATTGGAATTTCAAATGCGCAGTTTGAAATCTTATGCTTTAAAAAAATTCATTGAGGCCGCTCTCGCTGACACATGGATTTTCTCACTGGTTTTTTCATTGGTGAGTTTTTCATTGTGTATTTTTTTCTATTGAGGCACCACTGCGCTTCCGATGTATTGTTCGTACTAGCCTCAGTACGGAGACCTTGTTATTTATTGTGACTTCTCCTGGCTGACGATCGTCAACGAGCGTGAAACAGCTGTTCCAGGATGCCACTTGTGAATAATTTGGTCTTAACCATTGTTGTTTTTTGAAACTATAAATAACTTCATGTATTTTTAAATAAAAAAAAAAATCTGTTTCTGATGATTAGGTATAACGTTATATCATTTCATACAAGGACTTCCTGAAAGAACTTAAGCCTACTTTTTTTAAAATGCTGTTGTTCAATTTTCTTTTGTTTTTCCTATTACTGAAAACGATACAAACGAATAATCTTCCTGTATTTTTAAATTCTAATTTCTGATGAACACAAACGGTAAATTTTCCATTTTCTGAAAAAAGTCAATTATATCCGCATTATTTACTTACTTTAGACAAGCCGATAAATTTTACTCATATTCAAATCACTGATATGATTAAGAGATTACTTTGCATTGTTAAGACATCAATAGAAACCCATTGATTAGATTTCAAGATTTTTCTAAGGGATTTTTTATAGTCTTCTCGAGTTAATTTCTCGACAAATACCCACTTAGGAAAGATTTCAAATGTAAGTCTGTAGTCCTTAAATATGCATACTACATTTCATGAAGAGCCAAGTTCAAAAGTTATCCAGGGAAACACACAAACAAAGTGATTTAATAAGTCTCACTTTTTAAGGCTCATAATATAGTAGGTCAGATTTACTTACGTCATTTTTAATACAAATTTCAAATTTACATTAAGATATGAAATATATCAAACTAATATTATCTATTATTTGCTTTAAGTAATTTTCATAGAATTTTCGCCTTCACTTTAAAATTAGAAATATATCTTATGGAGAGAGTTTTTCTTTTGAACTTGCATTGAGACGGAACAAAATAAAAATTTATCTTCATCGCATATTCTATGTCTGTCGGTAACCATAACAACAAGCGGTATTCAATTTAAATACAGGAAAGGATAAATTTTATGAGTTTCCAACTCTACTGCAGTTGCCAGAGGCAATAATAATTTTTTTATTTAATGGCATGGCGTAATTAAATGTCTTGAAAAAAATTAGGTAAAATTTTCGCTTTAATTAAAATATACACAATTTGATCTTTGATCTTACATTTCTGTTTTAAACCTTGTTTAAAGATAATAACTACTTTTTAATATACTATAATCAAGTAATTAATGTGAGTAAAATAACTTGTGATATAAAAGTTGTTTTGCAATCATTTGCATTAGTAAGGGCGATTCAATGAATGAAATTGTCTATTTTTGAGATACTGAATAACAATAGGTGCGTGTGTGAAGGATTGATTTAAGGTGAGGTCAAGGTCGTTTCAAATCATCACATCGTTTCTACTAATGCAGCTGAAAATTTAAAATTGTAAATCTGAAAGTGTTAAATATGTAGCAATTGTAATTATTTTTAATTATCTATGATTATTGAAATTCATTAGATGTTCTCATCAGTCAGGGCTACTCAGCAAGCAAAATCTCCAAAGGTGTAGAAGGTGAAAAGAAATATATTCCTAAGATGACAACTTATCGTAATGGCAAAAGTTTAACGGGCATAAGATTTAGTAATAAACAATAAAGAATAAAAACGCACAACAATTAAAAGATCCACTGTTGTATATGTTTCTTTGGATCCCACTGAGTTATGAGTACTGGGCGAATCAAACTGATGAGATCTAGGAAGATCGAAACAGTCTGTATTTGATTCCTGGTACAGAAATACCAAAAATAGCTCAGTGGGTCTTTTAATTGTTGTGCGTTTTTATTCTTTATTGTCTATCACAAGTTATCATTTTATTATGAATTGTTTTCTTATTATATCCAGAATGATTCAAAATTCCCTGTTGAAACTTCTGTCAGGAATACAAAAACAAACCGTATTCTTAGTGGAACGTTGTATGTCCGCAAACGCCACACGAATGTGCTAGAAGATGCACTAAGGTTCAGAAATAAAAGACAAAAGGTCGTTTAGACAACATGTTTATTAGCCCTATGTTTACAATATGACACTAAGGTTCTTATTATCTATTAAAACATTATTTATCGAACTCATTTTTAGTAATTTACAGTTTTTTAATTTTTCTAATGGCAATAATAAAACAAAATTCCCTATCATAATATTTTAATTAAATTTCTTCATCATTGGAATGTAATTTCCAGATTTTAAGAGTTAAAACAACACTACAAAACTTCAAATATTAAGTGCTTTTGAAATTAAAATAAAATGAATTTCAGTACCCGGTAATCATTGAGAAATAAAAATAAGGAATTACAATTGCTAAATATTTAACTCTTTCAAATGTCAGATTTTTATTTGTATTAGTAAAACAGATATGATGATTTGAAACGACCTTGACCTTCAGCCTTATGAGATGGTATTGAAAAAATCGTTAAGTCCTGAAGGAAGTGCGTTTTATTCTCATTAATCATGCGGCAAACCAATTCTTGATAACACACAAGTGAGATTGTAAAGTTCTGCATTGTAAATAAGTAAATAAACAAACAGTATTGTCCATTATCGTGTGCTAGGGTAATAATATCAATAGTACAATACTGATAAGAAAAAAAATGCGTTATCGAATTGCAGTATGTAAATGAAACTTTCTTATTGTTCCATTGTTTCATATAAGAAAATTAACATTGCCAAAACATTGTTCTGCAATCCGCATAACTGTCAAGGTACAGTAGATGAATATATTTTCATACTGGACTCATGTGATGTCGATAAAAAGCTTCTTTCATAAGTTTAACATGTATGAACATTTGTATCAAAAATTATACTGCTACGCAGTAAATTTAATACAAGATTCATTTTAATTCTATTATTAATAATAAATAAAACTTTGTGACATCTATAAGATATTTGTTTCGTTTAATTAGTGCTCAGGAACTCGTCATGTAAACTCTTTGGAGGACAAATTAAAGAATCAGCTCTCATATGAATTTGTGCCTTCATTATCATAGCTATTTCATTTGTTTTGTTATTTGGTGGTTCAACTGTATTTTTTACGATTTATTATTTCGCATGTTTTTAAATTATAATTGTTTTTTAATGATATATATTTAAACAAGTTAAGTTTTGTAGTAAACACGGAACCAAACGACCCCATACAATTTGAGTTATTAGTGATTGGCGCGCAAAACGCATTAATTCAAGGATGGAGTACAATTCAAAAGATACCCTTCTTGAGTTCATTTAGTATGTCCAAACACCCATTTTGAACCATTCGAGCTACAATGAGTAAGTGACCAGTGAGAAACGGAAGTGGTCCAAAGTATCATATTCGTTCTTATTATGTCGATTCAGTACAAACAGATCCTAATTCTGTCCAATTACCAATATTTTTCCTAACCAGATCCATGACCATTTAAAACCTGAAGTGACCTGGATTGGAAGTTGGATTATTATTCGCCAAATCTCCAGATCGTAGGGACTGCGACGCATAGGGCTCCGACTCCTAATTTAGGCTATAGAGGAAGTTAACACAGACAAAATGCCATACGAGAATCCTAATAGCTCCGTCATACGGGGGTCGCTAAAATAAAGGAAAAATAAAGGAAAGATCTCTTTGTTACTTGAAACAAGCCAGTGTCTTCTTACAACATAAAGAAATTACTAAAATTGTATTTATTTTCTCATGCTTTTATTAAAAAGGAAGAGGAGGATGGGAAGTAGTGGCTAATGTGGTTCATGAGATTTAAATGCTCGAAAAACAGAATCTCGTAGAGCTCTTAAACACTTCAGCCTTTTTTCTCGAAGGAAAGATGGCTTTGAGATCATTGTTTCTGTGTGTGTGTGTCCCTCTATATCACGTTTGATTCAGTGAACGAGTCTTTTTGAAACTTGACATACACATGGACAAGAGACTATATTAGTGTTTTAGTTTTATTGTTTATTTTCAGAATATTCAATATAGTAGCGAATTGAAATTCCGACGTAGGCCTATTACGAGAAGTTTGCTGAAAAATAGGGTTCATGTTCTTTCAAGAACTGCTTACTAATTAATCTAATCAATAAATGGACATCGTTTTAGTTTTATTAAAAATTAATTAATATTTAGAAAACTATTAAGTATTTAATGAATCACCGCCAACTTTTAATTTGTATTTCAAATTCTTCAGGTTGAAACAGCCAGTAAGAAAGGAGTTGTTTGCAGGAAGAAATATCTTTTTTCTTCCAGTAAGATGCAATTACTTAGTGTAACGAATGATTCAATTTAAGTTATTCGTCGCCAAAGAAACAAACTTGGAAATATTTCTAATATAAATCTTCTATGCAAGTCAGACGGAAACTCAAAAGACAGACAAAGATTTATGCCGTTGTCTGTTGAAAAGTACTTTTTAAGATGAGAGATGTTTTTAAAGCTTTTTATTCAATGAAACAAAAAAAGTGCTGCAACATATATATTAGGAGAATAACTTGGCCTCTGTGAAAACATTCAATCATTTCGTTGAGCTCCAACTTGCTATCAAACAGTTGCTTTAAAATTTGGAGCTGCTTTCCTTATTGTCCCAACTAATAACTAATAAAAAATTTATGGAGAAAGGATTTATATATTATAAAGAGTAAATAAAACAACAATTATTTTAATTTTAATTAACAAAAAGAAGACTAACAAAATTATCTTCTCTGTTTATATGTCTACATCTATAGTGGAATACTTTTTGAATCACGAATCGATCTTCCTGAAACTTGAGATGCGTGCTTATGGACAAGAGCATATCTCTCTTTTGTATTTGATTTTTTTTTTTTTACTTTCGATAAATATAAAATGGCAGCTAGTTGTAATCGCGAGATTTCTTTATTAATATCTAGCAACCCGCACAATTTTTAGTGGCTTCCCTGATGACTGAGATCTCAGAATCCAAGGTCACGTGTGTGTGTGTGTGGCAGGGAAGTCTATCTAAAATGAACGGTTTATCTTTTGACCTTACCTCACATGACTTACAGTTGACGCACGTGATGAAAAATGAAATGTAGGCATCCTCAATACTCATCGGTTCCCAATTTACTTTAACCACGGAATTCTTTTCATCTTGTTAAAAAATTTTGGAAACCTCACAATTTTTATTGATAATAAATAAAACAACAAAATCCCTCTCCCATGGAATATTAGTAATTTTTTGCAACTTTATTTAAATAAATTTTTCATACATATTTTAAACTATTAATTAGAGCTCAAAAACTAATTTTATTGCGGAACTCAAATTTTATCGGCGGAACTCTAGGGTTCCGCGGAACACAAGTTGGGAACCCGTCAATAGTAAACCTAAAGCTACGCGAACACCATCCGATTTTGCACCAACTTAGTTGGCCAACTCCGAGTTGGTCCGATTTTGTCCAGCTAGAACACCATCCAACTCGCTAATGAAGTCGGCCGCGATAGCAGCAATCCCATAATTCAATGCGTTTCCCCCAGCAGCTGTGGAAAATCCGAAATAATCGAGGTTTTGAAATCTCTCTGATAAATTCTGCCGCATACAATTACTGCATTTCAGTATAAACTTTATTTATGCATGAAAGAAACTAGCAATACTCTGATATTCATTGTGTTCTCGTTTGTCGTCGATTTGAAGCGGTGATAATCGTTTATGGACGCCATTTCTTTCCATGGGCGTGATGTCATGACTGACGTGTTCCAACGATGCCCTGTGATTGATAATTCCGACCAACTTTCCCGAGTTGGCCGACTCGAGTCGGTTGTGCAGTACCAACTAAAATCTCTGCCAAGTCTCTGAAAAACGTGCTCAAAGTCGGCTTTAGCGACTCGAAAACTGAAAGTTGGCCAACTAAGTTGGTGCAAAATCGGATGGTGTTCGCGGGGCTTAACATTACTTGTATTTCTGTGTCTTATGATTTCGGAGGAGTAGCGGACAGAAACAAAAAAAAAGAA
>JAFIDM010009631.1:261631103-261642319 GCA_023159025.1 Thereuonema tuberculata | reverse complement strand
AAATGAAACTTAATGATAATAATATTAAACCACACCAAGTTATTTTAAAGTTTCTATTACGAAATAAAACTGACTCATGACTTTAAGGTCATGCTCTTAATTTAAATTTCATTCCATTATAAGCGTAACTATAGGAAACGATTCCTAATTTAGCAAAGTAATTAATTTTAGCTTTAAAATGAGTTTTTAATAGGTTAATACCTCCACTAAAAAATCGTTTCCAAAGAATTGATTGGAATTTGAATTACTTCTCCAAACGGCTTCCCAGCCCACAGGTTCAATGGAGTTTGAAACATACGAGACCATGGCTTCGTAAACTTGACTACACTTAGCATTTCTCAGAATTTCCTCTTTGTAAATAGCTATACGATCCTCCATGTGTATGAATTGAATAACATAAATATCGGGAATAATTAACTCGTCTGACATTTTGTTTCAGCACAAAAGTCACATCCGTCGTTCCACTAACTCCAAAAGTTAAATTTCGTGATTAGAACAGCCTCCACGAGCGTCTGTCAAAGCAGCCAATTAAAAGCGAAGATTCAACACGTGGAGTGGAATCAACCAATCGCGTTAATAAAGAACGAACCAATTAGATCTGTTATTTTTATTCTTCCCGCTACGAATGTTTGGCGCTGCTTAACAGAATCTTCAAGTCATGTCATCTGTGAATTTTATCGATAGTGGTAAGTCAAGATGAAAATAAATTATGATTTCTCATCTTTAATCTATAAAATAAATACCTATAATTTTTAGGTTCCAGTATAAATAAAATTAAGCCAAATCTATTTAATTAGGATTCACCTGTATCGATATTTTATCATCCAAAAACTAAGTTCTCTAGAACGAATGCCGTCTCGATTCAAATAAAACGTTTATTTTAATTATTTTCGCAAACAACAAATAAAACCATCGTTATGTGATTTTTTTATTTATTTAAATAATATTTTTTTATAATTAACGGTTTTGTCAGCACAACATATGTGCAGGTCGTTTATTGATGGACACTTCAAAAATTCAATTAGAAAATGTTATAATACAATTAAACATTTTCTAATTGAACAATTAATTAAATTGTTAAACAATTTAATAAATCACATAAACAATTTGTATCAATTGACTTTCACCCTGACTTGTTTCCTAAATTATCAAAAATTTGTGTACAATCAAACACTATTCTCACATCTCCAGCAAAAAACACCATCGCCAACATGTTAAACCAAGTTAATAAAGTTCAAAATTCTCTTACTAAAGGTTTAGTTTATACACTCCCATGCAAAAATAATACCTATATCTATGTTGGGGAAACCGGTCGTTTCCCCAACATCGATAGAAGTATACAAAAACAAAAAGTTAAGATAAAATAAGACAGTATGGCTGACTGGTCTAAGGCGCTGGTTTCAGGAACCAGTCTCTTTGGAGGCTTGGGTTCGTATCCCACTACTGTCAATTATTATTTTCTTTTACTACATGGGTCAATCCATACCAAACGGTGCAGCACTTGTTGCTCGACCATTTTTTAAAAAAATTGATTTTTTTTACTGTTGTTACTCATATGCATGAGTACTTCAAAACAGGCATTATTTTTTTTTTATTTGACATCGTTTAAAAATGGCGTTCATTTTTGTTTTAGGGTTTCCGGCATTTTTGGCCTTTGCAGACAGTTGCCGTAATTTTGATAACTCAGCTAAGAAAAACGATAGAAAGCTGTGGTAAAACACATTATTTTCAACACATTCTAAACTACATTTTATGTCCTGTACCTTTTTACCATATCTCTAACACAAATGGCTCAAATTTAGAACCGAAACTGATATTCTCTTTTGAACAAAAATCAAAGTTCCGGATTTTTGAGCAGGAAGGAATGAAATAGCAAAGCTATAAACTTTTTAGAGAAAAGATATACATCCAAAGGTTTATCAAAAAATATTTCAGCTCTGTTACTGGCTTCCTAATTATTTTATAGCGCTTTAAAAATGCTCTTTTTTCATTTTTTTCAAAGTTTGAGCCCCAATATCTCTGATGGGGGACCTAATGAAATTTGATATTTAAAATATTAAGAGAACTTTATGAGAGGTATCTGTGAAAAAAATTTTGAGTTTGATATTTGAGTTTGATTTTCGAGTTAGATACCCTAAAACAAAAATGAACGCCATTTTTAAACAAAATCAAATAAAAAAAAAATAATGCCCGTTTTAAAGTACTCATGCATTGAGGTAAAAACAGTAAAAAAAATCAATTTTTTTTAAAAATGGTCGAGCAACCAATTTTATGTTTTCTGGACCGTTTGATATGAATTGACCCATATGTGAGAATATTCTAAGACTTTTACGACCTAAAAGGAAATAAAGCAGTATGGACGACTGGTCTAAGGTGTTTCAAGGCACCAGTCTCTTCGGAGGTGTGGGTTCGAATCCCACTACTGTCAATTCTTTGTTGTTGAAGCAAAGGAAGGCTGAGGGAGTATAGTTATTGGGCGATACTTCGGACATCAGCTGGCCTTAATCCGGTCCTGATGTGTCCGATATAGATCTGAACCTTATCTTTCAATAGTCACTAGATACTGTTCGATAGATATATATCTTCAGTTAAATAACACTAAAAGTAGATTCAGCGACCTCCAAATAGGTTTGTCTTCCCAAACAGTCCATATCTGCAACGATAACACATCCTCCACGACTGAATCTGGACTGAACTGACAAATTTCGAAGCACCAAAACAGAAGATAAATGGCTTCAACTTTTAAATTAAGTCATCTTTATCAAAAACAAAATCCAGTGGCATTGTTTATCATCACGGTCGCTGACGGACAGATGGCTTAACAATTCTAATGTGGTGGCATCGTTTCTCTAAAACCATAACATAAAAAAGCACGCACCCAAAAAAAATCAAACAAAATAAGGAAGGAAATAAGACAAATATCATCGCATTTGCATTCCAATCAGAAAACACGCGTTGATTCTTTAAAGGATAATTTATTTTACTGCAAAGTCTGGGTTGAAGACAGTTTTAACCTTGAAGCTCCATTAGAGCTTTATGGATCATAAACATAGCAGAAGAAGATAAACATCTGCAATAAGGGAATATCAATCTCTTTAGGACTCTGGCTCAGGAATTGCGCTCTTTCAACTTGGAATGCTGCCCTTTCCGACTGCAAAAGTTGGAGATCAGAACTAGAAGAAATTTCCGGTTTGCTAAAGTTCTCTTAAAAAGACTTGTTTACTTTTCGAAATCAGAATCGCGAACAGACTTCAGGGAAAATTCCGATTTTTATTTTTGAGCTCATTTTCTAGTTTCGTTTCTGTCTCGGATTAATGTTGCAGACGGAATGACGTCATGCTTCCTTCCAATTTGCGTAAATTGTTGGATGCCCAGTTTTTTTTTGTTTTTTTGTTTGCATATCAAATTCCGTTTGCATATCAAATTTTTAAATCAACTTCAGCATAATTTAGGGATTACTAACAATTATCAAAACAAGCGGAATTAACGGATTAATTATAAGAATTAATGTTCATTGTTTGACATCATTGTTTTCGTTCTATGGGCATTTTCGTCACCTTCATGCACTAATTTTTCGAGATACCCCTCAGAAGAAATTTCAAATATAAAGGTACATCTTCTTTTGTCCTTAATGGAGCCAAGTTTCAAGAAGATATATCCAGCAGTTCAAAAGCTATTAGAGACAATATACTCTCTGAGTGATCTCACTTTCTTGTAGGCTAAAAACGCTTTATAGCCTTTGTCTTTCTAACGGATGAGTCAGAGGTTAACGAATCCTATTTCCCCACAGGCATTTTCAAAGGCCTAAACCAGCGAACGGTAATCGAATGATTTGTAAATGTTCTGCAAAAAATAAATAAATAAATAAATAAATAAATAAATAAATAAATCGATCCATCTACTATAAACGTTAAAAGAGAATTTTTACTTGTGTATAATTTAAAAACCTTGTTTGAATTAACTTTTTATTAAACTCTATAAGTTATTACAACTCAAAAACTAAAATGTAACGGCTCTAGCATTTTTTTCTTCTTCAAAGTGCTTCTAAATTATTCACAAGTTAATCATACAACAAAAATTAAAAAGAAAACTCTCAAAGGGAGTCGAAATGCTACTTCGAATTTAATAAAAGTAATTATTAAAAATTATTGAGGTAAAATTTTAAAAATTAATCACGGGATAACGTATAATTTTCTTACTTCTAATATTTGCTGAAATGTCTTATTTATATAATAATGTTTAAACTTTTTTCTTCTGCAGAAAAAGCTTCTTTTTCCGTTAAAGCTTGCCCGTGCAGTACACGCAATGTCTACTAATTTACAGTGGTAGGATTCGAACCCATACCCCTTTCGAGACTGCTACCTGAAACTAGCGACATAGTCCTCTCGGCCACTCTGCCTGCTTGTTTTTCTTTATCTTCTAAGTTATATTGTATTTAATTTAAGCATTTCGTGTTTTAAAAGAACTATTGACAGTGGTGGTATTCGAACCCTCGCATCTTTCGAGACTGGTTCAGAAACCCGGGCCATAGACCTCTCTGCCACACTGCGTTTACTGTTTTCATATCACAAGTAATAAAAAGGGATAAAAACGCACAACAAATAAAATCACTGAGCTACTTTTGGAATATTTGACATCGGGAATCCAGGACAGTCTGTTTCGAGGTTATTACCTCTCCTCAGCTGGATTAACCCAGTGTCTGCAGCTCAGTGATATCAAAGAAATATAAACAAAAACACAAGTAAACATAAGAATGGCCCTTCATATAAAAATATATCAAAGTTAAATAAAAAATAAAAAAGGGCAATTAGTTAATCCCGCCAGTCAACTGCTGGCTTATAAAGGATTAAACTATAAGAAAGACATATACAATAAAAAAAAAAAAAAAAATAGACGCCGACGCACTAATTAAAATTAAAATAATAATACATTAAAAAGGTTAAAATGGACTAGTTTCGATTCATTAAAATTTTTTTGAATCTTCATCAAGCTTGGTTTCAAAGTTTAATTCATGCTTATATGGTAGAAAAAGAGTGATGGGTGCGGAATTATTGTCAAAAGCTGTTTTGGTTGGTGGAAATTTTTGGAAGAGCTTACGGACCGCAGAGGTGGGGAGAGGGGAGGGAAAGTGATTTTTTTTTTATTATAATTATAATATTATTGTTGTTGTGAGGATTTAGAGAAGTTTTTGCTCAATCCATATAACTGAATATTTTGTACTGATAAACAATCATTGTTACAAAATGGATCTGTGAGAATATGGATAGTTTCTTTACATTTGCGTCTGAAATGATTGGCTTCTTTGCATATTATTTTGGGTTGAGAGAAATTTATATTGTGTTTATGTGTATGAACATGCTGGGCGGTGTTATAATTGTAATCTTTACTTTTTATTGCATATTTGTGTTGGGAAAGGCGGCGACCTTTTTTGCATTGTTTCGCCCAGATATTTACATTGGTTATGTAAACATGAGATGGAATAGACCACTCCTTTTTGTGCGAGGGGATCATTGTTGTACTTAGGGGTGTTGCACTGATTGATTATTTTGTATAAATTATTGTTACTAGGGGAAGTGAGCGAAATATTATAAGGGCGTAGGATCTTATTAATTGCCTGGAACATATCAGAATGAAAAGGAATCGAAATGTATCTGCATGGGGATTTTGAAATTGGCTTGTCATTTTCATAACAAGATCGGACAAAGTGGGTGATGTATTTATCCAAGAGGGGTGGTGGGTAGTCATTGCGAATAAACATTTCTCTAATTTTTTGAATTTCCGTGGTGAAATTGCGGAGACTGCTAGAAAGACTAAAGGCGCGTTTAATGGCCATGTTGATATTGTTAATTTTAAATGAGAATGGCACATAAGAATTGAAATTAAGTGAGATATTTTGAGATGATGGTTTTCGATACACTGATGTACTGAAGCTCGAGTTCTTGCGTTCAATCTGAACGTCAAGAAAAGCGATGGTATGGTTGGTCTCATTTTCTTTTTCAATTTTGAATTTTATACGTGGGTGTATCGCGTCAAAGATGTGAAAAACCTTGTCCTGAATAGTGGAATCGCAATAGAACAGTAAATCATCCACGAACCTGCAGTACAATGGGACTTCAAAATTGTTTTCGTCGAACATCGTAAAAGTAGTGTCCTCGATAAAAATCATAGATAATTCCGCGATTGCAGCTGAGGCAGAGAGGCCCATGAATAGGCCCGAATTTTGGCTATAAATTTTGTTATCAAAAACAAACATTTGCATTTGAAATAAAGCATTAATTAGAGAAAATAGCTCATTTTCCAATTGCAAGTTAGTAAAATTGATGATGGACTTACTTTTTACATGACGTAAAGCTTTTCGACAAGATCAAATGAGATGGAGGGCTTCAACATCAAGGAAAAAAAAATTGAAATTATCATGAAATTGGAGGGAACGAATTTTTTGGATGAAGGATGTACTGTTTTTAACAGAAAAATTAGATATGGTGTTAGCTTCTAATAATTTGTTATAAATGATAGTTGATAAGCCTTTGATAGCGGAGTTACAGTTCACTATAGGTCTAACGGGGAATAACCCGTTGTCGTCGGCCGGTATATGTACCTTTGGTAAAAATCTGATTTTTGGGATATCGAGAGAACTATCCTTGAGTTCTGTTGCATTTTCCTGGGATAAGCAATCTTGTGCGACAAGGGATCGTAAAATCTTCCTATTAAGGTTTAAAAACGATTTAGGATTGTCAGAGTAAAAAGAAATCCCGTTAGTTGATTTTAGAAATTTGTTGGCCATTTCTTTGTACTGCGAGAGTAATAAAAATCGTTTTATTTTTTATTTAATTTTGATGTATTTTTATATGAAGGGCCATTCTTATGTTTACTTGTGTTTTGTTTATATTCCTTTGATATCACTGAGCTGCAGACATTGGGTGAATCCAGCTGAGGAGAGGTAATAACCTCGAAACAGACTGTTCTGGATTCCCGATTGTTGTGCGTTTTTATCCCTTTTTATTACTTGTGAAATGTTTCTACGCACGTTAAATTTATCATTATGTTTTCATATCTTTAAGATAAGTTATGTTTTGATATCTAAGTTGTATTTTAGTTAATTCACGCATTTCGTTTTTTAAGAGAACTATTGACAGCGGTGGGATTCAAACCCATGCCTCTTTCGAGACTGGTACCTGAAACCAGCAGAATACACCTCTCTGTCTGTTCTTGTATGTTTTTTCTATGTTTTTAATGTATGTGTTACACCGAATCCATGAAATTGCCTATTGCGTGAAATCGGCAAAAAATTGCCGAATTCATGAAAAGTGCAAGCCCATTGCTTTATTCATGAAATGGGCAAGTTAGCTGCCGAATGCGTGCATTGGGCAGGATATGGAATTCTTAAATTATCATTTTTATTTTCTTTGATCACAAATTATTTTTAATGCTTTTTATATAATTAATTAAGTAATTTATTTACTATCACAAAATTATTGTTCCACATATCTATTTAGTCCTATTTTAAAAATTTATAAAAGTTTCACTTCGATCGGCGGAGTGAACGGAAATTTCTAGATCGTCTTTTCTATTGCAAACACGTGATACCCTGTTTGAAATTAAATTATAGAATTTAATTGTATAGTTCATGTTATATAGAATATTGTGTTCAAACAAACAAGCGAAGCAACTAAACAACTAGTGCACTTGCACGTGCGCAGTGCAGTGCGCCGGTGCACATACGAACATAACATATTGAAAATCGACCATTACCATACGATGATTACGCATGATGCAAATCGTGAAAATACCTTTTAATAAAATTAGTACATCATCATAATATGTAAGTGTAAACGTCAAAACAAAAAGTTTGTAAACGGTTAGTTGCAAAAAACACCACTGGAGAGCCACTGTCTACTTTGCTCAATACATGAAAAAAGCAAGAACATTTATGCCCAATGCACGCATTCGGCAGCTAACTTGCTCATTTGATGAACAAAGCAATGGGCTTGCACTTTTCATGAATTCGGCAATTTTTTGCCGATTTCACGCAATAGGCAATTTCACGGATTCGGTGTAACATATGCATTTCGTATGTTAAAAGAAGTATTGACAGTTGAGGCATACGCATGCCTCTTTACAAACTAGTACCTGAACCGGTGGCGGACTAACGCTAAAGGCTCGGGCACACAGAAAGCGGTCTGCCGCGGCGGGCAGCGATCTCCGACCGCGGCGGGCAGGCGATCTAGTTGTATTCACAGTGTTGCATTATCTCGTTCACACAGAACGCGATCTACCGCCTCTCGCTGACCTTGACCGCGACGACAGGCGATCTGGTTGTACAGAATTACAGATTTTAGCGTGACCGCCTTCCAACAATGACTGATCAGATAGAAATTTTGATAGAAAATGTGCGGAAATACAAATATTTGTTTGATACTTCACATGAACATTATAAAAATGTTTTAAAAAGGAGAAAAGCAATTAATTATGTAATTAATTTAATTATAAACAAGAAATTAAAATTACAGTTATGTTTTAAAAAAAAAAAAAAGAGGTAATTTTGTTTTCTGGATGGTATGTTTTAATATAACATTAAAGAAATTTAGAAATGTTATTATTTAATAAAACTAGAATTAATATTTTTTGATTTAAGAATTTTTTTTTTCTTTTTGAAAAAAGAAAAGAAGTAATTCTATTTAGTTGAATTGTAATGTTATAGCAGAAATGTAGAAATACTATTGAGTTCAACCAAAAATGATATTCCTTAATTAATTATTTAATATTGAATACTGTAAATATAGATGTTCAAAAAATTAGAATAGTATAAGTAATAACATTAAAAAAAAGCAGTTAAAATTGTAATTAATCTTATAAAAATATTTATGTTATAATATTTACATAATATTAATCTATATATATAATATTAATATTAATATTATATAGAGTCATTCCATGTCAAGTGGTCTAATTTCGAAGTCTATCCCCGCGCGACCATCTCTGATTTTGATGAAATTTTCACAGTTTGTACTATAAGGCCTTAGATGAACATCTGCAAAATTTCAGTTCGAAGTATGCATTTTTGGCTGAGCCAGGGTCATTTTCGTAGAGGTCACTCGTTCCACATAGTTGTCGTAGTGAAAAATTTTGCACTTTTGAACTATAATATCACGGTAAGTATTAGAGCATTGACCCTCAAAATTCATTTCTAAGGTATACCTCACGCGTAGATTACGAAAATTATAAAGACAAGTTACGAAATTTCCATCCCTTGCCTACATGGGCCCCCAAAGTTGCCGAAAAATATTTCTCCGAAATTTTTTTCTGATTTTCAATGAATCTTGCTGGAATAAATAAAGCAGGTATGATGTTCATATTTTGTACTCTGGATGTCTACATGAGTGCCTACAAGTCAGACGGTTTACAGCTTTGCAGCAAATATACTTTGGTGAATTTGGCGCGACAAACTTGGCGTTTTATGAAAAACGCCAAAAGTGAGCTCTTTTCAGAGGGATAAATCGTTCGGAGGGACACCAATTAGCGTATTCTAGTTGCCACCATTAGAAAGAGCAAGTTTTTCTGTACCAGAAAACTTATGTCCCATTTTGGTGTCTTGACGGATAAGGTCTAAAATTTCTGGTTGAAGTCCACTACAGTTAGCCCAGTAAAATTGTAATCAAAAGAGGGGGGTCTTCCTTGCATGAAATGGGGTAGTCGGTTTCTTTTTTTTACATTGTATGTGATAGAACCGAGATGCCAAATCCAATTTTTCGACCTCGGCCACCTTCCGGATCACCCCCAAAAAACGTGAAAGCTGCCAAAATTTCGCACTTTTTTTAGGTTTCGCCAGTTTTGACTATGAAAGAGCACTTTTTCCACAAAGACAATTTTGTACGTTTTAAAAGTACATAAACTTTGCTATAATCTAAGACCAAATTCGTTTATATAAACCTAATGGTTTCCGAGATACTGCTTTTCAAAGTTTGTCAAAATTTCCATCCATGCCTATGTTTTCAAGTATGTACAGTCGGACCTCTATTTAACGAACCTCTATTTTGCGAATTTCTCTATTTAGCGAACTTTTCTTTGGAACCAAGAACATTTTGCTAATTTCTTCGTAAAATAACCTCCAAATAACGAAGTGCATTTTCTATTTAGCGAACTTTTTCATGGTATCTATTTTTTTTTCTCCTTGAAATGTTTTTATTATTAATATTCCCTTAGAGGAAATGAAAGAAATGTGGATACAGTAATTTTAAAAGGTGAATCTCTATTTAACGAATTTTCCATGTAACGAACTTTTTTTCGGGATTTAGCGACTTCGTTAAATAGAGGTCCGACTGTATTACACAATTGGCCTCAAACCTTTAATAATCCCGCTCAAATGATTCAAAGGGATTCAATTTTATTTGTGAAACAAAGAAAAAAGAATTAAAAGAAAAGGTAAACTAAGTATAAATCGAAATTGGTGGGTTGTTTATTGCTAATTATCCGTTCTGCAAATTCATTGTTCCAATAGGAAGATACATTTCTAGTTTTATACTTGATAATATGATTTTGAATAATAAATAATATTTGTAGAATTAAATTATTTTCCGTATTGATAGTTGACAGTTTTTTTTGTTTGTCCTTTTGTTATTGATGTTAAAAGTTGTTGGGGAAAACTTCCAAAACGTCAAATTCAAAAAGTAAAACAAAGTGGTGTGTCTTTCTTCAGTATTGGTCCATACTGTGACTGTTGACAAGAGACAGGTGACCGTTGACCCCCTTACACTGTTTCACAGGCTATGCTGAAACGGTCTGATGAAAAATTGAAGAACTTCACATACGAGCTTTCACCATTCCCTATGTCTATATTCACTCAAGATGGAATGAGGAAGGGCACAAAATCCTCTTTATATACAGCATTCCAACCTGTTGACATTTTTGAAACACAAGGCAAAACTAAATTTGTGGTTGTAGACGGTGATCATCTCCTCCACAAAGTGTTGTGGCCGAAAAGCTCCTCATTTGAGTTGATAGCTGCCAGATATATTCAATATCTCCTTACATGGTATGGTCCGCTCATAGCAGTAGTGTTTGATGGGTATCCAACAGAGGCTGAAAAAAAAAATAGTATAAAAAACGCTGAACGTATTCGCCGAGCTCGGGCACATTCTTCTTCTGAGGTAATATTTAAGGAGGTAATCATGCCTCGGATTTCCCAAGAAAAGTTTTTATCTAGTGATAATAACAAG
>JAFIDM010009631.1:261616258-261630287 GCA_023159025.1 Thereuonema tuberculata | reverse complement strand
CCTGTGACTAGACAGATTGAGGAACTCAATGAACTCAATCTGTCCCTTCAGGGGAAAATGACAACTGTTTTCAAGTTGGCAGACAAAGTAAAAAGCATTTAAAGCCAAACTGGAATTGTGGGGACGACGCGTGAACAGACGCATATTAGACATGTTTCAGACATTAGCGGGGATTTAGGCGAGACTGAGCCTGAGAATTCATTCTCCCAGTTGGTGCACGAGCACCTGTCTTTGTTTTTAAAAGAGTTCGAGCGCTACTTACCAACCACAAAAGACCCACGAACTGGTAAGGAATGGATCCGCGACCCATTTGTCAACATATCAGGCGAATCTAGCCTGTCTGTGCCAGAAGAAGATCAACTGCTGGAGATTGCAAATGACGGCAGCCTTAAAACTACGTTCGAGACAACAACTCAGCCGGTGTTCTGGATTAGTCATGGCGGAATACCCTGAGATTGCCACCACAGCACTTCAATCCCTGTTGCCATTTTCGACATCCTATCTGTGTGAAGTGGGGTTTTCTGCAGTGACACCAACCAAAACAAAACAACAGAATAAACTGGACATCAGCAACACACTTCGGGTGTCATTGTCTCCTATTACCCCTAGATGGAACCGTCTCGTTGCAGAGAAACAAACTCAGGGTTCTCATTGATTTAAGAGTTCTGTTGAGTTAAAATGTTAAATCACTTTATATTCAGTTTTTGGTGTAACTATTTTATTTTGAAGGCATGTTTAATAAATACAATTAAATTATAATTATTAAATCAAAACAATCTAAATTATAAACAATCAATGCCCCCCCCCCCTCCAAGAGCCACTGTAAAATTATCAAAAGTTGACCGGTCCGCGACAATAAAAGGTTGGGGACCACTGCTATAGAATATTGCTCTGTGCTTAATCAGTTTAATACTGGAAGTGATCATCGATTAGTAAGGTGTATGTTACACCTCAATGTCAATCTGGAAAGACAACAAGAAGTAAGAAATCCAAGAAAACCTATTAATTTAATGGATATAATGGAATATTCATCTGAATTTAAATTATATATTTTGAAGTACTTTTGTGTACTTTCATCTACAAAAAGTAATTTAATTCTATATGATAATGTAGAATCTGCCATCTCATTGTTATAAATTTTATTTTTAAATAATACAAATCAAAGAAAACCAATTATAGTGTAAGAGAAAATGTAAACTGAATTCTAATAACCAGTAATTTTGATATACAGCAAATTACATAAAACATTTAGAAAGAGACATCAGTGGAATTTCAGCATTTTGATTGGGGGGTGGGGCAAAAGTGAATAATGCTTGTCGACTTATATTTAGTTTTGTTTTGTTTGTTTTTCCCTCAAAATATTGGGGGGATGTGCTCCCCCCCTCCAAATTATGCATATGGAAAGAGATCTGTAAGAGTAGGGTAGTTATTGACTTTCATTTATTGTATGCTTTCACAAGTATTCAGGGATAAGTAATACTTGTGAATGGCCCTTAAAAGAAAAAAGGAAACTAATTTTTTTTACCAAAAAAATTAAAAAAAAAAAAATTTCGCCCCCCCCCCCCCCCGATTTTTTTTTTTTTTTTTTTTTTTTTCTTCCAATAACCCATTTAGCTTAAGTCATTGTTTGAAACCTATTCCAACACTTTTTCAGCTTTTAATTAAATTTTGGTAATGGTATTTTGCATGTTCACTTTGATCATCTTCCTTTATATTTTTATATATTATTTTATATTATTTTCTGTTATATATTTTTTTTCGTGGTTGTATTTTGACTGCCTTTCTCATTTCTGTTTTCAAATCGAAAGTAATGGGCTTTTTTGATTTATTCTCTTCAATTGGTAACTAAAAATTTCAATATCTTTTTACTTTTACTGATAACATTTACCTATTATGTCTAGAGCATCATGACATCTATGTTATCAATAAAACTGATTGTAACAACAAACATTTATTCACATATTCTTTAAGTCTTCCAAATCTTTCCATTTCATTGTGCATTCTTGTAAATAAAGTTCTAATTTTTGCTTATTTCTTCGAAGTTATTCTACATATTGCAGATATTGTCTCCTGAAGTCCCAAATCTAAATGGCTTTGTTAATTATCTTATCCCATAATTTGTTACTTGGATGAAATCTCTTAGGAAATTACTATTTATGTAACTTAAGATGAAGATGTAAGATAGGCCAATGGACGGTACACGTGAAAGCTTTTTGGGTGTTAAAAACAAGTCTCGGCAACAAACTTAAATGTTGTGAAACTAGTTTATCACAAGACTGGACTGTTATGACCATGCATTATCCTTAATGTACTGGCTCATTCCTTGTCGGGTCACGCAATGGAGTTCACCACTCCATTACAGATTCTTATCAGATTTTTTTTTTTTTTTTCTGAAAGAGGGGTTTGAAAAAATAACTCTGGTGAAATATGCCTCCTGTCAGACAGTTTCCGAGAAATAAATTTTTAAAATTTGCTTTTTTTTTTTTTTTTTTTTTTTTTAGCGTGCTGCGGCTTATTATTTGGGTTTTTCTTAATAGCTACTATAATATTCAACCAAACTTCTCGAAAATTGATACCTAAAGGTAACTTTTCATGCTGAATCAAAAAAACACCAAAGAAAATGCTCTATTAGGAGTAGTTTTTGGTGCACAGTTAAGCTGTAAGCCTCCAAGAAAGAATTAAAACGGGCATGTGGTATTAACGTTAGGCATTTGAATTTTTTTCACAAAGTCAGTCAAGGGTTGTCCTACTTCCACAAAAAAATTACATTCTGGCCTTTGACTTCGTAACAGAAAAAAAATTCTTGAAGTTGAGTGATCGCTCAACAAATTGTTGATGGCTGAATTGCCCAAGCATCTCGGAAATAATTCCACTTCAAGTACTAATAAAATTATATTTATGCACTTAATTAGATTTCTTTATTTGATGGGGGTTCCTACATAAATGCTTCAGTTTCTAAGGAAGTATTTATTCCCCATTGTCAAAAATATTGCTTCGTGGATAGGTTCTTCTTAAACAAAGTTAAACTAATAAAGGAGTTGACTGGGGAAAACCCATCTCAAACTGAAAGTGAAGCTTAAGGTGACAAAGCGGATTGCCTCCAGGGAATGTCCCTTTTCAAATCAAAACTGAAACTTGTATCTATTCAAATGCTATTCCAAATAAGTGCTTCTTTGGAAGCTTTCTAAACACAACGTGTCATCTTCAGACATACACTAGAAGTACTGGATTATTTAATTGGGAAAATTTCACAGCTGTTGATAAAGAACTGTTATGCTTGAGAACTGGCCTTTAAGTGTATTGTCCAGTAGAACAACTATGTAATCGCCACAAGGCAGTGCTGCTCTCAATATATGAACGAATTCAAAGACCTTTTCAAGATCACAAGAAAATTCTTAAAGAGAGTTTGAGACCAGCATCTCTTGATACTGCAAAAAGAACATAGTGATTGTTGTAATCATTCTATGAAGCCAGGCCATAAACTGTGCCCAGCATGTCGGGCCCTTTTAAGAAGTTGCCACAAAGAACCAGTGAACGATTCAGAGACTGTTATACCAGTGAAATATGACTAGTACATAATTTGCTGCAAATGAACTAAATAGAAGTACAGTAGAACCTCATTATAACGGACTAATAGGGGCTGAAGGTTGTCCGTTTTAATGAAAGTCCGGTTTATAACAAATAATTCTTAAGAGGGATGTAATGAAGAAGGGTGTACATCAATGAAAGTACAATAGTTAGTTATAAAAAGTGTTTATTATATATCAAATAAAAAAAAGCCTTCAATATAGTAGTTTGAATTGTAAAAGATGTGTATGTATATGTTACACCGAATCCGTGAAATTGCCTATTGCGTGAAATCGGCAAAAAATTGCCGAATTCATGAAAAGTGCAAGCCCATTGCTTTATTCATGAAATGGGCAAATTAGCTGCCGAATGCGTGCAATGAGCAGTAAGTGTATGGAATTCTTAAATTGTCATTTTTGACAGTTGCAGAAGTAATTTTGAAACGGATGTCGAATTTAAC
The DNA here is from genome assembly GCA_023159025.1 of Thereuonema tuberculata. NCBI lineage: Eukaryota > Metazoa > Arthropoda > Chilopoda > Scutigeromorpha > Scutigeridae > Thereuonema > Thereuonema tuberculata. The sequence goes on along the minus strand of JAFIDM010009631.1, from coordinate 261,626,260 downwards.
TTGAATCTGTATTAAGATGCATGGATTTGGGTTGTGTCATAACTTGGACATTTTTATTTATTTGCTGAATGCGTTTTAGTAAATTTAAATATTGTAATATATAATTTGATGTATTTAATTTTCAAGTCAAAAAGGTTACAAATATTTAACAAACCTTTAAAAATACAATATACAAATACAGTGCTATCAATCGGTTCTCGGTTACAAATATCCATGCCTCTTTTGAAATTTCTTTGTTTAAAAAATCATTTAAAAATACAAATCAAATTCAATTTAACACATGAGTGATGTTTCTAAGTTTCCGGAATCCTTGTTATGAATCGGATGAAGCACGACGATGAGAGTCTGTATGTGTTCAAAGAAACTCGCAATCGAAGAAACTAAACTAGTGCGCTTGCGCAGTGCAGTGCGCCGTAACATATTGAAAATCGACCATTTCCATACGATGATGTCGCACAAATTTATAAGATGATTACGCACGATGCAAATCGTGAAACTACCTTTTAATAAAATTAGTTTAAGGTGTCGTTATTCTTTCTATTTTCTTTCAATTCTACGTCCTTCAACTGGACGTTTTGCTCAAGTAAACGGTTAGTTGCAAAAAACACCACTGGAGCGCCACTGTGTACTTTGCTCAATACATGAAAAAAGCAAAAACATTGTTGCTCAATGCACGCATTCAGCAACTAATTTGACTATTTCATGAATAAAGCAACGGGCTTGCACTTTTCATGAATTCGGCAATTTTTTGCCGATTTCACGCAATAGGCAATTTCACGGATTCGGTGTAACATATACACTGCATTAATCTTTACAACAAGAAGGTCCAGGTTCATGTTGAGTGCTTACATTCATTGGTTTGAAAAAATAATTTATTTTCTGCTGGGTTTGTTTGCTGCTTATTTCTTCAGTTATAATTGACGGAGGTGCCGTATGTGTTCATAATATAAATGTAAAACTCGTCAGATAAAAATAAGCATCCTTTATTATTATTACAAATTTTTAAAAAACTGTCCGTGGTAAGCGACATCCGTTATAATAGGGTCCGTTATAATGAGGTTCTACTGTATTATGGAATTAGGATGTACACTTATAGTTTGGTTCTGAAGGAAGAGTAAGACATGATACTCTATAGGTTTTTTTTTTTTTTTTTTCGAGGGATTTCCTCACTCCTGGATGAGATATTATCCCGATATTTCGGCCCAGTGCCTCGGGCCTTCTTCGGGAGATGTATAAATATCAATTACATCAAGGTGAGCACAGAACTAACAAGTACCGTTGTTAGTTTCTCGGTTAAGTTCCTCATGTTGTTTATTCCAAGCAACTGGTGGTCACACTGCAATAGAGAGAAGGGTGTAAGAGGGAACAATGAAAAAATGAAGAGTCCTTGGGGACAATTTCTCAATTGCGTGAGAGGTGGCGAACTCGATTGGTCCCTTTGAATTCAAAATCTCATCCCGGAGTCAGGAAATCCCTCAAAGAAAAAGAATTATATAGTAGGATGTACACCTGTAAAGTTGTATGTAAGGAACAGGAAGCAATGTAAAGTCTATGGTAAATGAAAGGCAACACAAGCTTGTTTTATACTACAAGATAAGTTTACTAAGATTGTCACCATCACTTGGCGAAGAACAAAAATGCACAGATCTATACCAACTTATTAATGAGCTAAAACATAAATGTCATAAATTTACTGAAAAATTTTAACCCTTGCACCTGCTATTTGGTCGATTCAGGATACCATAATAGATTTCAGCGTTTCAGAATGTATGGCAAAAAAAAAAAGTAAGACTGCTTAAGAAAGATCAGGGAATATTGGCATAACCATGAAAAAGTGTGGAAAAACACTTCTCAACGAAGTAGTTCAAAAAATTAAAAAAAATTTATGAGGATGAATTGTCAAGAATGTGCCCAGGAAAAGGAAGAATTTGTCAGTAACAGTTGAAGGTGTTAAACGAATCCACAAACAGAAATGGCTTCTACTGGTTAATCTAAAAGAACTTTATTTGGCATTCAAGGCAAAGTTCCAGTTAAAGATTGGTATTTCAAAATTCTGTTCATTAAGACCACCTTGGTGTGTTAGCTAGAAAAAGAAATGTACCCTGAAGACACAATTGTGTATAAGCAGTGACTCCACAATGACAAAGCTAAATTGTTTTCTATGACTTCTCTGGAGGACTTCTGCAAAACGATATGTAAAGCTGCTGATAATGCAACAACTCGTCACTACACTGCCAAAGCCCAGTCTGCATAACGAATTTAAATGAAACCATCCAGCCTCTTGTTGTGTTGCTTGACTTAGCGGAAAATTATTCCTTTGTATGCCGAGATGCCATTCAAAGTTTTCATTGGGATACCTTGCAAGCAACACTGCACCCATTCGTTACACAGGGTTTTCATTTTATCTGAAGACATTGAAATATCCCGAAAACTACAAATCAGATCAAAAAACTTTATAATTATAATTTGTACGTCTCGGAGGGGGACATCCAATGATATCAAACTCGACACCCCACCCCCTGTGACGTGAGGGGTTGGGAAGAAAAACGTAAATAGGAACCACCATTTTTTATTGCAAATTCAGATTCTTCAGAAAATTTCACATTGATTTGATGTACTGTACGTTGGGGTTGCTCGCAGATGGTGCTGTAATCGACAAAAATCAAAATGGGTAAAACATCGTTGAAAATTGGGGATATCCCAAGAAATAAAAAATCATATGAAATCAAGAGAAATAAAAATGTAGATGAATGATATTTATCAAATTGCTATCCAATGACACATGAATTAACCCCCCACCCCCACGCTGCGAGAGCGGGAGAGGCAATTATTTCATAACTTGTAATGGGAAATCCCATTCTCAACGTTGTATTCCTCCGACAAAACGAAAAGGGGACTGCTCTATCATAAAAGGCAGTGCAGTGCGATCAGAGCTCACTTATCTTTCAGAATTAGAACTGAAAGCATCTCTAAAATTTTCATTGTACGTGTGTAGGTTTTATTGACTGCACATCTACCCTTCATTTCTACAGTAGAACAGAATTGCAAGTGGACAATGAATCGTGCAACTGTAGAAGAAAAAATTGAAATGATTCTGATTTATGGTGAATGTAGGAGAAATGTTGACGATGCTGTTGCCTTGTATGCTGAGCGGTTTCCAGATAATGTTCGCTCTCGTTCTTTTTTTTTACAAAATTGTGAATGCCTTTATCTCTGATGGCAGCTTTCAAACCAAGAAAAGGAAACGAAAAACAACTGTTACAGGAGAAGCTAATGAAATAGCTGTACTAGCAGCTGTTCACCAAAACACACAGATAAGCACTCAGCAATTACAACGCAATTCCGGAATGTCCCTAGGTAGTATTGTCAAGATATTGCTAGGTATCGTCCATATCACATTTCACTGCATCAAGAACTTCATGGCGAAGACTTTCATAATCGAGTAGTATTTTGTGAATGGGCTCTTCAACAACTGCAAAGTAATCCCAATTTCTTTGCTAATCTACTATTTTCAGATGAGGCTACATTCACAAACCATGGTAGCATTAATCGGCATAACATGCATTATTGGAGTGTAGAAAATCCCCACTGGTTACGACAAGTTGAACATCAACGTCCTTGGTCAGTTAACGTTTGGTGTGGTATCATAGAGAACAAACTCATTGGTCCTTATTTTATTGAAGATACTTTGAATGGAATCAGATATCGAAATTTTTTGGAACAGGAACTACCAATACTACTTGAGGATGTTGCCTTGGACGTTCGACAAAGTATGTGGTATCAGCATGACGGTTGCCCAGCGCATCACACATGTCATGCACGGGAAATATGAGACCGTGATTACAATGGTCGGTGGATTGGCAGAGGTGCCCCTCTTAATTGGCCTGCTAGATTGCCTGATTTGACATCACCGGATTTCTTTCTATGGGGTTATCTAAAAGATAAGATTTATCAACAAGTGCCAACAGATCGTGAAAACAAAACGTAGTAGAACGCATAAGAAACACCTGTGCTGAAATTCCCGCAGATATGCTTCTGTCCTGTGTACAGACATTTGAAGACGGGATCAATAAGTGTATTGAAGTTGAAGGTCGTATTTTTGAACACTTACTGTAATTGGACAAAACACTCCGATATGTGAGACAAGAAAAAGAAGACACACAACGGAATACATTACAAGTTATGAAATAATTGCCCCTCCCACTCTCGCAGTGTGGGGGTGGGGGGTTAATTCACGTGTCATTGGATAGCATTTTGATAAATATCACATAGGTCTATATTTTTATTTCTCTGATTTCTTATTTCTGATTTTTTATTTCTTGAGATATTCCCAATTTTCAATGATGTTTTACCCATTTTGATTTTTGTCGACTACAGCACCATCTGCAAGCAACCCCGACGTATAGTACATCAAATCAATGTGAAATTTTCTGGAGAATCCAAATTTGCAATTAAAATGGGGGTTCCTATTTACGTTTTTCTTCCCAACCCCTCACCTCATAGGTGGTGGGGTGTCGAGTTTGGTATCATTTGATGTCCCCCTCCGAGACAAACAAATTTTAATTATAAAGTTTTTTGATTTGTAGTTTTAGGGATATTTCAATGTCTTCAGATAAAATGAACATCCTGTATTTTACCAGCAAGAGGCAAACGAATTACAGTGTCTGAAGTCTTCACGGCGAGAGATGAACCTCCCAGAATGCAACGCAGATAAGATTTTCCTTTCCTGGCCTGTCGTTCACATTCAAATAGAGAAAATGGCAGTCGCTGCTTCACATTTAACATTTCGACGAGGAAAAGTTCTCAACAGTGAAGCTAGGGAAATTATTCTAAACGTTGCTCGTAGATTTCAGGAAGATGTATGTGAGATTTTTGATATTTCCTGCCGAGCTCAAGGTATTGACACTGGAGAAATTAGTCAATGATAATGTTTCCGGTTTCAACATTCGCCGCGATGACAATAAGCATGTGGGTCGTAAGTGATAAGCGTGAACACGTGGCGGCAACTGTCCATGCTTTTATTCAAGTAGAGCTAAAACATTTGGAGGAAATAATACCAAAATTTAAATATGTACACTACAGTAATGGGCCCAGTATAAGCACTGTAAAAACTTCCTTAATCTGTACTTTCATGAAGAAGACTTTAATCTAAAGGCCTGAATGGCATTTTTTGCCATTTCACATGGCAAGAGCCCATGTGGTGGTGTTAGTAGAACTGTAAAACATCTAGCTGCTCGTAAGACTCATCAAACAACAGAAACTCATCATATTTTTACAGCTTTTCAGTTACAACTGGGCCGAGAAAAATGTGCTTAGCATCAAGTTGTTGTTTTTTTTTCTCAAACTTAAATGTAGCAACATGCAAGCAAGCTACAAAACCTTTTAGATAGTGCAAAATCCATCCAAGGGACTTGCAGCCATCATAGGTTTGTAGCTGTTGGCAATGAAGAAATAGCTGTTTAACGTCTGTTGTCACATGGTGAAACATTGGTGAATGCAACTGCAGTAAACAGTATTAGCTTTGAAGAGTTACAACCAGGTTTATACATTGCTGCTGTGTATGATGAAAACTGATTCATTGGAAAGAAGTGACAAAGAAGGAGATGTATCAGTTAACTTCATGAAGCGTCATCAATCAACAAATATGCTGTATTCTCTTGCCAACAAGAGAAGATTAGTGTTTCATTCCATTTGTTGTTATCGTTTGTATAATTTGAGCCCCTTCACTGCAAGGAAGCAGTGGAAGGCAGTATAACTTAGAGTATGAAACTTTAAAATCATTACTGATTCCTACAAAAATTCAAAATGAAAAATGTGCAGTAAGAACATGTAAATATGTATACAAGATAGATTGCCAGCCTGTTATCTTCTTTAGATCTAGGTTCAGAGTTATTTTGAACTTGTTCAAATTTTAATTGTAATTAACAAAACTAACGCAGGCTGCATAAATGCTCAAGTTCAGGAATTTTTTTCTGTTATGGAGTCGAAGCCCAAATTGAGATTTTTTGTGGAAGTAGGGCGGCAACCCTTGACTGATCTTGTGAAAAAAATTCAAATGCCTAAAATTAATCCCACATGCCTATTTTAATTCTTTCTTGGAGGCTTACAGCTTAACTGTGCACCAAAAACTACTGCAAATAGAAATAAACATTTTCTTTGGTGTTTTTGGATTCGGCACGAAAAGTTATCTTTAGGTATCCATTTTTGTGAAGTTTGGTTGAGTATTATAGTAACTATTAAGAAAAATACCCAAAGAAGCTGTCGCATGCTAAAAAGCTGCAAATTTCAAAAATTAATTTTCCCCGAAACGAACTGTTCTACTGTGGGCACAAGTTTTTTTTCCAATCTCTTTCAGAAAAAAAAATAAAATTGTAACAATCTGTGATGAGGTAGTGAACTTTTTTTTTTTTTTCAACTGGGTGATTTGATTTGGAATAACCGTACTGTATAACCTAAAAAAAATATTGCCCCAATTTCATTGAACTATAGATTTTAGTAGTATTGATATTTAACAATAACCTTCATATAAATGAATGCCGTGGTGCCCAACCTTTCATAATATGGGGGCCAAACTTTGCCGTGAATTTCGCGGGCCACAATGTATGCGAAAATTAAATATGGATATTTAAAGTTAGTCTATTTGTCGAAACGTGAGAAAGAATTAAAAAATCAATAATTGGCGTACTCACCAGCCGGTGTTTATTTTATTAGTGCTATGTCAGCAGTTGTTTTCAGAAACCAGTTTTAGAATATTTGGGTCAAGATTTGTCACATTGATTCTTAGCACAGAATGAAGATGATTGTCTGTAAGGCAAGAACGTGACCCAAGTTTTGTTCTCCAACATGGAGAAATTTTGTTCAGAAACGTATGTGCTCGCGAACGCCGTGGTCATTTTCAGTCCTTCCTTTTGCAAATTTGGAAAGTTCACTGGTGACAGTTCGGCAATAAACTCTGCTAGGGATTTTTCTCTAAATTTGTCCTTCAGAGATGTGTTGCATTGTAACTCGATCGGTTCCAGTTGTAAATCAGTTGGTGCAGTGGGAATGTCTACTAAAAACGGATTTCATTTCAGAGGTCATGGAAATCTGCAAACCTCTCCTCAAAATTTTCACTCAACAGCTTTAGAAGTTGGACCATTCTTCTTTTTGGGAAGTGAACATTCATCTGTGCCTGTGCTAGTGCAGCACACGTTGGAAAATGCACCAAATGCTCCCTTTCAGCATGTTGCATGAAAAGTCTCAATTTCGCTTGAAATGCACTTATATCAGTATACACATGGCAGACAAGTTTGTTTTTTCCTTGCAGCTTTATATTCAGTTTGTTCAAATATTGCGTTAAATTGCACAGAATTGCTAAATCCCACAGCTACGAGAGATCGCTAAGCTCAGGAAGCTGCTTTGATTTTTCAGTCATAAATATATCTATTTCGTGCCGCAGGTCAAAAAACCGTTTTAACACTTTGCCTCGACTCAACCAGCGAACTTCACTGTGGTATACGACGACATCATATTCAGATTCAATTTCGTTGAGAAATTCTCTGAAAGTCCTGTGATTAAGCGCATGCGATCTTATGAAGTTCAGTTTTAATAACGACCTTCATAACATGTTCCAAGTTCAATTGCTTCCCACAGAGATTCTGCTGGTGAATTATGCAGAGGAGCTGTAATGGTCGAGAACCATTTGATGCGAGCACTTTTTGACTTATTCTGGAAGCCAACCCATTGTGCTTCTTGCTCCATCCGTAGTCACTTCTACAAGTTTACTCCAGTCGAGCTCAAGGTCGTCGATTCCTTTTTCAATATGTGAGCCACCCGAAAACTCGCTCGAACTGCTGCTTTGTTTTCTTTTCTTAAATTATTGAAAAGTTTGTTAATCCACCAACCTCTTCATGCAACTTGGCGATCTTCTCTTCTCGAGGCAAACCAACACATTGATCGTACTTTGTTTTGTGTTTGGTTTCATAGTGTCTTTTAATATTGTGCTCCTTGAATACTGCAACTATCTCCTTGCATATGAGGCACAGCGGTTTCTCGTTTTGTTGTATAAAAAAATACAAATTCATCCACTTGAAAATTTCTGCACTCCGAGTCAATCTTTTGCTTCTTCCCTCCCGATATTTTCCACTGCTACACCGATAGTACAAACCGCTTAAATCAAGTGGCAAAGGCGAACTGTCTGACATGGGAAAATACCGCTACTTTCTTGAAACTCACAATACAATGCAGATTATAGATTTTCCTTTCCTAGCCGTTCGCTCACATTCAAATAGAAGAGAAAATGGCGCATCCTTTTTACTTTTCAAATCGCTGTTGGGCGATACATCATCTTTAAATCAACGAGCAACGTTAAGAATATTTTCCCTAGCTTGGCTGTTGAAAACATATTTGAATGTGAGCGAATGGCCAGGAAAGGAAAATCTGTAATCTGCATTGCATTCTGGGAGTTTCAACCATTACAAATACGTAAGTGAATATAGGAATAAAAGAGAGGGCCACATGTAACACTTTCACGGGCCGGATATGGCCCGCAGGCCGTAGGTTGGGCATCACGGAATTAATGGATTACTTATTTTCCAATGTATTACAAATTTTAAGTTTAGTTTTATTTTAGGTATTAGACGTCAGTCGGACTCAACTTAAGGCTGAAGTAAAAATAATTGGGTTTCTGTCTAAATTTGGGGCACCAGATTCAGAAGTTGATGTCAGAAGTTGTGAAGAAGTTTTAGATTTTGATAGTACTGAAACCTATTCAGTACCTCTACTTGAATTGTATGTAATCTATGATGATACAAATAATGGGCTTTATGATAAGACTGCTGAAGTTTTAGAGAATGTTAGGTAAGTGAATAAAATCCCTACGGTTGTTTTGTTTTTATTTTTTTGAATTAGAACAAAGAATAAGTCCACAGTTCTATTTGAACAAAATACATGTAGCTAGGAAAAAGATATTGAAACATTAAACAATTAAACTTAATTTAAATTATTGATTTGTGGAAGAACAAAAGTTTTCCTTTGTTAAATATTATCTTATTTGTACATAATTGATCAGATATTCATCTCAAACAAGCCAATTGTATTTCATTTAAAATCTTTAGTTTATTAGATGAAGAGACTAAGAGTCTTGCTGTTTGAAATTATCCATATATTTTAAAGCCTTATAAAGCACTTTTGATAAAAGGGCCTGAATCTGACGAAATCAAGATTTCACATGTTAATTTATTTTTGTGTGGTTTCAGATTTTTTTATGAACATATTTGGCGTCCATGGGATGAAGATGAGGATGAAGATTATATCTATGCTGATCGACACCTAGTTCCAAGAATTGTCTTGTAAGAAATAACAGCACAATTTCTTTTTTAATATTAGATCATTCAATATCCTTGAAATTATAATCATTATAAATTATAAGCATTTATTAATTTTACAAATTTTTCTTAGTTTTAGAAACATTTAGGCTTAAGACTTTTTATTTTACTTATGTGAGGCCTGTGATGGAATACGGCAATAAAGTAACAGTCTCTGCTAACAATACACAACTTAGCGAACTACACAAAGTTCAAAACACTGCCCTTAGAGCAATTGTAGGAGCTGCTAAATCTACCCTTCTTATAGCTTTGCATCTCCAAGCAAGAATGGAGCCACTTGGAAGCCCAGCATGATAAAGCAACTTTTCAACTCTTTCAAAAAAATGAAGAGGACACGCATGCAGTTCTGGGGTATGTACATTGCTGCATAGAATAAGCTAAGAATGCAAATTGCCCCCCCCCCCCTCCTTTGCAAAGGTTAGCGAATTGAAGCAGATTCGTGACATTGTTAGTGGAGAGAATGCTGATGAGCTTGATATTACTGAAATTTTTGACCATCTTCCTATGTCTTGTCTCTCCTTGACGAACCTATCTAGGCCTAAAGCAATGTCAAATGATGTCCAAGCTGCCTCCAAACTACATATACACTACCCTAAATCTGAATGGCTCCACATCGATACTGATGTATAATCAATGC
>JAFIDM010009631.1:261605234-261616158 GCA_023159025.1 Thereuonema tuberculata | reverse complement strand
TAGACATACAACTTGTTTTCATTGATTTTGTTCATAATTTGACAAACGTGAATTACCACAGGGTGTTATTGTAATTTTTGTGACTCCTTTACAGTGCATCAGGGAAGGAAGACATAAAGTATATACTTTAATAGGTATGTCTGTTCGTTCATCCGTGATTAAGGTAATTCAAAGTTTATTTAGTCGATACCTTGAGACTTACTTGGTAGGTTTTTAGTTCTTAAAAGGCATGCTTTACTAACTATTGAGTTGGGTACTTGTTGGCCCTTTAGGTGAGAAACAAATTGTGTTTCAAATTGTTCTGTGTTTCAAATTGATAAGAAAAAGAAAAATGTAGGAATAGTTTAATTTATTTTATTTTTTATCTACGGTATCTGAATAAGGGATATCGTAGATAAATATTCGACTAAATATACAATACTCTCAGATGCTAAATCTATATTACTAAAATCTTTTATTTCTCTGTCTGTCTGTGTGTCTGTCCGGCGCAGTTTTCTGTGAGAATGAAAAATAGAAAGAATTTTTACAATGAAACATCCGCGACAGGAATCGAACCTGCAACCTTCTGATCCGAAGTCAGACATCTTATCCATTAGCCCATGGGAACTACAACTCTCTTCATATTGCTTTTTTGACTTATCTGTCAAAACTGAACTGACTTTGACTGAAAAGTAACAATTGTAATTAAAAAGAAAGTCATAAACGAAAGAAGCAGTACTTCATTAGGTAACATACTAAGAAATCACTAATTGTAACTTAAAAACCACTGAAAAGTATCAATTGGAATGAAAAAAAGAGTCAAGAAATAAAAGAAGCAGTATTTCCATTAGGTAGAATACTGAAAAATCACTATTTGTAACTCAAAACTACTGAAAAGTATCACTTGGAATAAAAAAGGAGAGTCAAGAAAGAAAGAAGCAGTATTTCTATTAAGCAGAATACTGAAAAATCACTATTTGTAACTCAAAAACCATCATTATTTGTAACTCAAGAACCTCTCAAAAGTATCAATTGGAAAAAAAAGAGAGTCAAGAAAGAAAGAAGCACTATTTCTATAGGTAGATTACTAAAAAATCACTATTTGTAACTCATAAAGCTAGAATCACATCAAAGTAAAAAAAAACTCATGATAAATATGCGGCTCATCAATCAAGATGAACGAGAGTTTCGATAACATCAATCGAATGATAAGTCTAAGAATACAAGGAGAGACTACAGAGCATACAATACAAGTGCGAATAAAATTAACACTTCTGATAATCCACCCCACGAACATCTCTATCTGCCCGAGTATCTGAACGCATTGAATCTCAGCGGTATTCCTCAACATCGTTTGTCATTGAAGATTGGATCTCCAATAATATTGTTGCGAAACATCAATCCTAAGTTTGCATACTGCAATGGAACTCAACTTAAATGCCGTTCATTCGATAATGATCTCATAGAAGCCGAAATTATAACAGGAACTCACAAAGGAGATTTTGTTTTCATCCATAGGATGTCTATGAAACCAAACGATAATCTACTTCTATTCATTTTCACAAGAGAGCAATTTCCGATCAGGCCTTCTTACACGATGTTTATCAATAAAGCTCAAGGACAGACTCTATTAAAATTGCCATCTATTTGGAGAACGTTGTCTTCACTCACGCACAACTTTATGCCTTTGAGTCACAATTTGGTTATCTTCACTCGAAAGAATAGTCACAATCAATTCGTTGCCAAGAATTTCGTATACAAGCTACGATCTTCATTCATCATCTATATTAACAAACATCCATCTAAACTATCTCTTCTCTCAAATATCTATATCAATCAATTTGCACACGGGTAATGGTTGTAATTAAGAAAAGAGATTCAAGAAAGAAAGAAGCACTATTTCTATAAGATAGAATACTGAAAAATCACTATTTGTAACTTAAAAACCAACGTTCTTTGTAACTCAAAAACCACTGAAAAGTATATCTATATTACTAAAAGCTTTTATTTCTCTGTCTGTCTGGTGCAATTGTTGTAATTTGTGAAAATAGAAATAATTTCTACAAATTCACTACAGTAATCGAACATGCAACCATCTGCTCCGAAGTTAGACGTCTTAGCCATTAAACCACGAGGACTACATTTTAATCTCCATAAAAAATAAAAATATATCATAGATATATGATTCACACGCTGGTTCTAAAAGCAGTCGTGGATTCACAGCTTTTAGAAACATCTGAAATTAAATTTTAAAAAAAACTTTTGAAAAATTTTAGTTTAAGTTTACTTGATGTAATTTCTGTGTGTGTGTTTTTTTAATAAATAAAAATTTGTTTTCCGTTACATATACGGAGGCTTCCGGAGCGAAGCGACGGGTAGCCGACTAGTTGATATTAAAAAAATTATATTTAATTAAATTTGTATCATGTTTAGACTCATATTCTTAATCTAAATTTCAAATAAATGCTGCACCTACATACAGGTTTTAAAAACAATAGTAAGTCTGAGAAAATAATAATAACAACAACTTATGTGTTATTTTCATTCTTTGATATGTGACCTTTGGAAGGGGGGGGGAGTCAAAGGTTATGAGACAAAACACGATGGAGAGGGACCTGGTACAAATTGTTCCGATTTTCAAGAAAAGAAAAGCAATGATACCCAAAATTTAACAGTGTGACCTTTGGGTGAAAAGTTATGAGCAAATAAACTCACAACTGATCCACCTTGAAATAGTATTTAATTTTCCCTTCTCACGATTTGTATTTTGAAAATTAGGAAAAAGCAAGAAAAAATCTATTAAAATAAATAAGAAAAATAAAGATATAAAAAAAATAAAATAAAATAAACTTTCAAAGTGATTTCACTGGAATGCGCACCTATCTGTCAACCATTTTAATGTATATTTCTAATCAAAGATTTCGTTAAATGTCTGCAAAATTACACTTTGGTAATAGAATGAAAACGCGAATTTCCATCTCACAAAAGCTGTCTTTAATCAAATGAGGTTGGTGTGAAATTTTTCTTATGTTTTGAATATTTTCTGGTGAAGTATCATTCAAGAAAGTGTACTGTATTTAACAGTCTTACATGAATGTTTAATAAATGTTTTAAAATGTTAAATATATCTTTAAAACATCTTTAAAACTAAAAACATAAAAACACCGTAAAAATAAAGAAAAAGAAAATTTATGTGCTGGGCTCTGCCAGCCTCAATGCATTTCTTATGCGCGTGTAAATGAAGATAAAGCGCCTGAAAATGTCTCAACACATTAAAATTTGCAACCAATGTTCAAACTGACATCTCAAGACAGACTGTTTCTCGCTTTTCCATTCAACTAAAACCAAATTCACCTCCGTTAGGAGACCTACTTTGTTCATTCTGACTACTCTCAACTGATGATCGCCAAATAAGCGAGAAACAGTCTGTCTTGCGATGTCAGTTTGCACATTGGTCTCAAATTTTACTACGGAACGACTAAATTAATGATTTCTAATGAATTTAGATAACAATCGTCACTTTAGACAATGATTTCATAGCTCATTTTCAATACCACGAATTTTTGTTATTCTTACTCTAGGCTAGTTAATGTTGGCTTAATTATCAGGAGGCAGATGGTGGCAGTTGAATTTGGTATCTACTTATTTGTGAGGGTTGTCCCTGTAATGCTACGTACAAATTAGCCGGTAGCAGCTGGTAGATCGACACTTATGGGCCTAGAATGACAGAAAATGTGACAAAAACAACCCCTCAGAATATAACAAATAAAATTAAATATAAATACAGAATATAATTGTATAACGATACTGGTTTTATATTAACAAAGGTACGAAAATTTATAATAAACATCGAAATCAATTCAAAATTCCACGAGTTTTGAGTATGTCATGTTCAAATTAGTACGAAAATTCGCTTCAGAAGAAACTCGTTTGGTTTAGTGTTCCTTTATGTACAATTTATTCAGTACCAAAAATAGTTATATGTTTTCTCCATGTTGTAATATGTTTCGTTAGGTGTCTTTTTTATGATAATATATCAAACTTCCATAAAGAGACCTACTTAAAAATTTGACTTTTTTCCGCCCATAACCCACTGTGCGTCGTGTCTACACATCCTAAAGCAGGTTGATTGGGTGTAATAAAATAAAGAGCAAATAATAAAAATGTATGTCTTTAAAAATATGCTGTTACCCTTTCTTTGAATCTGGAATTCCTTAAAATTCGATAGCTATGTACCGGTACTGTATATACCCGCTTTCCTTGGTGCTTTAAGCACCCTGCTTAGTTTCGTTAATGTAGGGCTGCGGGACATACATAATGTATAGTATTCTTGAATTTTTATCCAATTCAAAGTTTATCAAAGCAATGTCCTATAATAGTGTTGTCAAACTCGAAGCTATTTTTTTTGGATCAGACTGCCAATTTGTTTCCTTGCGAGCCAAAATCGCAAGATATATTGTTCAAATAGGTTTAAAACAAAGATTATGTATTAACATTTTCTATATAGGATGGGCGTTAATACCTCCTTTTCTTTCATAGTATCTTAATGACAGAAGAACAAAATCAAAAAATTACTAATTAATACTAATTATTAATTGATTTAAATTCTTTAATTAGCTAATTTCTGATTTTCTTTTGAGTGTGATAAATCGAGCCAGGATTCATATGCAAATGCATATTTTTAATGGCTAATTTGAAAGCCATGCAAAAACATTTTTGTGCATGTTTTTAACGTCTATGATGATGAATATGCAGAATTAATTGTGCATATTTTTGCATATTTGAAGTGTTTCTGCATATAATAGATTACTGTGCATAAGGCCACAACACAAGGATGATTGATGAAATTTTTATATACAAATTAAAGAATACACTAGATCTTTCGGGGTGATCGCCACCCCCTCTTCAGGTTAGCTAATACAAAATTTACAGAGTTTGAAGTGAGAGTGGGAGGGACACGTGACCTTGGCTCGAACCACTGTCGCATCCGGGGGTCAGCGAGTAGCATCTGTTGAGTTCCCTTTGGCTATCCTTGTTTTGACGGAGGTGGACACTGCAATGATAAGTAGAGCAAATTAAACAAAAAACAATTGAAAGGGTCGTGATGGGGCACCAATAGAAAAAAAATAAAATAAATAATCAAATAAAAAGTGACGTCCATAAATGGGCGCATATGTAAATTAGAGGAAGGAAAAAAGCAGAGGATAATAAAAGAAAGGAAAATAATAATAAAAAAAAAATTTTGTTTATTTGCATTTACACATATACATATACCGTATATCCTCCAATAGAGGCCCCCGGCGTTTATTTGCAAAACTAACCTCGGCTCCCGGCGCTTAATAGAGACCGGCTGCTATTAGAGGCCGGCCATTATTAACAAAAACCTTCAGAATGCAATATTTTTGCACATAAATATCGGCTAATATTACAAACAGCTACTTTATTTGAATTTCACATGCCACATAAGACTGTTAAAGATAAATGGCAATGTCATTTATCTTTAGCACCTTTCGCTGCTATTCGTCGTCCCAATCCGCAATGACGGGCGGCCGCCTCACTGGAAGTTTCTTTGGCATATTTCACCGCGCGAATCTTAAAGGCAATGTCAAATGACTGTTTCGGCGGCATTTTGTAAGGCAATGTACCGTAAGGTATTATGCACGATTATAAAGATACAGACGCTTACACTAGTATCGGTAGGCAAATATCAAAGATCCGGCTACTATTAGAGACCGGCTCCTATTTGGCCGTATCCCCTCTGCAGCCCGGCGCTTATTAGAGACCGGCGACTATAAGAGGCTCGGTGTTTATTGGAGCATATACGGTATACACACATACATATACATACATATTCATACATGTATACACATATATATATATATATATATATATATATATACACACATAACTACATATACACACGTACAGGCACACATACAAATGTATGTATACATGCGTCTACCAACATATACACACGCATACATATCTACATACATATGGATATATACGCACACTTTCACGTGCATAAACGCAATACATAAGCATACAAACCCATATATACATACTAACACACACACACATATATGCACTGTTGAAGACAAAGGGAAGAAAGGAAATAAAGAAAAAAGAGGAAACAACAAAAACACTGGAGACAGGAACGGGTGCAAGAAGGCGGAGAATTATAAGAACTTGTGGAAACCGTATTGGGGAATCGTGTGTACAGAAAGATTATTGTTATAGCATCTCTTGTCTGTGATGATGAAGTAGGACTCTTTACATTTTCTTTTGAAATCATTTCCCTCTTTACAAATGATTTTTGGCCGCTCGACGTTCAGAGAGTGGTTGGTACTGCAAGTATGACCAACAGTATGATAATTGAAGTCCCTGTTCTTGACAGCCGAAGTGTGCTGAGCAACCCGCTTCTTTAAAGGTTGGCATATTTCACCGATGTACTTGCAATTCTGACTCTTGCAATGTATGGCGTAAACCACGCCCTTTGTGTTCACATCATCATGGACAGTGTTATCGCCACTAAGAAAGCGGTGGACAGTGTGTTTGATAGCGGATGTGAGGGTGATGCTATATTGATTCAAAATTCTTTTTAAAGCTGGGAAGATTGTGGGATGAAAGGGGATAGAAACGTATAATGTATTGCTGTTGAGGCTTTTGCAAGCGGGGTTATAAATGCGCTCAAGAGCATTGGTGATTTGAGAGCTGATGAAAGGTAAGGGATAGTCATTGGCTAAGAGAATTGAGATTATTATGTTAATTTCTTTTAAAAAAAAGGTTCTCCTTACTGGAAATGTTGAAGGCTCTATGGACAGCCATGCTAACGACGTTCCTCTTGAATGCCACGGGGCAGGCAGAATTGTAGTTAAGAGTAATGCCAATATTGATAGGTTTTCTGTAAACGGCTGCTTCTTCCCTTCGTCTTTAACAGTGCATATATGTGAGCGTATGTTAGTATGTAAATATGGGTTTGTATGCATATGTATTGCGTTTATGCACGTGAAAGTGTGCGTATATATCCATATGTGTGTAGATATGTATGCGAGTGTATATGTTGGTATACGCATGTATACATACATTTGTATGTGTGCCTGTACGTGTGTATATGTAGTTATGTATGTATGTGTGTGTGTGTGTGTATATGTATATATATATAATATGTATATGTATATATATACATATACACACACACACACATACATACTGTGTATGTATATATATATATATATATATATACACATATATGTGTGTGTATATATGTATGAATATGTATGTGTGTATATATGTATATGTGTAAATGCAAATAAACAATTTTTTTTTTTATTTTCCTTTCTTTTATTATCCTCTTTGCTTTTTTCCTTCCTCTAATTTACATATGCGCCCATTTATGGATGTCACTTTTTATTTATTTAATTTTTTCTATTGGTGCCCCATCACGACCCTTTCAATTGTTTTTTGTTTTATTTGCTCTACTTATCATAAGTATTGCAGTGTCCACCTCCGTCAAAACAAGGATAGCCATGCTACTCGCTGACCCCCCGATGCGAAAATGGTTCGAGCCAAGGTCACATGTCCCTCCCGCTCTCACTTCAAACTCTGTAAATTTTGTATTAGCTAACCTGAAGAGGGGGTGGCGATCACCCCGAAAGATCTAGTGTATTCTTTAATTTGTATATAAAAATTTCATCAATCATCCATGTGTGGTGGCCTTAATTTCATCCGTATTATTATAAACACACGTTAAACCCACAAGTATTTTCAGTATTTCGTTGCATAAACCAACAAAATTCAATATTTCTGGTGGTTTTTGCAATGAATCTTAATTTTATTTTGCATAAAAAAAATTAAGATTCTGGATTTGTTGACTGCCATCACTATATTTTTTCGTTGACTGTACTCTATAACTGGATATAAACCCCTCCCTGCTGCTGTTCCACTTGTCCTTGAGTCGGGAAGGAAGAATACATTATTACCACTCGTAATTGCTTTGTCTTTCTTTCGCTTATTCGTCATATTCTCAGTAAATGGCCAGCAGCTTAAGCAGTGCTAGTGTCAACTAATTTTGTTGTATTTTGTGTGAGCGCGTTTGTGATGCCTCCTGAAAAATTATCGAAACTTTTTGTCTCTCACAGATCATTGATGCATTAGATGAGACAGATGCAATAGTCATCCATACAGCAAAAGATTGCTTCAATGACAGCAGTATAAGTTAGGAGCTTCTGTATGTTAAAATGAATTTTGGAAAACTTTGAGAGTTCATTAAGAACTTAGAGACCAGAGGAATGCCACTCTAAGAATCAATAAAAGTAGTAGAATCCCTAACACACATTTCCCAGGCAGATGAAATATATATGGATAATATATTTTATCTAGTGTGACTGTCAAGATGAAACTAGACACGGTGCTATCAAAAAACTCTGGGAACAGCAGTGCGCTCAAAGTAAAAGTCTTGAGCCAAGAAAGAGTGGATTGCTTTAACAAATTTACAAATTTGTGTCCTAGAACTTTGTCCAATAACCCCATGTTGATGCTGAAATAGCTGCATGACACAAAGGTCTCATGAAATCAAGTGAATGCCTGAAAGAAGAATATTAAAGTGAATAAACCATCCACTTTTGATGAAACTATGAATGGAGTGGAAAAATGCAATAAAATCAGAGCTTCAAAACTTAAAAGCTTATAAAACCTGAAGTAAGTAAACATTCCAGAAGATGGATCACTTTTAATGTATAAGTGGATATTTAAAGTTAACTTAAATGCCAAAGGAACCACACATAAATTTTAGACAAGATTAGTTGCTCTTAGCTTAACACAAAGAGCTCACAAAGACACTTATGCTCCAGTATCTCATTAAGCTTTATTAAATTGTTATTAGCATTTGGCATTCAAAAGATAGAAAATACATCAATTTTCCAAATAAATTCAGCGTATCTATATATTAGAAGTATATATTGAAGTATTAGAAGACATCTACATAATATCCCCCAAAAAGGTTCAGATTGCAAGAAACAAAGTTTTGAAACTAAACAAAGCTTTATATGACCTGAAGCAAACTGGTCGTCGTTAGTTTAAAACCATTCAAGAGAAACTTATTCAAAATAGTTATCATCAACTGAAATCCAAATATGCATATACACTACCCTAAGTAATGGACCGGACACCAGCATATTTACGTAAAATCAGATGAGATCGTCAAAGTGCGTGTGCACTCGGGATCAGGCAAAGTCCATTCAATTAGTTGCTACGGAAACGTCTGTAGGAGTGTCGAATATGCTGAAATGCAGGGAACTTAGTGACTTTGGAAGAGGCGTTGTAGTTGGCTGTCACATTGCTGCCATGTCTATTCGTGCAATTTCGGCGAAATTATCACAGCCACGTTGGTGATGTCATCAAGAAGTGGAAGAATACAGACGTTGGGGCGCGAACTCCACACACTGGTAATCCCCAAAAACTGATCGAACGGGATTGACGGCGATTGACTGTAAAGCGGCTTCCATGGCCTGCTCCGAGTCCCGACCTAAACCCCATCGAACATTTATGGGACGAGTTAGAGCATCGATTGAGGGCCAGGGAACCACGTCCGACATCTAGAGCTGCACTGGCCATGTTCTTGAAGCAGGAATGAACAAAAATACCTATAGCTCTGTATCAAAACCTTGTGGAAAGCATACCCCGCAGAATGGCTAATGTAATTTAAGCACGTGGGGACCCTTCCCCACTCTTAAATCAGGTACACTTTCACATGTTTCCAGTAATGCACACTGTCCGGTCCATTACAGTAGGGTAGTGTATGTCAAAAAGTCAACAAATCCATAATTATATTTTACACGATATGATAATTCTTGAGAAAAATGACAAAATCCTTGAAGAGATCAAGAAGGATTTTGTCATTTTTCTTAAGAATTATCATATTGTGTAAAATATAACTATGCATTTATTGACTTTTATTTTAAAAAGATCAAAATGAGATCAACCATTTTCTGAGTATGAAAATTTAATTTTATTATTAAAAGGATGAACTGAAAATTTACAAGTCATGTTTCATTATATCATTATTAGAAAATTACAATATGGCCAAAAGAAAAATCATTAAAATACCAACGGAAGTATTGAGCAAACAAGAAAGTCAAGAACGTGTCACAAAAGATCTAAACAAAGAGAATCATCTAAAAAAAAAAAAAAAACCACACAAAATGTAACGTCCACAAACAAATTAGCAAGCTAAAAATTCCATTAATGGACAAAAATTATGTTTCTGCAGTGTGAGCCATTATCAAAGGCAGGGCTTTGGAGCAGACAAAATTTGTAATTGCTCCGCTCCAGCTCCGCTCCGACATGAAAATACTTGCTCCATGCTCCGCTCCGTGCTCCAAATACATTTTTAAGTCGTATTACCAAAGATCAAATATTAAAAACAAGCAGTTTTTTTAACTAAATTTTATTAATCATCATAATTAATTCTATAAAACAGAACAGCTGACAGTAAGTCATCTTCTTTCATTGCCTGTCTTGTATCATTTAATACCAATTTTAAGGCAGAAAATAATCACTCGACACTGGCTTGTGTAGTGGGCATACTCGATGCAACTCGACAGGCAGCTTGAATTCGGTGTGGGTAACCGTCCATAGCTTCAAATGCTGATTTTACTTTGAGCCTACCCATAACCTCGATTACATGACAATCTTGGTGAAAATTCCTCTCAAATGCTTCTTCATTCGAATGTTGCATTTCTGAAACTCTCAGACGTTTTTCCAGCTTGTCCAGTTCTTTTTCAAAATCATCATCTTCTGAAGAATTGTCTGCTGAAATCGAACTATTTGTTTTTCCTTTCTTGCTATTCGATGTGGTTGCTCGGATTCAATTGTTGAGGGTCCAGCCTTTCACTCTCTTGCCTCATATCAAAACGTTTAAAAATCTTTAGTTTTTCGAGTCGTC
>JAFIDM010009631.1:261581426-261594372 GCA_023159025.1 Thereuonema tuberculata | reverse complement strand
CAATTGACTTGGGGGGCCCGAGAAGGGGCCCTAAATATAAGGTCCCGATGTCGGTCAGGGGTGGGACACTTCTGCCTTTGTGTTGCCTTCCTCCCATCCAAGTGTGGTGGCCCTGTCCCTCATAGGAGAGTGAATTTTTCACTTTACACAATATGTGTAGTTCTTATTTTCACCACCAGGTGGATATTGGGTTTTTCAGGGGTTTTACCCCTTTTCAACCCCTTTGGGGGGGGGGGTCCGGGTTCTAAGGTAGCCTATCTTTTCCGCAGGGTCCTTAAGAGTAATTCTGCAAAGTTTGGTCCAGATAGGTCAAAGGGCCTCGGAGTGTATAAAGGACAAAGATAGAAAGAAAGAAAGAAACAAAGATACATTCATTTTTATATATATAGATTAGGTTGTTAGACTTCTAGTCTTTCAATTTATTCCTCTGATATCCTTAAGAGTAGTCACTTTTGTCCCCGGTCAACTTGATTTTTCATTTTTTACTCAATTAGTAATTTGAAACTTTAATTATTGTATTTGTTTGTTCTATTTATTACCTGTTTTAAATAAATTTAAAACAAAAATCAATCGATTTAAATAATTCTGAAGGAAGTTATGGCCAAAAATGTGAAGGGGTATTCACTTTTGGCCAGTACTGTATGTATATGATTGTACAGAGTATGAACTGGCGCCCACAGGGGAAGTTCTACAGGTTTCGTTATGCCACAATATATATATATTGTGACGTAACGAAACCGTGGAACATACTTTGAAGGCGCCAGTCAAGCTTGCTGCCTTGACAAATTTATATTCCAGGAAGGGTTAACGCTAACCTAAGTAGAATCGTTCAGTAACGCACACACAACACACAACAATTAAACATATTTATGATGTGCACCAAATTATCGCATCCTGCAACAAGTCACTCAGTCAACTTAAAGTTCCTAACACCGTTGGAAACTAAAATGATGTCGTTGAATGGCTTTTCCCTTTTGCACAATTTACGATGACTTTCTCGTTGTTCAATTACCCGGAATGTCCCTTGCACTGCATTCAATTATGGCTGGTGGCTGAAATTTATGTTAAAGTTCACCAAATGTACCAAAGTTCACTATGCCTAACGTTGATTCACTGTCCCACGCTGGCCGTGCCTATTCTAACAATATCATTTCCTAGTAGCGTTATCAGTTTCGGACGTTTCTGGCACTACGACAACTATAAGCTTACTTTGATACTGTTCGTTAATAAAAGGAAAGCTAACCTGTTTCTAGTTCGCTAACTGTCCTGGCAAGCTAAAAGTTACTTAATGCAATACTTAGCTACTGCCGCTAATTGGAGATTTGTCTGTGCATGCGAGGATAAGGCTATCCACTAACGCCTGTTCGAAGTTAATGCTTACTGAATCTTTAACACAAGCTTTCTCTCATCATGCATGCTGTGTTGAGAGGGTCCGAGTGTCCAGCTGGTGTCCTGTCAATGGTGATGGCAGAGTGAGTGAGTGTGTCTTACTGCTCTCCAAACACCCTATTATCAAGGTGTCTTCCGTGTGCAAAGGGGTCACGTGACCATTAACTATGCCATCAACCAGAAAACTAGATTATTAAATTTACCAAATAAGGAAATTTGACATTTCGCAGATTCTTACTGTAGGTGTGAATGACTCACAAAACATCTGGCGATTTGACCTTTCGATTCGTGCAGGTGCTTGGAAATTAATTAAAATCTAAGAGAGATAATATTTTTTTTTTTTTTTTTCACTCGCAAGACTTTTGAGATTTCACTGAACAATAAAGCAATATTTAATTATTTAAAAATTAAATCTATTTCCTTAACAATACAATACTATAATAATTACAATATTTAGGCCTCTAAATATGCGTCTTGTCATAAAATATATATATATATTTATATATCGAACAGGCAAATATATATATAAAAGTAGAATTTTAAAAAATTAAAAAATATTTTTATTTTATTTTTTTTAAATAAAAATTTTAAAAATATTTTTATTTAAATATAAAAATGGAATATTTTATAGTTAACCTAATTTTTAGTGAATTTTTTAGATATACAACAGAACTATGATTATAACAGAATTACTTTGAACAAAATAAGTTTGAACTGAATGCATTTTGTTCAAGACTCCTATTCTTTTATGTTTATTATTGTGGTTGGTATTTCTAAATATTAGCTTCTTTCATTAATATTGAATTTCTTTATCTCTCTCTCTCTCTCGGTGTTTTAGTCTCACAACTAGTTTGCCCCCATGATGATCGCTCTCCAACTCTCTTGATCTTCAGCTCTTCTCTTCAGTTCAGCATAGGATGAACATCCAGTTTTTCTCGCATCAGCCCAATAAGCGTGTTTCTCGGCCTTCCACAAGGTCTCTTCCCGTAGATGTTTCCATCCACCATATCGACCAGCTTACCTCCTTGACGTATTGTGTGTCCAACCCATCACAACTTGAGTGTTCTAATCATCGCCATTAAAGAGCGTGTCACACCTACTCTCTCTGCAGCACATATTCATTTGAAATCCGATCTATCCAGCTCACTCTCTCCATCTATCACCAGCACCAAATCTCGAAAGCTTCTAATCTTTTGGTGTTCAATTTGTTTTTTGTAAGGGTTTCACATGCATAGAGCGAGATTGGTCAAACATAATTTTTTAGTATTCACTTGTGTAACTCAAGCGGCATTGCTCGGCTGGACAGCAGATCTTGTTTTTCATTGAACACCTTCTTTGCCAACGCAATTCTGGATCGAATCGCCGGTGTACAAGACATATTACTTGACATAAGCTGCCCTAAGTATCTGAAGGACTCGACTCTTTCTACCTGTTGATTGTCGATGAAAAGGCTGAATTCCCATGGTTGTCTAGATATTACCATGCATTTGGTCTTCTGCATGTTAATCTTCATATCAAACTTGATTACCTGTCTGCTGAACTGCTTCATCATTAATGCTAAGGTTCCTGGACAGCCTACCAAAATCACCTGATGGTCGGCATATTTAATTACTTGTAGTAGTCTTCCACCGACTATCACTCCACCTATCTTATTGTCATGGAAGCCAAGTTCACAATAATTTCAGTAAACATGTTGAACAGATCGGGTGACAAAGGCCAACCCTGTCTCACACCTTTCTCAATTCAGGCTGGTTTGGCTATGCCATCTCCAACTCTGATGCAAATTGCCAGTGATACAAATCAAAATCACTGTTATAGTTCTTTGAGGTACGCCAATTTGTTCAAGCAGTGAGAAAAGCCTGTGCCACTCCACTCTTGTCAAAGGCCTTTTCGTAATCAACGAAACAAACATAGAAGCATCTTCTCCTACAACCATTCTTTCATTCAGCACCCGCAGAGTTGCTAGGGTTTCTCTCGTTGATAGCCCACATTGAAACCCACATTATGAATCATTTACATATTCAACCAACAAACACTGTATTCATTTCTTAACAATATGCAGAAGGACGCATGGGGTATTAAGCTGATAGTTCTGTAGTCTTTGCATTGGGTCGAAACTGTCTTTTTAGGAATCGTAATACAAAGTTCACTCAGCCAATGCCCCTCCTCGTAGATCTTCATCAGCTCAAACAGTCGCTTTTGCATGCTTCATAGCATGCTATAATCAGTTCTGCATGTGTGTTGTCACACCCACAAAGTCTCTTCATTAGCACCACATCAAATTCACCCTTCAGTATTAAATCATTAATATCTTCTATGTTTGTGTCCATTCATGAAAAATAGAAGAAAAGAGGAAGTTAAAATCTTCAACAAATGACTCGGATCAAATGCAATTTTGGCATTGCGCAATGAAATTCAACAGGACTGCAAGGAAGCCAAAGAAAAATGGCAGGAAGAGCAATGCCAGCAAATAGAAGAGCTCGAACAACATGGGCAGCTGGATTTAGTTTACATCTCTTTATATAAAATACAATTTGCTATCTAGAAATTTTACAAAATGCTCAACATTCTGTAGTTCATTTTTTTTTTTAATTTAAAAAAAAGCTCATTAGGTTTAAGAAATTATGATCAAATAGCTCTCATTTTAATGTATTTCAATATCTAATTATCAATTTACTGGATATTCAACTCATATCTCATAAAGAGCTTATTTACTATATATTCATTATAGTACATTTATATCCCATTATAAATCCAGAAATTTTGCATTGTAAGTTTCTCTATGATTTTAATTACTATGAGACTATTTTATAAATTACAGTCTTTTACATTAATTATACAGATATAATAGATCAATAAAATAACTGATTTACTTCAGCTCACCTTGATCCGAATGCAAATGAGGCTTCCCATCTGGTATTTTAACTGCATTGTTTAAAACAGTAGCATATGTTAGTTGCTGTACTCTTATAAATTCTTTAACAATCTGAAACCAAATTTCAGAAAGTATTAAAGAAATTCATTTTTTCTTTTTCTTTTTTTATTAGCATTAGAAACAACTGATTCTGGAAAAAAAAAAAGTAAAAAGGAAAATTTTTACTGCAAGTGACTTTACAGGGCAAGCAAAGCTCATTGAATCTATTTATTTCTTGTTTTCTTGATGCCTTTTAGATAAATTATTTCTTTTGCATTACAATTCTACCATAAGCAAATATATAAGCAAACTTTCTTCATTTTATGAAGTTTATATACCTGTAACTTCCAAACAAAATGAGATAGTAACAGCAATATTAATAGATCATAAAATATGTTTTGTTAAAAATTCTATTTTATGACAAATAATTCTTTTATCAATTACAGATTAACGAAAAAAAACACAAAAAAAAAAACTATAAAAACGATTAAAATTTTAAGCTGAAATTTTCTTTTATAGGTATAAGTTTCATGTGAGAACAGTAACTTAGTAATATATACAGTATATTGTTTTAATTATAACATAATAATTAAAGCTTAAAATCCTACATCTTCATAAGAATTTCTTAAAGTTCCCTTTTTTCCTTTTTCTGGTCCAAACATTGTATTATTATAAAAAGGATCATTTAAAATGGGATGACCTGAAAAGACACAAGAAAAATAATGTTAAATTTCTAAAAGGATGATCTACTTAGCAAGAGAAAAGGTAGATTTTAAATTAGGTTTTGATTGTTCTGTGTATCTGGAGTAGCTAGGCCTAACATTAACTCATTCCCTAAAGACAGATGACAGAATTACCACAAATCTTGCTAGTAACAATCATTCTGCAAAATAAATGTATGTATCTAGGCTTATTGTGTATTCATAAGTCATAAAATATAAAAGTGAAAGGAAAAAGTTTACAAAAAGATAAGATGATGTTCCAACAGTTTTGGAGTAGGCTACTATGCACACTTCATTATTACTACTAAATTCCCATCCCAGTCCCTCTTGTTTTGTTTCATCCACCATGTCTGTAGTTCTGCTACCTTATTTTCTGATGATGGAGTGCACACAAGATTGGAACAGTCAGAGCAATTCCTCATCTTTTTATATGAGCGTTTTTCATTTAACTTTTATATTTCATGCAACAAATACTGTCCATTATATATGTACTTTTACATGATTAAAACATTATTAGCTTTACAGATATAATTATTAAATTTTGAATGACATCATTTGACTGCAAATTTTAGACATGTGAATATATTTTAGACAGCAGATATTCACCTAAATACTGAAGATGTACTCTAATTTGATGTGTTCTTCCAGTAACTGGTTTACCTAGTGTTAAAAAAAAAGTATTAGAATTTATAATGGCTTTGTATTATTAGTTGTTAATTATACTATGAAAGTATCTCTTTCTTGATAGTTCAAGCAACATATCCCTCAATATAAAAACCTGAAGTAGGCCTCATTGAATAAAATAACAAAAGTGTGGTATTCGACCTCAGTCTCCTCTGTTCAAAAACTCAATCTTTTAAGTCTAAACAATAGATTGAAATTGTATTATTTAGATAAAATGTGAATTTTCATATATTAAAATGACCATTTAATAATATAATTTAAATGGCATTTTAATATATGAAAATTAAATATTGCAGCAATGATCGAGTGCAATATAGAATGTTAATCAACCATATATCCTTAGGTAAGCTACATTTCTTTCTCTTTCTCTTCAAGAAGGAAGGATGAAAAAAAAAATGACAAGTATTGTCAGGAATCTACAAATGATATTAAGACAATAGATATCATCATCATGAGTTTAGTAATCATAGAGGGACAATTTCCCCCTCTTCTCTAGCTGTGTTCTTAACTGCATTTATATTTTGACTGTATTATTCCTAATATTGAAATAGGCTACCAGCAAATACAATTCTCTAGAAAACTGTCTGCTGAGTTTGTATGGAACTCCATGCAGCTTTTTCTTTACATTCTATTAAATAAATTCTGAACATTTAATATCCAAGTAAAGTAAGCTCAGATGAGAGATTTTTCTACCCCAGGTGAGTTGTTCAATATTTGGGCTTGGTACATAGAGCCTTCTCAGGGGAAGTTTGAGAGTTAAATAAAAAAGTCCGAATTGTATTTTAATCTGAGAAGTGTCGTTACAATGTCTTAGATAGGAGCCCACAAACTCATTTGCTCCAAAATACTGTAATCTACAAAATAATGGCACAGATTTTTTTAATGAAATCCTCAAACTTTTTGAAGGCGGCTCAAGGTACACAATTGAAATATATGAATCACATGGAGTAGAAAAATCCCAGCTTATATTTATATATTTAAATAACTTTGCCTACTCTCCCTTTATATGACCTAAGGCATATAAATTCTGAAAGGTAATTTTCAAAAACAAAGATACTTACACTTTCTATACTATGATATGATGAAAATTGTAATATTTCAAAAAATAAATAAATAAATAAATAGAGATCCTTGGGATACTTCCCAATACAAACAGTGAGCTTTTCCTAGGTTTTTTTTTTTTTTTTTTTTTTTTTTTGAGCATTAGCTTGCCTTTCACATTAAATTAATCCACATCATGGAGGTAATATGGTGAAGGCTTTCATATCCCCACTTTGTGAATAATGATTCCTGACATGGGATGCAAAGGCTTCTCAAAGCACATCATTTTTAGTAACGGAACCAACAGTAATACGTAAGTTCCACTAAAATTCAAGCACAAGAAGATTTGACAGAAGTAGAGAAATTTGCAGGGGATAATAAAAGCATTAATTCAAAATGTGAAGCAAATCTTAAGTTAAAATAATCTATCTTTACCCACATGACATTTTGCTGTATAATTACTGACAATAAATACATTTATAACAAACGAAACCAGTTCGACAATCCTAGCTGACAACTTTGAATTATGAAAGTCTTAAAAAAAGCTTAATATGTGTTGGCCCATTCAATTAACAATTTGGACAGAGGTCAGGAAACAGGTATTTTATAAGACCTGTCAATCATCTGTTGCATTGCAACATGACAACTAAACCAACAACACCAAGCATACAAATTATATACTGTATAAATATGAAAATTTGAATAAGCTAAAATAAACACAAATTAATAAGCAAAAACAAAAACTGTCTCATCAAGAATCAAAAAAGGTAGGTAACCCTTCCAATTTTCAAGAATGAACTATCCAACCACTTAACTGGCTGATCTCCATACAATGAATGAATATAAAATAGTCATAGGCAAAATTATAAGTTCACCACTGATTATTATAAGCTATTATGGTCAATATAAAGAAACTTCCCAAGAATCTGATTTCATTCTATTTACTTAACAATATAGAAATTATTGAAGTAAGATCTGTGCCATTTTCATTCATGTTTTCTAATCTATACACAAACCTTAATGTGGGTCCATTAGCTCAAAGGTTTAGGTGCTGAACTGCAGACTGGAGGAAACCAGTTTCAATTACTGGCAGTAGTCAGGGATTTTTCCAAGATTGTGTCTTCTCCAGAAGGACCCTAAGGTTCGCCCAGCCCTCTGTCAAATGGATACTGGGTTTCTTATTTGGGGGGGGGGGGGCTAAAACCAGGCAGGTGTCGGGTTGACCATCTGACCTCAATTAGTCCTGTTAGTCGAGAATTGCTGGGAACCTAAAACTCGGGCACACAAGAACTTCCATACTTCTAGAGATTAATCAGCTTAACAAATCTTAATAATATAATTTTCTATAGGATTATTGGTATCCTTAGACCCATTTTTACAGTCTTATTTATTTTTATTTTTTTCAAAAGACAAAAAACAAAACTCAGAAATTTATTTGATAACTAGTTTGTTTCAGATTTGTGTTTGTATCTTTTTGTTTTAATATGTAGTTTGCCAAACAGCTAGTACCATGCATTACAGACACTGATAATGTAATGTGATGAAATGTAAGACAAGATGAATTAATTCACTACTTTTTTTTTTTCTGCACTTGGAATAGACATCCTCACATGTACATAAGGAATTTTTTTGGCATTCATTAGAATTCAGAATAATCCGCCAAGGATTACAGAAATTGGCTTTAGTCAGTTTTAATGTGAATATTTTTATTTTCAATAGGATGCAAAATGTATGAAAGGAAGATTTTTTTTTTTTAAATATAATAAAAAAAAAACCCCAAGGATATACGAGTAATTTACATAACTCCATTTTAATATTACCAAATTATTTAAAAAAAAAATCGTGAACATCAAGGACTGATTAGCAGTAATTAATCTACTTCAATTTATTTATGCAATGTGTTCTTTAGGCAACTAATGAAATTCTTTTAATAAAATTACAATATAGCTTTCCCTTACATAATACTACAGATGAAGTGCCATTTGTACTGAGTCTCTGAAATTCTGTTTTAGCATATTTGCCTGTTTCATCAACTTGGCAGAGTCCCAACATAGGAGAAATTATTTTAATTGGATCCTCACAAACTATTGGTTCACTAAGAAGAAAATAAAAATAAACAAATAAAACAACATATCATAACTTGAAAGAATTATAGATTTTAAAATTTCTAGATTATTGTATGTTCTTTATCCTTCATCAGCACAGATACCAAATGAGAAAAGATTTACAATCAAGCAGAGCAAAAACACAGATGAATATAAGTCAAAAAAGTGCTTTCACAAATTAAGGACGGTGTGCACAGAGCTTTCGTTAACTTTGAACTAACGTTTGTTAGGGGTTTAACAGTCATTAAATTGCTGATGAATTGTCAAATTTTAACAGCTGTTAAACCCCTAATGAACGCTATTGCATAGAAAATGTCAGTTGATGGTAGATTTGAGAACCATCAAAGTTAACAAAACCTTGGGCACACCGTCCTAAATGTTGCAAATTCCCAACCATATTTTCTCTAAAAGCTGACATTTGAAGTCACTTTTGAGATGCAAAGAATTTAAGAAAAAGGCAAAAGAAAAAGATATGCTTATTCTTAATTTCTTTGATTTACAAAAATATCTTTTAAAATCCTAAATTTGATTTTAAAAAAAATCTTTGTTTGCTTAAATCTAAGAAATTTAAGCAAACATTATTTCAAGTCAAAAAAACTGTTGTTAATTTTTAACATTTGATTTCTGCATACAACACTGTCTTGATCAATATTCATTTCAAAAAAAAATATTTTTTTTTTTGTAGAAAATAAATTTAGTTATTTAGTTCAAGCTATTTTTAAAGAGGATGTATTTAATTATGAGCAAGTCAATAGATATTCTGAATTACTTGAAAGACTCATGGGTGAGTGAAGATTTGTTATCAATTGATCAATTGAAAAAAGACAAGCACCAAAGGAAACAGAAATGGCAATTGTTGATCTGAGAATTTCCAAATGATGCAATCTTGACTTGGAATAACTACTGCATCTGGACCTATGACAGCTGAATGTAGACTTTTGAATAAAACAGTTTTTACCTATCACATAAATAAAAGAACTCTCATAGTTTGAGAATAAAGGACATATTTGACCTGATAAGATGCATGATACGGTTTTGTAGCAGTCTACATTACAATATAACTTATAATCAAACTAAATTAATATGATTAATAATAATTCATCTGGCACACAGCTGGTAAGAAAAGAATTAATATATCGGTTAAGAAAAATAATTACTTAACATATGTAATGATGTTTTTAAATATTTATAATGTTTCAAAAAAGTAAATGTTTGTAAAGACACCTTACTTTTCTTTGATTTTTGCTTGTTAAAGTTAAGGACAAACAGAGGGAAGCAGACATAGATTCACAGGTTGGTGTCAAATGGCAAGCACTGCAAAACCACAAAACTTGCTCTTTTGCATCTGATTAGTAAGCAATGGCATATGCAGTTATAATGTTTTAACGATCAGTACAACTACAATCTGAACTGAATTGAATAAGACCTTATTTGTGATTCTAATATTAATGTTTAATGACTGCCTTACACATTCTCGAAAGCTTGTCTTAAAACTGAAATTTGCTCAACCAACTCGCACTTGCTCGAAAAATCTGAAGTTTCCTCAAAATAGAGTATGTCTAATTTCAGTTAATTTTTAGAAGCAACTCGACATCAGCATACATAGCGGCAAGAATTTTTTTTTTGAAGACTTACAATTGTGTTAGTTTCACCCTGGAATCAGGATATACTTTGTTGAAGGTTTCTATCCATGGTTCATCTACCACATTCTCTTCTTCCGGGATCTTTTTTTACTATTTCTGTATGCGAATTGAGAATTAATAGCAAAACTAAAGTTGCATAAATGATTTCTTTGTTGCCACAGTATTTTGATCATGCTATTTTTAAGAACAAAATGAGACTTGCCACTGGAAGATTACTTCTCATGTAAAGCAACAACTATTTTGGCAAAACGCAACTGGAAAGTGGTAAGTTATCAAGTGCATTTTGGGCAAGTTTTCAAGAATGTGAAAGCATCCATAAGAGATGTTCAACAACTCATAAGTATATATACTTTAATATATAGACTAGTTGACCCGTGCGAATAATTCGCATGGTATCTTGCATGGTATTCGAATGGTAATATAATAATGTTGAAATAAGTAAATGCAATTTTTTATTATTGAAAGGTATTTTATTTTGAAGAGCAGTAATTTACTTGTGATGAGAAACGTTATCATAAGGCGTACCGACAAAGAAACACCTTTGAGAAATAATAAACTACTCCAACAGCTGTCGTGCATGTTAGTTCAACAGATTGTCAATAGATGGTACTGTTTACACTTTTATAAAAACGTTTTTAACGAAAACATTAATTTTAAACAATTTGTTTATTTTTCGTCATTAGCAGTGAACGTAATCTTCAAAATGATGTCTCAATCATTGATTTTGATGAAGTATTAAGGGAGATATGGCGAACCAACAAAAAAAAAAAACCTTTGAGAAATAATATATAGTGATTATTACCACTTCACTGTTTACAAAAGTTTACAATTTGTTCTCTTTTTTTTTTTTTTAACATTAATAAAGAAACTTCAAATTCTAAAATTCTGTTTATCAATTTCAAATTTTAAAAATATATTTTCAATAACCTAGGAATATATAGAATACCTGGGAAAAACACCTTCAACTCTGCAAACATACTCTTTCTTAAGTTGTTTGGTTTTCAAAAAATGCTTAAGCCTATTTGCTTGTTTAGCCGTACGACATAATATTAAAATTCCAGATGCCAATCTATCTAAACGATGAATTACTAAAAAACAAATAAAATAATTAGTCAAGAAGAATCTCAAATTTGTTTTTAATCTTTTAATATTTTCAGAATTATTAATTTTAAACTGAAAGACACTCACCTTTAAGATTTGTGAAATTAAATTCTTTAGCTAAAATGAAAGTCATTGAATTATGTCGAAAGCGGCCACAAGGATGAACCTGTATTAAATGTTTAAATTAATATATATATATATATCAAAAGGCCAAACTCGAATGATGCATAATTTCGAGTTTAGCGATGCAAAGATTTCAAATAAATCATTTGCAATTTTGAAATTTAGAAAATTTAGAATATAAGAATAGAATTAACTTACATTACTAAACATATAGCTAAGCCGGACAGTTATCTGAAATTTAAAAAAACCCAATACAAATTTCAGAAAGCTGTTTCTGTGAGTTCTAATTTTCTCACTTCATCAGCGGCATCTGGTGTTAAATTTTTGAAACTAAACTAAAATTTAGAAGTAATTATAGCGCATTATTTAAAGAAAATTGCTCCTTTTATTATATATATTCTTTTTTTATTTTTTTAAGTTTTTTTAAATTTTTTATATTCTTTTTTATTTTCTTTAAAATTATATACTTTTTTTATATACTTTTTTGTTTTTTTATATATCTGTTTAAAGAAATACATACTGAGAAAAAATTATTCCTTTCAAATACATACATACATAGAAAAATTATTCTTTCAACATACATACATACAAAGAATAATTATTTACTTCACACACATACATAAAAAAAAAAAATTTTTAACTTATATATACATAGAAAAATAAATTCCTTAAAATCTTTTATACATAGAAAATTAATAGATGACAGTTATCAAATCAAACTCAAAACTTCCTCAAATAGAGGATTTAATTCTGAGTTGTCATAAGATAACTTAAATGATAAAATTACAACAAGTCCTGTTTTGAAGATAAATGATTAAATAAAATAGTGAATATATTTAATTTTATATTTTTTGTAAATTTGAAATTTAAATTTCTTCTGAAATTGTGTAATATAACTACTTAAAACTTTGTTTGGAAAATTATTATATGTAAATTCATTAATAAGATAATTCAAATTGATTAAAAAATCTTCTAATTTAGTATTAATGGTAAGATATCTTTTTAATTCCTGTATAAAGATATTTTTAAATAAATTAAAGCTAACATTACTTGTAAATTTGTGAAATCTGTTTATTTTGAAAGGGAATAAAAATGTTTTATTAAATAATTGTATATAAGGAATTTGTTGATGATAATATATTCTCAAATCTAAAAAATCTACAAATTCAGTATTAATGTTGGTTTGTTGTAAGTTAATAATTTTGTTATAAATTTTTTCTTCTT
>JAFIDM010009631.1:261559375-261576426 GCA_023159025.1 Thereuonema tuberculata | reverse complement strand
TTAAACATAGTGTGCCTTCTACAACTAAAGGTTTTTAAAAAAGGTTTTTAAAATAACATTTTTTAACGAAAAAATTATTTTAAACAATTTGTTTATTTTTCTTCATTAGCGGTGGACATAATCGTCAAAATGATATGTCAATCATTGATTTGTTGAAGTTTTAAGGGAAATAAAAAAAAAAAAAAAACCCTTTGAGAAATATTAAGCAACTCCAAAATCTTTAAACATAGTGTGCCTTCTACAACTAAAGGTTTTTAAAAAAGGTTTTTAAAATAACATTTTTTAACGAAAACATTATTTTAAACAATTTTTTTTATTTTTCTTCATTAGCGGTGGACATAATCGTCAAAATGATATGTCAATCATTGATTTGTTGAAGTATTAAGGGAAATAAAAAAAAAAAAAAACACCTTTGAAAAATAATATATGAGAAGTTGACAAATTTTTAGGTTTCTTATTGTAATAATTCCTTTAATTTTATTAAAATATAAATCTTTGTTTGTTTTTTTTTTATCTGTTCTTATTAAATAAACGATGAAATATCATTTTAAATTGCATTTTTAATTCAAAAAAGTATATATTTAAAGTCTAAAATGCTTTATTTAATATGTTGTTTCGGTTTCGAAAAATAAACCGCTTCTGTTAAAGCGTGTCTACCTTTTTATAAAAAGGCTTTTGAAATAAAGTTTTTTAACGAAACATTAATTTTAAACAATTTGTTTATTTTTCGTCATTAGCGGGGAACGTAATCTTCAAAATGATGCCTCAATCATTGATTTTGATGAAGTATTAAAGGAAATACGGCGTTCCGACAAAAAAAAACCTTTGAGAAATAATATATAAGGATTATTTGTTAAAATCCACAACACAAACTTCTTCTAATCATTTATTAAAATAATAAATGATTGTGGATTCTAATATATAATATGAAGAGCAGTGATCTCAGGATTTTAATATATAATTATTATTTGAAAACTAAAATCAGCAAATGAAAAGTGTCGCATCATTTGTATTTTAAAATAAAGTAATTTGAAATTTGTAAAAAAATAAGTATACATTTTTGAAAAAGAATGTCAATTGTCAATTTATAGCCCATTAACAGTTAATCATAAGTAGAATATGAAAAAAGAAGAATAAAACACACTGTAACGGTCTCGTTACATAGTTTACTATTCATAAATAGAATACAAAATGTTTTTAAATAAACAATGGAAAATATTTCGTAAAATTTAGGAAACATTACTACATGTAATTGTAATAATAATTTGGATATTAGTCCTATGAACAAGTATAACTCAATGGTTTTTATAAACCTAATTACATTTGAAATTACAACAATAATCAAAAATACTAGAAATAAAAACCCTGTGGGTTTAGATAATTATTGGACATTTTTGTAACAGATAAAAAAATATCCAATAATTCAAATTCAAATTCCCTTCTAATCTCCCATGGTTATTTCTCCCCAGACGTTCACCTTTGTTGTATGCCACCAGATCAGGGCCGGATTTCTGCCTAGACCTAGAAGGCCTGGGCCTAGGGGCCCCAGCCAGCTGAGGAGCATCGCTGGTTTTTTTTTTTTTTTGTTGTAGATTTTGGGGGGGGGGGGGGGGTGCAAATATCAAGTGCCTAGGGGTCCTGGGTGTTTAAGTCCGACCCTGCACCAGATAAGCCTATCATGCCAGAAAAATAAATCTAAAAAGACAAATTCTTAAAACTAAAGTACCAACTCATTTCAGAAGAAAGTAAATTCAAGATAGATTTATTCAAGATTTGTGCAAAGTAATTTTTGGATATTTTTGTAACAGATACAAACTTAGATATAAATAGATAGTTAAACTTATTTTTTTTAGAATCCACAACAGAAACTTCTTCTAATCATTTATTATTTTAATCATTATTATTTTAATAAATGATTAGAAGAAATTTGTGTGGTGGATTTTAACAAATAATTACATTATTAATTGTAGTAGTAAGTTAGATATTTGCTTGACTTCAATGTTTAGAAACATTTTGGTTCCACAATTTTACGATTTTGAAATGTTTTCTAAATTAACGAAATTATTTTCCATTTTTTTTTTAAAACATTTTCTATTCCTTTATTTTTGTTAATTTCTTTAAGTTATTATTTGATTTTATTGTCATTATTTTTATTGGTAATTTTATTTATAATATGCCAATAGTTTATAGTTAGTGTTACATAAATTTCTGTTCAATTCTTTAATTTAATATTTTTCTTTTCTTTTTTTTTTCTATGTAAAATTATATTCTTTTAAAATACAAATGTGGCCATACTTTTCAGTTATAATTACTGTTTATAAAATAAAAGCAATAATAGTATTTTAAAATGAAGTATTTTGCTCTCCCATGCCATCCGTGTGACCTTGAGCGCCGGCAAACCAGCGAGAGAGAGTGACGTCATGCGTGGCTTGCAAAGAGTGATGACGTATTTCTTGTAACTTTAGCATTTTTTTAAACCTCCTTTCAGTGCAAAAAAGCAGCTAAAATTTGGTATACGTCAACTACTTAAGGTTCTGAATAAATGATAAAAATTTCAAGGGATGTTTCGAGCTGACAAACCTATCCATTCCCTTGTGAGATAGTTTTGCTCTTATTATAAATTGAGGTGTAAAGATGATAAAATGGAGACTGTGCAGCAGAATTTTGCTAACAACATTCACTCTTTTAAGCAAATTTAGTTAAGTATTTTTGAAAAGAACTCGAACTCTGCATATCAGAAGAAAATAGTTCTAAAACTTATGGGATGAATAATTTAGAGAGAAAGCATGAGTCCTAAAATGAAACTGAAACTATCATTATAAACTATGGTTAATGTAGTTGAATTAACTAGAAATATTTGGACCAAACTATAGCAAATGTATTCTGGAATAAAAATAATGACACAAAACCAATAAGCCTTAAGAAAATCCTAGCCATGAACTACACTGGTCAAAATAATTAGGGGATATTATGAAAATAATAGAAAGGGGAAAAATCAATATTTTCAACATTTTATTAACATGTTCACTGCTGCCATTGTAAGGGTTGGTGATCCCAGGGTGCCACTAGATTATTTTATTGTTTTTATTATATGGTATATCAGTGGTAGTCAGCCTTTTTATATCTAACGCCCTCTTTTGTATCTCTGTTAGTAGTAAAATTTTCTAATGCCCACCGGTTCCATAGTTGTCTGCACATGCCTCTCGTGCATCGTGGCTGGGACGAGGCTCTTTTGTTCGCAGTCACACTATAGTGCCATTTAGTTTCACTTACGTAACAAACTAAACTTATGAGTGGGCGATACAAATAGTATATTTTCAGAAATTTAAATTGTCACGGGGAATTTTGTGAAACCTAATGAAAATGTTTTTAAATAATGCTATAATTTTTTTTTTTTAAAAAAGTCAATTAAATTTAAAAAAAAAGGAAAGTGCTTCAGTATTGGACAAAACTCCTACCATCTACCATGAAAGCTGGAACGCCACTAGTGGGCGGTAGGGAACAGGTTGACTACCACTGCAGCATATGGTAAAATAAGAAGTCAGTATATATCATATTTCAACCTCTTCCCCCCTCACAACTCCATTTAGGTGGCACCTTTGGTTAAATTCCTGCACTAAGTATCTGCTCGATATTAGATTTTGAGAATTTCCTTTTTTTCTTTTTTTTTTTTTGTAGTTTCGTTAATGGCATGGTAAGGAAATCAAAATAAAATGTAAATAGGACAGAATAAAGGATGTATTTTTTATTTATTAGTAAAAATAAGCGTAACTTCTGAGAAAAAAAAAATTATACAAAATCAAATTAGGTGTATGATCAAGGAACTTCTATATTTTCAAATTCTGAATTCTAAATATCAACATAAAATCAATAATCAACAAATTTAGGGAATCTAATGTTTTTCAAGCCCTGGTACATCACTCATTATTATGTGGAGGAAAAAAACAAAAAAGATGAAAGTTCAGTGCTAACAACTGTTTATGACAGGTGTGTCAGACAGATAAAGCAGAACTGAAATATAGACAGATAAGAGAATGTCATTGTGGGCCAGGTAAGTAATTAGCCAAGTGCTTGACTAAGGGATGGAGGAGCCACGATCAAACCTCAAGGATTTTTCCTTTGCTGAATCATGCTCCAGACAGCTCCTAGGGTCCACCCAGCCCTGTTAAGAAGGGGTATTAGGTTTCTTTCCCAGGGTTAAAAGGGAGAGGACATTGGGCTAATCATCCAACATCAACTTAGTCTTGTTGTAAAGGAAACACAGGAGCCTACCTCCCATGACCCAAAAGACCACATAGGCCTAAGGTAGGATACTTTTAACTTTTTAAGTAGAATGCCTTTATGATATTCTTTTTCATTTACAATTTATATAAAAGTCACAGATATAAGTATAATAAAGCATAGATGTAATTGTGCAAAGTAATAAAAACAATGATTTAGTGAAACAGGTGACAAAGAAAAAAAGTTTAAAAAAAAAGCCTTACACAATCATTATTGGAAACAGCACGAAATTCATCTGTTATTACATCAAAGACAGTACGCCCAACCCATCGTTCTTTACAAAATGCAAAGAAACTGAAATAATATGGATAAACTTTTCTGAAACCTGAAATAACAACAATGAAAAGCTCAGAAAATGTAATTAAAATTATAAATTTTAAAAATTATCATGAAATCATTACTTTACAAGAAAATTATACAATGCCTCCAATATTATAAATTGTATTATATAAATATAATAATTATAAATATTATAATAAACTATCAAGCTATCAACAATATAAATTCACTGTAAAAAGGTTGGATACTTATACTATCTGGTACCAATGTGTAATCAATATTGTGTAATATTCAAAATATGACACTAACAACAGGCACATATCTAAACAATCGAGAGTATGGATTCTTGTTGTAGTAGTCTGAAATAACACTGCAATGACATTTATCCTGCTTCAATAGTGGTTAACTGGAGGATAACAGCTCAAAACTGGCAGACTGGGTCCTGATTTTTAATATGGCAGTCATTGAAACAGTAGCAGGATCAATTCTGTCATGTCAACTTCCTAATTATAGAAGATCAACAACCATATATCTGTGGAAGATTCATGTCAAATTGCAAAAAGCTTGCAGTTTTATGCCTCCAATATAATCCGATATTAATCTTGGCACTTGCATTTTCCAAAACTGGCATTTGGAAAAGAAAGTTCACCAAGAAAAAAAGTTATGGCCAATGATAACCAATATAATAAAGACAGCTGTGGTGTATCAATCAAATTTACTAATCACATTTCCTCCTTATTTACAATAGACTTTATCTACCATTCATTTCTCATTTAATGATTGCATCTGCCTTGTACTTCTTGAACTTGTTGATACACAACAAGTCAATCAAGAGCATAACATGGGCACAAAGGGTGGGTTTCCCATTGCTCTGCTACAATGTGCATACTTAAGTCAAAGAACCTATATAAAATGCATATAGTTGCCAAAGTGATAAGGGAAGCAAGGAGATAATCAAGAAGCTTGGGTATGATTTGTCAGCAACACACATACTCTCTAAACTATTAGTTCTGACAAGGGAAGTGCGTGACCTCGATTGCTGAGAACTGCATGAAAATGTGCTTAGAATATAAATCACCCATGCCAAAAACAGTGGTACGAGTCATTCTCATGCAAAACTGCACATCTTACCATGAGAGACATTTGAATGATCACCACAATTGAAGCCACAATTGTAATAGTCTTCATAAATGTTCTCCAGTATGTTGTCATCAATATCTTGTAATACACTGGGCCTCAACATTTTGGGTGGAGATGGCTTGTACTCACTTTGACTTGAAGGTTCATGTTGCTCTGGAGATGAACATCTTGCACTGCTGGAAGAGCCAACTTCAGATACTTCCTGTCCTTCAAAATCACTATACCTATCCAGCCTATCTTCATGCATTTCTGCGTCATCCCAATTGTATTTTTGAATTATTTTGCTATATAACATATTCGCGAACTCCATATCATCGACTCAGATTACGTTTCCATATTCACACGTTGCAACTTTGACTAACATTTTGACAACATTCATGGGATTAATTCACCTCATGATACCGATGTACACTGTTTATACTCTAACCCACAACCGAACACTCCAAAAGACGGCCTCCTATTGCAGGTATAATATTCACACAACTAGATTAAGTACTTGTTAGTACAGGTACAACATGTCACCGTTAGATGGCGTTAGCAAACAAAAGCTGAGTTTTTCATGGGAATGACTCATACCACTATTTTTGGGATGAGTGATTTATATTCTAAGCACATTTTCGTGCGGTTCTCAGCATTTGAGGTCATGCACTTCCCTTGTGAATGATGCCAATGTTTTCAAGGATTTAAAATACTACTTGATTAACAAGCCCTTCCACAATCAGATGATATCATGAATTCCCAGTTCCCAATTTCTTAAAGAAGTAATGTGCGAAGTTCCTGATCTTTGGAACATTAGGTAAATGCTAAAGGGAAGTTTCTGCAAACTCAACATAGTCAAGCATCAGCTAGTGTCGCAATAAGAGAGATTTACCATACCTTTTCAGAAATTTGCCATATGGAGGTAGGTGGGGGAAGTTGTAGGTAGGGTTGGAAAGCCTTTTGCCCCCCCCCCCCCATTGCTTGTGAAGATGGAAGAAATGCAGCATTTTGGACCTATTTTTGGAAAGTCTTATTTTGTTTGTTGAAATCCCTCCCATACAACCTTTGGACACAACTTTTTTTTTTGTTTGAAGAGCTAAGACCATCATAACCCCTCCCATTCCTAATTCTTGGTTGGCTTTCATACCTTTATTTTGTTTCAATTGAAATTACTTCAAATTCATTTTCGCCTATTTAGAAAACTATTTCTCAATTTTAATAAAATATTTAATATCATTTAGTGTGTATCCTATATCTTTTTACAGATTAATAAAACTTTAACTACATTAATTATTTCTTCAACTTATGAAGTATGGAATCATGGCATATGGAAAAATTACTTATTTTTAAACCTTATGCTTAATAAGATTCATACCACCACTTTAAGGATATTAGTTTCAAAGACATTCAAGCACTAAACATCATAAGTATTATCATTACAATTGTACTCAACCACAGTAAATTGAATCTATTGTTATTAAAATAGTAAATTTTATTTCTGAATTTGCATACCTATAATAATGCAGATATTTGACATAATGGTGAGTTATGAACATATAAGATAATGATATGGATGCATGTTTTGTGAAAATTAAAAAAGCCTTATTAAAATTTAAAATATGAAAATACTAATACGATCTATAAATATATTTCAATGATTTTTCAAAGCAATTTTTTTCAAAAATCCAAGCACTTTTTCAAAACCTTGAAAAATAAGAAAATAAAAACTGGAGTATTTTCAAGTGCAATGTACGAACTCGGGCATTTGTTCCTAATTTTCATGTTTACTTTTTTATACTTATTATAGGACAATTATTGAATCAAACATTCCTTAATCCATTTGACATTCATAAGTTTTCTCATTAAAAATTATCTTACCATTTTCAAAATAATAACTTGTTTCATTATATCTTCGGGAACTCAGATTTGCAGCATAAGATTTTAATCGCTTCACTTTTTGTTTTATCTATAAAGTAAATAAAGACAGTAAATAATAAACATCAAGAAATCTGTATCATTGATTACTTACAAAATAA
Source organism: Thereuonema tuberculata (assembly GCA_023159025.1). NCBI lineage: Eukaryota > Metazoa > Arthropoda > Chilopoda > Scutigeromorpha > Scutigeridae > Thereuonema > Thereuonema tuberculata. The sequence goes on along the minus strand of JAFIDM010009631.1, from coordinate 261,568,711 downwards.
GTTTAACAAAAATATTCAGATAATTAAAGAGCAAACCAAAGACGTTAAATTGAAAAACAGCTTTCAATGTGCAATGTAATTCCTATTAATAGATCTTGCATTACAGCTTGTTTAGGATTTTAATTTGAAAAGTCTACAAACATCAACAATCCCCAGCTAATTTTAAAATTTCTGTCTGAGGGACGGACAGAGATCCCTGAGCTTTCTCTCCTTTTATATGCTTGTGTCATATATCTTTGGGCTTTTTGTAGTGTTTACATTAGGAGAAAAAAACATTCAAATTAGAACTATATAAGTTTTGCATTTCATGGGTTCTGATACGACCTTTTTGTTTAATTGGACTTTGGATTTTGTTTAGAAAGCAGTTTATGTAGGACTTCTCTGTATTTGCTGTCATTATAATCAATGTAGATAAATAAAAAAATAATATTTCCTGCAACAGATTTTCAAGGTTTCATTTAAAAATGAAAAGAAGATAAATTTAAATTAAAAATTATCACAGTACTTGCAAGGGAAGTGCGTGACCTCGAACGCTGAGAACCGCACGAAAATGTGCTTAGAATATAAATAGCTCATGCCAAAAACAATGGTATGAGTCATTCTCATGCAAAACTCAGCTGTTGTCTGCTAGCGCCATCCGACGGTGGCATTTTGTACCTGCACTAACAAGATGGTCAACAGAAATTCTAAACTGGATTCCAAGGATTGAATGAAGGCCAAGAAAGCGTCCATAAGGTAGATGGGTGGATGAAATTAATAGTTTTATTGGGTTCGATTGAAAGAGAAAAGCTTCCGACCGAAAGAAATGGAAAAACTTGGGAGATCTTCATCCTGCAGTGGATTGAAAATGATGATTCCAAAAGGTGGGTCAAAAATTTAACCTTAGGTTTCACTCATGAAACCAAACAAAAAAGTTCCTATAAGCATGGGTCTACAAATGAATATTTTTCGAGAAAAACGTATTGTATCATTATTCAATATAGGTGTGTTTGTTTCTTGTTTTGTTGGCACAGTATTGCAGATATTCATAAAATGAAACACAAATAAGCAAAATAGGAAACGAATGATTTAATAAACGGTGCTGTAAACCAAAAACAAACAATTAATGGATCCAGAAATGAATTGTTTTCGCACAAAACGTAGTTTGCAGTAAACATTGTATTGCTATAAGAGTAAAAAGAAATAATTGTTGCTGCAGCCGTGTTTAACTTCATTCACATTCGCTAATTTATTGACATGTGGTTTTATTCAACACCATTTATTAAATCATTCGTTCCCTATTCTGCTTATTTGTGTTTCATTTTTTGAATGTTTGCAGTATGTTTTCTCGCATCATTCTGTGTCAACAAAACAAAACAAGAAACATTGATTACTGATACAATACGTTTTTCTACAAAACTATTCATTTCCGGACTCATGTTTACAGGAGCTTTTTTGTTTGTTTTTATGAGTATAATTCCCGGCTTAATTTTTGACCCACCTTTTGGAATCACCCTGTATATATATATATATATATTTATTTTAATTATCGATATTTGAATGTATTTTTTTAAGAAAAAAAAAAGTAAATATAATTATATTAAATATAATTTAATGAAAAATTGACCTTTTCTTCGTCAAACTCAAAATTATTATTTTCAATTTCAGCAGCTGATTTTGAAATAGTTCTGGATATAAAAAAATTGACAAATCTGTATTTATTGCTCGACTGCAATTTGAAAATTATACACCTGGACAGCATTTCTAAATGAATTACATGATTTTTTTTCTAAATTCTTGAAGCTCTATTGTCACTTTTCTCAGCTCCCAAAATCCATGCCTGAACCTTTCGCACCGCACCATACAATTTTACGAGAACTTGTTAGCTCAAATCTCCAATTCGCATGCGCTTTGTAAAGCGAAACGAAAGGAGAGACCACAAAAACACCAGTAGAAACATTATTTAAAATGTAATTTTCGTAAAAATCAAAACTTTAAAAATCAATGTAATTAATTATATTAAAAATTAATTTAGTAAATTAAATAACAAAAACTATTTTAAGCAAAGAACAACTTTTCTGTTTGATCGAATATTTAAATTCGAAACATACTTTTAAATTAGCGCTTAAACGTTTAAGTTATGGCGGCACTTTGACTTTTAAGACATGTGCTAGTTTGTCTACTGTATCACGTTTTAAGGAATTTACAGAAGATAACAAATTAGTTTAAGGAACGTCAAGCGAAAATGATTTAGAATAATACTTTTATGCTTTTCTCAACTTAAGAATTTTATTCAACAATTTTTAAAAGTTCAGTTTCCTTTACCGTTAGTGAACTTCATATTTGATTGCTGAAGTGGTAAGCTTCTGATTGTATGAATTTAACAATTTAAGAATATAAATATAACTATTTTAATCAGACAGCTGCCCCTCGAAGTTTTATTTGGAAACAAACGTATACATCTCTTAAAGAAAACTCAATCTGTCAGCGGATTTCTGAGTATGAAGTAAGTATCTCCTTAATCTTCAAAAATCAGATATTTATAGAAAGTGAAAATTAATAAAAATATGTTTATTTTAATCTCGTTCTTGTTGCATTTAATAATACAATAATTAATTAAAAAGAAGCTAGATTATTGATGTATTTACAAGTGTGGTATCGAATTCAGCACTGCTCCTGAGATTGTGTTGAAAATGTTTCCTGTTGGGCCAAAACCTAAGAAAACAGTTAAGATGAGACTGGAACAAATATTCTATTCGAACACTGATTTTTAGGAATATAAATGATGTAATTATATAGGACGACTGTTTCCGCTTTTCAAAGTCGAGCTTTCCACTACCATAGCAAAAAGCAGAAGGAATTTGCAAATTGCTGTTTTGCCAGAGTTCCAGTTTCATAGTTGTTGTTTCAAGTTTTCCATTGTCATCTTCAAACACCTTTTCTCTTAAGATTAGAGAGATATTTAAACGATGACATGTAAATTTGTTGTATCATACATATAAATAAATACAAAAGCACCTAAACATGAAAAATACAAAACCTTTTACAAAACAAATAAACATATATGTAATATCTGATCTAATAAGTATACTGAAAATATGAAAGTATAAAAAAGTAACATTTTGTACTGCCAAAAAAATATTTGCACACTAGCAATAAGAACAGAAATATAGGACTTATTTATCAGATAAAAACAGTGCTAATACAGTAGAGTCCCGATTATCCGATTAATGTGGGCCAAGACTAACTCGGTTAAAGCGAAAATTGTAAATAAAATAAATCGTCTAGGTTTAAATGTATATTTTAGCAAATACAAAATTGATACAGATACACCACATGCAATTCATATTGTTACGATAATTAAAGAGTTCTTTTACTTAAAAAAGCCCTTAATTGTTTTTTGTTTGTTACTTTGGCGTTTTTCTGCAGCAATGTTTCGCCAATTTTTTAAGGATAACAGGATTGCTGGTGTCGCTTCTTCTTGTTCTATATCTTCAATAGCACTTTCGATAGCTTTTAGTTCATCTGTATGGGAGATTTGCATATTTTCATCATCATCGCTAGATTCATTTTCCTTATTGACGATCATTTCATCTGTAATGTCTTGTTCATCAGCGTTTATCCAGTCACGTATATTCTCTTCGTTGATTGATGAGATCAAGTTCAGAATTTTTCTCGGTAGTTTTAAAAATGGAAAATGTAGAACCAAAAAAAAAAAAAATCCTAGAAATATTTGATAGTTCGGTTAAAGCGGAAACTCGGATAATCAGGGTTTTACTGTATTTAGTATGCATGCCCTTTGCTTCAATTATAGCTTGTAATCGTCTGGGCATTGATTCAATTAATTTGTGACAAGTTTCGCTGCTGATTTGTAGCCATTCTTCCCTAAGAGCTTGCTTAAGCCCTGATTTATTAGAAATTTTATTTTTCCTTATTTTCATATCCAAAATAGGCCATAAATTTTCAATCGTATTGAGGTCTGGTGATTGTGGTGGTGTTTTCAATTGATTTTGAACATTATATAGCAACCATGACCTCGTAATGTTTGCAGTGTGCTTTGAATCGTTATCCTGTTGGAAATAAAATGAATTGGGAATTCCTAATTTCAGAGCACTATTACATAAATTATCTCGCAATATATCAATATATTGTTTGGCATTCATATTGCCTTCAATAAAGGCCATTTCACCAACTCCGTTGAAAGACATGCATCCCAAAATCATTACATAACCACCACTATTTTTTACAGTTCCTTTCAAGTTTTTACTTTGAAGAGAAGTATTTGACTTTCGCCACACAGTTTTTTTACCATCTGAGCCAAAAATATTGAACTTGCTTTCATCGGAAAAAATAACATTTTTCCAAAACTCCAGTGGTTTGTTGACATAAGCTTTTGCAAATTCAAGTCTTTTCACCCTATTTGTTTCACTAATAAATGTTTTTTTTGTGAGGGACTCTTCCCCGAATATTTGCATTATGAAGAATATTTCTAATTGTTTGCAGTGTAACTATTGTCCTTGACATTGAAGCGACATCAACAGCCAATTCTCGAGCACTTAGAAAAGGGTGTTTTGAAAATTCTTTTATGATGGCTCTTCTTTGCCTGGTATCTAGCTTTCTTGGACTCCCAGTTCGCGGCTTATATTGTCATACCAGTCTCTTTTTTCTTCTTAATTACATAACGAACACTAGAAAAGTTTAAATTTAATGTTTTACCAATTTCTCGGTAACTTAATCCAGAATTGTGAAGAAATATAATCTTCTCACAGTAGCTACGGAGAGTTCACACGTTTTCGGCGCCATAACAACAAAAACTCCTCAAAATCCCTGTTCCAGTTAATATATTATGTGACTTTATGTGCAGGGCTAATGTACTGCAAGACTGATGTGCTAAATATTTGCATAATGTTCACGTTTAATATCTTTTTTAACAGTTAATGTTTCATGTGCAAATACTTTTTTGGCATGAGAAAAATGTTGTTTTATTTTTTTAAATGTGTAATACTAATGTTTATGGTAAAAGGGTGGTTATTTTTATTTGCTTCTTATTTACATAAATTAATAGTTAAAACACTAGCATGAAATTTGCTTTCTATGATTACTTCTGCAAAAAATTGTGAGCGCAAATACTTTTTGTGCTCACTGTACGAGAGTATTATGAAGATGAATATTCTACACAATTATTTTCAAAAAATTAGAAACCATGAAGAATCTGATAAAGGTTGAAACAAGTCCATATGTTTCAGAAAACTCCCCCCCCCCCCACTTTCCACTGAGGCCAGTTACTTTCCCTGTGCTTCATAAGATAATATATTGAGAAAAGAAATGTAAAACTTGTCAACATCAAGGTGTTCCTGAAAGTTTGTAGCAAGATAAACTGTGTTTTCACCTATCATTATGCTAATATCTGGAAACTGGCATACACACACTATTCAACAATGATGGCTTTTAATTTAGAGTATTTACCTGTATATATATATATATAAATGACGGATTATAAAATTAAAATGAATGCATTGCTAGGAACATAAATGAATTTGTCTATAAGTCACATTGCAACTAAATATTCAAGCATCATTTAGCAGATGACCTTGACCATCAGTTTTTTTTTTGTTTTTGTTTTTAATATTTGATGTTGTATATTTTGTGAATGCAACAGTGCAGCATAAAGCTGGCCATGTGGCATCTGCTCGCTCAAAAAAAACAAAACAAGTTTTCGAAGGTTTGTCCTTGGGTCATTCCATGGCAATTCGCACAGGAAAAATGTGAAATGTAACCCATAGTCTCAGATTTTGATGATATTTGGTACATTTGTTCTTGGCAAGGTTCTTAATTCAAATTCCAAGTTACAGGTTTCTAGGCCTCCTGGATCCAGAGTAGCAGTGCTTCAAAGTGAGCATGTTTTTCTATAAATGTTGTCGCAACCGATACTTTACAGAGACAGGTCCATTTGAATTTTACGTTTTTACATAATATTTTATGACTTTTGAAAGAAAATTTTGGATGTTTCTTACATAAAATTACCTTGAAGATTCCAAATATGTCAACAAAATTGTGATAAACCTCATAGTTTTTGAGCTATGGTTTTATGATTGCTAAAAAAACATTTCCCAAAATCTTGTTGACCTTGAAATATAATGAATATCTCAAATGGTAGAGCAGATGGGACTTATACCATTGGAACGAGCAGATAATTTCCTAAAAAGTGATGTAGAAAAAAAGTGGGTTATTGATGGGAACACCATCTGCAAAGCAATAACATTTTTCGTAAATTAGATTTCAGTCAACATTGTGATAAATGCTTTTTTTCTTCCTTCTTTTTCACCTGAAGGAACCCTGGTAGCAAAATACTTAGAAACTACTTTGAACCATGTTATTTAGAACAAGAAGATTAAAAAAAAAAAGAAAATTAAGAATGTGGCGAAGACAAAATTTTTAGTTGAAACATTGCAATGAAAGGGGCTGTCCATAAACTATGTCATGCTAATTTTTATTTTGATCTTCTCCCCTCTCCTTGTCACACTTTGTCACAATCTCGTTAACTCCCTCTCTAACATTACATTGCAATATCATGCAGTGTAAATGTATTTTAATTCTCAATATAGTTTAATATACTATTAGTAATATTTTGCAATTTTTCCTACAATCTTAATGACTGATATTTACACATAAAAAATAAAAAAAATAAAAATTTTGTATGTTTGGGTAGGTATTAAATAATCTAAATACAATATTAAAAAATAAAATCAAAATCTAAAATTGAAATGATCTCTTTTTAGTATTGTAGGTAGGTACAAATAATTAAAAGTTAGATCTTAAGAGAAAACTAAAATCTGAAATTAAAATTATCTTTTTTTTGTATTACAGGTATCTTGCCTAATCAGATAATTGAAGTTTAATGTTACCAAGTAAAATTAACATTAAAAATTCTTTTTGGTAAAAATAATAATAATAAATAATCAAATAATCGAAAAGTCTTGACGAATCGATTGACATTCATTAATTAAATCAGTCATATATTCATTGATTTCAGTTACTGGTATTGGGACTGGTTGAAACTCCCCCAAACCCATAAGTAAAAAAAGAAAACGACAAGGAAAAAAAAAAAAAAAAAAAAGAAAACCTTTATTAAAGCACTGATGTTTCTGTATATTATTATTTTTAAATAGGCCTAGATCTGAATGTGTTTTTTTTTTTTTTTTTTTTACAATATTCTGTAAGCCCCCGACCTTAATCCTGGGTTGCCACTGGTATCGAGTATATAGCTTCACTAGATTACGGCCGAAAAAACGATGGTTCTTGTCCTGTTGGATGCATAAACTAACCTGAGCATCACTTTCATCTCATCAGAATAGTCAAATACTAGAGTATAAACTATATCATTACCAGGATTGTTGTAATTTAACCCGACCCAAAAAAAACCATGAAGGTTTTTAATAGAAAAAAAAAAATTAAAAAAAACAGCCAAAACCAATAAAACCCAACTATATTTAATTATGAAAATTTAATTAACATACAGAATGCTACATAGCTAGCTTTACACAAATTAAAAAGAGCCATCATATTTATTGAACGCAACTATTTTCTGTCACAAGAATTTATTTTATTAATATTGTGTTTTAACTTTTCGTGCAATATCAGAAACGCAGTTACATAACATTTACTCTTCCAAAAAGAAAAAAATTGTACTTAAAAAAAATTAACTTTTTATCTTATAATCTTAAGGACTGTAAAGTACAATTTAGTCCTTTTTGGAAGCATGCAGAAATTTATAGATCTTCACTAATTTCTCGGCTCTTTTCTCTCCTAAATAATTTCTTAATTTTGACCAAACAAGCCCGTAGGTGGAGAAGATTCTCTCAATGGATGCAGTGCTGGCAGGGCAAGACCATGAGCTTAAACAAAGGATTGTGATAATTGTGCAAGGCTCTGGCTGCCAACATAAGAAAATTTAATTTACCCATTTTTGCCTGCTTATTTATCAGTTTTTTTTTGTTTTGTTTTTTTCACTAATAAAGTAGTTGTAAGAATGGTTTAGGGTTTTGAATAAATTAATCATAAGAATTTAAATTAAACTATTTAATTGTCAATAAGGAAAAAAAAAACTCAATAAAACCCAATTTAACCCACTGGGTTGGTTTAAACAAAAAAAAAAAACGGGTTTTCTCTACCCTGATCATTACTGGTTCTTTTTTTACAGCAATTTTTATTATCTGATAAAAGAGTAAAATAATGAAAACTTCTTGTGGTCGGCATTATTTTTGCAGAAGCATATGTATTTCTAATGAAATTCGCACCCATTTAACTTTAGTTTTGGTTATTAAATGTAAAAGTATATTTTAAATATTAGATATGCAGAAGTCTACCATGTCATTTGTAGTTTCAGTCTGCCTACCAAAACAGTGTTGAAGACTGGCCCTTGCTGAATGCGCTTGACTGTTCCGCCTGTGTTATCACAAAATTTCCCATTGCTCATTGCAAAGAAAGACCAAGAGGCAAAAATACCAAAATCATCCTTATGCTGGCCAAGTTTTACAAAGTATAATAATAATAATATGACCAATACTGCACAATACTGTCTAATAAAATGACATGTTTCGAGATGTCTTAAGTAAATGACTCTTTTCCTCAGATACAAAAACCATGAAAGGAATTTAAAAGAATTAACTTTAACTGTCTCTGAGCACACAGTGGCAGCCTAAGAAGCATAATCCGTAGTACATGATAGCTATGCATTGCCGTTACCATGGATCTTGACAATCTCATTATATTTGGCATGGAAAAGGACTCCTATTTGTTAAAATTCACGGAGACATTACTGATCAAATCCATAGTGTATTACAGTACTGACATTTCTGTAACGAACTCTTTACAGTATGGACTGAGGAAAACAAGGTTTTCCCGTTCATCTACACTCACGTTTACATAACAGCGCCTCAAGTGATAGAACTTTCTCATATTGCATTTTTTTTATTATCTGATGTTCCATTCCCATAACACAGCATCACTTTTTATTTATTTATTTGTTTGTTCTTCTTTCCACTAGACATGATTTTTTTTTTTTATTATTTACTTTTTATCTTATATCTATTTTCTTTAATACATCATGACTGTTTTTATACAGACTATTTATTTTATTTTTATTTATTTGATTTCTATTTTCAATAGGCATCATGACTGTTTTAGTTATTCATTTATTCATTTTTATCCGATGTTCCTTTTACTTAAGACACCATGGCTGTTTTTATTTATTTATTCATTTACTCTTTTTATCCAAAATTCTGTTTTCAGTAGACATCGTGGATTTTTATTATTATTATTATTATTATTATTATTATTATTATTATTATTATTATT
>JAFIDM010009631.1:261509162-261559365 GCA_023159025.1 Thereuonema tuberculata | reverse complement strand
TTATTATTATTATTATTATTATTATTATTATTATTATTATTATTATTTTTCTTATTTATTTTTTTTTTTACTTGTTTATCTTATGTTCTTTTTTCAACACAACATTTTGACTGTTTTTATTTATTTATCTATATCCATCTTTGAATAAGGCATCATAATTTGTTTTTATGTATTTATTTATTTACATATGTATTCATTGTATCCGATGTTCTATTTCAATAAGAACAATTTAAGTCCAATTTATTTATTTTATCATTTTCATCCGATGTGCCATTCTCAATAAGACATCCTGACTGTATTTATTTATTTATTTATTTATTTATTTATTTATTCATCTTTATCTGACTTTCAATAAGACATCATAATTTGTTTTATGTATTTATTTAGTTACTCATTCATTTTATCCAATATACTATTTCAGTAAGAACAATTTATGTCTATTTTATTTATTTATATAATCATTTTCATCTGATGTTCTTGTATTTTCAATATGACATCCTGACTGTTTCATTTATTTATCCATTCGTTTTTAACCGATGTTCTATTTCAATAATCAGTGTGGCTGTTTTTATTTTTATTATTTATTTGTTTATCTTTCCCTGATTGTACTGGTCCCATTGCTTAGACTCTGCCTTTCTCCATCCAGCCAAATGGAATCTACCAGTGCCGATTGGCTATCCACGTTAATTCTTTGATGTTCAAGTTAATTCTCTTAAATTCTTTTGTTGGTTTTTGTATCTGAAGAAGAGATCCGTTTACTTCAGGCATCTCGAAACATGTCATTTTATTAAACAGTTTTTATATGTATTGTGTTGTATTGGTCATATAATTGTTACTTCCTGCATGTTAATAACCTTCATTTTACAAAGTATTTTTGATTTTTATATTGTGCTGCACAGCTTCTATAAAATAATGTACAGTCTAAATTACTGGAAAGTTTTCTTGAATATACTCCATTAATAAACTTGTAACCAATGCTACTTAAGTTGTTGGTGGGTGGTCAGCTTGACACCTGATCATCTTTAACCCCAAGTACTCATCTTTCTGAACCCTAGGGCCATATGAAGGTGAATTCAGTGTGGAAAAATCCCCAACCTCTGCTAGGATAGGGGATTGAATCCAGCTTCTCCAGGATGCAGTCAAGCACCTTCTTGGCCATTTGTAATGACATTAAAAACATTTTGAAAATAATACAGAAATGATGATAATAACATTACTAAGAATAATAATGTACAGCAATGGATCCAAAATAGTTTCGAAGTATTTTGCAGCCAGGGTTCCTTCAGGTGGAAGAGGAGAGAAAAAAAACATGTAGCGCAAGGTTACTGAAATCAAATGGATGAAAACATACTGCTTTGCAGATGGTGTTCCCATCAATAACCCACTCTTTTTTTTTTCTTTTTTTTTCCACATCACTTTATAGAAAATTATCTGCTCTTTCCAATGGTGTAAATCCCATCGTTGCATCTGATCTGCTATTTGAGATATTCATGATATTATGTTTCAAAATCGACAACATTTTGGGAATTTTTTTTTTAGCAATCATAAAGTTATTATAAAGAGGTTTATCAAAATTTTGTTGACATATTTGGAATCTCAGGTAATTTTACGTTAGAAACATCCAAAATTTTCTTTCAGAAGTCACAAAACATTAAGTAAAAACATAGAAACTCACATGGACTCTGGAAAGTATTGATTGTGACAACATTTATAGAAAAACATGCTAACTTTGAAGCATTGCTACTCTGGATCCAGGTGACCTAAAAACCTGTAACTTGGAATTTGAATTAAGACCCTTACCAAGAACAAATGTACCAAATTTCATTAAAATCTGAGACTGGGTTACATGGTCTGTGTGATGTGGCATGGGATGTACCCTTTACAACTAATTAATAGTCATTGCAATTGCTGGCATTACTGGGGACTGATAGTGCTTCAACTTGAATGGCAAATTGATCTCACGTGGTTGAAAAATCAATCCTGGGAATAGTGACTATATCACTTCTGTTGCTTTCCAAATGAATTCTGCCATGTTTAAATTGCAACAACACTCCTTAATGACCAATCGTGTGCCATTACAGAGTCCTTTCTTTTGATACTTGCATGGCAGCTCTCTTGCTTTATACACAGAGGGATACACAGAACACAGAGATGTCAAGATTCTTCATTAGATAAAATTGTTAAAAATGTATAAATTTGACTTGCAGGATAATTTTGGAAATTAGAAAACAGCTTTTTTCCCTAAAAAGGCAATTAAAGGAGTGCAGTGTGGCAGCTGTGAATATACAGCAGTGAAGTTATTTTAGAAAAGACGGGTATTAGGAGAAAGATGGTAACTAGAAATATATTATTGCAATATGTTAATAGACAATAATAGGATGGGTTTGCATTTCTATTGAACTATCTTCTCTGTTGAGAAAGTCGGAGATATCTTCTATTTCAAGAAATAGACCAGTGTAATTAATTTCAAATAATATACATAATTTAATAATCATCACTATGCCTAAGGTCACCAAACATGAAAGCCAGCATATGATAACCTATCTAACACCAACATACTTTTATCAAAAACTGCAGTGTATTAGCTAATACCATAACTCGTAGTTTATAATGCACTGAAAATATTTAAACAATATAATTTCCTCTGAAATTCTGTTAAAATCTCAATACGTTAAATTAATTATTTTGAAGAATCTAAATAACTGAAAGTATAATGTACATCAATCAAAACAGTTTATTTCTGCCCTTGCCCTTGAAACCGAAAGTAACTGATCTAATTTTCCTCCCAAAAAAAAATGTAGACACAGTGGAGCACAGTTTATACATTTTTTTGAATGGTCCCGGCAAAATCCAATGCATATTAACGTTAAATAATTTCATTTATACGTTTTCCTGAAATCGCAAATTTCGTTTATACGCTTTTTTCAAGAACTTAAGAAGAGAGAAAATGCGCATTTCAACCTCAGATTCCCACCTGTCGATTGACCAGTCTTAGAAAAGGCATGCAAAAATACCTCATTAGCAGTGATTTAAATGATAAAGTTAAGGTTGCACTTTTAACTGTGTACAATGAACTTTTTTTCTGTGCATTCCAAAAAAGCCTACAACTTAAAATAACAAAATATTTTGTAAATGCTGAATGAATATGAATAGTAGAACTAGTTGTACATTAAATCCGGATTAAGATAATTTTGTATTAAATACCTCTTGTATTTCATTTTCATGTAAAATTTTAATTTACCTCTGACTTTTTATTGTTGGTTATTACGAAATTGTTCTTAACTTTTGTGAATTCCATTTATACGTTTTTTTTTCTCAGTCCCTTGAAAAACATATAAACGGTGCTCCACTTTATATAGCTATTTAAATTAGAATATTTCAATATTAAAATTCCTATGGTAAAGGATCTTCTGGTTATCTTTTCAGAAAAGGAGTACTTGCTTTAAAAGCAAAATTCTTTTCATACAAAATAATTGGAAGGAAAATGACAAATCATTAATTAGTATTGTGTTATTTAGTGACTAGCAGCCAAGATGCTTTATATATGAGGGGCGTTCGGAAATGATTTGCAATAGATTGATTTTTATACCTTGTTTATTATGCAACATGGGATCTCTCAATATACTCTCCATCAACGTTAATGCATTGTTGCCATCTTCCTGGTAGCTTCATAATGGCATCGCTGAACCATTCTTTGGGGAACTAAGCCATCAGTCATGGTCAGCTGCCTGCAGTTCTTCATTGTTCGCAGAATTTTCGACCTCGCAGTGAGTCAAAACTGCAGAAATTCATCGACATTTAATTGCAGTATGTAGCCAGGAAGCTCCTACACAGAAGACTGTGTACAACTGGGTGAAATGGTTTGCCAGCGGCATTGAAACTGCACATAAGAATGTGAGTACTGGTTGCCTGTAAATATCGCGAAGTCCCAGGAACATTAAGATCGTGTCTGAATATGGCTGATAGGTGCATAACCTTTGTTGAATTGGAGTTGCCTCGAGAGCACAACCCTGCACACCATTCTTCACGACGATTTTAACATGAAAAAGGTGTGCTCACATTGGGTTCCACGGGACTTGATACAGGCATAGAAGGACAAAAGGGTGGAAGTCTGTCATCAGCTACTGGGAATGCACAATGAAGATCCAGATTTTTTTTTGAGTAATCTCCATCTGATTATTCTTTATTCAACAAATGAAGGACTCGCTGTGAGATCGAAATTTGCAAACAACCAGGAACTGCAGGCAACTTTCCATTTACTGGTGGCGTAGTACCCCCAAAGAATGTTTTCACGACACCATTATGAAGTTACCATGAAGATGGCAATGATGCATAAACATTGGTGGGGAGTATATTGAGAGATCCCATATTTGTTGAACCATGCTGCATAATATAAATAAGGTACAGTGTACTCTCGATTTGTCGAAAAATTATTTTTCCCCTTGATATTACATATTCATGTTATCTCGAAAACTTGCTATCTCGAATTTTTTTAGCGTCCCTTCGACTTCGAGATATCGAGAGTATACTGTATAAAAAACTACTATTGTAAATTATTTCCGAACGCCCCTCGTAAATATTGCTAGCCATCAGAAACCCAGGGAGTAAAGTTTTTTATTTTATTAGCTAATTAATTTTTTCTCATTTGAGCTGTGATGTCTTGATTTAGTATATTAACCCCCCCCCCCCCCCCTTTTTTTTGTTAAGCTAGTGACAAACTAAGTCAGTTTTCATGATGTTCAAAGCAGATATACAGTACGGTCTCGACTTATGTTGCAGCAACTTGTATATACAATCTCAAAAAGAAAAAATGGTAAAGTTAAATATGGCACTCCAATTCTGAAGAAATGCATCAAATTGCAATGCATAGTTGCTGTGCTTCCTGCCTACAGTGAACAGATACTTTGTTGTTATTACTGTTTTATTACTGTTATTATTGCATATACAGTAATGTACTGTATGTGTATATTATTACACTAATTTCACAATGCCAATACACAACGAAGACCACTCAAGCCAAAATATTATTATACTTTCAAAGTTACATATGAAGTTGCAATCCCACCTATATACATAAGTCGGGCCTCTTCTGTATATGATTTTGGCTCTAAAGAAAATGTTATTTTGTATTACTTTGAAGCATCAATCCCATTACCAGTAGCAAAGCTATTTTGTTGCAACAGAGAAGCAATTAAAAGTTCATTTCATCTTAAGAATAGTCAGTTACTACAGTGACACTTATTGAGAAAGTATGTAGAATTTTGAATTTATAAGAATTTCCAAACAAAAACAAAAAACTCTTTCAAGAAAATGAAAGTTTTACCCAATATCAGTTTTTCTGTACCATCATTCATAACAATTTCATTTCATAAATTAAATAATTGATCTGTTAGATAACAGTAATGTGACCAGTGCCTTCCCATTGTCTTATTGCTTTATTGAAGGAGAGGTTGTACAACAACTTTATAGAAAAAGAAGTAAGGAAAAATGTTCTTTTTTTTTTTTTTAAACAGATGAAGTGATAATCCTAAAATTTCAGAGTTCTGCGAACATACTGTAGGTGTATGAGCTCCTTTTGTTTTTTTTTTTGTTTTTTTCTGTGTTAATTTTTCTTTCTCACCAGTAATAACTGACTGGTTACAATGTCACCATCTCAGTTCAGTTTTATTAAAATGGGTTGACCCCAAAATTAATGTACTTATTAAAAGAAAAAGTTGGCAGTGATTTCTGAAATTCCCCTAGGGTTCCTGCACTGTTAACTGAAGTCAGCATAGCCAATGCTAGAAGTGAATTTTTGAATAAAAACTTCTTAAAGCCTCTGAACTGATATTCAAACATTGATCACAGTAAAAGAATTTCAATTTTTTACAGATAAGTCATAAAAATGTATTTTTCATTCAGCAACAGTTATTATGAATTATAGCAATGTATCACTTTTAAATTGAAAACTTTCAGTGGCCCTTTAAACAAAATGTGATATAAAGATAAATTTCTTGTAAATTTCATTGATGATTTTTTTTTTTGGATTATTATTATTGTTTTAAATTTATAAACTTATTAGTTGTATTAAAGCTTTCATTCAATAATTTAGAATGGATTTCGATGATGGTGGATTTGGAGACCTTTTACATCAAGCAGAGCAACTTACTGCAGATATTGACAGCAATGGAGAGCTTCCAAGGGTGGAGAGAAATTTAAGGCAAATTCTGGAAGTTGGGAATCAGCTGTGGAATCGAACCGTTCAGACAACAAGTAAAGATGCAACTGATGTTAAAGCGTAAGTATTTTACTAAATTGAAATTACACTATTTAAAATGAAAAAAAAAAAAAATTGCCTGTTGAGATGAGAATCCTTGAACAGTCGTTTTACATTTTCTCAAGATTAACAAAAAAGACAACTAAAAATTTGTCTTATATTTATTTTACATTATTTATTTTCTTTGATTGAAATTATGAGGAGCCATTTATTGTTTGCTTTAAAAATACTTGATAAAATGTTTTAAGTTATTAAATTTCCAAATTACAAACTCCTCATAGGGAGCTTATTCTACTTCCAAAAGTATAGCCATTCATAAAAACAGAAATTGAATTATACAAGTTTTTAGTACAAAGAAAGAAAAAAAATAAGTTAGCAGCGAACAATTAATTAAAATCTGTTCTAAAACTTGCTTAATATGAAATAATTTCCTTATGTATCATTGAAAAAAAATAGTGCCCAATTGTGAAATATATGGTAAAATTATAGCTTTTGTTAATTTGTTTTACGTTTTTATTAATAAGAAAAACGCCAATTTCCTTTTTGATTAATAAGGTTCTAAATTTCATATACTTTCACTCAGTGGTTAAAACTTTTCTAGCAGAAGAATAGATAACATTTTATTAAGTGATTATAAATTGAAACACAGGATACCAATAACTTGTTTTGGTCATATGAACAGTAGAATTACCTACAAACTTTAAGAAGGGAAAAAAGTGTCTTTCTTTTTCTTTGAAAAAGAGTCAGGGTTGCTAAAGTCAACAAACAAAGATTTTAGGAGAAACTGCTTTGCTGAGAAATCTTACTATATTTGTATTTTTTTTTTTATTTTTTTTTTTCCAAGATCAGCTATCTGAAAATCATTTAATATTAAAAAGGAAAAATTTTAATAAACTTGTTTTCTTGGTATTATCTTTTCAGCTCAATTTTACTAGGATCTCGTGGATATGATTTGCCAAGAGTGTCTTTCAAACTAGAAAACCTTAGTGTTGCCAAATCATTTGAGCCTTTAGAAACAGTGTGCGAGACTGATATCCAAGTGAGTTTTTGAATTTAAACATTTTGTTACTTTAGCTAATGATATTTTTTTAATTAAACTTTGGTAAAAGAAAAGAAAAAATAGGGAATACTATTTTATTGGACCCAAAATAATACTTAGTTTTTCTGTAGATTTATTGTTTGTTAACCTCATTCATTTTTTAAAAATATTATTATTATTACTAAGCAAAAATATTCATTCATAAATTATTCATCTAGACATGACAACATTCTATTCATTTAAATAGGGTTTTTTGAGGAATGAAAGGGAAAATGCCATTTTATCAGTGATTGAAGAATCAAGAAAATATGTAAGTAGCTTTAAAATAATATTTAAATACATGTCTTGTCTTGAACATTTTAGGTTTAGACATGATTGTCTGTTCCTCAACTCTGAAGATGATTTTGATCTCTCCATCTTGTCTTTGGACGTCCTCGGTCTCTTTTTCCTTTGGGTTTATATTCAAAATTAAATTTGGAATCCTATCGTTGGACATTCTTTCAACATGGTTAAGCCAATTCTTTTGATAATTTTGAATTTCTTGAATTATATTTGGAGTTTTAAGTTGTATTCTGATATCATTTTTTCTTTTTGTCGAAACGTGTAAATCTTAATTAAGGTCTTAAAAATTTCATTTGAGCAGTTTCCAATCTTTGTTTGTTTCTTTGTTTCAATATCCAGGTTTCGCTCTCATATTTAATTGCTGCTTTGGCTGTAATGTTATGTAATCTTAGTAGTGTTTCTTTCGTCATTTGCTTTCCAAAGCTTCTTCTAATTATTCGATTTATTCTATGTCTATACGTTTGATATCAGGTTTGCCTCATCGTTATAACATGAAATTATGTTTCCCAAATATTTAAAGTCTGATACTTGTTCTATTATTTTCCCATTAATTACAATTTTCACTCTTTGTATTTGTTTTCCACACATTGCCGTAGATTTTGTTTTTAATTCCGAAATTTTCATTTTATATTTTTTTGAGATATTATTTAGATGATTTGCTCCAATTTGAAGTTCATCTTCTGAATTTCCTATCAAAATTTGATCGTCAGCATACAGTAATGTCTTCAATTTTTTATCTTTTGTGATCTGGATACCATTTTTATAAATTAATTTCCATTCTTTTAGAATTCTATTTATATATATGTTGAAAAGTATTGGGGAAAGTCCACATCCTTGTCTCACTCCTTTATTTATAGCTAAAGGCTCTGACATTTTTCCGTTCATAAATTTGATATTAATTTTTGTTTCTCTATATATACTCCTAATTACATCAATTAATTTCATCGGAATTTTATCTTCTTCCATAATTTTCCACAGTAAATCTCTGTTTAGATTATCGTAAGCTTTTTCATAATCAATAAAAAGTAGGTACGTTGGTAAATTAAATTCTCTTCTTTTTTTCAAGTAATTGTTGTAATGTAAATATAGCAATCTGCACATCCTCTTCCTTTCTTAGCTGTAGGTGTATGCGCTCCTTTTTTTTTTTTTTTTCTGTTTTAATTTTTCTTTCTCACCAGTAATAACTGACGGGTTATAATGTCACCATCTCAGTTTAGTTTTATTAAAATGGGTTGACCCCAAATCCACATTGTTCTTCTTCTAAATAAATATCTGTAAAATGAGTTAATTTATTTTTTAGAATGTTTGTAAATAATTTATATGCTGTCTGTAGTAATGTTATTCCTCTGTAATTTTGACAATTATCCTTTGGTCCTTTTTTATGTATACTTATTACTATTCCATTTTCCCATTCCATTGGTATTTGTTGTTTTTTCCAAATCTCATTTAAAAGATTAAGCAATTTTTCTTTTAATTTTTCATCTCCATATTTAAATAATTCTATATATATATATATATATATATATATATATATATATATATATATTCCATCTGATCCCGGACTTTTCCTGTTCTTTGAGTTTTTTAAGGCATTTTCTAATTCATTCAAAGTTATTCCATCTGAACCTTCCGTTGTATTATTGAATTTCTGAAAATCATTCTCAACTTCTACTTGATCTTTTTCATTCCAGAGTGTCTTGTAATGTTTTTTCCATTCTTCTTCTGGTATTAAATTAATTTTTAATTTATCATTTTCTGTACATTGTAGTTGTCTGAAAATTTTGAAGCCTATTCTTTGGGATCCTGTGATGTCATGTTCTAAAGATTTAACAAATTTATCCCAATCTTCTCTACGTGTTTTCCTTGATAATTTCCTAACCTCCTGCACATAATTTTTTATATTCTATATAATTGTTTGTGTTTTTATTTTGTAGATAAATTTTAAAAGCTTGCTTTTTTTTTTTTTTTTTCAATCTTTTCCTGTAGATCTTTGTTCCAAGTTCTGATCCATTTCTTGTTTTTATGTGATTTGTAACCTAAACTTTCCTCTGCTGCATGTAATACTCCTTCTTTGATGTTTTTCCAATCTATTTCTATATTATTAAAGTCTATTATCTTGTCTTTCAATCTATTTCTGTATAAATTTCTAAGACTTTCTTGTTCAAGGAGGTAAATTTTGAGTTTCTTAGAAATTATCTTATTTTCTGTTTTCTTTTTATAAATGGATTTGTATTTAATTTCAAATCTGCTTTCCACTAACATATGATCACTATCTATTTCACTTCCACGATATACTCTCGAATCTTTAATATTAAGTTTTTCATTTATAATAATATAATCTGTTATAGACTTAACTCCTCTAGCTTCCCATGTATACATATGTATCTCTTTATGTTTGAAAAAAGTATTACTGATTTTTAAATTATTGAAAACACAGAAATCTTTTAACATTTCACCATTATAATTACTTGTTGGCTCTCCTTCTGTTCCTATACATTTTGTAATTGGTTGATTACCTACTCTGGCATTAAAATCTCCCATCAAAATTATTGCTTCAACTTTATTTATTTTGTCAAGACAACTTTGTAAATTTTCATAAAATTCTTCTGTTTCTTCATCTTTACCCTGTATTGGAGCATATATTCCAAAAATGTTTAAAATATTATTCATATTTTTATCCTAATCATTATAATTCTATCTGAAATCCACAGATAATCTAAAATTTTATTTTTCCAAACTTTTTTGATCCATATTGCGACTCCCGATGAGGCCCATCTCTCTTCATCAACACCAGAATAAATCATAATATAGTCTCTGAACATTAATGATCCTCTGTTTTTCTTTTTTGTCTCCATTATTACAGCTATGTCTATATTTCTAATCTCTAATTCTATATTTAATTCCTCCATTTTATTTGCGATACCATTTACATACCAAGTTGCAAATTCACTTTCCCAAAGAGATGTCCAGTTCCATTAGCCGGTCCATTTCCATTTATATCTGTCCTGTTATTCATCTTCTGAGTTTTTCGAGTGATATTAAATTCCCCTGGATAGATCACCACTCTATTGCAGGGTAAGTTCAGTGATAGGGCTGCTATCTTATGGCCTCTGAACTTGCCAATGAATAGCATTTCCTCTATTCAGAAATTGTGGTTATACCGCCAATACTCGGTCGTCAGAGCCTCTTTAGTTAAAATCCAGACTGCACCACAAGAAGGCGAGGTTGACATTTGAATAGGAGTGGCTGTATTTTACGCTTCACTAATCCATTAGCAGTCCATTTAAATACATATTGCTACAAATCATTTTACACAATCAACAGACACGATTTTCATAAACCAGGAAAAAATGTTTTGCAGTTTAAAATGAAAAAGCTCACAACACTCCTTTAATCTGCACTGCCAAGTGTCCTCTTCTTTAAATGTTTGTCTCAATTCTTTTTTTTTTTTTTTTCCTGTTTTTTTAAAAACTAGAATTTTAAATATTTAAGACTTAGGCTAAGCTGAAAGTTTGTTCAGTCGGTTTATCTTTAATGGTAGATCTTTAATAACCATCTTCAATGGTAGATTGCTTGTGGAGTGCATCTTAGTAAAAAAATAACTGGTTTTAAATTTCAGAAATTGTTTTTGGAACATTCTATTGGTTACAGCATTCTCTCCATACATGGCACATACCTTGTTTTGAGTCTGCATTGTGGTTTTTGCTTTTAGTAAATAATAAATCATCACATCAAAAATGCTCTTCTTCCATTTCATGATTTTCTAGGAATGCAAATTGTTTTTCAATTAGTTTAATAAAGAAATTATATGTAAGCAACGCAATAATACAGTTGCAGGAATGATAAAATGCCTTGGTTCAAGCAACATCAGCAAATAGAACATAGTGCTCTGGTGAGGATTATGAAGTATACGATGGAGATCATATAACAATCCAGGATCTAGATAATGCTTTAAATCAAATAATTTGAAAGGCTATAGGTCGAGATGTGGGCCAGCTAGGTAAATGGTAATGTGCTTGACTGCTGCCTGGAAGAACCAAGTTCAATTCCTGACCCTGGCGCAGATTCGGAATTTTTTAATGCTGAATTCTCCTTCAGTCGGGTTCTGGGGTCCACTCAGCCCTCTGAAGAATAGGTACATGGTTTCATTCCTGGGAGTTATAGGTAGGCAGGAGTCGGGCTGACCACTTACCTCAAGTTAGTCCCGTTGGTCAGGAATTGCAGGTGACCTTCTCTCCCTTGATCAAAGAGCCTTATAAGTTTCTAGTGAAAAAAATTTTAACAGGTCAAGATGGAATAAATTCAGAACTATTTAGATATGGCAGCATTCTCCTTAAACTTAGATTATTGCATTATTATAACATATGCTGGAAATAATGAGACTCCAGAAGACTGGTCAACTTCAAGAAGGGAAAACAAAATTAATGTTGTAAGTACATGGGCGTAGGTCTAGTGGGCACAGTTTATAAAATTTATGTGAGAACAATCAACCATCTCGAAATCATTTCAATGATTGTGGAAAATCTCATCCGAGGAACAGAATCATTTTAGGAAAGGTATATCATTATTGACAACACTTTAATGAAACAAATCATTGAAAATCACTTTGAGTTCAACAAAGAAACACACATCACTTTTATCTACTGTGTTGATAGGGTACTTTTGTGGCATATATTAAAAATACCCAAGACTGATTATAAGAACTATTCAAAGATTATTGCGTAAATAACGATCAAAAATTATTTTAAAGTATACCAAGTTATATCTGTTAATCATTGCTTTCAACAAGGTACAGTCTATCGCCTACTCTTTGTAATATCTATATTGACAGTTTAACCCTTTGCGCGGTCTTAGGCAAATCCCAAAACGTCCACAGCCAGGACATCATATTTGTGGTGTTGTGGGGAGCGTAATGACAAACGTCTTTTTTTTTTTCAAAACTGTAGATTTTTTTTAAGATTTAATGTTAAAATATAGAAAATTACAATAGAATTCAGATATATAATAGTTAAATTATAAGAAAAAATTAATAATTTTTGAAATTTATCATTATGTGAAATCTTTTGAAGCATTCTCCTTGGACACATTGCAGGAAGAAATGTTCAGGTTTTACAATAATATGTTTCCTTCCTTCCTTCCTCCTTGTACTTTTCTATTACTGCACACTATACAGTCTTTGTGCTTTTTATTTTCAAAATCGTCATCTAAAACACTACAGCGCTTTCGTTTACACATGTTAGGAATGCTCGACGAAGGACCTGCCATTTTGGTTTCCTAACAGGCATTTCGGCTGATTTTTCCACAAAATATTTTAGCAGATGCTCAATAGATGGCGCAAAACATCAACAAAAGACACTAGAAATAGCATATGACTTCCACAGTGGTTTATTGTCGACAAACGACCAGACTGGCATTTCCTCAATGTCGATTATATGTCTACATAAGATCGCAAAGGGTTAATGAGAAATTTGAAACAATCAGTAGAAATAGGAATAAAAATTTCAGGAAGCAGATATTTGAATTTACTTATGTTCACTTCTGACCTTTTATTTGTTCAAGGTAATGAAACACGCTTCAAAGATCAATTTATAAACTGCATCAACTAGGTGAAGACTACAACATGAAGATCTAAACAACGAAAACAAAAGTATAGAACACACTTCACATACCTTGACAATGACATCAGCTACAATCAAGACCATCATATTAAAAACAGGCTGCATAAATTCCAGAAAATTTGTTGAACTATAAACAAAACAATCTCTTTAATAGTTTTCCAGATCTGCCTGTGTCTAATGCACTTCTGTAAAGCACTTCCTCTGTGTTTGGAAAATAATTTTAATTTCCTGTGAAAATAGAAATAATTTTTACAATGAAATGACCACGACAGGAATCGAAGCTGCAACCTTCTGATGCAAAGTCGGAAGTCTTATCCATTAGGCCACGGGGACTACATTCAAATTATTGTCGTTAAATATCTCTTATCATTCCCTCTGTGTGTGGATGCAATGAGATAAGAGCCAGAGAAAAAAAAAGAATATCATTTAATTTTAGCCTAATAGATTAAAATTTAAATTTTAGATGCAGAAGCTTGCTCTCAGCAATGAACTGAAAGAGTCGTTAGAGACATGAATGAAGAATTTAAAAATAATATTTAAACACAGAAAAAAACTTCTACTTAAAATACTGTATCTCAACTAAAAGCCACCACATTGTTCTCCTGTCATTGTTGACAGGGCTTTTATGCTAGTTACAAAATAAAATACAAGAGTAGATAAAGATGAAATTCTATAAAGTGTTAACTGGTCCTGCATCACTATATGGAAGCAAAATGGGAATAATAATGAAAAAGCAAGAAAATAAAATAAAAGCCTCGGAAATGAAATTTCTTCGACGGATGCACAAGACTTGATTTCTTAAGAAATCAAGATATCAAGAATGAGATGAAGATCTATAAGAATAAAGAGGTAAATGGTGAGAGAACACCAGAAACACGATTAACAAAACAAAAGTGGAAGGAGAGAACCTACAAGGAAAAAAAAACCTAAATGCAGGCCTGCAAGAAGATGGAACAATGAAGGCGGAAAAAGCATAGAGCGTAAGCTGTGCAGAAGAAGAAGAAAAAACTCTGAATAGACTCTCAGTGTTCAACCTAATATACCTTTAGAATGAAAGAAGAACAAAATGTAATTATGCAGGAAATCACAGTCAATCACTTTGCCAGTAAAAGTAGATCCAACTTTGAGGCTAATATAAGAATTTTTATAAGTGAATTGACAGCTAGAAAGAAAGATATTTGCATTTTATAAAGATAATAAACAACAGCCAATGGAAGCAATCTCCAGAAGTGGTGTTATTAGTGATGCAGTGAAGTTTTGATGATGTCATAGTATGTTGGGCTAGCAGGTAGCTTCTAGTTTATGGTTTTGCTAACATCATTTTTGGCAAATAAGATGTGGACTTGGATAGCTTGTACAATATGTAGATTGAATCAAGGTGAAATGGGACAAAATACCTCTGCTTTCTTGATAGAATTCTCTATGCTTCCATCCATCAGTGATGTGCTTAGGAAAGCCAATAGTTTCTTGATTACTGTTCTTCTCGTCTACTGCAACACAGTCATAGAACAATGTTGACTTAAATGCTTGTCATTAGCCTTTCTCATTAGACAACCTCCTCCGCTGTAGCTTCAGACATTAATGATTGTACAATGAAAACACTATGTAAACTTAGTATTTGAACTCATCAGAACAATGGGATAACGACAGATGTAGTATTTAAACTCCACAGATGTAGCCCACTAAATTTTAGACTTAAGTTTGTCATACAAACATGTATTGGCACTTTGCAAAGTCCACTTGGTTTCTCTGGAAATAATCTATAAATAAAGTTTATTTAAAAAGGAGCTAGGTAAAGGTGAAAGTAAACAGATACATTGTGTCAGCAATAAGAATGTGATCAGGAAGAATGCAAGGAGAGAAAGGGGTTTCCAAGGAAGCATGGCTTCGGGGTGTGAACTGCGTTCTTGACAATATAATCCAGTAAGATATATTGTTAAGCAAAAGATATTCTTGAGCAGATTAGAAAAGTTTTTCAAAATTTGTAGAAATGCTTTAGTTGATACAGGATTTAGATACTAATTTTCTGGCGCAGGTTCTCATATAGACTATGTATATTCAGAATTCAAAGAGGCACAAATTGAAACTTGTAGCCTCTGCTGAGAAAGCAGAAACAGAAGATGATCTAGGTTTGATGTCTGTTTTTGAGATTTTATAGATTGAAAAGAGATTGAATTAAAGCCCAAGCTAAAACATCACATAATGTTTGTTTTCAATGTAAGAGTAGCATGAGTTTACCTAAGATTAAATTACCCAATTACGATGGAAACTTATGTTATGGCCAAGCTCCATTGACATATTTAATTCAGTCGTACACGATAATTCCTCATTAGCACATATAGAAAAGTTCAGTTACCTTTGTAGTTCTGTAACCGGTGAACTTAGAAATTTGATAAACGTTTTTACACTTTCTGATGTAAATTATTTGGATTCCATACATTAGTTAATAGGTATAGTAATAAAAGAAAACTAGCATTTTTCGATTGGAAAAAAATAAGAAATAATTTTACAAAAGAATTACATTTGTTATTGAACTGTCTGTTAAGAAATAGTTTGATTGTAGCAAAATGTGGTTACATTTTATTTCATAACCTTAGTTACATAGCTAGATTTTAATATTTGTCAGAAATTTGAGGCATATGTTGGCAATATGGATATCCCATCTTTTAGCTCACTAGAGGATTTTTTAAATAATTATTGTCAGTCACTTGATTAAAGTTAATTAACTACTTTAGCAACAATGGGGAATCCTAGTCCCAAAACTCCTAATTTAAAACTTAGATGTACTCTTTTGAATAAAGTCAAAATGTAGAACTAGGAATTGTATATCATGTAAGTCAAATCATTTAGTTTGGCATTTAGATAAGCTAAGCAATCTCAATCCTGAAGAAAGGCACAAACTGATTAGGCAATCCAATCTGTTTTTTGTTTGAGGAAAATCCATAGTGTGTTTGATTGTAAATCTAAGTTAACTTGTAAAAATCATCATTGTTTACTACATTTTGATGAGACAAAAGACAAAGATAAATAATCAAATGCAAATGGAATAGTTAAAAGAAATGAAACTCAATCCAATTTTAGCTTGTCAATGCCAAATAAGGAAGATGTAGATCCTGTTGTTAATGTTTTAACCAATGTCTCCTAATCATCTCAAATATTGCTTGCTACAGTATCGTTTACGTATCAAAGATGTGCATGGTCAATGGCACAAAGCATATCCTATCTTACATAGTGGAACTCAAATCAATTTCATTTCTAATGCATTTAGACAAAGATTAGGACTTCCTTCAGTTAATTTCCCATTACTCTTCGATGTTATTGGCTGCTCATTGTGAATTGTATCAAATATAACTGTTTGTACAGTTAATCTGGAAAATGAATCAGATACTATTATTAATTTTGAAGAATTCGTATTCCCTAAAATTTATGGGCATCTGCCTCTTTCATTGATAATAGACTCAAAGCGATCATATCAAGAATTTGAAGCTACTGATCCTCAGCAGTTTTCACCTGGTAAAATCGATCTATTGCTAGCGGCTAAAGTTAATAAACTTAGCACAATAGCAAGCGTTTATAGAAATTCTAGTTAGCTTGGGATCAGTTTTCCTAAAATTTTAAATTATGCATAAAATTCCTTGTATTGTTACTGACAGAAATATTTATTTTCAGAATTTAAATCCATATTACTTTAAACACTCTTTTGTATTTTATTTAACAAGATTAATTTCATATTCATAGACCTTTGAATGGGCAGAAAGGATGCATTGGGACAGCTTAGAATGTGAATGGGAGCAAGAGAAACAGCGTATTCTCACGTCATTGGTTGGATCTGGTCAAGATGTCTTGGATATTCCATTAGATACTGAGGTAATAATACAGTTTTGTAGTTTATTTATGTAGCATTTGTAGTATAAATCATTTGTAAAGATCAAATATTATTTAAAAAAGGATGAAAATAGCCTTATGTAATTAATTTTCTCAAGGATATTGCTCTCCTTTTAATTTACTGGTACTTAGTAATTTCTTCATTGTTATATATATAATAATGAAGAAGCTTTCATTAAGTAAAAATTAATATGTATAGATATATAAATCTTCTATTGATTAAATTTAGTGTCATATTAGCATTTGGAGATACTGTATTTTAAAATGTTCGGTGTTTTGGAAACATATTTGTGGAGTAGTTGATATCAACAAACGCCTGCACAGCTTTTATAAAGATATATGATACGAATTCCAAAAAATAAATATTTTTCAGTTAATGGATCGTAGATGTCAGAATTGGACATTTTTACTAAATTAAGAAATTTTAATTCAATATGTATTTATTCATTAATGTTTCTTTTTTTTTTTAGATATCGTCTGCTGATAGTTTATTGTTAAAAACTCGAAGTGCAATGGACAATGTTGAGATAGCTTATGCTAGACAGGTAAAAAAAAAAAAATAATGTATAGAAGTTATTACTTACCAGTATTGTTATTTTATATATAAAAGCTATTTTATTTTAATACCTGCCCACTAAAACAGGATGAGCACTGAAGAAAACCAGTCAGATATCTTAAAAGTTATGGCAGAAAAGTAATAAGTAACTTTTCAGTGACATTTGTTTAAACATAGTAACAATAATCCAACAAAATAATTTGCCAATTAGAATTATTGAAATAAAAAATTCTAGTTTGTTAAACATTTTTCTGAATGACAAGTGAATGAAAAAACAACCCTTTTTTAATTTCTAGAAGAAAAACTAGCTTTAGTTTTTTTATTGCTTTTGGCTGAAGGAGTTTCAACATGTTTGAATAATGCTTTTTGTAAGTAATAAAGCGTATTTCTGAGTTTTAGTTTTAGATCTAGTACAGCAGTTGACCATTTAATTGCTCTACAGTTACTTATGGATGCACAAACTTTGGTTTGTATGTTAGTGATTTGTCTTATTTTCCATTTTTTTCCTAATGAATTATAAAAATAGTAAATCAATGAAAAAGGAAATGTCAAGTTAATCTAAAGAAGTGAGTTATTCAGTGAGTTATTCGTTAAAGCATTGATAATGAGTTTCTACTGAGATGTAACTTTTTCCATTTTTTGTTTTAAGTATTGCAAGTTCACATAAGTATTCAAATAGATAAAACCATGCCATGTCCTTTTTTTTTTTTTTATTAGAAATATAAATTTTTGTAAAGCTATTTAATTTCAAAGTCAAAGGAGTTGAACGTGCTGTAAAATAATTGAAATTAAATAAAACCAGAAATGAAATTCAGCACAAATTTAACCAAGTTGCCTTTCTGGTTCGATTATCGGGAAGGAATCTGGTCTTTTATCGGGGAAGGCAGAGATCGGGCTGATGAGTGCCAAGTAGGACAAAACAGCTGTTCCCGATTCCTTCCCGATAATCGAACCAGAAAGGCAATTTGGTTAAATTTGTGCTGAATTTCATTTCTTGTTTTATTTAATTTCTCTTCATCAGATGTAAACACAGAATTTAAATTACTATGAAGTGAGTTTAGAAAATTTTAATAAATAGAATTTACTTCAGAATTCATGCTAACAGTAAAATTACATCTAATAGACAAAATTTCCTTTCAAATCCTGGTCATAGACCAAAGTTAATGGATAAAAGAAGAAATTGTAAGTAATCTAAAAATTTAGGTTTTATAGAATATTCTTGTGTCCTGCAAGTGATGACGGTCCATTATTTAAAATTAGATGTGCTAATATTGACAATTTAAAATGTGATCCATCAATAACTTTGGAAAACAACAGTCATGTCATAACATTGAAGCCTTAAACCATTAATTAAGAAAAGTTACATGTGAAACTGCTCTCAAATGATGTCAGACCAATCAAAATCTACGATTCGTAAGCACATCTTAACCAAACTTTTTTATTCCTCATGAAAACAAGAAAGCCTTCAGATTTTCTAGTTTTCAAGATCTGCAAATTAAAAAAAAAAAAAAAAATTTTTTTGAATATTCAGAATTATTATTCTAAGAATTTCAAATTGTCATTTCAGATATTACGCGCTACTTGTATATTCAGAAATAGTACAATTTTTGTCTAAAATTTGTGTTTTGATAGAATGGGTTAGGAAGTAATTTGGAAATCTTTAGAGACTACAAATATCACTTTAGTCATGTAATCTTAACAAATTTTGAGTGTACTAAATTTATTACTATTTTCATGTTAAAAATATTGTAAGTTGCTAATTACAACAGTATGTTTAACACTATTTTTGTTAAAGGTTTTTGCTTACAATGAGCGAGTAATTCAAGGTGGTATCAAACCAAATTTGGCGAAGGCATTTTTAGAAGTTGTTACCAAACTTGATGATAAGGTAAGTGAAATTAATTCTAATTGAAGCAGTGATATATATATTATAACAACATTATTATTGTTTATGTATTTCAAATTTCTTTGATAAAATATGGTAAAACGTATTTAACAATTTTAAAATAAAATTGGTATTGACATTCTTTATCTATGTAAATTATATCTCCCATAAGTAACATCTCATAATTATGTCACTGATCAAAAGAAAATTATATATTTATATACATTTGTAGCTTTACAGAAGATCAGTTTAAGTTTTATTCTAGAACTTTATTAAATTAGTTTATCTTTTACTATCACCAACTAAATAGAAATTATTGATTTTAGTTTTATTTTATTTTTTATTTTTTACTCAATGAAGACAGTGTTATTTTATTATTATTATTATTATTGAATAGAGATCATGAATAAACATATGATAGTAAGTGATGTGCTTTCTTTTTATTGTAAATACATTTTAAATTTGTTAAGTGTTTTGTATTACTCAAAAAAGCAGTTATGTGTAAATTCTCATTTTTAATTTTATTAAATATTTCATAAACTATTACAGGCTTCAACTACTTACATTATAAGTATATTAATATGGGGACTATGGCAATAATACATTAATACATCCTGTAAAGAAAGTATAAACTCACCCAAGTACAGTGCAACTTGGATAATTCGAAGCTGAAGGGACCACTACAAAACTTCGAATTATCCAAGACTTCGAATTAAACAAGTTACATCTTTTAACTTTAATTTCAGGTCCACTGAATGCTTGAAAAGATTATTCTGTCAATAAGTAAATATTTATTCAGAAAGATCATGGTATGAAAGATTTAAACACTATATGTATGTAAACAAAATAAGATTTATATTACGTAAGCTACAGTACATATTACATTCAATACAGAAAATTATAGTTTTTCAAAAAATTTTGCAATGTCTGATTGTTTTGTAGAATTCAGTCGCTTAAGGTTAGCAAAATCATCAAGCATGATTAGTGAGCGGAAAACAGCTTCACTTACGTTGGTTTGTCCTTCAATGTACCGACGAAATTCGGCGGTATCTCGTACTCTTTGGCGATTTGGCATTTCTTCTTCACACCCTTTTCCACCTCGCGAATGTCGGCGGCCTTTTCAGCAAACATTAAATTCTTGTACACGCGTGGTTTACTGAAAGACATGGTGACACTGACAGCAGGAAGCTCGAATGGCGTCTGAAGCGTCACGTGTCGAACAGTGGCGGGAAGGGGATTTCAGTTGTCACGTGTCGAATTTCTTAACAATGAAACGCCGAAAAGTCGTTATGGTTCGAAATTTTTTATAAAAAACTTCGAATTAAGGAAGTTGAACTTCGAATTATCCACGATTTTTTAACATTGATTTAATAAGAAGTTCAAGGGACCAAGAGAAATCTTCGAATTAACCACGATTTCGAATTAAAGACGTTCGAATTATCCAAGTTCCACTGTATTTCAAATAACTTTTCATTACGTGATTTGTTTACTTCCAATTTTTTTTCTTAGTCTATTTAAAAGAAATTAATCCATGTACCATTTAAATATCTCAAACATTTTGAGTAGTTTTTTAAATTAAAAAATAAAATCAATTTTCAACTGTAAAGAAAATATAAACTCGATAAGAAATGTGTTGATTTTGACACCTGCAAAGTGTTTGGAATATCCAAAATTTGTAAAAGATAACTAAAAGTGGCTAAAGTATGTAATCCATGCATTTTCGTAGCAACATATGCCACTACTTTAACATGCCTCGTGGAAATTCATTAACTGACAAAGAAATATGAAAAATTCATTTTCTCCTTGGTCAAAAAAAGGTCAACAAGGCAAATAGCCTCAGAATTAAATCGTTCACAGGCTGTTATTCAAAATGTCATCAAGAAAGGTGATAGTTATGGAACCACAAAAAGACCAGGTAGACCTCCAAAACTCACACCTTGGGACCACTGGAGAATTCAAGATCTTGCTGCATCTGATGAGATGTCCACTCATGAAACTGTTCGTGTGTTGCCAAAGACTGTATCTCACCAAACTATATGGAAAAGCTAAACGTCAAATAATCACATGAAGTTTGTAAAACTGAAAGCTAAACCCAAGCTCACTGCCACTCGTCGTTCTAGTCGACTTGGCTGAGCTAAGAAAACAGTGAAATGGCATCAAAGATGGAACGAAATAGTTTTTTTCTGATGAAAAACGTTTGTCTTGACAGCCCTGATGGATATTCCACATACTGGCATGTGTACGCACTCCGTCAAAGATAAGATTAAGCAGACAACAAGGTGGGGGTGGAGTGACGGTGTGCTAGCATTTGGGCAGGAGGTAAGGCAGATATAGTGTTTGTGGAAGGCAAGATGGACTCTATAAATTATCAGAACCTTATTTACGATCATTTAATACCATTTGGACCCCTTCTAGGAGGGCCAACTTGGCAATATCAACTGGACAATGCTTATATACATGCGTCAAAATCCACCAAAGCGTGGTTTAAAAAGAGAAAATTGTTGTCATTCCATGGCCCTCCTATTCACCTGACATAAATCCAATTGAAAACGTCTTGGGTTGGGATGGCAAACATTTTATATGGCCAAAACAAACAGTATGACCACTTGAATGATCTGAAGGTTGCAATTTGGAATGCTTGGAACCAGATAAAGATGTCCAATTTGAAAAAAATAATTGGGACAATACCTGACAGAATGATAGAAATTACAGAGAAGAAAGGATTTCCATCAAGTTGTTAATTTCAATAATTTTCGAAATATTATGTTTTGAGTTTATATTTTCTTTACAGTTGAAAAGTTATTTTTATTTTTTAATTTAAAAACAACTCAAAATGTTTGAGATGTTTAAATGGTACATGAAGTTATTGCTTTTAAATAGACTAATATAAAAAAAGGTAAGTAAACAGATTCTGTAATAAGTTATTTGAAATACTTGGTTGCGTTTATACTTTTTTTACAGGGTGTAAGATTTAAATTGTTGAATTTGATTTTTAGTACAGCAACTGCCTAACGACTTTTAGATTGTTTTTGGCAAACTATTAGAATCTATTCACAAAAAAGTTAATTAAAATATCAAATAGAATAATCAGCAGTTTATTTTTCATAAAATATTTTCATTATTTTACAATTATTTTTTTTTAATAAATTTAGAATGCTATTGATTTGTGGACAATGGTGAATTGCATGGTTAATGTCCCTCTGAAGATCAGTAGAGATACATTAAGTGCTAGGATTTCACCAGTGATGCAGCACTCGTTCATTAGCCAGGCAAAAAAATATTTGGAAAGACAGTAAGTATGAATTTAAATGAAATTAACTTTTTACAGTGGGAGACAGTAATACTGGACAAGTTTTTTTTAGTTAAATTTCAGTTGAATAATTGCTTTAATTGAATGTGTATTTATTCTTTTAATATATGTTTGTTTGTTTAACACATTTAACTCGACACAAATATCAGTATCAGTCATCTGTGCAGTATTGATTCTTTAGAACTATCTCACTTTGTCAAATTTTATTATGAAAGCAGCATTAGTAAAAAGAAAAGAAGATTGAAAGAACTAAAAACCAACTTTCTTAATGTTATGTCATTTTTTTTTTATTTTTTTTTTTTAACATGAAAACAATAAAAATATAAAGCTTAGATTTTACAGTAGAACCTCAATTAACCGCAGTTGTCGGGACCGGACCTCTATCGGTAACTCGAAAATTCCGCATAAGAGAGAGCACAAGGGGGATGGAGGGGAAGAAATTGTTTCTTTACCAAAAAAAAATTAAGGAAACCGACGTCGGTTAAACGAGGGTCCGGTTAAAACAGTGTCGGATAATCGATGTGCTACTGTATTTCAAATTTTAATATTTACTGAATACAAAAGCACAAATTTTCCTTTTTCTGAAAGAAAGAAAAATGAATTAAATCTCCAATTATTAAAGCCTAAATCTGAATAATTTCAATCAAATCAACATGTGCATTGTATTAACTAAAAGGATTCATTCGCATGGTTTAAGACAATAATACATTAATAGAAATAGAATAGAAATCCATTGTTTATATTCCATTGAATTGCAGTGGAAATTTTTGTTGTCTTACTAATTTCTTGACAAGGACCCATTTGGAAAAGATTTCAAACATAAAAATAGTCCTTGAATATGCATACCAAATTTCTAGAAGAGGGGTTCAATTGTTGGGGGAGGGGGAATCCACACTGACTGATTTGACAAGTCTTGTTTTTTTTTTTTTAATTAAAAAGTAGGCTAAAAATAATAAATAAAAATATTAGTTATTATGAAAACTACAATTTTGGATTACATTATTTAATACACTAAGATCTCACTTTAACTACTAGCACATGAAAAGTCTCTCTAGAATAAGTTACTGGAATAGTGAACTTTAAAACTACATTTGTACTAATATAGGGTACGTCTATAAACGATAACTGCATTTGTGGTTACTACCCTCCTTGCAACCATGCCGTCTAAAAAGTCAACAGATCATTCCAGCCAACCAGCAACCGTGTCTATAAACTCTAACCAGAAGTGTGGTTGCCTGGTTATAACCAGGCTCAGAGCTGGGTTAACCCATTCCTAGCAGACGACACAATGGATGCCTTTTACAATATAGTTCTATTTTACATTACAGAGTTGCTTATTACTCGACGATTAAATAAAAACAAATATTTTATTTCACTTCTTTCATATACATACAGGAGGCGAACTAAAAAAAAAACTGCCATTAATTTTCTTTTTCTTTTTCTTTTTTTTTTTAACTTGACTGTGTTGCATGGAAGTATAGTTATTTTATATATTCTTTGTCATTAATGAAGCAATCATACTGCCATTGAAACTAATTTTTTTAACTTGGCTAAGTTGCTTAAAAGTTAGTCATTTTATTTTTACTTCTTTGTTGTAGTTCAAGATGGCTGGTGAACTTGATTCATTTTCTAATAACAGATTCTCTTAACAGCCATCTTGTAACCATGTCGTCTACAAACGCAAAGGTTTGAGGAACAACCACAGCATAACCAGTCACGTCACAGCCAGAATTGGAGTGGTAGTAACCACTACTGCGGTTATTGTTTATAGACACACCCATAGAAAGGTCTCAGGAATTTGTAATTCTGTGTCCTTTTAGACAAAGGCAACAAATCTTTTTTTCAAATTTATTGCAATTTAAAATTACTTAAAATAATAAATTTTCTACAACTCTGATAAAATGGATGTTTATAGATCTCTTATTAATCAGTGTCATTTAACAAAAATGGTGTCATGTTCAATTTGTTTATTTTAATAAGCAGTTTTTAAAGTCTTAAGCCTAGTACACACTGCTAGACATGTTGCGCGATTTGTCTATAGACCGTCTGAGACGAGTCTCGAGAAACGGTCTATAGACCGTCTAGAGACGCCGTTCTTTGTCTGGTCTAGCGTCCACACTACAATGTGAATTTCTCAGTCTCATCTTCGCAGTCCACCATGGAGGACGTTGTTTTGTGTAGAATGAGTTCCTGCTTAGTGCTAATTACAAGTGAAAGAACGCGTGAAAAAAGTGAAAAAAAATATAAAGTTACAAAATATTTATAAAAAAAAAAGGAATTGGCTTAAAAACCTCATTAATAAAAAGAAAAATAAATACTTCAAAAACTTCATAGAAAATGATCCAAAAATAAATACTAATATATGGAACTTTCTAAATAAACAAATAAATCATAAACAAAAAAATTTGAAAAATACTGAAATAGAAAAATTACTAAAAATTTATGATGTAAATATCATCTTCAAAGAGTTTAAAAATGTATTTTTAAAAAAGAAAACAAATAGTAATGAAATAACAAGTTCTAATTTAAAAAAATTGAATTTCACGTAAATATTTTAAAAATTCTTTTAAAATAGACTGGGACGTGTCTCGCCTCTAGACGCCAAGTGACATCCACACTGTCAAAATGTTGCGCAACATGTCTCACGTTGCATGCTGTCTCCCATTTCGGTCGGGAGACTTTAGACATGCGATTTTTGGTCTCGCAACAGGCCCGTAGACGGGGATTTGTCTGAGACAACCTGAGACACGTCTCTAGACCAAACTCGCGCAACATGTCTAGCAGTGTGTACTAGGCTTTAAGTAAAAATCCAGTTGCATAAAGAATGTGACTATGGCATGACTGATATGAATAATACACTGTCATGAGAATAATGAAAAGGTTATGAATTCTGAGGGAAAAAAATGAAATAGACATAAATTTAATCGAATACAGGATTTTTGACTTTTTTAATTCTGTATCCTTTTAGACAAAGGCAATAAATCTTATTACAGAAGTATCTAACTTCAAACCGTAATGACTGTTCGCTAATTTGAATCTTGTAGCTTGATTACAACTTAATGAACGGTCATGAGAAAATAAATTGATACTATATTTTTCCTGTAGACAGTAATGATACTAATTCCAATTTATCCCTACAGTAAAATAGTATATTATCAACTTTTCTTGTTTTCATCTGATCCAGTTTTTATTGTGAACCAGAGTGTAATTTTACAAAATCCTTGAGTAGGTTTGTAACTTAATATGCAACTTCCAACCCAAGCTATCTCTGTTACAGGAAAAAAATTGAAAGTATTTATTATTGACAGTAAAAGTATTTTCAGTTAATTCTTTGAGTAGTAAAGAAACATTGTCCGGCCACTTTATTAGGTACACCTCTGCTGTGCGCTTGAATGTCTGGACCTGTCATGTCTTACAACAACTCTTCAAGCCGGTGGGGTCAGTGTCATGGTGTGGGGGATGTTTTTCTGGCACACGTTGGGTCCATTGATACCTCTGGAGGCACGTCAGGTTGCTAGAGCGTGCCTAAACATTGTAGCTGATCGTCATGTTAACAGTTTATCCTCATGCAGATGGCTACTTCAGCAGGATAATGCGCCAGTGCACAAAGCCCGCATCACTATGGGATGGTTTCAGGAACATGACGATTACTTTTCCTTGCTCTAGTGGCTTGCTCAGTTCCAGGATTTCAGCCCGATTGAAAATTTGGGGGATAAGCTAGAACGGGCTGTTTGCTCCAGGTCTGCACCTCCATCAAATCTTCAGGAACTGCGTGACACACTGATGTTCTGCATGGTACACAATACCTCAATAACGTTTTTAGCATCTTGTGGAATCCATGCCTCGATGCAATCAAGCTGTTTTTGAGGGCTAAAGGAGGCCCAACACACTACTAGGTAAGTGTACCTAATAAAGTGGCTGGACTTGGTATATTAATAAATATGTATGTGCTTATATGTATGTATATTATATATATATATATATATATATATATATATATATATATATATATATATACATACATACATACATACATACATACATACATACATACAACACTACTATCCCAAAAAGGTTTTCACAGTATTCATACATTTCTTAACTACTGTTGAAGAGCTGTAAATGTATATGAGCTTCTGTGCATATTGCTGTGGTCAATATTAAATATTGACTTTAAATAATCACGATAGCCAACTGACTTTTGATAATTAACACATAACTTGGGGGGAAATTGTGGTGTTAATGAATTGTAGATACTTCGTTAGTAAAAAAGTCTTGAAGCCTAAATCTTAGTTTCTAAAATTTCTAGGTATGTCAAATTTATTAGAGGAAGCATTTATGGTAATCTTCAGAAAGCTAGACTAGGAGGAATTCCAGGAATTTTACAACTAGTTCGAAGTTTTTTAAATATTAGACTACCAGCAAACATACATGGTCTTGAGGTAAGTGAATAAGTCCAATAAAATTTATTTACAAGAAAAATGTAAAAACCTTTATATTTAATTTTTTATTCGTTTACAGTATGAATTTTTAATATATATATACTAACAGAAATCTTCTGCATACATTGTACAAACTGTCAAAAATAGACAATCTTTATATAAAGTTACTATAATTATGCACATTCTTAATTTGATTTTTTTTTATATAATTTGTTACTTTTGTACTATTGCAGTTAACTAAGCACCATAATAATAAGCAATCTCTGCCAAACAGAAGTAAAAACTTCATATAATATTTAAAACATACATTTTCAACCATATCAGTTCTGTCAATATGCTTTGGATGGAAATAAGCTGAAAAATGGCTGATAAGTGCTTAGTTGAAGTAATTTTGCTTAGATGTAAAACAGCTCCTATAAAATGATTAAAGATCCACAAAGATAAACCACTAAAAATACTAGAATACTTCTAGCATAAAAAAAAGGAAAATTGGAAGGATTAGCAAATAATTGAGATTTAACTGTTTTTTAGTAAGAGTTAATTTTCTTCACCACCTCTTGTTACAGTCTTTATAGTTTTAAACATTACGGATGGTTACCTTGTCAGAACATCTGAAGTTTCTTGAAAAGAACTTACAGAATTTTTGTATAGTTAATTCTGTTAATGTTGGGTTTCTTTATCTTTGAATTCTCATTAAGCATTGTTTAATTTTCTCTTTTGGGTGTCTGAAATGACCTTCAGTCAATTTATGGTTGTCCACGAATTGACAAAGATTGCCTTTACAGTTCTGAATTTTGTTTCTGAATACACAGAAGCTCGGTTATAACGCGATCTTTCAGATCCAAGATCTCGAAGATCACGATATAACCGAACTTTTATTACTTCGCGACGTCAAATGTTGTATACCGCACCTTATTATTGCCCACACGATTCCAAATCGATTTAAAATGGTCATTTCGCGATTACCTACATCATTCAGAGCTATGTGAGAGAATTTTATATTTATAAATACATAAATCATTACCTTTTCAACACTTTGATGGGTTATATTAACCAAAATCGATTTGGCGCCGCCATCTTGGCATCTTGTACAAACAACGAGTCTCGTGGATCGAAACTAGATATTAATACGCCTATTAGATTACATAGGCCTCTTTACTGGTTGTCCTTGGCAGAAAAATAGATCTCTATATTCATTTTGGTTAAACGAAAAAGTCTGCGATTCTGGTATTTTTTAAAAAATATATTGTATTTGACGCATTTTCGTGACATTAGGGTGGGTATAGAGTCTCAATTACTGTAAATAATAAGGAAACAAGCATATTAATTTATACCTTTGATTTGATTTTAGGCAAAAAAAAACGGTAAATTTTGCAATTTTACAATTATACACCTTTTCGAAAATAGACGGGGTCCAAGACCAAATCGCGTTATATCCGAATTCGCGATATAAACAACCGCGTTATAACCGAGCTTCTGTGTATAAAAAAATCCTTCTCATGATTGAGTTTATAAATCCTTCTCTTGATGATTTTAGATTGTTTTTTATTTCATCACTTATTATCTCAGGAAGATAATAGGTAAGAGGACTTTCTTGAAACAATGTTATTTTTAATTTAGCAGAGAGCTGGAAAAGAGCCAAAATAATTGGTTAACTATAATAATTGGTCAGTGAGGATCCATCACTGTAGTTAGAGTTGCTATACTATCATCTGTAAACTCGGTATCCTTAAAATAGTTGATCATGCTGATGTTTTTATCTCTGTTTGAGCAGAAGACTGTTTGGTAGTATTTCCTTACACGACATTACGTATCACAGCAGTCATGTACACATGAATTCATTTCATCATTCTTTTATTTTAACTAGGAAATTCTTGTGGATGGACATCCAATTTGGCCTATGATATACTATTGTATAAGGTGTGGAGATTTACCTTCAGCTGTGCAAGCTGCCAATTTAGCTGGGTAGGTGTTAATATTTTTTTCCTGATACAGGATTTGAAAAAGAAGATTAAGTTTGCATAACTCTGATTCTCCTTTTAGTTCTTGCTGTTTACTGTCATTATTATTCTAATTCTCATTGATGATTTCTAATGGAAATGTTTATAGAGTCTGTAACAATTCAGGCTATTATTCATTGAGTTATAAATGAGCTATAGAAAACATGAAAAAGTTTTCAGGCATTGATAATGCTGAAAACCATAATTAAGAAACCTTATGGAACTTCGTAGTCTTTTGGAACTTCGTAGCACACACATATATTCAAAGCAGTCTTAATTGAACAATTTGACTTTTGTTCATTTATTTTCCTTTGCAGATTACTGTAAGTTTTTATATCCATTTATTTTGTAATTGATATCTAACCAAGGTTTTTGGCAGATTACTACTTGTATGCAAAATTTAATACTGTCCCATCTGCTTAAACTAAAACAAGATCAAAAACACATTTTCCACAAAACTGCTTCAGTTTAATAACTTTTTTAGCGGCCCCTTTTGTACAGCTTTCCTGTAATAAAAAGGGAACAGCTATTGGTATTGTTTTTGTGCTGGATGTCACACACTAGTGGCCAAACGGTTAGAGATATTAGAATGAAACCTTCACCATTGTGTTCAGCATCCAAAAGTAGGTGACCACGTCCAAAAAATCAGACCTCTATGACCACTCCCTAATCCCCCGAGGAGTGGTTTGCTAATAATGGGTTGCTACAATCCAAGAAACCTGGTATTGTTTTAATTTCCTTATTATTATAAATGTGATTGTCGCAAATGCAAAAGGTGCAATTGTTGCATTTACTGTGATTGTTGTAGAGCTGCATTATAAATGTGATTTTTATACATGCAAAAGATGCCATTGTTGTGATTGAAATTGAAAAATTGTCTCGACGTGCGGGAAAAACAAGATGCTGATGCAAAGCGATAAGCTTCACGCTTGCGTAAAGAACGGTCTCGCTCAAAGTCAGAGAACGAGAAAGAAATGCTGAAGCATATCTCAGATTATGATCTGATCGCTTCCGATAAAATTGTGCATATTATGGGGCCACTTTGCTTTTGACACTGTCTAAAAGCATTAATTACCTTGTTATTCAGTTGTAATTGTATGTAGTTCCTGAATTCTTTTAGTAATCCTTTGTTTTTTTGGTTTTTTTTTTGTATATAGGCAGCCCTTAGCAGAATTCACTTCATTTCTAACTGAATATGCTAATAGTCATGAAGGAAGGCTAAGTCCTAGTAGTGAAAACAAAATGCGGATGTTGTATCGACGATCTATTTATACAACAACTGATCCATTTAAAAAGTAAGTGCAAAATATATACAGTGCAACTTGGATAATTCGAAGCTGAAGGGGCCGCTACAGAACTTCGAATTATCCAAGACTTTGAATTAAGCAAGTTACATCTTTTAACTTTAATTTCAGGTCCACTGAATGCTTGAAAAGATTATTCTGTCAATAAGTAAATATTTATTCAGAAAGATCATGGTATGAAAGACTTAAACTCTATATGTATGTAAACAAAATAAGATTTATATTACTTAAGCTACAGTACATATTACATTCAATACAGAAAATTATAGTTTTTCAAAAAAATGTGCAATGTCTGATTGTTTTGTAGAATTCAGTCGCTTAAGGTTAGCAAAATCATCAAGCATGTTTAGTGAATGGAAAACAGCTTTACTTAGGTTGGTTTGTCCTTCAATGTACCAACGAAATTCGGCGCTATCCCGTATTCGTTGGAGATTTGGCATTTCTTCTTCACACCCTTTTCCACCTCGCGAATGACTGCGACCTTTTCAGCGATCGTTAAATTCTTGTACATGCATGGTTTACTGAAAGACATGGTGACACTGACAGCAGGAAGCTCGAATGGCGTCTGAAGCTTCACGTGTCGAACGGTGGCGGGAAGGGGATTTCAGTTGTCACAAGTCGAATTTCTTAACGATGAAACGCTGAAAAGTCGTTATGGTTCGAAATTTTTTATAAAAAACTTCGAATTAAGGAAGTTGAACTTCGAATTATCCACGATTTTTTAACATTGATGTAATAAGAAATTCAGGGGACTAAGAGAAATCTTTGAATTAACCACGATTTCGAATTAAAGACGCTCGAATTATCCAAGTTGCACAGTATATAATATATATATATATTCCAAAACAGGTTTTCTTCTCATTAAAAAATTAAACAGAATGGAAAACACACATGACTAGGTTAAAAAACTTTTTAACACATTTAAAATACATGGCACTACTGGCTTCACTCTATTCAGAGCATTTTCAAATGACCTAATTGGATTTCGCAGCACCTGCTCACATTCGCTGTTCACTGTGAGGACAGCAATTATCTCATCGCAGTCCATGTGGTGCAGAGCAGACGGTCCATTAACTTCAATAGTCCCATCATCGTTTGCTGTGAAAGTAATCATTTATGTAAAGAAAATGTAAAGAATCCATCCACATTCTCACTAATCCTAATCCATATAGTATTTTATCTATACAGAATATATAAAAAAAATGCCTCGATTTATATGTGTGTGTGTGTATACAGGGTGATTCACGAAGATATGCAGAAACTTCGGGAGCTCATTCTACATGTAAAAGTAAAGAAAAAAAGTTATTTAAACATGGGTCCGGAAATGCTTCGGTATAGAGTTACAGCTAGCGAAAGATTTCGTTCATAATGTGACTGAAATGAAGTCTAAGAAGGTAAATTAAGGGGCGAAATCAGTGGTTTCTTATGGTTGTTGACCTGAAAAATCGAATGAAACATGTCACAGAACTGTATCTCCCAGTGGTTTGAAGCTTAGCCCACGTGGAACCTACAAAAAAGTTGGCAACACAATAACAGCTGTTCAACAATAATGTGAATTGCATTGTTTTGATTTATTGTGAGAGCTAACAACTGAGGTGTAGTCCATGTGCGTATTGTTGAACTACATTATGGGCGAAATCTTTTGCTAGCCGTAACTCGATACCGAAGCATTTCCGGACTTATGTTTATATAACTTTTTTTCTTTACTTTTACATGTAGAATGAGTTCCCGAAGTTTCTGCATATCTTCGTGAATCACCCTGTATATGTATATATATATTGGGGGGAAAATTAATTTTTTTCCAGAGCTTCCATGTCAATATGCTATTACGATGCTAGATTTTTAGATCAACATAACAGCAGAAAGCAAGTTAATAGCAGACAAAGACATCCTTTCCTTATTTCCGAGGGAAGTGACTGCCAACAGTTTTTATGCTACACAACAGGTGTCATTCCAGTG
Source organism: Thereuonema tuberculata (assembly GCA_023159025.1). Taxonomy (NCBI): domain Eukaryota; kingdom Metazoa; phylum Arthropoda; class Chilopoda; order Scutigeromorpha; family Scutigeridae; genus Thereuonema; species Thereuonema tuberculata. The sequence goes on along the minus strand of JAFIDM010009631.1, from coordinate 261,526,769 downwards.
CAGATTGGGATCTCGACTTTACCATAGCAGCTGTATTTAAAGTCCTTATCTCTGTAGTGATTGTCACTTGAAAATGCTCTGAATAGAGTAAAACCAGTAGTGCCATGTATTTTTAATGTGCTACAAAAGTTTTTAACCTAGTCATGTGTGTTTTCGGTTCTGTTTAATTTTTTAACAAAAATGTGCACACTTTAAATATTTTAATCAGTTTTTCTTCTTCACAGTGCAGAAGTTGAAAATGTAACTGCCATGTATTAATTGTATAATAATTTGGGGGATTTGAAGCTGTCTTGAGGAATATCCATTCAATTATTAATAAAGATGAGAATTATTTTTTTTTTAATTATCTGTTTATTTTTTCTAAGGTCTTCTATGTTTTTACAATGTACCTGCATATGTAGGTATTTTGCATTTAATAAACTGATAAGCTTAACTTTTTAGAAATTAATATAATTAGTTATTAATCTCTATTCAGTCAAGTTTCTGTGGACAGCTTATGAAATTCCATAATGTATCATTCTCAGGGTGTCTACCAACCGGGAATTGTACGGGAAATTTGGGTTGACATGAAATGTACGGAAAAATCAGACTATGTCCTTAAATTTTCAGCATTTTTTTTTGGTTGAACAGATCGGTTTAGAGGCTTTTTTTTTATTTTTTTGGTTGAACAGATCAGTTTAGAAGGGTTTTTTTTTTTTTTTTTTGGTTGAACAGAATTTTTTGTGAAAATGTCCTTAAATGTACGGGAATTGTCCTTAAATTTTTTGTTTGAGATTCAGTAGACACCCTGATTCTGCTTAGGTCAACGCATTCACCCTGTATCAGATTGTAATTAGCATAATTTACTGCACAGATTTCTAATAAAACTTAATTAAAAAAAATGTTTTTGTTTTGTTTTTCAGTAAAATGAAGGTAAAATTTGATTGTTTGCTGTTGAATTAAAAAACTCAAATTCTCAAGGAGAGATTTCATTTATTGTATTATTGCCATTCAATAAAAGTGATTTTGAAGAAAAATTAAATCAGGATCTTTTTAGTCCTCGTGTGATTGTGTTGTTAAATATATTTGAATATGTTCTTTATTTAATTTTTGCATAGTTTTGGAAATTTATATAACTTCAGAGAATGAAAATTTTAAATCTGTAGTTACTAAAATTCAGTGACTTTTGTTTTATCCTGATGGGCAGAAGAAAACTGTTACATAAATAGCCATTAAAATGTTAAGCAGCACAGTAGGATTTTCCTTGTGAATTATATAATAAATTAATTCTAAAGTTATAATGTGGTTTAGTCCTGCATTTTAATTTTCCTCCCAGAATTTGAGCTGTTGGGTAAACAAGTTCAGTTGTTACCACTTATTGAAGAATAAGCTATAACTTGCTTTTATTTTTTTAACTGTAAAAAGCATTTTTATAAACTTTTAATTCTCTTTTAAAAATATTTACATTTGTCATAAAATTGGATCTATTTCCTTTGGCAGCAGAGTTTGTTGTGATTTCCTGCAGAATGAAGATGAAATATAATATACTTTAAATGAGTTTGTGCTATATCTAAAAGTTGTGTGTCTAAATAATATAAAATATTAAAATTCCAGTTTTGTTGCAATTTTTTTTCTCCTTTGATGAATATATGTTTTTTGTAGATTTTGTTTTTTCTTTTAAACTATTTTGACATAGTACTGCACATCTTGTAAATTGTATAAATAATAACTATTTATATAAATAACTTTGCCAATAAGGGAAACGACGCATATGTAAAGCTTTTAAAAAAATAGGCCACTTTATTAGGGATACCCCTGCTGTGCACATGAATGTCTGGACCCGTCATGTCTCACAACAACTCTTCAAGCCAGTGGGTGCAGTGTCATGGTGCGGGGGATGTTTTCCTGGATCACATTGGGTCCATTGATACCTCTGGAGGCACATCAGGATGCTAGAGCTTATCTAAACATCGTAGCTGACCAAGTGCAACCTTACATGTTAACAGTTTATCCTCATGCAGATGGCTACTTCCAGCAGGATAATGCGATGGTGCACAAAGCCCGCATCACTATGGGATGGTTTGAGGAACATGATGATGACTTTGCCTTGCTGTAGTGGCCCGCTCAGTCCCCGAATCTCAGCCTGATTGAAAATTTGTGGGATGAGCTGGAACGGGCTATTCGCTCCAGGTCTACACCTCCATCAAATCTTCAGGAACTGCATGACACACTCATGTCTGCAAGGTACACTATATCTCAACAACGTTTTCAGCATCTTGTGGAATCCATGCCTCGACCCAATCAAGTTGTTTTGAGGGCTAAAGGAGGCCCAACACGCTACTAGGTAGGTGTACCTAATAAAGTGGCCGGATAGTGTGTGTGTGTGTATATATATATATATATACACACACACACACACATATACATATTAAAAAAGGAATAATTACATTTTAGACAGTTTCTTCAGGCGGTTTATGCCATGACATCATTTTCGAAAACACATGGTTCTTATATAAGAAAATAAAGTAAATTTAAGTTTCAGAGATGAGTAGACTTCTTGCATAAGTCAGCAAAATGGCGTTGGATTTCCCATATCCGTTGGCAGTGGGTAACATCGGGAGGGACGATTTTTGTAGGTAGGATGAGCAAACCTTGTTTTGGAGACCATTGGTATCGCCTCCAGAGGTGTCAACACATCCCATTGGGAGTGATCGAAAACTTGAGTCTTGTTGTGATGTTGTTGTTGTGAAACTCAATAATATATATAAAAAATAAAAGAAATGGACAATAACCAATCTTAATGTGTATATATATATATCTGAAGGAGGAGTTGTGCTATCCCTTTCCTTTTCTTTTGGCAAATTCCATATTTAGGATTGGATATGGATTTGGGGATACTCATATTAATACTGAAATTAAAATTTTGGAGGTAATGGTGGAATGTGATATTTGGATAATTTGGTGTTGTACGGTGACAATTGGTTAATCCAGAATGATTCAATGAATTTCCGTTAAAAGGGAAGATTTTCATGGAAGATTCTACCATTTTTGTTCATATGCTAGTTTTTTTAATTGTCTAAATTAAATGTAATCATCTTATCAAATAGTGCTTATACATTCTTCTTTAATTTTCGTTTATTTAATTGACTGTGTAATTTTCTTTTTTCTTTTATTTTTAGGGCTGTCTATTGTATAATTGGTTGCTGTGATGTTAATGAAGATCATAATGAGATTGCAGACAAAGTAGATGATTACCTTTGGATTAAACTTTGTCAGATTAGAGTTGATGAAGATAATGATTCAGCTCATCAAGATCGCATGTCTCTTTCTCAGCTACAGACAAAACTTTTAGAGGAATTTGGTAACATTAATATTTCTTAATATTTTAAACGAATGATAGATTACATGTCAATTTATGCTACTTGCAAAAAACGGTCATTGGTCAAGTTTCTGTAATTATCATTATAGGAGGTACAAAATAAATCTGTAAAATATCACTCTCCAGCCTTTGAGGATTATTACTATTAGTCCAGCCTGTTACTTTATTGAAATCAACCATATTTATCTATCTTTGCTAAGGGTCTTTCAAAGATTGAATTCGATTGTATTCTGTTGCTAAGATCATTTTTGATCTGACTTCATGCCTACTAGATTCATTTGCTTGCTTACATAATTTAAGGTTTCTCTGTAGCAATTTTTTTTTTTTATTATACCATGATTGCTGTCAGAGATATAATCTTCATCTTTTCGGTTCAAGCCTGTCAGTTTTTATTTGTGTAATATAATCTTAAAGAAATTCGGAATTTAAATTCTTATTTATCTGTTTAAATACAATATTATAGTTTCCTTTTTTTTTTTTTCCTGTAATAATCTTAAGATTTAGTAAATCCTTAAAAGCATAGCATTACATGACATACATTTAAATAAAATTAATAATTTATTAAAAAGGTTAAAAAAATATTTTAATGGAAAGAGCCAGTTTTAGTCAAAGAATTGTTTTTACATTTTTATTAATTTTTCTAAATGTGTATCCTTTAATACATGTTTTTTAGAGATTATATTTTTACACTGTTAAATTTGAATAATAAAACTTAGTGAATCTGACAGAAAACTTTCCCCGAATGTCCCTTATCTTAATGTTTTCTGACTCGGTCCAAAGTAAATTCCGTGAGTGTTTCCTTTCACATGTCTGTTTTACAGTATTCTACAGAATATCTTAAATTAGCCATTTTTAATTTGCTTGCTTTCAGTTGTGAATAATCATCAGAATGTCCCAAGGTTCATTTTAGATTTTCCACTTTATTTTTATCCATCCTCATTAAATCCATAGTCTCTCATTAACAGAAGTATTCCTGTTAATGAAGTTTACTGTTTCCTAAATAAATACACTACGTAGTTAGGCAATTTTGACTCTTTGGTTCTCTGCATGCTTCTTGTAAAATTCTCATATTTAATGGACATTGCTTATGAATGTTATTCAGTCATAGCTTTTGATCTGAATTTTTTTATGGTCTTTTCTTGCTGTATTAATTAAGATTCCTGACTTTAATGGTTGCTTGCAAAGATAGAAAATGATTTGTAATAAGGAGATTGTGGTTGCAAACAGCTTCAAAGATCAATAACTGTTGCAAAATGAAATAGTGGTGAACTTTCAGTAAAAACACAATTGGAAAGTAATAGGAACTAACTTTACATTAAAAACTTATTATTTTTATCATTGTACAAATATCTGTAACATCTGATATTCTAATTTTCTTTTATATTTCCTAGGTGAATCGCATTTCAATGCTTACCAGCAACCTTACTTATACTTCGAAGTGCTGTTTCTTACTGCTCAATTTGAAGCAGCCATTGAATTCCTTTCACGGATTGAAAGGCTTCGCTGTCATGCAGTTCATGTAGCAATAACTCTGTACGAGTTGAATTTACTGGCTTTACCACATTCAATGCATGCACAACTTTGTAAGTTTCATTTTTAAGCTACTGAAATTTCTAAACTTTTAGGAGAGTTAAGTAATGAATAATTATATCAGTTCCATTATTAAATAATTAATATTATTTATGTAATAATTAAAATTATTAATTTTAGAATAAATAATTAATACCATTTTATTGTAAATAAAAGAGAAAATACTATGATTTCTTATTGCAGTACACAGAGATAATGCTGATACACCACCAATGAGGAGATTAAATTTTGCTCGTTTGGTTATGGTTTACACAAGGAAATTTGAAGCAACTGATCCAAGAGAAGCTTTACAATATTTCTACTGTTTGAGGTTAGAATTATTTTTTCAAAATAACGGTAATGAGTTTCTCGAATTAAAAAAAAAAATAATAGTTTGTTACTCTATTGATCATTAAATTGAAGCTGCTTGAATAAATCAAAAGTCTTGATAATCTGGGGAAACTTTTAGTCCGTGTTTAACTTTTTAGTTATTTTTGTATTAATTATTACTGTACTACATTATTTCTTAAATTAAAACTAGTAAGTAGTCATTTGTAGAAATTAGAATTGTAAAAGTTGCAGCAACAACATCAATTACCTGACTATATGGACATTCAAAAACAGAACAAACAATAAAATTCATATAATATTCCTTAATCTTTTAAGTTGCATATTTAGGGAAGAATGTTTAACTTAATTGCAGTAACTGATAGCAATGGAGTAAAGAGATAATTTATAGTTCTCTGGGAAAAGTGTGATCCATATTCAGGGATAGGGAACAACAATTCTAAATAAATCTACCTCTTGATTCCATCCTACACCTCTCAAGAGAGATTCTTCTGCTAGAAAGTAACTGTAAGTGACTTAAAAAAAAGGCTGAATGTAGCACAAACAGAACTTAATGTTTAAAATTTTGAAAATTGTTATTTAAGCTCACATGAAATAGTTGAAATTTTTACTTTTTTTTTTCCTTTCCCATTAGAAATACAAAAGGTATTCATGGAGAAAATGTATTCATGGCATGTGTTAGTGAATTAGTAAGGGAAACAAGAGAGGTAACTGTAATCTTGATTATACCACTTTTTTCCTTTTATTTATTTGACCCTGTAAATTGATTCATTTATATCATAATTTATAGATTTTATAATCCTACTTAATTTTGTTAATACCATTAATTTATTTTTAGTCTTTAAGAAGCAGGTTTGGTATATGTCAGAAAGCAGTTGCTGTTGTCAATCTTTTCATCAGTACCAGATGTCTCAGAAATAATCAGGGATGTGTTCTTAAAGATAAATTAAGGGGAAGTAATTCCTATAAGAAATTATAGGAGTCGCCCTAGATGTGCTCCAACTGCATTTTTCCTTTATCTATCCAAATATTATTCAAATAGAAATCACTCTTACAATTCATTACAACAAAAAATTTATATAAAAATAACTTTGCTTAATTGTTACTGAAGAAACTTATTGTGAAATTGGAAGCCTGATGTACCTTTTATACATGCTGTTGCTAGTTTTATAGAATGTTTAAATGTATTCTTCACATGTAGAATTTTAGAAGTTGCAGTTGAGTCAATCCCTATCTTCATTAAGTCAGTAAAGACTCCAGTTCTGTAAGTGCATGCTTGCCGGAATCAATATTGGAGAAGCACCATTACTTGCAGCACCATCCTAGTAATCTAAGTGAAAAATTTCACCACTTCAGATGCTTGGAAACAGTAAGCAAAATGTCAGACACAGATAGCAAATAAATTGATATTCAAAGATTAGTGAACAGAGATGTCGAGGCATAAAAGCTTTATTAGCTGAAACAAATGATCCTTCTATTTTTCTGATATATGGAATTTCCGTTTGGTTTTTATTGGCATTATTGAAGTTAAAATATTGACTAATAGTGAATTGTAGTCATTTGGGCTGCCATGTTGCCAATTTCCATGTCCGATCATTCAATACATGTCTTTTAAAACTTTTGGGTTGTATCCTTCTTTCCCCTGGTTTTCCCCACAGGTCAAGCTATTTTCGCACATTTTCAAAGTGTATGTAACACGAACAGAAGTATAATTGGAAAATTACTTTGGATCAGTGATACAGAACTATCTTTGTCTTCAAAACTATACATTAGATTTTATTGTAAGTATTATAATAAACAAGAAATTTAGTTACAAAGAAGAGTAAAAATTGAGACAAAAAAAAAGTTTTACATGATATCTCTATTAGGAAAAAATTCCAGAATATGACAAAACAGAAAAAAATATTAAACAATATAAAAATGTAGTCACTTCAAAATGCTTTGAAAACACTTTACACAGGCTCTCAAAATGTGCGTGCCAAAACATCAGTTCACTTCTATGACTTCCTTAGAGATTCCGTGAGATGTTGTCGACAGTAAACCCCACCTGTTGGTGTATTTTTGAACTATAATAGTATGCATACAATCTCAAGTGGTTGCCACTCGAATAAATGCCTTCCAAAGTGAAGCAATGGGAAATTTGCGAGCCACCCATAGAACTACAGGCAGCGACCTGAATGTGTTAAGCATTAGTAACCTTGCTTAAGCATGGTTACTCGCTTACTAAATGAAGAGAGCCATTGTAACAGCAGAATCATGTGTACAGCATAATCTGAGCCAGTATGCTGCTACAAAAACTGGGATAGTTGGCAAAAAGCAACAATTTATATACACTACAACTCATTTATCTGGACTAACTGGGACCAAAGGCAATCCGGAAAATCGAAAATCCAGGTAATATGGGTAATAAGCAAAACAAATTCTTAAATAAGCAGACTTACCGTTTATTACGATAAAAAGCTATGTTTTCTAACAAAATTACTCTAGTAAAGCTTTCTTAAACTCGACAAAAACATTTTATTACCATAATTTATTGTACAATCTATGCAGGAACTGTACATTTAATCAAAATAAAAAGCAAATGTTTGGCGTACTTATAGTTATGTTCTTGTTATCATAGTTAAAATTATTATCTATGTGAACATTAAATAATAATAAAAAAAAATGTCTACAAATCGGATCCGAATCAACAAGGGCCTGATAAACGAGGTTGTAGTGTATATAAAAAAAAAATGTGTTCTCATTAGCAGTAATCCTATAAAACAAAGAACAATGAGTTGGCCAACTGTAAGAATCCCGTTGTATATTGTTATTTGGTTTACTAAGAATGCTTCAAACATATTTTCATTATTTCTTTTTTTTTCCCAATTTCCTTCTTTTATGCATGATTTTCTTTTTTTCGTAAGAAAAGGTAGTAAACTAGATTGATGATTGTTACCTCACTGTTAGTTGTGTTTTTGCTTCGTATGCTTTTTTTTAATATCAGTGTTGATTTTTCATTCACTTCATAAAACAGAGAATTCATTAAAAATGATGAAATATTTTTATTTTTTATTTTTTTGTTAAAGTTGCTTGCCATCAGGTGGAAACTGATGAAGGAAAGAAGCAGGGGTAAAATGCTAACATATTGAACAAACTGATTTGGATTAACTAAATTGGAAATGTTTGCCAAAACTGTGCTAGGACTTTGATTACCAAATGCCATCTTTAATGCTTTAATTGCTTGTATATAATAATCCAAATAGAATGCAGTCTTACTTACAATAATTAATTACTTGTGGTTAAATATTCTCTCCAAATATCATGCAAAGACATATTGAATTTACATTTTTGCCCTAAAAATCCTTTTTGTCAAGGAGGGGAGTAAGAAGTCATAATGGTTCCCAAGGTCAGGTATTCTTGTCCACAGAAGATGGATCGTTTATTATTGGAGCAATTTTTTCTGCCTTAATACTTTTTTTTTTTTTTTTATCAGTGCAGTTCTACATTGTTGTTATTACAAAATATAAAAAAAGACCAACTTTCACAAGATAAAAGTTGAACATTAATAAATTACAACAATGACATGTTTTTATTAAATGTTCAACTTTTATCTTGTGCACTTTAGTCTGCGTCATTGTTTATTGTAATAGCTGCATGTTGAGAATGAGTGAAAGACCAACTCTTTAGTCATACTTAATTTTTCATTGACTGAAAGTTACAGAAGTCCATTGTTCAAACACATTAACTTGAACTTTTGTTTTCAACTCAGTGCTGGGATTTTGATGTAAATAATAATACTCTGACTTAACAAAAAAAAAAAGAAACCAATAAATTAGAAATTGAAAAACTGCTTTTTTTTCCCCCCAAATCAATTAGGGTTCAATCTATAGTCTTACTGATAATAAAATTGAAGTGCCTGCTTACAGCCAAAACGAAAATCCTGATTCTTGACCCTTATATTCTTAAAAATTTTATAATATCTCATGAAATTTTCGTCTAATATTTGTTTTTAATAGAAATAAACTCTTTCCCCTTCCTTTCCTTTTTTGATTATTGAATTTGGAGACTAAATTTATTTATTTATTTATTTAATTTATAGTTTGAAATGTTATTGGGACACTTGGAAAAAGATGGATGCCGTACCCCTGGCCTTATTGATATGTTCCGTGGAGATACACCCAAAATAATTGAAAATGTAGCTTCAGACAGTGAAAGTAAAGGTCAATTCGAAGAGGCAGCAAAATTATATGATTTAGCTAAGGTTAGCCCTCTTGCATATTCTTTTTTTTAAATAAAGATTTTTATTTTATATAAAGATAGTTTTTTATTAACAATATAATGAAAACAGCAGAAAAGTTATAAATAAATCCATGGTTGCAGTCAGATTAGTATCAGTCCATGTCAGTAAACTTTTGTTGATGCTGGAAGGACCTGATGTCAACTATTAATTATTTAAAAAACAAACAAAAAAAAACATTAATAATTTTTAAAAAGATGTTTTATATCTCCTTTTAATCATATTTTAAATTCTGTTAAAATGATAAAAGTAATAAAAATACATGAGTCATTATGAAAGTCATGGCAGCTATTTTTTTATCTGCCAAATTCGCAGCACCACTGCAATTCCAGAATACATTTTTGAAATCTTGTTGAATGTGCTTCTGATTGGCACCAATAATGTGGTCTGGATTGGTGGAGGAACATCATGGGGGCAAGTGAAAAACACATATTTGGAAATCGTTTAATAAGGCAATATAGTGTGCCAAGGAAGAAAATGAAACACAGGAATTCTCAATACACATTGCTAATATCCCTCAAAAAAATCTCCAAGATTGTCCACCATACATTGCCAGCTTTTGGCAACTGCTGTCCAACACCATCATTCATAATAACTTCAGATAGCAGCTCCTGTAAGGCTTTATGTCGATAAGAGTGGGAAGTCTTGGAACACCCTCCATATTTGCCAGATTACTTTGAGGGGTGTTAGTAATGTATATTGAGCATTCCTGTGTTCCGTTTTGTTTCTTGACTACACTTTATTGCTTTATTGAACGATGATTTCCAAATACTTGGTATCTACTTGCCCCCATGACGTTCCTCCACTGACTGGGACCACGTTAGGGGTGCCAATTAGAAGTTCATCCAACAAGCTTTCAAATGTGTATTCTGGGATTGGAGTGGTGCTGCATGTTTGGCAGATAAAAAATAGTTGCCATGACTTCCCTAACCCACGTATTTTACTAATTACATAAACGGAACCTTACATATAAACTATATAAATGAAGCATACATACAAATATTTTCAGAATCATGAAAAAGTTCTTGAATTGCTGAACAAGCTTCTTAGTCAAGTTGTCAGTCAGTCAAGCACTCCACAGTCTCATCGAGACAAACTTCAAGCTATGGCTGTGGATGTTGCCACAAGGTATTCTTTTAGCATATTATTTTTCTTAAAATTTTATTAAAAAATTCTAAATTAACTCTATACATCAGTTCAATTGCATATAATATAACAGGTGATGCTGTATGTTAATAGATTGCTTGTTAACTAATTGTTAATTTAAATAGATTTGTAACTCAAAAGAGGTTCAAGTTTATAAGAGTTGATGAATTAAAATATCTGAATAATCTGTTCATAAGGAATAATATGCCATTTAAACCCAATTAAAAAAATATCTATAGTATAGATATCAAAAAGCTTAATAAAAACTATAGACACTGTTTGTAAATTTTAATATATTCTCTAACTGCAATATTTCATTAACATTATCTATTTGTCAGGTATAAATCATCTGATCACACAGCCAGTCGTGAAACTACAGCAACATTTTATTTATTGCTGGACCTTGTGTCATTTTTTGATAAGTACCATGCAAATGATTTGCATGGAGCTATGGATGTAAGTATTTTGAGTTTTTAATTATAGTGTTAATATAGTGTTCAATAAGGTAGTTAAGTATTTGTAATTTAATTATTAAGATTACCAATAAATTGCTTAGTCTTAAAGTATAAATTTTTATACTTTATATCTTTCCTGTTAAATGATATATTTGATAATGTAGTTCCATTTGAAGTAAGATGCTGACATAATATCAAAAACTAAGCAGCACTTATTATAAAAGGCACAGAAAGGCAATTTTCCCAGTTTTTTTAATTTTGTGAATTCAGTTAATATTAACTTACAGTTTACATATGAAAGAGAAAAGAATGAGAATTTGCCTTTTCTTGACATTTTATTGAGTAACAAAGATAACGTGTTAACTTATGAACATTACCACAAAGAGTATCAAAGCAATCATCTACTGAATTATGAATCTAATCATAGGATATCTACAAAAAGAGAAATCATTTTTAATAATCTCAGAAGAATAACTAACTACACTGAAAATAAAAAATCATGGAAGGAGAAGATAGATAAATTTAGCAAAAAATTAGAGATAAATGGATATCCACGCAATTTCATCAAAGCTAACATTAACACATTTTTTCATAAAAGAAGAATGAAAAAAGACATTGTTACATCAGATCAAATAAATCAAGGAAATTATAAATCTTTATGCCTCCCTACAGGTTTTAAGGTAGATAATAACATTAAAAAAGTACTTGAGGAAAACAAAATGAAAATAATCTACTACAAAGGCAATAATTTATTTAAGAAGAAACATAATGAAGATAAAGTCAATGTCCTTTTTAAAATGGGGATTATATACTCTCTGTAGTGTAGAAGCTGCTGATATATATATATATATATATATATATATATAGGAAGCACAGGCAGATCGGTTAAAAAACGGCTCGAGGAACACTTGTGGGCTAATAAAAATGAGAATTTAGGAATATCAGACTGGGCAGATCATGCTCTAAAGATGAAACAGAATTTTTTTTTTTTTTTTTTTTATAATCTAACTAACTCCATGGCACTACAGCCCATGTAGGGCCTTGGCCTCCTTAACAATATGAGCCCACTCTTTTCTATCTTGCGCCTTTCTCCTCCATCCTCGTACCTGGAGCTTTTTCAAATCGCGTTCCACATCATCAAGCCATCTAAGTCGTGGTCTTCCTTTTAATCTTCTACCACCAGGGTTTCCAATGAAAAGTTTAACTCCACGGTTGAAATTCATTCTTTGGAGATGGCCTATCCATTGGATCCTTTTACTTTTAACAATTGAAACCAAGCTTGGTCCCTGAAATAATTCCATTAGTTCTTTATTAGTGCGGATACGCCACAAACCTTGGTCACAAATAGCTCCATAAATCTTCCTCAGAATTTTCCTTTCCCATATACCAAGAATGGAAATATCCTTACATGGTAAAGTCCATGCTTCGGCCCCATTCAAAACAACAGGTCTGATCATGGTTTTATAAATCCTGGATTTGGTCCTTCTAGACAATACCGATGACTTCAAAAGGGGTAGCAGGGCGAAATAACTTCTGTTACCGGCAGCAATTCTATTTTTTATGTCAAGATGTATCTCATTACTTTCCGTAATCAAAGATCCAAGATAGGTAAAATGGTTAACTTTCTCAAAAGAGTACTCATCCACTTTCAGATCTTATACATTACTAAACCTATCGCTCCTGTCAGTAATCATATATTTAGTCTTCATTTGATTAATGGATAATCCAACCTCCTTGGAAGCACTGATAATTTGCTTAAATGATTCAGTAATTCCACTCCCATTTCTACCGATAAGATTAAGGTCATCAGCATATGCCAAACACTGCATAGTACGGTTGTAGATAGTTCCACCAGGATTACTTTCAATGCTTCTAACTACTTTTTCAAGAACGATATTAAATAGTAAAGTAGAGAGTACATCTCCCTGTCTTAGACCCCGTATCACTGGAAATTCCTCTGACAACTTTCCACAGACCTTCACCCTACTAACATTGTCCATGAGTGTCATTTTGGTAAGTCTAGTTAGTTTAGATGGTATACCAAATTCTAACAATTTTAAATAGAGCCTCACGATACACACTGTCGTAAGCCTGTTTATAGTCAATGAACAACTGGTGGATGCTAATATTAAATTCAAAGCATTTTTCAAGGGCACTTCTAATATAAAAAATTTGGTCAGTGGTGCTTCGATTTGGTCTAAACCCACATTGATAATCACCAATAATTTCTTCAGTGTAGACCTTTAGCCTGCCAGCCAAAACCTTGCCAAAAACCTTATACATGGTAGACAGAAAGGATATACCTCTATAATTACTGCACAGTTTAACAGTCCCTTTCTTAAGAATAGGGCAAATAATCGCAGTTTTCCATTCCTCTGGCATTACTTCATTCCTCCACACCGTACCAATTAAGTCATGGATCATATCCACTAGCACAATGCCACCATGTTTCAACAGTTCTGCAGGGATACCGTCAACTCCAGGAGATCTATTACTCTTAAGTTCAAGAATTGCCTTATGAACCTCCGATCTTAAAGGCTCCTCAACAAGTACTTCAGGTCTCAGATTCCAAAGAATTACATCCTCATTTTGACTAGAATCTACAATAACTGGTTCCATTAATAAATCTCGGAAATATTCCGCCCAACGCTCGAGACCTTTCACTTCGTTAACAATAAGATTACCATTCTTATCATAACAAAATGTAGATCGTGGTTGAAATCCCTTCTTAATCTCCTTAATTCTTGTATACATTGATCTTATTTCTTTCTTTTCTGCAAATTCCTCTATTTCTTCAATCCTACTCCTTTCATAAATTCTTTTAATTTTCCTACACTCCTTCTTTGCAGTTTTCCTTTTCTCTTGGTAAACTCTTGAAGCTGAACGGGTTCCTCTTGTAAGCATTTTCATCCTTGCCTCATTTCTTTCCTTTACAAGAGCCCTACATATTGCATTAAACCATCCATTTCTTAATTCTCGTTTTTCTTTTCCAATAATATCATCAGCAGCACTCAAAATGAAATTCTTTATTCTTTCCCATTTATCTTCCACTCCATCCTTCTCATCTTCCTTACTAGAGTTCCTGTATTCTTTAATTTTCTTACTATAACATTTCTTCACTTCATCATCTCTCAGTCTTCCCATGTCAAACCTATTTTGTACTGTTCCCCTGACCTTTCTGGAATTGCTTATCCTTTGTCTGAGTTTAATTCTCACCAACATATGATCCGAATCACAATCTGCCCCTCTACATGTCTTCACATCCAACACATTAGATCCGTGTCTCCTATCAATCAAAACATGATCAATCTGGTTCCTAGTAATACCATCCGCAGAAATCCAAGTAGCTTTGTGAATATCCTTCCGTTGAAAGTATGTACTACATATAGTCATATTTCTACCGATAGCAAAATCAACCAGCCTGATACCATTATCATTACAGACATCATGCAAACTAAAAGGACCAATAGTGGGTCGAAAAACAATTTCTTTACCAATTTTGGCATTCAGATCCCCCAGAATGATTTTTACGTCATTCTTGGGTTGTGACTCATAGAGCTTATCCAGTTGATAATAGAAATCATCCTTTTCTTCCTCCTCTGCATCTTCAGTTGGTGCATGCACACACAGAAAAGAAATATTAAACAAAGAAGCTCTCATCCTTAATGAACACATACGCTCGCTAACAGGCTCAAAGCTAATAATAGAAGATTTAAGATTTCTATCGACCACAAATCCCGTACCAAACATATTCCTATCATTACTACTACTATAGAACAAGCAAAAATCCTTTGTGTCTAACATATTACACCCATTAGCTTTCCACCTCACTTCTTGTATAGCTGTCACTCCAATCTTATACTTCTTCAATTCATCGAGCAGTTGTTTCAAAGCCCCGGCTCTAAAAAGGCTTAATACATTCCATGTAGCGATCCAAAAATCATTTCTTCGTTTATCGTTCCTAGGTCTAGTTCCACAAAAATCAATCCGGCTATTAATATTGTCAGGTCTCGTAGCAAGAAGGTTTTACAGAGTAGAATAGCTAGTCCTACGTCCAACCCCCAACCTGGAGGACCAGGACTCCTATTTAAAACCCCGGAGTCAGGGTGGCCCGGCTACACCCCCAGGCACTGGGTGATCATTTAAGTCGCCTTTTACGACACGCATGAACTACGTTGGGGCTATTCTTACTCCGGCCACCACACGGAGATTTTTTTATAATCTGGATTCATCAATTTATCAAAATGCATGAACAGAGACAGAAATTTAAAAATGAATACGATTTCATTTGGGCTATTCAGTAAAATTATAAATAATAACAAAAGAATTAAATCTAAATTGAAAATGGGTTGTTAAAAGTTGTATTATAGTTTTTAGATGAAATGGATTTGTTGTAGTCTTTTTATTTTATAAGATTTAAGAAGAATGTATGGTAATATTATAAGTATTATATCATAAATGTTTACATATAAGTTGGAAATACACAAGATTTAATCATAAATGTTTCCATGCAAGTTGGAAATATACAAGATTTAATCATCCTCTGTTCTTAAAAAGGAAGCAACCCTCTTGCTTGCATACAGGTAATAAAACAGTATGAAGTGAAGGTGGTCACTCTTACTGTTTTTGACCAGTTTTGTGCTGTGTCGTGTTTGTGGGAGAGAATTTAGGAGCGAAGAAACGAGGAGTCAAGTTTGTAACTGAACTGAATTAATTTTATTCAACATAAACCATGGGTTTTTATAGATTTAACAAAGTTGGATTTCATTGGAAGATTAATTAAAAATATATATACAATGATTGGACAAGAAATATAACGAACTTAAATTAACTACAATTAATTAATTAAACATCTGTAACGGAAAGAATTTAAAAATAAACAGAACAGTAATAGTTAGGAAATAGGAAACGAATGATTTAAAATAAATAACGGTAACGGTTAAAATGAATAAAATACATATATGTGGGCCCGGTAGCCGAGTGGGTAAGGGCGCTTGGCTGCGGGTTGGAGGTGGAGGGTTCGATTCCCGGCCTCGGCGGAGGCCGGGAATTTTTACACGCTTCTTTCTCCTCCAAACGGGCCCTAGGGTCTACCCAGCCCTCTATAGAATGGGTACCGGGTTTCTTTCCCGGGAGTTAAAGGCGGGCGAGCGACGGGCTGACCCCCCGTCCTCAACTTTGTCCCGTAGGTTCTGAACACTGGAGCCTACCCTCCAGTTGCATTGCGCGGTCCTCTGGGCCTGATCGCAACTTTAACTTTAAAATACATATATACAGATAAATACAAATAAATGATTTCTAAAATATTTACATATTTATAATAATAATTATTTATAAACTGTCATGTGACAGCTGAATGGCATCAGATAGATACATCTAACTCAAAATAGTTCAACTATACGTTGCTGCAGGAAGAATCATTGCTTAGGTCCCAAGAGCACCCACAATGAAAGGGACAATTTTCACCTCAGCATAATTCTTCCCACTGGGAGGCAACTAGGGGTTCATGTTTCACAAGCTTGGCGAGCCTGTGTGAATTCCTCCAGATGCTTATCGAAATGCAATTTACATCAACAGTCAGGGTGGATGGATTGTTGATGTACCAGTAACAGATAAGGGCAAAGCTATGAACCTAAATTGTCACCAATGACAGAAAAATGCATAAGATGCTTTGTGAATCTAATCTACCAGGGCATTGCAACATCGTTAACATGCAGAAGAGTCTCCTCTCTCTAGTTACACCAGTGGCAGGTTTTACATCACTGATAGACCACCGCCTATTGGCATTTGGGAAACCAAATTAAGGAGGCAAAATGAAACACCAGTCAGCAAACCTGGTGAAAGAATCACTTGTGATAAAGTTGACTCCTGCACATTCTAACACTGCCTTGATTTAACAATGAATAGAGACATCTACTCAGACAGTACAAATATCAGCTCAAATAATCCTTACAAACAGATGACTTGCTTTTATTATATTTTATTTACTGTATAGGCATCTTAATCCAACTTTCTGCATAATTTGTTTTTTGTAACATTAAACTTTATTGAGAGAGTTAAAATTACTACATATACAACCTTAATATTAACTGTAAAAATAAGCAATTGTGTGGCTGTCAAACAGCTGTAAAGCGGGGTGGAAGATTGAGCTGCTGTAGGCAGTCAGGGGCATAACTCCCTAGTTTATATGTATTTCTAACTTACTACTGCAACTTGCTAAATCAAATTAATTATGGTTTCTTTAAAGATAATTCAGAAGCTAAAAATATTACCATTCCGTCCCGAAGAAGTAGAAGCTCGTGTGAATGCATTCAGACTGTATGCAGATGAAGTTCGTCGAAATTTACCAGACATTTTATTGGCAACCATGAATATCTTATATTCACAGTATAAAGCCTCAAAGTAAGTTTTTTTTTGTTTTTGTTTTTTTTTTTTAGTTTGAAAGTATTCTT